>CM040423.1:136206181-136806181 GCA_022702705.1 Papilionanthe hookeriana x Papilionanthe teres
CAGGGTATAGTGAAACTTCCAGGATCCTTAAGCTTTTCAGGTAATTTCTTTGAACTATTACACTTGCAGATCTTCAGTTAATGCAACAGTTTCAAAAGCTTCAAAATTTCATTTTTTGCTTAAAATATCCTTCATAAATTTTGCGTAAGTTGGCATTTGTTCCAAAGATTCAGTAAAAGGTATGTTAATAGTAAGTTTCTTAAAAATTTCAAAGAACTTAGAAAATTGATGATCTAATTTCTGCTGTTTAAGTCTTTGAAGAAAAGGAGGTGGTGGTTTTTCAATATCCACATTAACAGGTATAACAGTCTGATCTTGACTAGGAGAGAGAGTTTCTTTAGGTTTTTCAATCTCTTCAACCTCAATCTCTTTTTCAATTTCATTCTACATTCTTTCTTTTAATTCCTTTCCACTTCTAAGTTGCACAGCTTTAACTTGTTCATGTTCTTTTCCAGTTTCCTTTGGATTAATTTCAACATTACTAGGAAGTGTTCATACAGGTCTGTTATTAATTAAATTAGCAATTTGCCTGATTTGATTTTCAATATTACGAATAGCAGTATTTTGATTTTGTAATTGATTATTCATTTGTAAAATTAATTCTTCTATTGATAACTTTTTCTGTTGATTATTAAATCCAGGAGGTTTATAATTTGAATTAACTTGATTATTCCAATTTCCGAGTGGGATGAGATTGATTATTACCCCATTGTTGTTGTGAATTATTCCAGCTTAAACTTAGGATGATTTTTCCACCCAGGATTATAATAATTTGAATAAGGATTATTTTTACTTGCAATAGCTTGTAAAGTTTCAATAGTTTGAGAATCTTCAATATTAGCGAGTTATTAAGTGAAATATTAATTGCAAAATTATCTAATTTCTTAGACATTGCTGCTACTTGTGAAGCTAAGATAGAAAAGGCTTCATTATCGTGAATACTTGCCATCTTTTTAGGATTAATCCTTTCGGAAGACCATTGAAAATTGTTATTAGCCATTTCTTCAATTAAAGTGTAAGCTTCTTCAAATGATTTAGACATTAAAGAACCTCCAGCAGCAGCATCAATAATTGATTTTAAATATCCATTTAATCCATTATAAAATGTTTGAATAATTAACCAATCAGGTAAAGCATGATGAGGACATTTTCTTAATAGTTCTTTAAATCTTCCCCAAGTTTCATATATTGTCTCCTCGTCAAATTGACTAAACGAAGTAATATCATTTCTTAATTTAGCAGTTTTAGAAGGAGGAAAATATTTAGTAAGGAATTTTTGTGCCATTTTAGCCCATGTTTTAATAGAACCAGTCGCTAATGAGTTTAACCACATCTTTGCTTTATCTCTTAAAGAAAAAGGAAAGAGTCTATGTCTAATAGCATCATCAGAAACATTGTTATATTTAAAGGTAGCACAAAGTTCTAAAAAACTAACATGGTGTAAATTTGGATCCTCATTTAGTGTTCAACTAAATTAATTATTTTGCACCATTTGAATAATAGACGGTTTAAGTTCAAAAGAATCAGCATCTACAGTGGGTATTTGAATACTACTATGAAGTTCATCAACTGTAGGGTTAGCATAATCCCTTAACGGTTTATAAACATTTTGATCATTAAGTTCAATTGGATTTTGTAAAGTAGACATTTCTTGAAATTTTTGAATTTGTTTTCCCTTTTTAATTTTTCTTATCTTTCTTTCTAATTCATAATCTAAAGGTATTAATCCTTCAGAACCAAATCTTCGCATAAAACAAGGAATAAAATTTATATATATATATATATATCTTTATATATATATATATATTATATTTTTGGAAATATAATATTTTTTTAAAAAAATTTATAACTATTCTATTTCTCCCCAGCAACGATGCCAAAAACTTGACCCGATTTTTGTACTTCCAAATACAAGAATTTGTTACCACTGCTAGAAAATTTAATTTTTGGCGAAGGAGCAAAACACTTGACCTGGAATAAATTGCCATATAGATGTGTACCAAATAAAACTTTTTAAATATCTGTTTATATAGAAAAATATAATTTTAAAAAGCAAATATTTTATATACTTTTTGGGGTACTACGCAAGTATACGTATCGTTTCAAGTAATAAAGGGCTTTGAAACGAAGACCCTATTATCGATCCCACGGGTAAAAATTATAGTAATAAATTTTCTAAATATTGTATTTCAAAAATCTTTTTATATTTTAATCTAACAAAAAATTACTATTAATTTACTAGATGCAAATAAAGAAAACAATAATAAGACAAAGATTTATGAAAACTATATAAAATAAACAACTTTCTTCCCTTCAATTAATCTAAGATTTTAAATATAATTCAATATTCGTTGGAGAATTTGATTTATGGTATTGTGCCAAATAGAAGCTTTCCTATTCTTTACCCTTTGATCCAGGCGCAAAGAACATTGGCTAATTTACAGATTAGGTCCGGATGCATTGTTAGTAGAATGGGTTAATATAGACTGACATTACTAGATGTCCAAGGGTGGCTTTGGTCAGCCCTACTAGTGACCCTTTCCTATTCTATAAATCAAATTATAAGAATTTAGTTTGTCACTCTAAAAACTTATCAATTCTATGCCCTTTAAATCTTATCTTCCTATTTACTTGCACTTCACCTTGAATAGCCCGCACATGGCCTTCGACTACCCAAGGATTCATGTGACACTTACAAGTTAAGAGTTTTTCTCCTTCTAGGTCTCAAAACTCTTCAACAGGTTTTAACAATTTAAATGGCCAATTTAAAAAGTAAAGTAAGATCAGGTATTAATGTCATCACAATGTTTTGAAAATATTTTGAATTTCATTTCTCCTTTGAATCTTTTATTATCTTTTTTATCTCATCATAATTGAAGGAAGAAAGTAAACTAACTACTCAGAACACATTGAATATAAACAATAAAACATAAAAAATAAACTTTGAATCAAATATAAAATACTTATCTCATCTATTCCTTCTACAGTTCTTTTGATTCCTACTGACTCCACAGTGTAATGAACTCCAGATGCAACAACTTGAAAATAAACTCACTAAATTAAACAAATGTGGCCCTAAATTTCTCTCTCTATTTCTCTCTCTAAGGATGAGGGATCCTAAAGTGGATAAGAGAAAGGGGTTACAATAGGGGGCATGTTTTTCTGAAGAAATGGACTCCTATTTATAGGCTTCAAGGGTTGCCTTGAGGCACCTCGTCAAAACATGTCCACATTCAATGAATCTTCTAGAAGGTCTGTCTGGCGCCTAGGCGCCGGACACCGCGTCCAGTTCTTCGCACCTCTTCACTTTAGCTCGCACCTCTTCTTGATTAAAACCGTTTTGGAGCATCCAAATGCAATGTATCACATGTCCTATTATCAAAGAACAACTGCCAGTGTTCTAGAATGACCAATAACCGCTCACGCAGTCAAAATAACTGTTCAAACGTTGTCAAAAACTTGACAGTTTCTGTATCGAATCTAGCGCTTAGGCGCCAACTTCTGGCACCTAGGCGCCAGGCCATATTTTTTTATACTTTTTGTATTTTGCTCCATTTTTGCTCCTTTTTGCTCCTTTTTACTCCTTTTTGCTCCTTTTTCCTTTTTGGACCTTTTACATCACCTACATCCAAAAACACAAAAAATACCTTTCATTAAAGCATAATATCCTTAGAAATTGATAAGAATTAAGACATAAATAAATAGGTATTTTTTTATAGACTAGAATCCAATTATTACTCCACATCATTTTCAGAACTATCTTCTCCTCTGATGTCTCCAATTAAATGCTGATGCATGAACAAATTGTAAAATGGACGAAATGGAAATTCATCAGATGAATCCTCAGCAATCACCAAATTCTTCTTCATCAGATTAATCAAGCCCATCTCAATTCGACCGGTGTGATCCTCTAATCTATATGATCAAATAAATCACAAATGTTATTGATTGCATTCATAACGTCTGTACATCTTTCTCCAATTGTTTGATCCTCTTCAGTATCATTCTGGAACTTTTAGGAAAATAGGGTTGAATTGGATGTGAAGTCTGTGTTGGTTGATCTGTGAGCAAATTCATATAATCTTCATCTCCCATAGTTTGGTAGTCATAAGTCTGTGTTGGTTGATCAGTGAGCAAATTCATAACGTCTGTACAACTTTTTACTCCTTTTTGCTCCTTTTTCCTTTTTGGACCTTTTACATCACCTACATCCAAAAACACAAAAAATACCTTTCATTAAAGCATAATATCCTTAGAAATTGATAAGAATTAAGACATAAATAAAGAGGTATTTTTTATAGACCAGAATCCAATTATTACTCCACATCATTTTCAGAACTATCTTCTCCTCTGATGTCTCCAATTAAATGCTGATGCATGAACAAATTGTAAAATGGACGAAATGGAAATTCATCAGATGAATCCTCAACAATCACCCCATTCTTCTTCATTAGATTAATCAAGCCCATCTCAATTCGACCGGTGTGATCCTCCAATCTATATGATCGAATAAATCACAAATGTTATTGATTGCATTCATAACGTCTGTACATCTTTCTCCAATTGTTTGATCCTCTTCAGTATCATTCTGGAACTTTTAGGAAAATAAGGTTGAATTGGATGTGAAGTCTGTGTTGGTTGATCAGTGAGAAAATTCATATAATCTTCATCTCCTATAGTTTGGTAGTCATAAGGATTTGTTGGATCAGTAGGCCTCCATGGAAGAAGAACCTTTTCCCAACTCTCATATGGAACTTGCGATTGAATACATAACAAAAATATGGTGGAAGGGTGTCTAAGCCCATATTTAGATCCATGAACAATTAATCCCAAAACTGATTTGAAAATTATATTACCAATGTCAATCTGCCTACCAGTTTGAATACATAAATTCAAAATTGCACTTTCCTTGGTTACCTTGCTAATCTTTAATGTTGAAAATAAGTTTGCTGAAATAAAGTAATGCCACTGCATTGACACTGGATTTGGAGATGCAGATGAGAAACTAATATATCCATTTTCTCTAATTTCCCAATCCTCATTCTCATCCGTCAGATAATGATACACATCATTCATATTATCACTTGAGGCATTAAAATTAGAATAATGACAAATAAGTAAATTCTCAATCATAAAGAGATCGTTAATTCTTCCATGAGTGAATTGCACAAACCTACCTCGCTCAAATACGAACCTTTGGTTGATCCTGTGAAGATTTTCATAGAATTCTTTCACGACTGGAACAACTATGACAACAGTAGTGTAGCAAAGCACTTCCTAATGTCTCTCCTTAATTATCTCTTCAATTGTAATAGTAGGATTATCCATTCCTCTATTTTTGAAGCCTCTTTCCTTGATAATCCTCCTCTTCATCATCACTTTGTTGAACAATCGCTGTGCCTTGAAACTTATAAACTTTGTTCAGTTAAAAATGTGAGATCGAGGGGTTTCTATAGAGTAGGAATCCATGGGATGCAAATTGGGAATGGTAGTTTTCATTTTTCTGGAGTTAGGAAGTCTAAAATGGAGTTTAGGGAGTTATAATGATGAAGATCCCGCTCAAAACTGCCAAAACTTGCATTTGGAAACTCAAAAAACCCTAAACTAGTTTTGGGCGCCGCCAGCGCTCGATATGGTTCTGGTGGTGCTCAAACCTGTAAGTTCAACAACTTCTCTGTGATTGGGCGCCGGCGGTGCCAGTGGTAAAAAATTCTCACCGAACTTCATTTGACCCAAAATATTCGAATATCTCAATTTGATCTAATATTTATCAATTTTCAAAGTATTTAGGAGTAATTTGGATTCAAAAATAACTATAAAAAAAGCACAACTACAACAAACAAGCAAACACACCACAAAGATACATATGAGTTGCCTCCCATAAAGCGCTTGGTTTAACGTCATCAGCCCGACAAACCATACAGTTAATCGAGATGACTCAGCATTAAAATCTCTTTGAAGTCAGATTGAAACCCTTCAAATTAATGTTTTAATCAATGACCATTAACTTTGAAAATCTTTCCAGTGTTATGATCTTTAACATCAACAGCTCCAAAAGAATGAATTTTTACAACTGTAAAAGGTCCTAACCATCTAAACTTGAGCTTTCCAGGAAATAACTTCAATCTTGTGTTGTATGACAACACATTTTGTCCAAATTCTAATTTCTTTTTCAATATCTTTCGATCATGCCACAGTTTCATTTTCTCTTTATAGATCCTGTCATTGTGATAAGATGCATTTCTAATCTCTTCCAATTCATTCATTTGCATAAATAATTTTTCTCTAGCATTTTTTAAATTAAAATTCAACTCTTTTTTTGCCCAATATGCTTTATGCTCCAATTCAACCGGTAATTGACAAGTCTTACCAAACACTAGTCTCTAAGGAGACATTCCAAAAGGGGTTTTTAAAGAAGTCCTATAAGCCCTAAAGAAGTATCTAATCAAGCAGACCAATCTAATTTATGATTATCCACAGTTTTCTCCAAAATCTTTTAATTTCACGATTAGACACTTCTGCTAAACCACTAGAATGGGGATGATAAGCAGTAGAGATTCTATGAATAATATTATATTTCTCAATCAATCTCTTAATTTAATTATTCCTGAAATGGGTTCCACCATCAGTTATAATCACTCTCGACATTCCATATCTTGTAAATATATTTTTCTTTAAAAATTTTGAAACACTCCGAGCATCACATCTAGGTAAAGCAATAACTTCAATCCATTTTAAGACATAATCAACGACAACCAATATATATAAATTTCAAAATGAAGGAGTAAATGCCCCCATAAAATCTAATCCCCATACATAAAAAATTTCAACTTCTAAATTATAATTTAGAGGCATCTTATTTCTTCTAGAGATATTACCTACTCTCTGACATCGATCACATGATTTAATATATTTATAAACATCTCTAAAAAGAGTAGATCAATAAAATCCAGATTGTTAAATATTAAAAGAAGTTTTATCAACACCAAAATGACCTCCAAATTCAAAATCATGACATTATTGAATAATCAAATTTGTTTCTTCTTGTGACACACATCTCCTAATAATTAGATCCTTACACTATTTATATAGATAGGGCTCTTCCCAGAAATAAAATCTTGCATCATGTTTAAATTTATTTTGTTGTTTCCTTTAAATCAGATGGTACAATATCACTTACAATATAATTCACAATATCAGCATGCCAAGGTAAATTGCTTTACATAATAGTATAAAGTTGTTCATCAGGGAAAGTTTCTGTAACTTCCTTTTCAAATTCAGATAATTTATTATACTCTAATCTTGACAGATGATCAGCTATTTGGTTATCAGCTCCCTTCCTATCAACTATCATAAAATCAAATTCTTGCAGAAGAAGTATCCATCTAATTAATCTAGGTTTTGCATCATTCTTTTGCATTAAATATTTGATAGCCGAATGGTCTGTATGCACAATACAATTAGCTCCAATTAGATAAGGTCTAAACTTTTTAAAAGTATCTACTATAGCTAATAACTCTCTTTTAGTAGTGGTATAATTAATTTGAGCCTCATTAAGAGTTTTACTAGCATAGTAAATGACTTTGAAAACTTTATCATGCCTTTGCCCCAATGCTACTCCGATTGCATAATCACTAGAATCACACATAAGTTCAAATGGTTTATCCCAATATGGTGAAACAATTATAGGTGCAGTGATTAATTTCTCTTTCAATAATTCGAATGCACTAAAACATTCTTCATTAAAATCAAATTTTCTATCATTTTCTAAAAGTTGGCATAAAGGTTTGGTAATTTTAGAAAAATCTTTAATATATTGCCTGTAAAATCCAGCGTGTCCTAAGAAACTCCTCACCTCTCTCACGGTAGTGGGTGGCAGCAATCTCTCAATCACGCTAATTTTAGTAGGGTCGACCTCCATACTATATTCAAAAATTCTATGCCCAAGCACAATTCCTCTTGTAACCCTAAATTGACATTTCTCCCTATTCAAAACTAAATTTATTTTCTCGCAGAGCTCCAAAACTTTTGCTAAGTTTTCCAGGCAGATTTTAAATGAAGTCCCAAATACAGAGAAATCATCCATAAAAACTTCTATTCAATTATCTATCAAACTACTGAAGATAGACATCATACAGCTCTGAAATGTTGCAGGTGCATTACACAGTCCAAACGGCATTCTTCGAAAAGCAAAGGTTCCATAAGGGCTAGTAAATGTTGTCTTTTTTTGATCTTCAGTAGTAATAGGTATTTGATGGTAACCAGAATATCCATCCAGAAAGTAGTAGTACTTATGTCCAGCAAGTCTATCTAGCATTTGATCGAGAAAAGAAAGAGGGAAGTGATCTTTTCTGGTGACGGCATTTAATTTCCTATAGTCAATACAAATTTGCCATCCATTAAATTTTCTTGTGGGTATAATTTCATTACATTCATTCACTTCAACAGTCACTCCTCCCTTTTTTGGTACACAATGTATTGGACTCACCCAAGGACTATCCAAAATAGGACAAATAATTCCAACATCCAGCCATTTTAAAATCGCCTTCTTAACTACTTCTTTCATTATTGGATTCAATCTCCTTTGCAGATAAACTCTTGGTTTATGTTCATCATCTAATACAATTCTGTGTATACAAATCGAAGGACTAACTCCTTTAATATCTGCCAAAGTCCATCTGAAAGATTTCTTGTATCTTGTTAAAATTTCCAACAACTTCTGTTCTTGATAATCGTTTAACTCCGAAGATACAATAACTGGCAGGGTAGATGATTCTCCTAATAACATATACTTTAAATGATTAGGAAGAATTTTTATCTCAAGTTCATGAGGTTTTATTATAGATGGAATTAAGCTTTTATTTTCACCTTCCATAGTGTCTAATACTTCGAATCTCTCCTGAACATACTTCAAATCTTCATTCTTCTTACTATCTAAATTTTCTTCATTTTCAATTTCTTCTTCAAACATATTTTCATACTCTACTTCTTTTTCAAATATATTTTCAAAATGATCATTTCTCAGATATTCATAGACCTCCATCCTAAAACATTAATTAGCTTTTTCTATTAAGGGATACTTCATAGATTTCAAAATATTAAAGGTCACCTCTTGATCGTTAACTCTCAGAGTTAATTCTCCATTTTGAACATCAAACATTGCTCTTCTAGTAGCAAGGAATGGCCTTCTCAAAATGATTGGAATTTCTTTATCTTCCTCCATATCAAGTAAAATAAAATCCACAGGAAAGATAAATTTATCTACTTTCACTAACACATCTTTCACCACTCCTTTAGGGTAAGTGATGGAACGATCGACCAACTGAAGAGTCACATTTTCTCCTGAGAAATTTCTTCTACTCCCAACCTTTTGAAACTTGATAAAGCATAAGATTAATACTAGCTCCCAGATCACATAAGGCTCTTCAAAAAAATTTTTCACCTATAACACACAGAATAGTGAAACTACCAAGATGTTTATGTTTTTCCAGATACTTCTTCTGAATAATTGCACTACACTCTCCACTAAGTGAAATAATTTGATGATCTGTAAACTTTCTTTTCTTTTTTAGGATACCCTTCATAAACTTGGCATAGTCGGACATCTGTTCTAATGTTTCAACAAAAGGAACATTTATCATTAATTTCATAAGGATCTCAAAAAATTTTCCAAATCTGTTATCCTTGTTTTGTTTCTTCAGTCTTTGAGGAAATGGAGGGGGTGGTTTTTCAACAGTTATCTTCGTTGGCTTAAGAGGATAATCCAGGTCTGTATAAATCTTGTTTGAACATTTTTCAATTTCCACCTTCTCCTTTTTTATTTCAACTTCTTTTTGCACTCTTATTTCCAGTTCTTTTCCACTCCTTAATTAAATAGCCTTAAGTTGTTCCTTATTTTGATCTTTTGGATTGATCCCAACATTACTTGGAAGCGTTCTACAAGGTCTATTATTAAGTGCAGTAAAAATATGCCCCAATTGATTTTTAATATTTTTCATAGCAACACCTTGAGCTCGTAATTGATTTCCCATATTCAGATTCATTTCTTCAGTATACAACTTCTTATCCTTAAATTGCTAGTTACTATTAAATTCAGGAGCATAAGAAGGTCTAAAATTGGTATTTCCTTGATTGTTCTAATTTTCAATTGAATTTATATAACCATTCCTCCAATGTGGGTTAACTTTGGCATTGCTATTATTCCAATTGAAATTTGCGTGATTCTTCCAACCAGGATTATAATAATTCAAATAAGGATTGTTAGGTATATTAATATCATTTAAATTCTCATAAGGTGTTTGAGATTTTGTTATATGTCCGAATGAATTTTCCTCTAACACTCGAGGTGGTTGAGAATAATTCATTCCATATTGATTTATTTTCTTAGAATGGGCTGCAATTTAAGAAACTATTATAGTCATCATATCTGAATCATGAACACTAGCTACTCTCTTAGGATTTACCTGTTCAGACGACCCTTGAAAATTATTAGTAGCCATTTCTTCAATTAATGTGTATGCTTCATCAAAAGGTTTTGACATTAACGATCCACCAACAGCAGCATCTATAGAAGATCTCAATGATCCCACTAATCCATTATAAAATGTTTGAAGTATTAACCAATCTGGTAAAGCTTGATGTGGGCACTTCTTAAGAAGATCTTTAAATCTCTCCCAAGCTTCATATATTGACTCTCCTTCAAACTGACCAGAAGATGTAATATCATTTCTTAGCTTAGCAGTCTTTGATGGAGGGAAATATTTTGATAGAAACTTCTGAGATAATTCACCCCAAGTTCTAATAGATCCAGGTGCTTATGAATTTAACCACACCTTAGCTTTATCCCTTTATGAAAAAGGAAAAAGTCTAAGTCTGACAACATCACTAGACACTCCGTCATATTTAAAAGTAGCACACAGTTCTAAAAAACTAGCGAGATGTAAATTTGGATCCTCATTAGGTGTTCCTCCAAATTGATTATTTTGTACCATTTGGATAATAGCAGGTTTAAGTTTAAATGAATTAGCAGCAACATCAGGATTTTGAATAGTTATGTGAATTTCATCTGCTGTTGGGTTAGCATAATCTCTTAAAGGTATTGGCAAATTTCCAATATCATTTCTTTGATTATCTTAATTATTTGCCATTTCACAAGGATTTTCAGTTTGTTTTCGTTATTTCTAATTTTTCTAATAGTACGTTGTAACTCCGAATCTTGAGGCACTAAACCCATAGATCCACTACGACGCATATACAATCACAGAAATACTTTTAAAAAGTAAACAAACACACACAATTACACACTACAAACTAAAGGTTCTCAGTTACTAAATTATCAATAAATACTGTTTATACTTCCTTCCTTACT
This sequence comes from Papilionanthe hookeriana x Papilionanthe teres, assembly GCA_022702705.1. Taxonomy (NCBI): domain Eukaryota; kingdom Viridiplantae; phylum Streptophyta; class Magnoliopsida; order Asparagales; family Orchidaceae; genus Papilionanthe; species Papilionanthe hookeriana x Papilionanthe teres. The sequence goes on from CM040423.1 coordinate 136,217,550, forward strand.
TAGTTACTTCGTTACCTTCCCCGGCAACGGTGCCAAAAGCTTGACTGGATGATTTACAGACTTCTATATTGCAGGAATTTATGAACTCAAATTTATATATGTTTATAATGATTTTGTAAAGTCCAAGCATTCAACGCAAGTGTAAGTATTGTATCAAGTAATACAGGGCTTTAATGGAGTCCTGGTTATCGATCTCACAGGGAAGCTACGAAGTATAAAAAGTGTTTCACAATAGGTAATGTAGCACTGAAAACCGATACTCAAATTAGAAATAAAGTTTAATATTTACCTCTACTACCCTATGCAGACAACAGTAATAATTAATCAAACTACAATTACTTCTAATAACTTTGAAAACAGAATTAACTAACAGACAAACACTAAGCTATATATTTGAAAGGTTTTTTGATATATAAGAGAAGTATCTTTTCTCTTACAATGAGAATATGATGTGTGGATGATATGGAACGATTATCTATGTTATTGTGCCAAATAAGAGCATAAATATTTCTTTACCCTTAAAAGATTACCCCCACTTCCAAGCATGAAAAGAACATTGATATATCCTAAGTTTAGTCATAAATCTAAGGCTAGGCTAGGAGGATACTGGCTCTCACTACGGACCTCCCACTCACCCTTCACCTAAAGGTTAACCTTCGAGTTTAGTTACTAATCTTAGGATCAAATTGGGGATCTCAGCCTGTTACCCTGAAACCTTCAATTTGAAGTCCATCAAAACACATTTCCCTATTTATTTCCACTCAATTCCCATGAACTGTGCAATTTATCCATGGAAACTGAATGGATTCTTCATTATTGTTGTAAGACACTAAATCCTTTCAGAATTAATGTTCAACAACATATTTTAACAAATCAATTCCCCAGACTGAAAGGTAAATTAAGTTCGAAATGAAAAACCATCACAATTTCATCAATACATTAAAAGCACTTCAAATGCATATCAATCCATCATCACATCTCTATGCAAGAAGAAAGACAAAGGAGACTACTCAGATTTCATGAAGATGATGCAATAAAACATGGATTATATATATAGAAGAAAAGTCATACAAACCACAAAAGAAAATACAACTTATCTCTTTCTCTTCTCTAATGCAATTCCCTTGAAGTTCCATTGAATCCTTTTCTTTTTTCTTTGCAACATCTAATTCTTCCTTTAGAATGGAAAGGAAGAAACAATCTCTCAAATTAGTTCTTCTCCTTCACTTCTTAGAGAAGAATTCCTCTCAAATTCTAACTTCTACACACTTTTCTCCTAAGCCCTAACACTCAACACACACTCTCCCTCTCTAGAACTTCAGAACACACACTAAAACCACACCATTTTCGTCTAAAAATAGTTACTTATAAGTTAGAAATGAAATCCCAAGAGTTTCCATAGGCATCCCTTCAAAAAGTAGCCAAAACTCTTCAAATTTGAATTCCACCGACATTGGGCACTGTCAGTGCCCGATAGGTAGTTAGCGGTGCTCTATCATTAAATTAATTGCTGAGTTCTCTGAAAAATTGTGCTGGCAGTGCCCGTTCTAGCGCCGACGGCTTTAGAATCAAATTTTCTACTTTTTGCTCATTTTTGCTCTGAATTAGTTCCTTTTCGCTTCTTTTTGCTCCAATCACCTAAAATCATCATACCTGTAACAAATCATGAAAAATTCCTTTCTTTAAAGTGAATATCACAAAAAATGGGTAAAATTATATAGCAAAAATATTATATATTTTTGGTGCATCAATGATTAAATTTTGAGTTGTTTAAGCGTGTGGGGTTTGATCATATTTTTACAATTTAAGTATGATGGAAAGTAGAGTGAGAAAGCTACGCTAAACATGAGTATATGCTGTGGAAAGCAAGGCAAGCAAGCTAAACTAAACATGTGTATATGCTCTGAAAAGTAAAGCAAGCAAACTAACTAAACAGGTGTATATGCTCTGAAAAGTAAAGCAAGCAAACTAAACTAAACAGGTGTATGTGCTGAAGTGTATGTAAGAAAGGCAAAGTATGAAACTTGTGTAATAAACCAGAGAAAGATGAAAGAAAACCAAAAGGTTGAAGAAGAATGTCTCGTAAGAAATCTGAAAAACAAATCCGTGGGGGAAAACTTGTAGGAATAAGAAAAGAAACTGTAAGAAACAATAAGCGGAAGACTCGGGTCAAGAAGTAATAAGAAACAAAGGACTAGGGACAAGGAAAAGAGAGAGGAGATGACGATCCACCAAAAACAATGTCATAAAGGAGGTGGGTTGACTTTCAAAACTGCACAGAGTAACATACATGAACTGGTGCAGGGACAAAAGCAAACTCCATATGTGTGCTGAACTCATTTTTGGTGAGGCCTTTTGTTTCCTCTCAGTGCTTAGGATCTAGCCATTGGACTTCTCCTTGACTAACCTAGAATACTAGAGATGGAACCCACCATTTAGAAATTCAAACCAAATCTTGACTCTCTTTAAAATCCTGCATGGATGGTCATCAACCTCCAAATCACTTGGAAGGTTAGCACCAACGTGCAGGAAGACAAGGATGAATTCCTATAGGATGTTCAAGCCTTAGGACTGCCCCGGGTGGCCTGGTCTTGGTAAGGTCTGGCTTGTACACACCATACTCCCATACCCATCCTAAACCCTAAACCATCTTTACCCAATCTTGACTCCTGGTTCATTAGCACACTCATATGGATAAGCCCAAACCCCTAGCTCCTTGGCTAAGAGGGTTAGGAACAACATATGAGATTTTCAAAATGAGCAACTTCTTGGTTCATGGCTCACTCTAAGCTTCTTCACTCCCTCTACCATAACCAAATACCATTTTGCCAAAATTTCTGGTTTTGACCATTGGGTCCTTAAACTTACCTAAAATTACCTAAATTGCCCTTACAACCACAAAAACTCTCTAAAACTTCCCAAAATTTAAAAAAAATATCCAAAAATCCCGAAAATCATTTTATAACAATTCCCACCTCTTAAATCCAATAAAATACCCCAATACATTCCAAATAACCTCCAAATACCCTAAATACCCCTTTTGGCCCAAAATTCCAAAAATTCCCAGAAAATTCTAAAAAATCCCAAATATTTCCACTTACATTTTTTCCAACTACACCATAACCTAATTTTGCCAATTTGACCTAACTTTATCAAAATCCCCAATTTGACCCATTTTAACCTAAATGGACCCAATGGCAAACCAAATCAACCCAGTTGACCTTAATTTTTCCTAATTTCAATTCTATACTTTAATTCAATATCCCTAATACCAATATAAACCAAATTTAAGTCCAAATTGATTCACATTTGAGTTCAATTCCATTTGAAATCCAAATCCTCAAATTTACTAATTTAATCCAAAATTCCCCAATTAACCTAATGTCAACTATTTCATTTCAAACTTCAATCCTAAATCTTCTATGGAATTCCTGTGAAACCCATGCAACATTCAATTGTCCCAATTTGAGCCCAAGCCTAGCCTAAATCCACTTGAAATCTAAGAATACTCCATTTTAACTTAAATTGAACACATGCCCTAAATCTATCAAATTGATTGGCATAATCCTAAAATTTCGTCCCAATTGATTTTGGGAACTCTTAAATACATTCACATAAACCATTTGAAATCTTCAATTGAGTCTAAACCCCCACCTTAAACCAACCTAGACCCAAGTTGACCCAACCTTACCCAAATTAACCAAAATCCCAAAATGCATGAAATTGACCCTTCAATTGTACTCAAAACCTTTCCATATCTTCATGAAACTTCTTCATGGAAATCATCTGCCCAATGTTCCTCAAGACACTTGAACCAAAATCAAACCCAAACCCAAGTTAGCCCAACCTAAACCCAAATGAGCCAAATTGAACCTATGGCCTAACCTAATCAAATTGAACCAAATGTGGCTAAACCAACCCTTCCACAACCACCATTTGAACCCTAGGAACCACCCAAGATACACCTGTCGGCATATTTTTTAGGGTTGGTGTGTTGTATTTTTGAAAAGGAGGTCGCCTACAGAAATTGTCGGCGAATTCTTAATTTAGTTTAAATAAATAATTTTGGAAAATAGTATTTGATTTTGAAAATAATTTTAAATTTGAAGATTTTAAGATATGAGATTAAACCGATCTCACATCCCAAATAGCTTATATAAACGAGCACCGCACCACAAACCGTGTATATATCCCTAAAGATAGACACACTGCTTGACGGTGGGGCTCGATTAAATAAACTAGAAGATTTGTGACATCCGTTTGGTCTGCGAACCAATTTTATAAGCCGACAAAATTCCCCTGCTTATTATGAAAACATTAAACGGGGTTTATATTACTCAGGTTCTTTAAAATTCCCTATAAGGGCAAGCCCCTATAGTTAATTACATCTTAAGTGATGGGAATCACCTAAGAAAACTCTCGATAATAATCAATAATTCTGCTCTCAAGAATTTCAAAGTTTAAGATTTTCAAGAGATTGAATTTTGGAATTTCAATAGGGAATGGATCAAATTTGGAACATTTTGTTTTGTGAATCCAAAGGAAGGAAAGTAGGAGAAATCACAGATTCGAAGTGAACTTCGGTAATTTCCCGACTATCCTATTGTTTGGCTTGGATTTAAGAAAGTCCTAATATTTATTTAAATGTTTTGGTCTTGCCAATTTTAATTAGTTAGGGCTTATATTTATATGATAGAATCACACAAATAGCCTCGAAGATGTGAAGGTTTATGTCTTATCGAAAGACTACTTCGGAATCCTAAGACCGGTTAGGGCTTAATTTGCAATGCAAATGCCTAACGAAGAGTTGAGGATTTATGTTGCACTAGGCAAACTACCTCCAAGTCCTATGGCTTTGTTGTTTAGTTCTAGGAAAGTTTTGCTGAAGTAGACTCAGGTTTTGCTGATGACGATGGCCGTGCTGTCCACCATGCTCCGAGCTCCTTGTTGTTGCAGAGGTTTAGTTTTAGAAATCATAAATCAGGGGATGAGAAAAGTGTTTTGGTTTAGAGAAAATCTTAATTTCCAGGTGTTTTTTATGTTTTAATTAAAACAAATCTTAAAGTTGATTATAACGACACCGGTTAAGATCCCACGGTTCCATCCTTCCGGCATCATTATTTTTATCGGATTCACTTAGTCCGGATGAATTTGCTAAACTCAACTGAATGAGTTCCACACTTTCATTTAGACCGTGGGAAATCCCGTTAGCAACACGTAGGTTACATCATCCGAGGTATTCCCGATCATCCAACGAAGTCGTTTTAATTTAGTTGTAATTGTAGTTTTGTGTTCGTTTGTGATTAAATTTTGAGTTGTTTTATATTTTGAAATGTTGTGGCGGTGAATTTTATCTTGCAATGACTTTTAACTTAGTTTTGGTTTCGAGTTTTAGGGTCTATCCTAAAGGTGTGGGTTTTCATGCAACGATTGTTTATCATGCAAGAAAAAGTAAGTGCAATGCGGTTAAATAAATTGCAATAATGTAAATTGCAAGAAAGTAAATTGCAATAAAATAAAAGCGTATCCGGAGGGTCTTCCCGTCATCCCAAGCTGCACTTAAAACACAATTAGAATATTTAAGCAAGTTCCTAGGTAAAGCTAAGGGAAGGGTTATGGTTTTCTACCAAGTTCCTAATCCTATAGCTAGTCATTTCCTATGACGTCTAGGTTCTTTGTGTTTTGGTTTAAGGACGATTTTCTTCATCAAAGAACAATTAAGTCCAATTGTTCTTATAAATGTTCTATCATATTGAGGAAGTGCTTAAGAATAATCTTAAACATCTTTTCAATATTTTCTAGGATTGTTTTAAGTCCAAATGGGTTTAATTATACAAATGAATTAATCGTCCGAGAATTCAAGTTTTGTTGTTATCTTGCTCGAGTGAACTAGTGACATTTGAATATCCTAAAAGTGAAGTAACATTTCATTTAATGTTCTGTTTAGGAGTTATGATAACTAAAACTTTCGAGGGTAAGTTGGTATTCAAATGATTTGATTTAAGTTAAAGGGTTTAAATTTGGAATAGTGTTCAAGTTGCTTTATATTTAATTTCTTTCTGTTTTAGGTGATGTTATATTTAATTCAATTTAATTTAATTTAATTGAGTTTTAATTTAATTTAATTCAATATAGCTCAATTTAATTTGATTTGATGTTTAATTAATTTGATTTGATTTGATTTAATTTTAATTTAATTTGATTTAATTTAATTTAATTTAATTTAATTTAATTTAATTTAATTTAATTTAATTTGTTTAATTTAATTTAATTTGATTTAATTTGATTTTATTTATTTAATTTGATTTAATTTAATTCATTTAATTTAATTTAATTTGATTTTATTTATTTAATTTAATTTAATTTAATTTAAGTTATTTAATTTAATTTAATTTGTTAATTTAATTTAATTTAATTTGTTTATTTAATTTAATTTAATTTGTTCTTTAATTTAATTCAACTTTTAATTTTAATTTAATTTAATTTAATTTAATTTAATTTAATTTAATTTACTTAATTTAATTTAATTTTTAATTTAATTTTATTTTTTAATCTTAATTGAAATTTTTAAAAGAGTTTAATAATTTAATTTTAGTTTAATGATTAAGTCTTTTAATATTTTAAATTTGAGTTATCATTTTAATTAAGAATTGAATATTAATGAGATAATTAATTTAGGGATTTTAAATTAAAGAATAAATCTCTTCCTAATAATATCCCTATTTTAATAATTCCAATTTTATTATTCTTCCAAATTTAATCCATTATTTAATCATTTTAAAATTACTTAATGGGTTTCTACCCTTTAATCATTTAAATTTCAATCATCCAAATCAGATTAGGATCAAATATTTTACTTATTAATTTTTTATTAAACCTAAAGTTTTAATTAAGGATTAAAAATTTTAATTACCACTTTACCCTTTAAGCTTAATAATTTCATAACTCACTAAATTAAACTCAAATGAACTTAAAATTTTTATGTGACTTCACTCATATGTCAATAAAGACATGAGAGGAGAAAATGTGATTTTTCTGTATTTAATTTATTTATATAATTATTTTTGGTAGAAAATAGAGATTTTCAAGGAAAATTTAATAACATGACCAAGGGAAAGTTTCTGTCCTTAAGAAAATTAGGGGACATTCCTAATGACCAGAGGATCACTTGGACCAATTTTGGTGATTTTTTGAATAATATTATTTTTATTATAATTATTTTAAGTTTTGGAGTGTTAATTAATTTAAAAATAAAATAAATTTTGAAAAATGAATTTTATATTTTTTAAAAATCTCTCTGATATCAAGGAAATCAGAGAAGCAAATTTTGCAATTTTCTGATTTTTCTATGATTTATTATAATTATTTTAGTGAAAATGCTAGAAAATACATTTTTTTAATTTTAAAATTACCTTAAAGCTTTAAAATTTAATATCTCACTAAATAGACCTAAGAAAAATGTGGGATTTGTTCCTATGTGATCAAAATTCAAAATGTGACATTTTGGTGAATTTTATTATTTTTGTGATTTTTATTATTTTTTAATTATTAAAAATATTAAAATATTATTAAAAATCAACTTTTTTAGAAAATTGAAATTTTAATTTTTTTAGGTTCACCTGATATCAGAGAGGCTCCAAAACCAATTTAGTGAATTTTTGAAAGGTATTTTAAAAGTTATGAATTTTTAAAGTTTAAAATGACTAAGTGCGCTTAATCAACCCAATTAATGTGGCTAACCAAGTCCAATTGACCTCAAACTTTTATGGTGGATTCCTCTGATCCTAAAGGTCAGTGGAGAATTGATTTCAAGTTAATTTGATGCATGGTTAACTCTAATTAATTAAAGACCTATTTTGGGTGTTTAAGCCAATTAGGGTTGTTTTAGATGAACTAAGTCAAAACCTATTTTTCCTAAGGTTCTCTGGTCATAAGAAACTTCACCAAATTTTCCTAGAATTTATTTCACAACATGCTATTTATTGGAATTAAAATACTCAAAACAGCAACATGAATTTGAAAAATCAATAACTTTTTATAGGATGGCCTCCGACTTTGGAAAATTCAGTGAATGTTCCCAAATTCGGAGGCTTCAAAAGCCCAATGGTCTCATGCCATGGTGAATTGTATACATGCATGGAGAATTAAAAGTATGCAGAGAGTAAATAAATTATAAAAAATAAAATACTTGATGAAATTAAATGATTTCTTTTCCACATTATTCTCCTCTCGTTCACCGAGCAAGAGGGTATTTTTATTTTATTTTTCTCGATTTTCCTACACGGAGATATGAATTTTTGAAGTTTAGGGAATTAGATAAATCAAAAAATACCCTAATTTTCTATTTATCCACGCGGCGCCAACTCATCCTCGGCATCTCCGAAACGCCGCGTGTCGCACTCCCATTCGACGCCGCCACTTGAGTCAGCAGCCCGGGCCTCGCAGTTCTCGTACCGTCTCCTGGTCCGACGCCATCTGAGCCTTTCGTCCGCGCGTGTATTGAATAGACGGCATCCGTTCATCGTCCCCGAGCGTCCTCACCCGAGAGCCGTCCACACTAAATCCCTAAGATCTCACTCGATACTCAATGGATTTTCATGTTCTTATGCTCTATGGATTCGTCTTGAAGAGACGAACACATCTATACGGTTATCATGCATCGAAACTAAGGCATTTGAAATGGAGAATCTCCGAAGCTCGGGATGAAGAATTAGCTCATACCTTTGCTCAAAGAAGTGTGGTTTCGATCTGAGAGTTGTTGCACCTTCGATTGGATCCCAGCAAGCTCCAGATGAAGTCTCCTGGTCTGGTGAATTGTCTGGGTGTGATTTCGACCAAGCCCGATCACAAAGCTTGGAGGCTGGAGCAACCGGGTGGCCTCGGAGATGGGGCTTTTGTTGGTGGACACCTTCCCTCGTCCGGTGAAGGTGTAGAACCAATCAATTTGGGAATTGGCTCACCGTGGAGAAGTGTCCCGGTTTTGGGTAGAATTTCGACTGGGAAATTGGATTTTATCGGTGGGGATTAGGGCAAATCGACACCGGGGATCAACTCGCTCTAAGGGTGGAGAAGGGTTTGGAACAATTTTGGCGTAGTTTCGGCAAGGTTTGTGCAACTCTCCTCTCATGGCCGTGAGGGGGACGGGCTTAAATAGAGGTGGCCGGAGAGCCTCCCGTGGATGGCCAAGGGTTGGGATCAGCTGCTCTGGTCATGGGAAGAACAGCCATGGTGGCCATTGGGCATGGGGCAGCTCAGCAAGGTGGAATTTCAAGGTTGGCTCACATGTGAGCTCTCGGGTGTGGTGTTTTCCGGCGATCCAGGCGGCTGGCCGGCAGGCATGGGTCACCATCTCGACTGTGGAGGTCGTGGCTTGGCAATGGTGAAGTCAATCGGGCTTGGACATGTGTAAAGTGTTTGGATTAAAATGGAATGGGGGAGAGGCCACTTTGGCTTGAAATTGGTCAACCCATTGGTTTGGGTCGGGTTCACCTCCCCATGGCCGGTCTTGGGCCGAGAAGATCAGTTAGGCTAGCCGGTCAAGAGGTGGTGATGTCCTTATCCAAGAATATTTGGATTAAATCTTGGTTAAGGGAAACATGCTTAAGGCTAATGACTTTTAGGAGATGGTTAAAGGACCTCCTCCTTTTGCCATTAATGGCATGGTCACATGCCAAACTTTCATGGCTTCATATGGCTTCGTGAATGACTCATCCTCGGCTCCATTTGGCTTGGGAAAAAGCTTCGGGTCAATTTCATGAAAATGGGTTTTAAGAATTTTTGGTAATTTGATGGAAATTTGTATGAAACTTGATTTGGAATAATTTGATGGTAAATTTAGGACTTAGGTAATGGCTTTAATTAAGTGGATGACAAATGGAGATGTCATGTGGGCTTTAGTGGTAGATTTTGGGCCTTTGGTTGTGGTGAAGTGGGCTTTTAGGAAAGTTTAAGGGAAATGGGCTTTTTGATTTTAGGATGGGCATTTGGGTAAATATTTTGTGAAGAACTTTGTCAAATAAATGTCATAATTGGTTTAGGGATGTTCTATGAAGGGCTTGGAATCAATTTGGTGTGATTTGGAGTCGAATTGTTCGAATTTGGGTTTATTTGGTAAGTGGGCCTATGTAGGTCCAAGTGGGCCAAGTTGGGCTAATGTTGGGCTAGGGTTGAAATTGATGTAAAATCAATGTTGAGAAATGTTTATGGGAGTGTTTCAAAGAGGTTTTGACTTTGGTTGGGCTTTGATTTTGGGGTTTGGGCTCATTCGGGTTAGGTTTGGGTTTAGGTCGAAATAGGGCCTTTTAACTTTGGGTTGAGCTTGAGTGGGGTTTGGGTCCAAATTTTGGGCAAATCATGTTATTATTTTGTTTGTGGGAATGTTAAGGAATATTTAGAAAAGATTTGGGGTTAATTGGAATTGAATTGGGTGAGTTTGGGTTAGGTTCGGGTCATGGGTCCAAATCGGGCTTTAAGGCCAAAAGTGAGATTGGATCCAAATGTCAATCAAATTGGGCTTGGATTTGGTCTATATTGGTATTTGGGATATTGAATTGAAGTTTAGAATTGAATTGGACCAAAATTGGGGTCAATTGGGTAGGTTTGGTTTGACATCGGGTTCACTTAGGGTTAAAATGGGTCAAATTGGGGGTTTTGACAAAAGTAGGGTAAATTGACAAAATTGGCCCATGGTGTAGTTGGACAAAATGAAATTGGGAATATTTGGGATTTTCTGGAATTTTCTGGGAATTTTCTGAATTTTTGGATTTTTTTGGCCAAGAGGGGTATTTTGGGTATTTGGAGGGTATTGGGAGGTTTTCTTCGAATTTTTGATATTTTTGGGCATGGATGATCAATTTAAGTGATGTGGAAATGTTTTGGAATGATTTTGGAGAATTTTGGATAATTTGGAAATTTTGAGGAATTTGGGTAATTTCGGGGGTTTTGGGTAGGCTAAGTGGGTGTAGGGTCCTGGGGTCAAAAATTGAAAATTTGGAAAATTGAAGATTGGGTGGATTTAAGTGGAAAGAAGTCATTTTGGTTGAGCCATGAAGCCATATCAAGCCCATATGAGCCATGAAGGGACCCATTTGAGGCATTCACTATGTTGTTCCTAACCCTCTTGCCAAGGGCTTAGGGGTTAAGGACCTTCCATGTGAATCACCTACATGAGTCAGGAGGTCAAGTTAGGTATGGGTGTGATTTTAGGAGGTATGTGGAAGTGTAGTGTGTAGGTGTAGTGTATAAATTTAGTGTGTGTGTAAGCCAGCCCCCTTCACTGCACTGTGCCACCTAAGGCGCATCCTAAGGCCAAAGAGTCCTATAGGAACTCATCCTTTAAACTTCCACATTCGATTTCAACCCTCTAGGTGATTAGGGGTCTACAATCAAGTTTGTGGAGTTTGCAGGGAGTTAAGAAGTGGTTTGAATTTCTAAAAGGTGGGTCCCAATTCTAGTCCTCTAAGATAGTCAAAGGAAAAGCCTAAGGCTAGATCCTAAGTACTAAAGAGAAGAAGAGAAGACCTCATCAAAAATGAGGTCAACAACACCTAGCCCATGTTAAGTGAGCCATGGACCAAGGGTCCCCCATTTTAAGGGATTTCTTCCCTTAAGTGGATAAATCCTCTTTTGCCTTACCCCAAATCCTCTCCAAAACTGATTTATCACCATTAAACCCTACTCCCTGACTTACCTGACTTGAGGGCTAGCTCCCCTGTCCTTGCCAGCCGGCCTAGTCACTGGAGGGAGTCAAAACCGAGAGCCACCACTAAGCTAAGCTCACCCAAACTACCCTAAATGGCTACCTCGGCCAAAATTGACCTTGAAGAAGCCCCTTTGCCCTCCACCTAGACAACAGAATCGACCCCCAAATTGAACCCCAACTCAGCCATATGGCCCTGGCCATATAAACTCCACATTTTGGCCAAATCAAAGTGTTGAAAATTTTCTCATAGAATTCCACCAAACTGCTCCCAAACCTTCTCCCAGCCTAGAGAAGAAGAGCCCCACTGTCCTCCGGCCCTAATCCCCACTAGTTGAGCTCAATTTTGGAGTTCAATTCTAGGCTAGAGAAAGGACATGCTCTAAAACTCTACAGAAATCAAATTAAACTCACTCACATCTTCACCAGGGGTAGAGAAGAAGTTCATCACTGAAAGCCCCCTCACCAGGCCATCTAGTTACTCTATCGGCTAGAACACCAAATCAGGTTTGGACGAAGTCACACCTAGGAATTTCACCATCTGTTGATGCTTCATCCATAGGCTTCTTGGACTCCAACGAACGTGCCAAGCACATCGAATCGAGGCTTCACCTTTTGGACCAAGGTATGGAGACTTCTTTTGCTCCCGAGTTTCCAGCGATTCTCCATTTTTTTGATTCAATTTTAGTGAATGTTAGCCATATAGATGTGTTCGTCTAGGCTAGACGCGTCGATAGAGTCCAACCATGCCTGATTTGGTTGAGTCTTTAGTGAGATCTTAAGGTTTTAGGGTGGACGGCTCTCGGGTTGAACTAGGCGGAGACGATGACCAGGGACCGTTCGATTGTGCGTGTATCGAACGGACGACATAGATGGAGCTGTATGGGACCACATGACGTAAAGTGCAAGCCGCGTGGCACTGACTCAGGTGACGGCGCCAAATGGAAATGCGCCGTGTGGAGCTTCGATCCGTCGCATGTTGACAAGGCACCGCGTCAGATAAGTAGAAAAATAGGGTTATTTCTGAATTATTTAAATACCCTGAACTTTAAAAATCCATATCTTTGTGTAGAAAAATCACAAAAATAATGTAAAAATACCATCTTTCTCAGTGAATAGAGGAGATTAATGTGGAAAATGAATTAAGTTATTTTGTTAAGAATATGATTTTTAATTAATTAAACACTGATCTGAATGTTTTAGTTCTCCACTCACACACACAATTCACCATGGCATGAGACCATAGGGCTTTTGTAGCCTCTGATCTTGGCCACATTCTCTGAAATTTTCAAGGCTAGAGGCTATGTCCATGGAAAGTTATCTATTTTCCAAATTTTTATGTCTATTTTGGTATTTTAATTCAAAAAACTAATATTGTGTTTGGAAAATTCGAGGAAAATTAGGATAGATTCCCTATGACTAGAGGAACTCATGGAAATTATTTCATGAACTAAAACAAAAAAAACAAACGTAATTGGCTACTTGACCTAAAATCAACTTTGAATTAATTAGGGTAAATTAAAAATCAAAATAACGTAAAATCAAATTTCCACTATCCCATAGGGTAACAGGAACCCCCATATAAATTTTGAAACTAATTGAAAATTATTTGACCTACTAAATGGATTTTCTAAGTAACATAGACAAATTTGAAATTAAAAATTTCATAAAACTTAAAACACAATTAAAAAATTCACCAAATTGATTTTGGAGGCTCTCTGATATTAGAGAAGTCTAAGAAAATTAAATTTGGAATTTTTCTAAAATTTTCATTTTTAACCTTATTTTGAAAATTTAAATAATTAAAAATTTATAAAAATCATAAAAATATTAAAATTCATAAAAATGTCATATTTAATCCCCAAATCACTTAGGAACCAACCAAAAATTTTTCCTAGGTCTCTAAGTAAAGATATTAATTTTTTAAAAGCTTAGGGTAATTTTTAATATTAAAGATTGGATTTTACAACCCTTTTGACTAAAATAATTCTAAAAATTTAAAGAAAAATCAGAAAAATATAAATTTTTTTTTCTGAGTTCCTTGGGATTAGAGAGATTTATGAAAAATATAAAACTTAATTTTCTACCTCAATTTTATTTTATAATTAATTAATACTCCAAAATTCAAAATAATTATAATAAATAAAATGAAATTCAAGAAATCACCAAAATTGGTCCAAATGGTCCTCTGGTGAATAGGAACTTCCAATAATTTTCCTAAGGATAGAAACTTCTTTTTGATCATGTTGTGGAATTTTCATTAAAAATCCTTATTTTCATTAATATAATTATATAAATTAAATTAAAAACAGAAAAATCACCTTTTCTCCTTAGTGTCTTAATTGACATGTGAGTGAGGTGACATAAAAATTTCAAATTCATTTAAGCTTAATATAATGACTTATGAGGTGAACAAGCTTAAAAAGGCATAATAGTAATTAAGGAATTTTATTTTGATTAAAATTTAGGCTAAACCAAAGGGAGGGGTAAAATATTTGATCCTAACTTTACATTTGGATGATTGAAACATATGGAATTAAAGGATAAAAACTCATTAATCATTTTGAAAATTAAAAAAAAGAGGAATTTTAATAAATTAAATCACCTAAACTTTGGAAGATTAATTAAGGGGTGAATTGTTAAGGTTAAGGGATGTTGAATATAGGAAGATTTTAATTCTTTAAATTGAAGCCCTAATCAATAATTTGATCAATATTATTTAAACATCAATTAATGGAACTCTAAAAATGATAACCGAAACTAATGAAATGGAGATGACCTAAAAGTTCTATAATTAAACTAAAACTTAAAACATAAAAAATCAATTTAAATTAAGAAAAATCAAATTAAAATTAAGATAAAACATCACAACTAATATGAAATTATTTAAAACTTAAATTAAAACAAATTTGAAATATTAAGGTTAATCTGGAATAAATTATAATTGAAATGTTATAATTAGAATTAAATCACTTTAGAATATTTAAAATTAACCTAAAAATGTTAAGACCACTTAAAATGGTAAAATTTAATTGAATTGAACAACTTAAACACTTTTCCAACTTAAGATAATTCAAATTATTTAAAGATCAACTAAAGATTTATAACTAAATAAAATCACTTTAAACCATTAATTCAAGACTTCAATTAAGAATGATTAAATTCCTTAACAATTTAACTTTCTCCCTAAAGGCTTTCATCATCATAATTCTTAAATGAAGCATTATATGAAAATGTCACCTTACTCACAAGGATAATCAAACATCCTAATTCACTGAGCAAGAAACTAAATTCAACTAAACCTGGGTGATTGATTCATCACCATAATGAAACTAACTGAACTCAAAATAATCCCTAAAGTGTTTAAGAAGATGTTCAGAATTCAGTTCCGAGCACTTCCCTAACTTGATGGAATGTTTTAAAAAGTACAGTGAGACTTCATTGTTCTTTGATGAAGAAAATCATCCTTAACCAAAATCAGGAACCTAGACGTCATAGGAATAGACTAGCAATAGGATTAGGATTTTGGTAGATAACCAAAATCTTCCCTTAGCCTTACTTAGGTGTTTGTTGCAAACATATAAATGCCTTAATGTGTGTTTTAAGTGCAGGTGAAAATGATGGGAGTGCCCGTCAGGTATGCATTTAAGTTTATTGCAATTTACATTTAGCAATCTATTAATGCCTTACTTTCCTGTACTTATAAATGCATGAAAATGATCAAACCCAGCATGTTTAAACAACTCAAAATTTAATCACCAACAAAAATAAAACTGCAATTACAACTAAAATTAAAACGTCTCATTGGATGATCGGGAATCCCTCGGATGATGTAACCCACGTGTTGCTAATGAGATTTCCCATGGTCTAAATGAAAGTGTGGAACTCATTCAGTTGAGTTTAGCAAATTCATTGGACTAAGTGAATCCAATTAAAATAGTGGCATCGGGATGATGAAACCGTGGGATCTTAACCGGTTCTGCTTAATCAACTTTAAAATTTATTTTAATTAAAACAATAAGCCATCTCATTTTCAATCTCTCTAAACCAAAACACTTCTCTCATCTCTTGATTGTCACCTTCTAAAACCAAACCTCTGCAACAATAAGGAGCTTGGATTACGGTCGGCAGCACGACCATCTTCAAAAGCAAAACTTGTGTCTTCATTAGCTTAACCTTTCCTAGAATTAAATAATCAAGCCATAGGAATTAGAGGTAGTTTGCCTAGTGCAACATAAATCCTCAACTTTTCATTAGGCATTTGCATAATCATATTATGCAGATTAAGCCATAACTGGTCTTAAGACTCCGAGGTAATCGTTTGGTACGAAATAAACCCTCACATCTTCGAGGCTATTTATGTGATTATACCATACAGGTATAAGTCCTAATTAACTAAAATTAGAGGGATTGAAAGATTAAATAATTCTCAAATTAAAACAAAACAATAAGATAGTTCGGGAAGTCACCGAAGCTCACTTTGGGTCTGTGACATCCTTTACTTCTCTTCCTTTGAACTCTTAAAAATAAACTGTTCCAAATTTGATCTAATCCCTTTTGAAATTTCCAAAATTCATTTCTTTGAAACATTAAAATTTGAAATTCTTAAGGCCAAAACTACTGATCGTTATCGAGAGTTTTTTTAAATGATTCCCGTCATTTAAGATGTAATTAACTATAGGGGCTTGCCCTTATAGGGAACTTTAAGAACCCAGGTAAAATAAACCCTGCTTAATTCCTTTATATTAAGTATGGGAAATTTGTAGGCTTATAAAATTGGTTTGCAGACCAAACAGATGTCACAACTTTTCTGGTGACTCCGCAGGGGATTAGTTCCTCTCTCCATTTTGATCAGATGGTTTTTCTTTCATAAATCGGTAGTGAATCCATACCCCTAGTGGATCAAACTATCATTCTTTCCGTTGACATACCATGTTCATTTATGTCTTGAACAGCTACGATCAACTCTTCTTAGATTTTGGAGTCACTGTTTAGACATCCCTAAACAGAGATGTTCCAGAATCATTCTGCCTCTCAGAGGCGGGGTGGACCCCTAACAGCTGTGTTAGTTTAGGAGCGGTCTATTGAAGTAAGTTCAATGCAGAGTCAATCACTCCATATCTCAGACCGGGTCCGATTCTTCATTCCTCTTTCGGTTTGACTTGTTGCTAACAGGTCAAAACTCAAATTTCACTCTAATAACCTTCCAATAAACCATAAATAAAATAAAATTATGTTAAAATTGCAAACCAAAATAAAACTTCTCAAGACACAGCAAGTATAAAATAATAATAAAAAAAAGAAAGACAAAAAAAATTCACATGCTTAAAGGATGCCTAGTACAAAGCAAGTTAAATACTTTCATTGAAACTGCAAAGAAAGGGACATCACTGACTTCCATAAATTCTTCAAATAACAGGAGGCAATGTCTTCACCCATGCTGGTATATTCTTTCACTTTTGGAGTGGAGTATGCTGTCAAAAGAGAGGAACTGCTTGACCTGGCAGTCATCAAGTTTGGACAAGGGTTTGACAGTGTTGAAACTAAGTTCGGGAATTTGTCTATTAAAATGGTGAAACTCGAAATGAGGAAGTCTGTTGAGCCTATTGTAGAGTTCAACTTGAAAATTATTGAAGAGCTACCTATGCCAAAGAAGGAGTGGATTGAAAAAGACTCTTCTATTGTTGTGAAGTATGCCACAAGAAGCGCTGGGACTTCTCTGCGGACTGCTTCAGCTCCTACTATCAGAGCCACTGTCACCACACAAACTATTTTGTTAGACAAAGGAAAAGAGATTTTATATAAGGAAGAGTCAGCCAATGCTTACACCCTACCTTTTTCTAGACTCAAAATTGGGTCCAATTCAAAGACCACACAACTAATGAAAGCACAAGAAAAGAAGCACAACTGAAAAAGTCTAAAAGTCGACCAACTACGATAGCCCCGCCGGCTGTAGTGTCACCAGTCGAGTTAGCAACCATCTAGGCAGAAGCCACATGAACCGACACGCATAGTGAAGGAGCTTTTGAGTAAGGAATATCCCTTTAAGGATGAAGTGGTGGCCAAAATGTTCCGCAGCTTAAGTGAGATGGTTGATTTTCAACTGCTAGAGTCAAAAAAGCCGGAAGAGATCGGCGAGAAGGATCACCCCCAATGCTGCCCATACCACCGGTTATTTGGCCACACCAAAGAAAACTGTTTTGTCTTCAAGGATTGGCTCGAAAAGAATTTTGAAAGCGGGAACATAACAATTACGAAGGAATATTTAAAAGAACCTGAAAATGTTCTGTGAAAATGATTTTAGATGTTTCTCTTGGCTTCTTTACAATGACGCTAGTGCTCGAGAGGATGAGTGATGTTCCTCAAAAGTCCCCGGTTGACCTAATAATTCTCAAAGGAAGTTCAATTGAGTCCACCATAGAGAGGCTCCTAGTTGACATCACACAACTATTTGAAGACCAGAAAGAAGATGTCGAAAATGGAGATTACGGCCTACCAGATTACATGGAAGGTGGTTTTGTAGAAATCAATGTCATCGAGACGGAGGCCACACCATGCTCATGCGAAGCTCCTTTAACCACTAAGGAGAACACCACGGATGAGTTTCAAATAGCCATTCAACAGCGGGACGAACAGATAAGTCAAATGAAGATACAAATTGAGGAAATAATTATCATCATGGCTACAATTCAAGGACAGTCACAGTCATTACCAATAGCAACTTTGGAGGCAAACCAACTAGAAATTGTTCTTGTTATGGATGAAAGAAAAGAGTCTACCTCTAACGAACAACTAAAGAAGGATCTAGTTCAGGGTCTGATGCTGCAAAGTAACATTAAACAGATATTAAAACAACAGGTGAAAGAAGCCCTAGTCTAATCAGAAATGGAGAAATCCGATTCAAAGGGTAAACCTTACCCAGAAGAGTTTGATACCATTCAGTACCCTAGAGGTTTCATATCACCGTTGTTCAAAACTTTTGACAGAATTGGAAATCCCTGACAGCATGTTGCACACTTCTAAGCAAGTTGCTGCACCGCAGGGGGTAGCGAAGCACTTTTGTTATGCCAATTTGTGAATAACCTCACTGGAGCTGCATTTGATTGGTATGCAGAGTTGCCAAATGGTTCGCTAAGGACATTTACAGAAATGGAAAATCTTTTTGTCAAACGATTTGCTAGAACTCAACACCACATCACCGTCGGTGATCTTGTGGTAGAGAAACATAAACCAGATGAAAACTTGGTGGAATACATCCTGCGTTGGAGAAATCTCAGCATGAGATGCAAGCCATAGTTGCAAGAGCAGCACATAGTTGACATCCTTCTAAAGAGCATTCACGACCCAGTTGGTCTCTTGCTCAAGGGATTCACAATCAAGACATTTGAGAAGTTACTTAATAAAGCTGGAAGACTCTAACAAGAAGCTAAACAGCTTGGGTTTCTTAAAAAAGCCAACGAGCTAGAGCCAACAAAGATATTTGAGAAGGAATCTGAGACAGTTGCTGTGGTTAACAGGGGAAAGCGACAATTGCAAGTACTGACCGAACAACATCAGCGGACCTTCCAATGTCCTAGGCAGAACACTCAACAATCCTTTCAGCAAAGACTTTACCAGACAAATGAAAGATAAGTTCCAACAATGGTTGATTGAACAAACAAGGTGCACTCTTTTAAAGACGAAGCAACAAGAAAGATGTTCCACAATCTAATTAATAACCCTAAATTCCGGTTACCTGAGCCAAAAAGACCGGATTAAATCAACAAGAAAGGACATACAAGATACTGTCCATACCACAGGTTCGTTGGACACACCATCGATGAGTGTTGCAATTTCAAAGACTGGCTCGAAGAGAATTTCAAGAATGGGAACGCAACAATCTCGTAAGAATATTTGAAAAGAACCTGAAAAAGGTTCTATCAATATGATTTCAGTCGATCTATTTGTTCTAGCTGACTCCTACATGATTGGCAACAAAGAAGACACTTCTTGACTACCATTGTACTACATCCAACAATGTAAAGAAGATATTTGCAGGATTGATGTTGATTTATCACATCCCTCCCACTGCTATGAATGAAAATGAACGGAAAAAATTTTTTTTGTTCAAATTGTTCGATATTTGGAAAGCTCAAATTTGGATATTTTGCTAAGACTACAACTTCAGAAAGAATGAAATTAACGTCCTGATAGTTGGGTCCTCCATTTAAGGAATTTGAACTGGGTCCTAAATAAATTTTGAAATGACATAGTGTGGTTGAAATATGAGTAATTGACTCGGGATATCAGGAGCCTTTTAATTTTCTGCCATGTGGCTGGGTCCAGACATTCGAATAAGTTATAATATCCCAGGATTCATGTTGAGAAAAATTTCAAAATTATTAATTAGAGGAGTTTCGATATTCAAAATCTTTAACATATGCGCTGCCAGATATAGTAATTCTCGGAAAATAAAAGGAGCAAAAGAAATATAATAAGAAAAAAAACGTTCCTGAGGAGAAGCTTGAGGTGAGCACACAGTCAAAAATTGGTGTCCCAATTCAGACATTCAAAATCTTTAACTATTGCTCTACCAGATATAGTAATCCTCAACAAGAAAAAAGAAAAAAAAAAGAAGAAGGCTCCCTGAGAAGAAGCTCGAGGCAAGCAAATAATTGAAAATTGGTGTCCTAATTCTTCCCCGATTAATAAAACTTGAAAGACTACCTTAAGAAGATTCTCCCTATATTATGCTTTGAAGAGAGTCAAGTGATATTTTATTCCTTTTAGTCGGTCATTAATTGGCTCAGGAATATCTTTGGATAATGAAAAATTGTTTAGTCACATGACCGGAAATTTTGAGATCCGCTTAGGCCCAGAAAGAAGGAATTAGAGAAAGGACCACATTATTAGCAATTAATGGAAATTCAACTCTGAAGTCATATCTTTCAGTGCCCAGTAGATACAACTCCAATGTCAATTCAAAGAGCGCAGAGCGAATTCCTATAGGCAACCTGGACAGTCCTTGCAAATCAATGTTAATGCGAATGATAACTACTGTAAATGAAGCTACGAAGTTCATGTCCCTTCAGCTGTGGTGTCTGTAGAAATAACATATCATTGTAGGTACTTGAAAGAATATAATTTCGATAGTACCTTGAAGACTAGGTTATTTTCTAAATGTGCCTTCTGTCAATGGATGATACCTCAAGAAGTATCACGCATCGTGATGTTTCAAAGATAACCTTATTCTACAAAGCACAGATGCCGCACTTGCTTATATCTGGGTCCAAAACCTAACTAAAAAATATAAAATAAATTGGAAGATCATGAAACATAAATGAATAAAATAAAACTTAAAAAAAAACCAACAATAAATTCCCCAAAGAATGTCAATAAATAAATAAATAAAATGAAAACTTAAAAAAAAATTGAATAAGATAACGAAACAAACTTAAAATCAAAACGAAACATCAAATCAAAATGAAATTCGAAATCAAATTGAAATCTAAATCAAAACGATCTCAAATCATCGAGACAAAAAAAAAGAATCTCAATATTAAAAATAAACCTCAAATTAGAATCTCTAATCTGTACTTTCAAATCCAATCTCAATTTGAATCTTAAATCAAATCCCAATCAAATTCAAATTCAAAACTTCCAAATCTAAAATCCAATCCCTTCAATTCTCTCCTTTGTCTGGGATAGGAGCAGTCGATTCTATTGACACGGAGCCAGGAGGTTTTTGATTTGGTTCTGATGGCGAGGAATCGTATCCAATCCAAACCAGTTATTTTTCGATCCACTCTTTTGAATGGGCTGTGTAGCACCCTCATATTCACTCCTAATCTGTTTCTTTCAACAAAAATCTTTTACAACTTTCATGAAATTCTAAAAACAATAAAATTCTACACTTTTCAAATCAACACTACAAATCTTTTCAAATCAATCACGCAATCAAAATAAAATTTTAGTAGTTGAGGATTTTATATCCGATACTGCATTGCTTTAGGATCTTTCCCTATCGCAATGGTTCAAATAGAAATCAAATTTTAGAGGTTGAGGATTTTACATCTGATACCGCATTGCATTAGGTTCTTTCCCTATCGCAATGGTTCAAATCAAAATTAAATTTTTGAGGTTGATGATTTTACATTTGATACCGCATTTCTTTAGGATCTTTCCCTATCGCAATGGTTCAACTCAAAATCAAATTTTAGAGGTTGAGGATTTTACATTCGATACCGCATTGCTTTAGGATCTTTCCCTATCGCAATGGTTCAAATCAAAATAAAATTTTAGAGGTTGAGAATTTTACATCTGATACGACATTGCTTTAGGATCTTTTCTTATCGCAATGGTTCAAATCAAAATCAAATTTTAGAGGTTGAGGATTTTACATCCGATACCACATTGTTTTAGGATCTTTCCCTATTGCAATGGTTCAAATCAAAATCAAATTTTAGAGTTTGAGGATTTTACAGCCGATACCACATTATTTTAGGTTCTTTCCCAATTGCAATGGTTCAAATCAAAATCAAATTTTAGAGGTTGAGGATTTTACATGCGATACCACATTGCTTTAGGATCTTTCCCTATCGTATTGGTTCAAATCAAAATCAAATATTAGATGTTGAGGATTTTACATCCGATACCGCATTGCTTTATGATCTTTCTCTATCGCAATGGTTCAAATCAAAATTAAATTTTAGAGGTTGAGGATTTTACATCCGATACCGCATTACTTTAGTTTCTTTTCCTATCGCAATGGTTCAAATCAAAATCAAATTTTAAAGGTTAAGAATTTTACAACCGACACCGCATAACTTTAGGATCTTTCCTTATCGCAATGGTTTAAATAAAAATCAAATTTTAGAGGTTGAGGATTTTACATATGATACCACATTGCTTTAGGTTCTTTCCCTATCGCAATGGTTCAAATAAAAATCAAATTTTAGAGGTTGAGCTTTTTATATCCGAAACCGCATTGCTTTAAGATTACTTCCTATCACAATGGTTTAAATCAAAAATCAAAATTTAGAGGTTGCGGATTTTACATCTGATACCGCATTGCTTTAGGATCTTTCCCTATCGCAATGGTTCAAATAAAAAAATCAAATTTTAGAGGTTGAGGATTTTATATCCGATACCGCATTGCTTTGGGATCTTTCCCTATTGCAATGGTTCAAATCAAAAATCAAATTTTAGAGGTTGAGGATTTTACATTGAAAACCACATTGCTTCAAGATTACTTCCTATCACAATGGTTCAAGTTAAATTTCTCATCATAGAACATCAATTCTCGAGGCTGGAGCTGAACTTCCAGTTCTCATTTCAATTTTGAGGCTGGAGCCGAACTTCCATCACTCATTCCAATTCGATCAATTTTTCTTACCAAATTCAAACTTTTCTCGCAAACTTTCTCAAAATGGAATTATTTGAAACCTCAAATTCAGATTCAAAATCAACATTTTCAACTTAAATGAAATCACACATAAACTAAACCAAAATTCTAAACTCCAAACTCAAAATAAAATTCTAAACTTCGAATCATTAACTCAAATCCTGAGATTTTCAATCTTAAGCTCTAAATCAAATCAGACTGTGTCCCCCTTCAGAATGTGGAATTTTGAATTCTTTGCTTCATTTTGAAGGATTTCAGATTTCCTCCCCAGCAAGAGTACGGTAGACTTCCTTAGTAACAATCCACCAGATACTCCCTAGTAGGAACTTTCTTTGCTCTCTCTGTTTGTTCTGAGAGAGTTGTTTTTGAAATCTCTATTGGTTCAGTTGATCTCCTCGGTCAACGCCAATACGTGTGGTGTGCTTAGTTAGCACACCACACCTATTGGGGGTCCATTTATTGACCTCATTTTTGGTGAGGCCTTTTCTTTCCTCTTAGTACTTAGGATCTAGCCATAAGACTTCTCCTTGACTATCTTAGAAGACTAGAGATTGAACCCAACATTTAGAAATTCAAACCAAATCTTGACTCTCTTTGGAATCCTGCATGGATGGTCATCAACCTCCAAATCACTTGGAAGGTTAGGACCAATGTGCAGGAAGACAAGGATGAATTCCTATAGGATGATCAAGCCTTAGGACAACCCTGGGTTACCTGGTCTTGGTGAGATCTGGCTTGCACACACTACACTCCCACGCCCATCCTAAACCCTAAACCATCTTTACCCAATCTTGACTCCTGGTTCATTAGAGCACTCATATGGATAAGCCCAAACCCCGAGCTCCTTGGCTAAGAGGGTTAGAAACAACATATGAGATGTTCAAAATGAGCATCTTCTTGGTCCATGGCTCACTCTAAGCTTCTTCACTCCCTCTACCATAACCAAATACCATTTTGCCAAAATTTCTGGTTTTGACATTGGGTTCTTAAACTTACCTAAAATTACCTAAATTGCTCCTACAACCACCAAAACTCTCAAATATTTCCCAAAATTACCCAAAATTCCCAAAAATCCTGAAAATCATTTTAAAACAATTCCACCTCTTAAATCCACCAAAATACCCCAATACACTCCAAATAACCCCCAAATATCCTAATTACCCCTTTTGGCCCCAAATTCAAAAAATTACAAAAATTCCCAGAAAATTCCAAATATTTGCAATTTCATTTTGTCCAACTACACCATAATCTAATTTTGCCAATTTGACCCAATTTTATCAAAATCCCCAATTTGACCCATTTTAACCCAAATGTACCCAATGCAAAACCAAATCAACCCAGTTGACCTTAGTTTTGCCCAATTTCAATTCTAAACTTTAATTCAATATCCCCAATACCATTCTAAACCAAATCCAAGTCCAAATTAATTCCTATTTGAGTTCAATTCCATTTGAAATTCAAATCCCCAAATTTGCCAATTTAATCCAAAATTCCCCAATTAACCTAATGTCAACTATTTCCCTTCAAATTTCAATCCTAAAACTTCAATGGCATTCTTATGAAACCCATGCAACATTCAATTGTCCTAATTTAATCCCAAGCCTAGCCTAAATCCACTTGAAATCCAAGAATACCCCATTTTAACTTAAGTTGAACACATGCCCAAAATCTACCAAATTGATTGGCCTAATCCTAAAATTTCCTCCCAATTGATGTTGGGAACTCTTCAATACATTCCCCTAAACCATTTGAAACATTCAATTGGGTCTAAACCCCAATCTTAAACTAACTTAGACCGAAGTTGACCCAACCTTACCCAAATTAACCAAAATCCAAAAATCCACTATATTGACCCTTCAATTGAACTCAAAACCTTTCCATATCTTCATGAAGGTTCTTCATGGAAATCATTTGCACAATGTTGCTCAATACAGTTGACCTCAAATAAAACCTAAATCGAAGTTAGCCCAACCTTAACCACATGTGCCAAATTGAACCTATGGCCTAACCTAATCAAATTGAACCAAATGTGGCTAAACCAACCCTTCCACAGCCACCATTTGAACCCTAAGAACCACCCTAGATCCACCTAGCCCAAGCTAAGTGAGCCATGGACTAAGGCGCCCCCATTTTAAGGGATTTCTTCCCTTAAGTGGATAAATCCTCCCTTGCCTTACCCTAAATCCCCTCCGAAACTAATTTATCACGATTAAACCCCACTCCCTGACTCACCTGACCTGAGGGCCAGCTCCCCTATCCTTGCCGACCGGATTAGTCACTGGAGGGAGTCAAAACGGAGAGCCACCACCAAGCTAAACTCACCCAAACTACCCCAATTGGCCACCTCAGCCAAAATTGACCTTGTAGCCTCACTGCCCTCTACCTAGGTAGCAGAATCAACCCCCAATTGAACCCCAACTTAGCTTTATAGCCCTAGCCATATAAACTCCCCCTTTCGGCCAAATCAAAGTGTTGAAAATTTCCTCATAGAATTCCCCCAAACTGCTCCCAGACCTTCTCCCAGCCTAGAGAAGAAGAGCCCCATTATCCTCCTGCCCTAATCCCTACTAGTTGAGCTCAATTTTGGAGTTCAATTCTAGGCCAGAAAACAGGACATCCTTTGAAACTCCATAGAAATCAAATTAAACTCATCCACACCTTCACTAGAGGTAGAGAAGAAGTTCCCCACTGAAAGCCCCTCACCAGGCCAACCAGTTGCTCTATCGACCAGAACACCAAATCGGGTTTGGACGAAGTCACACCTAATCATTTCACCATCGCTCGAGGCTTCATCTATAGGCTTCTGGTACTACAACCAATGTGCCGAGCACATCCAATCGAGGCTTCACCTCTTGGACCAAAGTATGGAGACTTCTTTTGCTCCCGAGCTTCCAGCGATTCTCCATTTTGTTTGATTCAATTTCAGTGCATGTTAACTGTATAGATGTGTTTGTGTAGGCTAGATGCATCGATAGAGACCAACCACGCTTAATTTGGTTGAGTCTCGAGCAAGATCTTAAGGTTTGATGGTGGACAGCTCTCGGGTTGAACCAGGCGGAGACCATGACTTAGGACCGTTCGATCACGCGTGTATCAAACGGGCGGTAGAGATGGAGCCGGATGGAACCACAGGATGTAAAGTACGGACCGTGTGGCACTTACTCAGGTGACGACACCGAATGGGAACACGCCACTTGGAGATTCGATCCGTCGCATGTTGACATGGCTTTGCATCGGATAATTATAAAAATAGGGTTATTTTTGAATTCTGTAAATACCCTGAACTTTAAAAAACCATATCTTTGTGTAGAAAAATCATAAAAATAATTTAAAAATACCTTCTTGCTCAGTGAATAGAGGAGAATAATGTGGAAAAAAAAAGTTATTTTGTTAAGTATATGATTTTTAATTAATTAAATACTGATCTGAATGTTTAATTCTCCCCTCAAAGACACGATTCACCACGGCATGAGACCATAAGGCTTTTGTAGCCTCTGATCTTGGGCACATTCCCTACATTTTTCAAGGTCAGAGGCTATGTCCTTGGTAAGTTATCTATTTTCCAAATTTTTTTGTTTGTTTTGGTATTTTAATTTCAAAAATTAGTATAGTGTTTAGAAAATTCTAGGAAAATTAGGATAGGTTCCCTATGACCAGAGAAACTCATGAAAATTATTTCATGAACTAAAACATTAAAAACAAACCTAATTGGCTACTTGAACTAAAATCAAATTTGAATTAATTAGGGTAAATTAAAAATCAAAATAACTTAAAATTAATTTTCTATTGTACCATAGGGTAATAAGAACCATAACAAAAATTTTGAAACTAATTGGAAATGATTTGACCCACTAAATGGATTTTCTAAGTAACATAGCCAAATTTAAAATTAAAAAAATCATAAAACTTAAAATGCATTTCAAAAATTCACCAAATTTATTTTGGGGGCTCTCTAATATTAATGGAGTCTATGAAAAGTAAAGTTGGAATTTTTCTAAAATTTTCTTTTTTAACCTAATTTTGAATATTTTAATAATTAAAAATTATAAAAATCATAAAAATATTAAAATTAATAAAAATATTATATTTAATCCCCAAATCACTTAGGAACCAACCAAAAAGTTTTCTTAGGTCTCTAAGTAAAGATATTGATTTTTTAAAAGCTTAGGGTAATTTTTAATATTAAAGATTAGATTTTCCAACCCTTTCACTAAAATAATTCTAAATATTCAAAGAAAAATTAGAAAAATATAAAATTTATTTCTCTGAGTTCCTTGGAATCAGAGAGATTTATGAAAAATATAAAACTTAATTTTCCACGTCAATTTTATTTTATAATTAATTAATACTCCAAAATTCAAAATAATTATAATAAATAAAATAAAATTCAAGAAATCACCAAAGTTGGTCCAAATGGTCCTCTGATCAATAGGAACATTCCATAATTTTCCTAAGCACAGAAAATTCTTCTTGGTCATGTTGTGGAATTTTCATTCAAAATCCTTATTTTCATTAAAATAATTATATAAATTAAATTAGAACCAGAAAATCATATTTTCTCCTTTAATGTCTTTACTGACATGTGAGTGAGGTGACATAAAAATTTCAGATTCATTTAAGCTTAATTTAATGACTTATGAGGTGAACAAGCTTAAAAGGGCAAAATAGTAATCAAGGACTTTAATTTTAATTAAAATTTAGGCTAAAATCAAAGGGAAGGGTAAAATATTTGATCCTAACTTTCCATTTGGATGATTGAAACATATTGAATTAAAGGGTAGAAACTCATTAATCATTTTGAACATTAAAAAAAAAGAGAATAATTTTAATTAATTAAATCACCTAAACATTGGAAGATTAATTAAGAGGTGAATTTTTAAGTTTAAGGGATGTTGAATATCGGAAGATTTTAATTACTTAAATTGAATCCCTAATCAATAATTTAATCAATATTATTTGAACATCAATTAATGAAACTCTAAAAATGATAACTGAAACTAATGAAATGGAGATGACCTAAAAGTTCTGTAATTAAACTAAAAATTAAAAAATAAAAAATCAAATTAAATTAAGAAAAATCAAATTAAAATAAACCTAAAACGTCAAAACTAATCTGAAATTATTTAAAACTTAAATGAAAACAAAATTGAAATATCAAGGTTAATCTGGAATAATTTATAATTGAAATGTTATAATTAGACTTAAATCACTTTAGAATATTTAAAATTAAACTAAAAATGTTAAGACCACTTAAAATGGTAAGATTTAACTGAATTGAACAACTTAAACACTTTTCCAACTTAAGATAATTCAAAACATTTAAAGATCAACTAAAAATTTATTACTAAATAAAATCACTTTAAACCATTAATTTAAGACTTCAATTAAGAATGATTAAATTCCTTAACAAATTAACTTGCTCATTAAAGGCATTCGTCATCAGAATTCTTAAATGAAGCATTACATGAAAATGTCACCTTACTCATAAGGATAATCAAACATTCTAATTCACTGAGTAAGAATCAAAATTTAACTAAACCTGGGTGATTGAAGTGTTTAAGAAGATGTTCAAAATTCAGTTCCGAGCACTTCCCTAACTTGATGGAATGTTTTAAAAAGAACAGTGAGACTTCATTATTCTTTGATGAGGAAAAACATCCTTAACCAAAACCAAAAACCTAGACGTCATAGGAATTGACTAACAATAGGATTAGGATTTTGGTAGATAACCAGAACCTTCCCTTAGCCTTACCTCGGTGTTTGTTGCAAACATATAAATGCCTTAATGTGTGTATTAAGTGCGGGTGAAAATGACAGGAGTGCCCATCAGGTATGCATTTAAGTTTATTGCAATTTACATTTAGCAATTTATCAAATGTCTTACTTTCTTGTACTTATAAATGCATGAAAATGATCAAACCTAGCATGTTTAGACAACTCAAAATTTAATCACCAACAAAAATAAAATTGCAATTACAATTAAAATTAAAACGTCTCGTTGGATGATCAGGAATCCCTCGGATGATGTAACCCACATGTTTCTAACGAGATTTCTCACTGTCTAAATGAAAATGTGGAACTAATTCAGTTGAGTTTAGCAAATTCATTTGGACTAAGTGAATCCAATGAAAATAGTGGGTCCGGGATGATGGAATCGTGGGATCTTAACTGGTTCTACTTAATCAACTTTAAGATTTGTTTAATTAAAACACTAAGCCATCTCATTTTCAATCTCTATAAACCAAAAAAATTCTCTCATCTCTTGATTGTCACCTTCTAAAACTAAATCTCTGCAACAACAAGGAGCTTGGAGCACGGTGGGCAGCACGGCCATCATCAACAGCAAAACTTGTGTCTTCATCATCTTAACCTTTCCTAGAATTAAATAATCAAGCGATAAGATTTCGAGGTAGTTTGCCTAGTGCAACATAAATCCTCAAATTTTAGTTAGGCATTTTCAGAATCATATTATGCAAATTAAGCATTGACCGGTCTTAGGACTCCGAGATAGTCTTTTGGTGCGACATAAACCCTCACATCTTCGAGGCTATTTGTGTGATTACACCATACAAGTATAAGTCCTAGTTTACTAAAATTTGCAGGATTAAAACATTAAATCATTCTCAAATTGAAGCCAAATAATAAGATAGTTCGGGAAGTCACCGAAGTTCACTTCGGGTCTGTGACATCCCCTACTTTTCTTCCTTTGGACTCTTAAAAATAAACTATTCCAAATTTGATCTAATCCCTTTTGAAATTTCCAAAATTCAATCCTTTGAAACCTTAAACTTTGAAATTCTTGAGAGCAAAACCATTGATCATTATCGAGAGTTTTCTTAAATGATTTCCGTCATTTAAGATGTAATTAACTCTAGGGGCTTGCCCTTATAGGGAACTTTAAGAACCAAGGTAAAGTAAACCCTGCTTAATTCCTTTATATTAAGTAGGGAAAATTTATCGGCTTATAAAATTGGTTCGCAGACCAAACAGATGTCCCAAATCTGTTAGTTTATTTAATTAAGCCTCATTATCAAGCAAGTGTGTCTGTTCCTCCGGATTGATGCACTGTTTGTGATGTGGTTCTTGTTTTTATAAACTTTTAAGGTGTTAGATCAGTTTGAATTCATACTTTAAAATTTTCAAACATAAAATCGTTTTCAAAAATCTAAAATTCTAATTTCCAAAAAATATATATATTTAAATTAAATTTGAAATACAACACAACCTAAAAATATGCCGACAATGTGGTGCAAAAGCGGCAGTCACAAAGGAACTAAAACATGTAAAGACAAACCTCTGTGATGAGTGTAAAGGGGTGGCCATATGGCACCAAAAGCAAGTACTACGAAGCCTCTCTCAACATGGTGTAGAGAGGGTAACCATAAAGCATGTAAAGTAAGGAAAGCAAATCCCTCCAACATGGTGCAAGGGATAGCTGTAAAGCATGTAAAGTAAGAAAACAAACCCCTCCAACATGGTGCAAGAGGTAGCCATCAAAACTCAATACCAAGGAAATGCAAGAGTTCATATTGCTGCATGAAATGCTCTCACTAACAACCACATTCCTTTCATGCTTCTATTTCTCCTAAATATCATAAGTTCTTCCAAGCATGCCCTATCAAAGAGATTGAACAATTAATTGCTTTGAGATAATGTACCATAACAAGTAGAAGGTGTATTGAAATAGTGTAGAGAGCAAGTGAGCAAGTGTACAAGTGAAATGTCTCCCAATACTAGCATGTAGAATAAAAGCAAACCAAGCATGGAACACACCTCAAAAATTCTCTTTGAAGTGGTAAACATGCCACCTCCTCTCCTTTCTCTACCTCACCTGAAAGCAACACAAACAATTCCCCTTAATGTAAATTTTAAATAGGGACATCAAGGAAATAATTTAAACCAACTTGTATGGTAACCATCAATGTAATTCTCAACATAGAAGCAGCATAGGAGCACTTAAAACTAGCTTAAGACATGGCAAACAATGTAATTTTTTATGTAGGGACAGCAAAGAAATATTAAAGAGCAACATAGAAGAAGGATATCGATGCCGATTTTCATGTAGGGGCAACATAGGAATGATCTACACCAACTCTAAGCAAATGCAATGCTATAAATATTTACATAAAGATAATATAGGAGTGATTTAAATCAACTCCAAACAAGTGTAGCAATGCAGATTTTTACTTAATGAAAGCATAGGAATGATTTAAACCAACTCCAAATAAGTGTATAAGTGTAGACTTTCACTTAGGGGCAGTATAAGAGTGATTTTAATCAATCCCACACCAATGTATAAGTGCAGATTTTTACTTAATGAAATCATAAGAATGATTTAAACCAACTCCAAACCAATTTATAAGTGCAGATTTTCACTTAGGGGTAGCATAGGAGTGATTTAAATTATCCCAAACCAATGTATAAGTGCAGATTTTTACTTAATGACCATATAAGATTGATGGGATTCTTTCATTTGTGCAACAAACTTCACCAAAAAGTGTCACAAGTATACATGTAACAATGCCCAATGCTTCCAACAAGTATTTGATGTCAATGGTTATTTCCACAAGTGAAATAAATAGATATTTCAAAAGTGAGGTGAGGTGTTATGTAAAAAGTGAGATTTATGTATGGAGCATGTGAATAGATTGAAGGTGAAGGAAAGTGCATGTAAAATGTAAAGTTTATGTATGGAATGAGGTGGAATATGTGTGAAATCAAAGCTTGGGTGTTATACATATGAATACTTGATGAAATAAGTGAAGAACAAGCACACATGGACTTATTTATGAGTGTTACACAAGTGGGTATTTTGAAACCCTGCGTCGATCCTAAAATGTGTGATATGTAGGGAATGTATGGAAACTATATGGAAAATGTAGGGAAATGTAAAGTAAGTGTAAGGAATCAAATGACCCTGCACCGATCCTAGAATGTATGACATGTAGAGAATGTATGGAAACTATATGAGAAATGCAGGGAAATGAAAGGTAAGTGTAAGGAATCGGGCGACCCTGCACTGATCCTAGAATGTACGACATGTAGGGAATGTATGGAAACTGTATAGAAAATGTTGGGAAATGTAAGGTTAGTGTAAGGAATTGGATGACCTTGCACCGATCCTAGAATGTATGATGTAGGGAATGTATGGAAACTGAATGGAAAATGTAGAGGAAATGTAAATTAAGTGTAAGGAATCAGATGACCCTGCACCAATCCTAGAATGTATGAGATGTAGGGACTGTATGGAAACTGTATGAAAAATGTAGGGGAAATGTAAAGTAGGTGTAAGGAATCGGATGACCCTGCACCAATCCTAGAATGTATGAGATGTAGGGAATGATGGAAAATGTATGGAAATTGTAAGGGAAATATAAAGTAAGTGTAAGGAATCGGGTGACCCTGCACCTATTCTAGAATGTATGACTTGTAGGGAATGTATGGAAACTGTATGGAAAATGTAAGGGAAATGTAAAGTAAGTGTAAGAAATCCGACGACCCTGCACTGATCTTAGAATGTATGACATGTAGGGAATGTATGGAAACTGTATGGAAAATGTAGGGGAATTGTAAAGTAAGTGTAATAAATCAGACGACCCTGCATCGATCCTAGAATGCATGACATGTAGGGAATGTATGGAAACTGTATGGAGAATGTAGGGAAATGTAATGAATCTTGGTGGAATTTTAGTAGAGATCGTGTAATTTGTACAAGACATATGAACATTTGTAGGATTCCTCGAATTTGAGTAGAATTGAAATCTGTGGAAAGTGATGATTTGTGAAATATAAGGATCTGTGAAGTGCTATATTCGGAATGCAGAACTTTCAGAACGAGTGAGAGGCGTAGATTTTTGAAGAGAGAATTTAGTTTTCAAATTTTTTAACTTCTCTTGATTTGGATTTTCTTCGTTTATTCATGTGTTTCACTTTGACATTTTTATAAATGTCTTAGTTTCAATTTCTTTTGTTTAGTTCATTTACGAGTTTTCTTTTGACTTTAATTTATTTCATCATAATTTTATGTACATGTCCATTTATTATTATTTGTATCATTCTTTGTTCTCTTTAATTTGGAACCCAAGTATGGCCCTGCGGCTTATCAAACAATGCGAAAAGGGGAACACTCTGCGAACTGAGAGAGTTGAAACAAAAAATTTCAATGATTTTACTGAAAACATTGGTATAACTAATCAAGTGCCGATGAGCATCTCAAAATTGATCAAGTATACATGTCTGAATGCAGTGGAACTAAAATATCCATCGTGCTGATTCTAGAGTAGTAGTAACTGTTGTAAGATGATGCAGGAACTGGTAGAAATTTCTGATGTCTGGTAAGCTGCTCCGTGAACAAGCCAACCTCCTAAAGGCTATGCTCTGGAACAAAAATCCCCTCGCAATCATCCAGAGGTACTTTTTCCACAGCGGTAATGGGCGGTAGCTCTCTAGCTCTGGACTAAGCTTATAGAAAAATGGTGTCTTATCTTCATCCATCCTTCTGAACGTGATTGAGACCCTTTATCCTCAGAACCCTATGATACAGTGCTTTGCCAGATTTACTCTGTTTCCCTGGAGCACCAAAACTGATCCAACCCGTAGAGAGATCTTTGCTGTGCCTTTGAATTCTCCCGCTCCAACGATATGAATCTCTCATCCAAACATGATATCATGTTCGCTCACAAATGAGACTGTACAAAATGTCCTCAAGAAATCATGACTATCAATATGAGGGGGAATGCAGCTATTTAGAATACAGTATGCAGGGAGGATGTGCCATTTAATCATTCCTTTTATCATCCATTTAATTTCTGTTGGTATCTCATCCACCTCATCATGTTGTAAAATCCCTAGGGGATTACCCTATCTGTCCTTTGTGAAGTTATAGCAGTAGGCACATTGGATCATGACTCTTCCCTTGCCTCTTTTCCACATTCTGGGTTCTGAATAAGTCCTTTCTTTCATGCAGCCTGCCCTGCCCAAGTCCTGTAGAGCCTGAACACAAATCAGAATCTTCTGCTCATCTTCCTTCGAGAAGACATTGGTGCAAAGGTCAAGGCCTTCCAAAATTTTACCGCCCTTCATTGAATAGTGTCGTAGTGCTCGAACCTGTTCCTCTGAACATTTCTGATCTTTGTCATGATGTAATCTAGTATTGGCGATGGCGGCGGTAGTAGGACGAACTGCGGCTCGAACGGCTCAACGTCAGGTCGCTCCCCAAGCTACCTCTTCAGTGCGACGATGGAATAAGCCTCATAGGTCCTGTATTCCAATTGTAGCACATTGTAGTATGGGCACACTGATAATGCTCCTGAAGCTGTCAACTGTCTAGGGAAGTCCGAGCTGCACATCGAGCATCCCGTGAAAATCTCTTCCATCAAATCCTGTACTGACTTGGGATCCTCAAGAAACTCCAGCTCTGTATTAGTCCTTGGTGAACTGTCATCTGTTTCTTTCATCTCAGACTCATAGAAAACTTCTTCTGGCTCTGGTGCATGTTCAGGGGCCAACTGTGGGGCCTGCCTCCTCTCTATCTTGTCTAGGAGACGGCGCTTATGGTGATTCATGTTCTTTATTTTAGTGTATCCCAACGACGCGTCTGGCTGTCTCTCTACAGTAGCTGCAACTAGAACACCTTCCAGAGTGGTGTTCATCGATGGAAGTTGATTGTGTCTGCTAGCAAGCAAGTGTGAATAGACAAAACCTCCAGTACCACCGTACCCCGAGGTTTGTCCTTCGTCCCGAAGCACAAGGTTTAAGCCACTTTTAGAAGCAAATACTGACTTACGTCCTGACATTTCCTGCACGAGAAAACATGCAGAGATGTCAAGTGTTGGTATTTTGCACAAATAAGAACAATATCAAAATTTTATTTTAATGAGTTTTATGTTGTGTTGATTTCATTATCTTATTTAATGTAATTTTATGAGATTTAAAATTAGGAAGTTTCACATGAATATATTGATTTTGAAATTATTACAAAATTTTAGACCCAGTCACAAATACTGGCCACATAACTTAATCGGAACAAAGGTTCTCCTTTTAACATTTTCACATTGCGTAATATTTCTTTAGGTATCGTTCATTTATCAACAACATGGGCCTTTCCCCTTGAGAATCCACCAACTAGTAAGCACCTTTTGAGTAAACTTTCTCTACCACGAATGATCCCTCCCATTTTAGTTCAAAATTTCCACCTATCTTGTGGTGTGCAAGAATATGCCTTGGAAGAAAGAGTACAAGGTCACCAACTTTGAATGATCTCGGGTGGATCGATTTATCGTGATCCTGGATCATCTTCACTCGGTAAAGTTCCAGATTCTGCTGTGCGAGTAATCTCTTTCCTTTAAGGTTCTCCAATTCTGCAAGTCGTAGCTTGGCATTCTCTTCTGTAGTAATCTAGTTTGCAATGGCGACTCTGAGTGATGGTAGCTGTAACTCCAATGGTAGAACTGCCTCAGACCCGTATACTAGAGATAAAGTGTGGACTGCGTAGTTGTGCTGACTGCCATCTTGTAAGCCCACAGTACTTCTAGCAGTTTCTCGAGCCATCCTCTCTTGTTATTGTCGAGTGTCTTCTTTAGGATCTGAACCAGTGTTTTGTTGAATGTTTCTGCTAGTCCATTAGCTTTGGAATAGTAAATTGTAGAGTATCTCCAATCTATCCCATGGCGTCTGACAAAATTATTGATTTTAGTGCTCCTGAAGGTGGACCCATTATCAAAAATGATTCTGTGTGGTACAATGAAGCGGTAGACAATTCGCTCCTTGAAGAATTGTAGAACTTGCTGAGCTGTGACTTCTCGTAACAGAATGCCCTCTGCCCACTTGGAGAAGTAATCCATTGCTACTAGTATGAATCTGTGTCCCTTAGAGGAAGGAGGGTCTATTGGACCCACTTTATCTGTGCCCTAACACTTGAATGGCCACAATGCGATCGTGGGGTGTAGAACATTCGAAGGTTGGTGCAGGGCCACTACATGCACCTGGCATTGATGACATTTCTTAATTATGTCCATACAGTATATCGTCATTGTTGGCCAAGAGTATCCAAGTCTTTTGATTTTAATTTTCATTTTCGGCTCTAACTAGTCAGCTCCACACAATTCTACATGTACTATCTTGATGATTTTCTGTGCTTCTGCTCTGCTTAGACATTTTAGCCACATATGATCAAAGGATTTTCTGTACAGAACATTGTTGATTATTGTATATGACATTGCTATTTTTTGTATCTGATGTGCTACTGATTTGTCTTCAGGTATCTTTCCAGTTTGCAAATATTCTATTAAAGGCTGTCACCAATCTTCTGTGTCTTCTGTCACTGTAGCTGCTAGTCTTTCATTTCCTAATTCATGTAGAGTGTAGAGGTATATTTGTGACAGAACCTAATGTCCTTGTATTGTGATGTTTATAGAATCCTCCTGCGGAGATACAAACTCTTTAGCCAGTTTAGCTAAAGTGTCTGCATATGTGTTATCCACCAGGGGAATCCTATAGAATGTCACACTGAGGATTCGTTCCAACAATTTCATCATGTATTTGTGATAATCGGCTAATCTTGGTTTCAGAATCTTATAATGTCTAGCCACTTGTTGAAAGACGAGCTGCGAGTCGCCATAAATGACAATATCTGTTATATCCATTAAGATTGCCAATTCCAATCCCGTGATTAGCGCTTCATATTCCGCCTAATTAGTTGTGCATGAGTCTGTCAAGTGATAGGAGAGTCTTAGCATTGTCTATTATGGCTTCACGAAAATTAAACCGATCTCTGCCTTACTTGGCACCACTGTTCGTTGTCCTCTATCTCTTCTGGCTGAGGAAGCTCCGTCAAAGTACATCTCGCAGCGTCGAGCATTGGGGACTTCTACTTGTAATATCTGTTCATATGGTAATTCATCATTAAGAGGGAACCTAGCCGGCAGTGGGTGTGCCGTAAGAAAGTTTGCTAAAATCTACCCTTTGATAGTGCGAAAGGGCACGAAAGTTATATCGAATTACAATAAATTCATCGACCATCTTGCTAAACGTCCTGAAAGAGTGGGTCGGGTATTCAAATATTGCAATGTATTAACTTTCAAAATCAGGCTAACCTTATGAGACAACATGTAGTGTCTAAGCTTTTGAGCGGTGAAAATTAAAGCTAGACAATGTTTCTTTATAGGAGGATACTTTACCTCTGCCAGTATTAGATGTCGACTCAGGTAGTAGAGTGCATTTTCCTTACCCTCATCATTGACTTGTGCTAGAAGAGCTCCGAGGGCGTCGTCTAATGCCGTGGTATAAAGTATCAACGGTCTACCTAGGATAGGGGCTGCTAAAATGGGTTGTGTCATAAGATATCGCTTGAAATCATCGAAGGCCTCTTGGAATTTCTCTTTCCAAATAAATTTGGCTTATTTTTTAATTAATGCCGAGAAAGGTTGACACCTCCCCAACAGATTAGATATAAAACGTCTTAGATATGCCAATTTTCCTTGAAAAGAAAATAGTTTCTTTAAAGTTTTGTGAGAAAGCATTTCTAAGATTGCTTTAATCTTCCCTGGGTCAAATTTGATTTCCCGATGACCGACAACGAATCCTAGAAATTTTCCAGAGGTAATGCCGAAGGCGCACTTTAAGAGATTCATCTTGAGATTGTGTTGCCATAATCATTTGAATACGATCCTTAAATCGCATAAGTGGTTTTCCTTTAGTTTGTTTTTCATGACCAGGTCGTCCATGTAGCATTCTACTTGGTTATGGATGAGGTCATTAACGATCCTAGTCATCGCTCGTTGGTAAGTTGCTCCGGTGTTCTTTAACCCGAACGACATTACGGTGTAGCAGTAGGTTCCAATCGGCGTTCTTAAAGCTGTAAGTGTTGTATCTTCTGGAGCCATCTTAATCTGATTGTATCTTGATGATCCATCCATAAAAGAATAAATCTCATGCAGCGGTGCAATATCCATCATCAATTCCGGTATCGGCAATGGAAACTCATCCTTTGGACATGCTTTGTTCAAATCCCTCAAGTCGACGCACACTAGAATCTGTCCATTCTTCCTCTTAACTGGCACGACGTTGGCTATCCAGGTCGGGTGTTGCTCTTCTCAGACAAAATTAGCTTCTATTAATTTCATTATCTCTTCTGTAACTTGCTTTTTTATATCAAGATGCATTCTTTGCAAAGCTTGTTTTACTGGCATCATATTTTGATCCACTCCAAGGAGGTGAACTGCAACTTTTAGTGATAACCCCGAAATTTCTTTGTAGCTTTGATTCCCACCAAATATTTATGCTTATGATTTAGATATGAAATTATACTATAATTTTTTATAATATGGGATACTACGCAAGTATACATATCGTTTATCAAGTAATATAGGATTTTTTGATTAAGCCCCGAGATATCGAACCCACAGGGAAATGTCTAAAATTTTAAAAAAATAAAAAAAAATAACTTTTACTTTTTAAAATGATTTTGAAAAGTATGTTTTAAGATGTAAAGTTTGTCAAATTTGTTTTTGATAGTTTCTGATTAAAAAATAAAGTAAACAACTAAAGTCAACACAATTAAAAAATAATATGAAAGCAAATGAGAATAAAATATCTTTTTCCATTTTCAATGAATCAATAATAATTATGGAATTTCATTTTGGAAGTATCTAAAATGTGTTGTGTCAAATAGAAGCAATTATATTGTCTATAAAGAACATTGGTTAATTTGAGGTTTTGAAATCATGTAGATGGGTTAGGTAGAGAAGATACTAGCTCTCACTCTAGAGTTCCCTCAATTCCCTCCACCTGGGGGCTAACTTCTCATAACAAACTTTAAAATATCAAACTAAATTAGGGAGCTTTAGCGTGTCACTCTAAAGTCCTCTAATTTTACTCCTTATTAAAAGCATATGTTCCTATTTATTTGCACCCAACAATATGGACCACAATTCTCACCCATACAATTGTATGTGATTCTTTCCAGTTGTTGATTTAGACAATACTACATTGGTTCTTACATGTTCTCACAACAAATTTTAACATCTTAATTGGCCAAATCAAGAGGTAAATGAAGTACAAGATAATGAAATATCACAACTTCTTCCAACATTGAAATCCTATACATCATACAACTTCCTTCAAAAATTTAATTACTTCATCATTTAAAACGAAAAAGGATAAAGAAAACTACTCAAAATCCATGGAGCAAACAAAATCACAACTTGATTTGAAAGTAGAAATCATAATGAAAACACAACAAGTCTTACTTTAAAACCAAATGTAAAACAAACTTAAACACTTATATGAAAATCCTCTCCACAAGACTCTTGAAGTTAGTTTGAATCTTTGCTTTCCCTTTACATGATACAATAGAGGTTGGTGTTGACCTCATTTTTGATGAGGTATTCTCTCTTCTCTCTTTTTAGTACTTAGGACCTAGCCTTAGGCTTTCCATTTGACAATCTTAGAGGATTAGAGATGGCAACCACCACTTATAAATTTAAACACCTCTTAACTCCCTGCAAACTCCATAAGTTTGATTGTAAACCCCCACTTGGAGGGTTAAGATCAAATGTGGAGGTTTAAAGGATGACTTCCCTATAGGACTCTTTGGCCTTATGACTACCCTGAGTGGCCTAGTCTGGTGAGGGTTGACCTGCACACGTTACACTTTCACACACATTCCAAATCCTAAAACCATTCATACCTAGCTTGACTTCCTGACTCAAGTAGGTAATCCATATAGATGGTCCTCAACCCCTAAGCCCTTAGCTAAGAGGGTTAGGAACAACATAGTGAATGCCTCAATTGAGTCCTCTCATGGATCTTATGGGCTTGATATGGCTTCATGGCTCAACCAAAGTGATTCCATTCTACTAAAAGTTGATCAATCTTCATTTTTCTATAATTTTAATTTTTGACCTCCGGGGCCCTACTCCCACCAAACTTACCAAATGCCCTTGAAACTACCCAAAATTTGCTAAATTGCCTAAATTACCCAAAATTCCTCAAAACCAATCCTAAACAATTCCCACCATTCAGATTGATCATCCTTAGCCAAATATACCAAGATTTCAAAAAATACCCCACAATACCCTCCAAATACCCAAAATTCCCTTCTTAACCAAAAAATCCATAAATTCCAAAAATTCCTAGAAAATTTCAAAAAATCTCAAATATTCTTAATTTCATTTAGTTCAACAACACCATAAGCCAATTTTGTCGATTTAACCCACTTTTACCAAAACCCTTAATTTGACCCATTTTTAACCCAAGTGAATTCAATGTCAAACCAAACCTCTCCAATTAACCTCAAAATTGATCCAATCCAATTCTAAATTTTAATTCAATATTCCCAATATCAATTTAGACCAAATCTAAGCCAAAACTCATGCTTTGACCAATTTGAACTTAAACTCCTCTATTTAAGCTCCATTCATGGCCAAAGAGAAGAGATGCAAAAGATTACCTTGGGAAAACTCTGCCAAATTATTCCCAAAGCTTCTCCAAGCCCTCCTAAGCTCAATCCAACCATTTCCAATTAAGGGCTCACCTCTTGGACAAAAGTAAAAAATTGTTTCTCCTCCAACCGAGTTTATTTTAAATTTCTGTAAATATTCACATGTTTTAAGTATATCATCACCATATAGATGTGTGCTACTCGATTAGATGATCATTTTAAAAAAAAATTCACTCAATTTCGTTGAGAAACGAGTGAGATATCAAGGTTTGAAGGTAGACGGTTTTGGGTGAATAGAACTAGGAGAGAGGAGCAGTAGCCGTCCGATCACATGTGTATCGCACGGACGGTCGAGATGCAGTCGGACAGGAGCTTCCTCCATAAGCAGAAACGCGCCAGCCAATCACGGAGCGACACGTGATCCCCCTTGATAGCGATAGTTTTAGAGGGAAATTGGATTTTTGATTTATTTTTGAACATAAACTTCAAAAAAACATAACTTTTCATAGAAAAATCACAAAAATAAAATAAAAATACCCACTTGCTTAGTGAACAGAGGAGAACAATGTGGAAATAAAAATCACATGTGTACTATTTTGAATATTTTGATTCTCCATTTGCATACACAATTCACCATGGAATGAGACCATAGGTCTTTTGAAGCCTCTAATCTTGGATACATTCCCTAAATGTTTTAAGGTCAGGGGCTATCTCTATGGCAAGTTATGTATTTTTCATGTTTATGTCACTTTTTTGGTATTTTAATTCCAATAATTAGCATATTACTAAATAAATTCTAGAAAAATTTGGGGATGTTTCTTAGTACCAGAGGACCCTAGGATAACTATAGTTAAGCTTAATTCATTAAGAATAACCCTAATTAGCCTTAATACTCAAAATTGAATTTTAATTAATTAGGGTTAACCACACATCAAAATAACTTGAAATCAATTCTCCGTTGATCTTTAGGATACAGAGAACCTTGCAAAAGAATTTGAAGTCAATTGGAAATGTTTAGCCCTACTAAACGAATTAATTAAGCCACATGATCAAAATTAAACTTTAAAAATTCATAACTCCAAAAAAATATTTAAAAAATTCAGCAGATTGGTTTTGTGGACTCTTTGATATCAGAGAAGTCTATAAAAATTAAAATTGGAATTTTCTAAAATTTTTCATTTTTAATGATATTTTTGATATTTAAATAATTAAAAAATAATAAAAATAAAAAAAATAATAAAAATCATAAAAATGTCACATTTTGACTCCTAATCACTTAGAAACCAACCAAATATTTTTCCTAAGTCTCTAAGTTAACATATTAAATTTTAAAGGCTCACAACCATTTTTAATATTAAAAAATGTATTTTCCAACCTTTTTAATAAATTAATTCCAATAAATCAAAGAAAAATAAAAAAATTGTAAAATTTGTTTCTCTGAACTCCTTGAAGTCAGAGAGATTGAAGAAAAATATAAAATCCATTTTTCAACCTTAATTTTATTTTATAAATAATTAACACTCCAAAAATCAAAATAATTATAATAAATAAAATATAATTTAAAAAATCACCAAAATTTGTCCATGTGGTCCTCTGGTCATTAGGAAAATCCTACAATTTTCTTAAGGACAGAAGCCTTACTTTGGTCAGGTTGTTGAATTTTCCGTGAAATCCCTTATTTTTCACTAAAAATAATTATATTAAAAAATTAAATTCAAAAAATCACATTTTCTCCTCTAATGTCTTAATAGACATGTGGGTGAGGTGACATAAAAATTTTGAGTTCATTTGAACTCAATTTTGTGAGTTATGAGATAAACAAGCCTAAAAGGGCATAAAGGTAATTAAAGAATTTAAACCCCTTTATTAAAATTTTAGGTTTAATTAAAATGGATGGTAAAATATTTGATTTTATCTTTCTTGGATGATTGAAACTTTGGGAAATTAAAAGGGTAGGAACCCATTAATCACTTTTAATAAACCAAAAATGAAACTTTAATTATTTAAACAATTTAAATTTTGGAAGATTAATGAAAATTTGAATTATTAAAAATAGGGATATAATTTGAGAGGATATTAATTCTTTAATAAAAAATCCCTAAATAAATCACTTCAATAATTTTTAACTCTTAATTAAGATTAAAATGATAATCCAAACTAAGTAAATTAAAAATTAAAAAAAAAACCCTTAAATTAAAGAAAAGCTCAAAATATTAAGTGTTTTAACAATTAAATTAGATTTAAATTTAAATTAAATTAAATTAAATAAAAATTAAATTAAAATTAAAATTAAATTAAATTAACATTTTAACAATTTAATTTAATTTAATTTAAAGTATTGAAATTAAATTAAATTAAATTAAGTTAAATTCAATTAAATTAAATTTAAATTATATTAAGTTAACATCACTCAATATTAAAAGTAAAACAAATTTGAAATATTAAGACAATTCATAATTAAGAATATAAAAAATCAAACTAATCAAGATTAACCTAAATTATCATAATTAACCTAAACCAAATCTTTAAGATATATGAATAATCTAAGTGAATTTGAAACACCAAAGATTAATTTAAAATATTAAGATCACTTAAAGTATAAAGATTTAAACCAAAAATAATTTGAACACTGCTCCAAACTTAAAATTATTAATTAAAACCTCATAATTAAACTAAATCACTTTAAATCATTAACTCAAACTTCAAATTAAGAATGATTAAAATTCTCAACAAAACAACTTGCCCCTAAAGGCTTTAATTATTATAACTCTTAAATGGAGTATTAAGTGAGATGTCACTTCATTTATCAGGTAATCAAATGCCTAAGTTCACTGAGCAAGAGAAAAAGCTTAACAAAACTCCTGGATGATTAATTCACCTGTGCAACTAAATTTACTTGGACTCAAAATAATCTCGGAAGTATTGAAAAGATGTT
The DNA here is from genome assembly GCA_022702705.1 of Papilionanthe hookeriana x Papilionanthe teres. Lineage (NCBI taxonomy): Eukaryota > Viridiplantae > Streptophyta > Magnoliopsida > Asparagales > Orchidaceae > Papilionanthe > Papilionanthe hookeriana x Papilionanthe teres. The sequence goes on from CM040423.1 coordinate 136,261,006, forward strand.
TAAGACTCGTCCTAAGCACTTTCTCAATATGATAAGATGTTTTAGAAGAAAAATTGAACTTAATTGTTTTTTGGTGAAGAAAATCATCTATAAACAAAACACAAGAACCTAGACGTCATAGAAAATGACTAGTTATAGGATTACGATCTTGGTAGACAACCTGAACCTTCCCTTAGCTTTACCAAGGTACTTGTTGAAATATTTAAATGCCTTAACATGTGTTTTAAATGCAGCTTGGGATGACGGGAAGACCCTCCAGGTACGCTTTTATGTTATTGTAATTTACTTTATTGCAATTTACTTACAAGCACTGCACTTTACTTTTTCTTGCATGTTAAACAAGATTGTTGCATGAAAACTGAAACCTTTAGGATAGTCACAAAAATAAAACCCAAAACTAAATTAAAAGTCACCACAAGATAAAATTCACCGCCACAACATTCCAAAATATAAAACAACTCAAAATTTAATCACAAACAGAACAATAAAACTACAATTGTAACTAAATTAAAACGTCTCGTTGAATGATCGGGAATACCTCGGATGATGTAACCCACGTGTTGCTAATGGGATTTCCCATGGTCTAAATGAAAGTGTGGAACTCATTCAGTTGAGTTTAGCAAATTCTTCTGGACTAAGTGAATTCGATGAAAATAACGGTGTCGGGATGACGGAACCGTGGGATCTTAATCGGTTCTGTTTAAACAACTTTAAGATTTGTTTTAATTAAAATATTAAAAATATTTGGACTTTAAAATTTCTAAACCAAAACACTTCTCTCATCTCCTAATTTTCACCTTCTAAAACTAAACCTCTGCAACAACAAGGAGCTCGGAGCATAGTGGGCAGCACGACCATCTACTTCAGCAAAACTCGGATCTACACCAGCTAAACCTTTCTTAGAATTAAATAACCAAGCCATAGGACTTCGAGGTAGTTTGCCTAGTGCAACATAAATCCTCAACTCTTTGTTAGGAATTTTCATGATCATGTCATGTAAATTAAGCCCTAACTGGTCGTAGGACTCTGAGGTAGTTGTTTGGTACGACATAAAACCTCACATCTTCGAGGCTATTTGTGTGATTATATTGTATAAATATAAGTCCTAATTAATTAAAATTGGCAGGATTACAATATTAAATAAATTCTTAAATTGAAACCAAACCATAGGATAGTTTGGGAAGTTGCCAAGATTCTTCTTGGATCCTCAACTTCTCCTACTTCTCTTCCTTTGGACTTCTGAAATTAACGTTCTAAATTGGATCCATTCCCAATTGAAATTTCCAAAATCCAATTTTTTAAAAACCTTAAAATTTGAAATTCTTGAGAGCAAAACCACTGATCATTATCGAGAGTTTTCTTAAATGATTCTTGTCATTTAAGATGTAATTAACTAAAGGGGCTTGTCCTTATAGGGAACTTTAAGAACCCAGGTAAAATAAACCCTACTTAATTTCTTTATATTAAGCAGGGGAACTTTTCGGCTTATGAAGTTGGTTCGCAAACCAAATGGATGTCACAAATCTTCTAGTTTATTTAACTGATCCCTATCATCAAGCAATGTGTCTATTCTTCGGGATAGATATATGGTTTGTGGTGCGGTGCTCGTTTATATAAACTATTTGGGATGTGAGATCAGTTTGATTTCATATGTTAAAATTTTTAAACTCAAAATTATTTTCAAAATCAAATTCTACTTTCTAAATTATATATATATATATTTAAATTAAATTTAAAATCTATAAAATTCGCCGATAACTTCTGTAGGCGACCCCTTTTCAAAACACACAACCTAAAAATAAGCCGCACAGTTGGAGCCTAACTCCATTGACTCCGAGTCTCTATTCTACTCTTAATAAAAACTAGATACAATTGATAATAAAAGTGGTAAAGTAGTAAGGTGTGCTCTCAATAACTCTCTAACATAAACTTGACTCTTAACACTAATCACACCCTCCAACAACAACCATTTTTCTGATCTTCAAGTCTTCTTTTTAAAATTTTCCAAATGGTTCCTTGGTGTCTCTTCAAAATATGTCCAAATTCAATGTATCCGTTAAGAATGCATCCATCCGTTTAAATTTTTAATGAATTTTGGTGCTGATGAGAAGTTAGTGAAGTTTAAACCAAATGATTCTTCAAAAACCACTTCAAATTTGTGCCAAAATTAAATAAAATTCGTCACTAACTGTGGCACCTATGCACCAAGGTTCCGACGCATAGCCGCCAGAAGCCAATTTTGCACACCTTTCAATTTTTGCTCCAAATTTGATCCTTTATTGCTCCTTTCATGATAGTCAGTCATTTTAATCATACCTGTAAGAAAAACACAAAATTATCTTCCACTAAAGTGCAATTCATCAAAAATAGGTATAAAAATGTATTTAAAAATACTATATATTTTAGGAATATTAAAATCCCCTAAACTTAAAATGCTACTTGTCCTTAAGTGGCATTTAATCACATAAAAAATCTTAACATGTAAATTATGTTTATGAGTTTTTTTAGGAATGTTTCAAAAATTTGTTCTAGAAATAATATAGTCCAATTTTAAAAAAATTTTAGTAAATGAGACCAACTTAAAATTTAGAAAGTTCCTAAGTAAAGGATAATGAAAAATATTAGTTCCTATCTAATTTTCATTTGGAAATAAATTTACTTACTATATTATAACCTTAAGCTATAGATTTTCACAAAACTTATATTTTAAACTTTAGGTTGTAACCAATTTTTGATTAGGCCCTTAAATCCTCAAGATTCTCCTTCCTTTTTACATACTATTTTTCTCCTTTTTCTCTTTTTTTTTTCCTTTTTCTTTCTTTTTATAAGGAAATGATTACTGTATTTGGATAGGTCTTTAATGATTTTGAATTCCACTCTTTCATTTAAAATAAAGGTCTAATATACATCTTTCACTTAAAAGCCAGAATAATAGTGTCGAAAATTATTTTTTAATAAAAGAAATTTAACCTTTGAAAAACAAAAAATCAAATCTTCTATTTATCCATAAATACAACACTTCTTACAAAAGATAGTTTAACTATATTTAATATTTCTTTACTAAGAAAAATTTAACATTAAAATTTTCATCATTACTATAAATTTTAACTAAATTATCTTACTCATTTCTATATTCAAAATTTTGCTTCTCTAATATAACTTAATGTACATAATTGTTTTCTATCAAAAATCAAATTTTATTTAAGTATTCTTGAGAACAAATAAATTTTTAGTTTTTTAAAAATTTCTTATTAAAGTTCCCCTAAAATTTAATTTTTAATTAGGATAAAACATTTAAGAATAAAAATGATACATGGGTAAGAATTAAAAAACTAGAATAACATGCTTGTAGGAGTTTTATTATTCTAAATATGCAAGTATAACAATTTAAAAACAAGTAGTAGAAAGAAATCAAATTAAATTTTTCATAAAATAGAAATTTCAAAATTTTAAAGGTCTTCTGTAATAGTAGAGGTTTTCAAAGCAAATACACAACAACATTAATGACAGCACACAAGAAAATAAATAGTATCAAATTTTGAAAAGTTTAAACATGCTATATAAATAGTGGGTTCTGATAGTGTTCTAATTTTTTTTAATATTTTTTGGAATTAAATTAGACACTACTAAAAACTTAAACACTTGAATCATAAAAAACATTTACTACCACAAACACATCTCATATTACATCATAAAACATTTGAATGTGCATAATAGAAATAGTCTAACTATAATCTACACAATATCAGATTCCATAGCAAAATAAATCACATCACATATCAGAACATTAAATAAAAATATCACAACACATAAGAAAATCACATCACAACATCATAAACTCAACACAATAATCCTAATCATCATCCTCATCTTCATTCCAATCTCTGGATGGCACATAAGGTGTATAAAAAGGATGAGGGGGCATCTCAGCACTGTGATCTCCTCTAATCAGTCTGTCCATGTATTGTTGATAATTCTCCTCATATTCATCATGTTTTACAATATACCTTTCAGTATTTTCAATCTTACCATCCATATCTCTAACATGTTCTTTGGTTAGACTCACCTTATTCAAAATCTTCTGTAAAAATTCAGTTTGTGAATCTCTGGAGGATGATGCATGTACAGTAGAAGCACGAAAAGAAGAAGCAGCAGAAGCAGAAGCACTGGAAGCTCTAACATATCCTCATTTCTAGCCAAATACTGAATGTACAGTGTAAGTGTTCACATTTACACTGGTAATAGGTCTAAGTGGTTGAAGAACCTCTTCCTATGTTTCAGACCTAACACCAAACTTCTCACAGAGTGAATAAATCAGAGATGGAAATCTCATACCTGCAATAGTAATAGACCTGACACAGTTCAAAATATAATCAGAAATAATAGCCCTAATATCTAAAGGCTTTCCCTACTGAATACAATGGTTCAGAACAGCTCTCTCCTTTGTAACTTCACTGACATGACTTGAAGGCAGAAGCTTAGATGAGATAAAGTAATACCATGCAATTGAAGTGGAATTCAATTTAGAGGCTTGAAAGTTTAATCTCCTTTCATTTGTAATCTTCCACAAACCACTTCCATCAGTAAGAAAAACCAAAAACTCATCTAACTCTCCCTCAGAAGGATGATAATTCACATAAAAACAAAATATCATAGGAGGTAATCGATAAAAAGTATTAATTACCGCAGGTGAAAAATCCACTTATTGCCCCCTAACCAACACCAAATTGTCCTCTACTGCTGGCAAGTTAGCATAGAACTCACTCATCGCAGAAACAACTGCAATAGTGAAGAAATAACAGTATCATTACCAATTCCTTCTAACAATTATCTCCTCAATATCTCCTCCCGACTTGCTAAAAACTCATTCTGCAATCAATTTCCGCGATGCGTGTGCATCGATGTAACGATTCTCTGCTTTAGAACTGACACATTTGTTGGAATCAAATTTTTCTTTTTCTTTAAAGCATTTTGACTTTGGAGCTATTTCTAAAATTCATAACAAATTCCAAATTTAAACCAAACTCGTTAACTCAACCTTCAAAGGCAAACTCCATTAAATCCAAGCAATTTCTCATGCTTTTCTCAAAATTTTACCATGAATAGTGATTTTCAAAATTTTCAATAATGTACTCAAAATACATGGTAAAAATAAAAAAATTTTACTTAGGAGTAGTGATCATACCTTAAGGAATTCAAATCCAACAAATTTCAATGAAATTAGCTCTAAAATGATCCAAATAGTGATGCCATATGCTCCTATTTCGCGAAACGAAGAGGTTAAAGGTGATGAGGGTGTTAAAAATGGAAAATTTCAGGTTTTTAATTGCACAAAATCAATTTTCACGAATCGGCGCCTATGCATGAGGCATACGACGCTTAGCCGCGAAATCTAGTGCTTATGCGTCGTTAGTTTGGCGCTTAGGCGCCAGTGCCCAAATTTTGACAATTAAGTTAATTCCATAAAAAATCTGAATTAATCACCTTTTATCTCTTCAAATAAATATTTCTCGCCATAAACTCTTATCATACTCCAAAAGTACTCTTTAATTTCCAATGATTCCACACAAATTTCACAGAAATACAAACTTATATTACTTAATAATCAAAACACACTTAATACAAACTACAAATTTTTATCCAAACACTTTGGATGAAATTCCTCAATACATGTTCAAACACATGTAATTAAATACAAATTTACATCATTGAGATGTAACAAACTTATGTAAAGTGCAACAAACACAAACATTAATCAGAAACACACACTTAAAACACTAAACACACTTATCTAAACCACAAGACCAAACATAATTTAGTTCCAATCTCCATTAGGTGGATTGTATGTAGAAACACCATTAGTTTCATTTGAACCATCTGAAATGTAAATTTGATAAAATGGGCGATGATCTAAAGCTCTTACATCTTCTTCTTCTATCTATTTTTTCTTTAGATACACCGCTCTAATTGCTTCTTCCACATGACTCGTATGACTGAATTACATTTTGAGTTACCATCCAATGTGCACTAAATGTGCATTAATTTCATTTACCTTTACATCAATAGGCTCCACATGGGCCTCGATCTTCATAATCCTTTTTGTTATTCCTTGGATACTCATAGCCAGAAATTCATTATATAACTTTGGAGCACTATCACAAATAAACTTTATATTGTTGGCATCCTCTTTCTTCTTAACTTCGCTCTCCCAAAAAAACATTTTTGCACTCAAAATACTCTTTTTAAGACTCAAGAATGAAAATAAGAACTGGGGCAAGTATCTCATAAATTAAGGGCCTTTTTATAGACTTGGGAAGGCACAAAAACTACCCTAGACGTGTTAAAACTCCTTAATAACTCCAAAAACTACTCACCCATGGCTTAGGCTTCTAGAATCTCATTTTTAACATTTTTTTATAACTGTGGTGCCTATGCGCCAACCACCGGCGCATAGCCGCCATTGCACATTTTGCACAGTTTTGCCAAAAGTCAAAATTTTCATTCTGACTCCTCTAAGTCATTAAATAAGGTCAAATAAACACCACTGTAACATAAAAACTACAAAATGCTACCACATTTCTCAAATCAAATCAAATAAAACCACACAAAACAAACATAAAGCAAAGCACACCGATAAATATGGGTTGCCTCGCACAAAATGCTTGGTTTAACATCATCAGCCTGACTTACCTAGAGCTTATTCTGAGTGACCCAACATCAGATTCTCATCAGATTTAGATTGCTCCACTCAAAAGTAAGGTTTAAGTCTATGACCGTTCACTTTAAATATTTTTCCAGTCTTAGGATCTTTTATATCCACAACTTCATATGAATGAACTTTCATCACCATAAATGGGCCTGTCTATCTAAACTTAAGATTTCTAGCAAAAATTCTCAATCTAACATTATATAGTAAAAATTTTTTCCCTGGCTCAAGATTTTTAGTAAGAATCTTCCGGTCATGCCATAACTTCATCTTTTCTTTCTAAATCTTAGCATTTTCATAAGATTCATTCATTATCTCTTCAAGCTCATTGAATTGCAACAATCTATTTTCTCCAGCATCTTTCAAATTAAAATTGAACTCTTTAATAGCCCAAAATGCCTTATGCTCAAGTTCAACTAGTAAATGACAAGCATTTCCAAAAATTAGAGAAGATGGCGACATTCCTATAGGAGTTCTGTAGGCAGTCCTATAGGCCCATAAAGCATAATCTAGTTTGATTGACCAATCCTTTCTATTTGGATTAACAGACTTTTCCACTATTCTTTTAATTTCATAATTGGATAATTTAACCAAACCACTTGTCTGCGGATGATAAGTAGTAGCAATACAATGGTTAATATGATATTTATTTACTAACTTCTCCATAATTGCTTTTCTAAAATGACTTCCCCTATCAGGTTTGATTACTCTTGGTATCCCAAATCTGCAAAATATATTCTTATTTAAAAACTTTGCAACACTTTGAGCATCACATGGAGGTAAATCAACAACTTCCATCCATTTAGATACATAGTCTAGTGCTATCAAAATGTATGTATTTTCGAAATATGGTATAAATGGTGTGATGAAATCTAATCCCCAAACGTCAAATATTTCAACTTCCAACATATAATTGTGAGTTATCTCATTTCTTTTAGAAATATTGCCTACACGTTGACATTGATCACAAAGTTTAATATAAATAATAACATCCTTAAAAATTGTAAGCCAATAAAATCTAGATTGTAAGATTTTATATGTAGTTTTATCAACTCCAAAATGTCCCCCATATTCAAGATTATGAAAATTTTGAATAATTTCATAAGTTTCTTCTAAAGACACACATCTTAGAATAATCAAATCCTTTCCTTATTTATATAAAATCGAGACATCCCAAAAATAATTCTTAGCTTCAAATATAAATTTATTCCTCTCCTGGTATGTCAAACCATAGGATAAAAATATCACTTACAATAAAGTTTACAATATCGGCATACCACGGAACACATTACTCATTAATAGCGAACAATTTTTCATCAGGACAATTTTAATTAATTTCTTCAGCATCACAGAGAGATTTTTCAGTTTCAATCCAGATCAGATGATCAGCAATTTAGTTATCAGGACTTCCTATCTACTATCTCAAAATGAAATTCTTGCAAAAGAAGAATCAATCTAATCAATCTTGGTTTTGCATCCTTCTTCTTCATTAAATACTTAATAACAAAATAATCAGTATGCACCACACATTTAGTTCCAATTAAATATGATATGACTTTATTAAAGACAAATACTATAACTAATAACTCTTTCTCAGTAGTGATATAATTAATTTGAGCTTCATTAAGAGTTTTACTAGCATAATAAATCACTTTGAAAATCTTATCATATTTCTGACCTAAAACAACTCCAATAGCATAATCACTAGCATCACACATTAATTCAATAGGTTTTTCCCAGTTAGGTGAAACTATAACAGGTGCAATGATTAATTTATCTTTTAAAGTTTCAAAAGCTTATAAGCAATCATCATCAAAGTTGAAAATTACATCTTTTTCTAGTAAACGGCATAAAGGTTTCGAATTTTGTGAAAAGTCTTTAATATAACGCATGTAAAATCCAGCATGTCCCAGAAAACTTATAATTCGTCTTATGTTAGTTGGGCAAGGTAAATTAGAGATCACTTGAATTTTTGTAGGATCTACTTCCATACCGTTTTCTAATATAAGATGTCTAAAAAAAACTCCTCTGGCTAGCATAAATTGGAATTTCTCCCAGTTAAGGACCAAATTAGTTTCTTCACAGCATTTCAGAACTTTAGATAGATGTTCTAAACATGATTCAAATGAAATTCCAAACACTTAAAAGTCTTCTATAAAAACTTCAATTCCTTTTTCTGTTAAATCACAAAAAATTGCCATCATACATCTCTAAAATGTAGCAGGGGCATTACTTAAACCAAAGGGCATTCTTCTAAAAGCAAATGTACCATAAGGACTGGTAAACATAGTTTTAACTTAAAACTCAGAATCAATTTAAATTTTGTGGTAACCAGTATATCCATCAAGAAAATAAAAGGATTTATGCCTAGCCAGTCTATCCAACATTTGATCTAGAAAGGGAATTGGAAAATGATATTTCCTGATGACAATGTTTAATTTTCTATAATTAATGCATGGTCGCCATCCTGTAACTTGTCTTACAGGTATTATTTCATTCTTCTCATTCACAGTCAAAGTAACTCCTCTTTTCTTAGGTACATAGTGAATAGGACTAACCCATGCACTAATATGATAGATAATTCTAGCATCCAACCACTTTAAGATTTCTTTCTTAACAACTTCTTTCATGATAGGATTTAATCTTCTTTGAGGATCAGTCCGAAGTTTATAGTTATCCTCCATAAGGATTCTAAGCATACAAATTGAAGGATTGATTCCTTTTATATCAGCTATTGTCCATCCAAAGGCTTTTTTTATATCAGTTAATTGAGAGAAAATTATAACTGTCAAAGTTGAAGAATCGCCTAAAAAGGCATACTTTAAATGATTAGGAAGCATATTTAAATCAAGTTCAGGAGGTTTTTCAATTGATGAACCAAAATATCCATCTTTTTCAATTATGTCTAACATTTTCATGAACATAATTTAAATATTCCTCATGAAAACTATCACAATCTTATAATTCCTTTTCTTGCTTGTGTTCCAATTCTTTACTTTCAGATTTTTCTTCATAAGTCGACTTGAAATGACATTCACTCAAATATTGGATAACAACCATCCTATAGAATTCATCATCTTTACCTCTTGCAGTATATTTCATTGACTTTGAAATATTGAATGTAGCAGTTTGATCATTAACACTCATCGTTAATTGCTCTTTTAAACATCTATCATTACTCTGCCTGTGGCTAGGAAAGTCTCCCTAAAGTTATGGGTATCTCCATATCTTCCTCCATATTCAACACAATGAATTCAACAGGAAAAATAAATTGACCCACTTTCACCAAAACATCTTCTATAACTCTTTTAGGATACGTGATTGAACGGTCAACTAATTGTCGAGTTACAATAGTAGGGGTCATTTCTTCTAATTCCAGTCTTTTGAGTATTGATAACGACATAAGGTCAAAGATTGCACCCAAACCACATAAAGTTTTCCAAAAAATCTATCTCCAATTGCACATGGAATTGTGAAACTTCTAGGACTTTAAGTTTTTCATGAAGCTTTTTCTGAATTATTGCACTGTGACCCGACCCGCAATAACACATTAATAATCTGTTCCAAAAGATGGCCAAAAACTTGACCCAATTTATAAATAGCGGCTAGTGTATAAAATCAAAATGTTGTAAAATTTTAGAAAATATTTTACACACTAGGGGTATTACGCAAGTATACGTATCGTTTCAAGTAATATAGGGTTCTCTTTTATAACCCCAGTATCGATCCCACAGAGAAGCGAGGTAAGAAATCCTTTAGGCTAATTCGAGTCTATTTCTATAAGGCCTAAATTTGGAATGTCGATTAAAATGAGTTTTCTAATAACTAATCCTAAATTAAATTCTTAAATAAAGAGATAACTTATGGATAAATTGGTTTGGAGAAATTCAAGATATTAAAAATTACCTTTCTCTTTCAATTACATAGATAATGTGTAAGAAAGATATGCTTAGAATTAATGTAGTAGTGCCAAATAGAAGCATTCCTATTCTTTACCCTTTGGTCCAGGCATAAAGAACATTGGATAATCTATAGATCGGTTTAGGATATTTTATTAGTAGAATAGGTTAATCTAGGCTCACACTACTAGATGTACAACGGTGGCTTTTGTTGGCCCTACCAGTGACCCGTTCCCTTTCTATAGATCAAATTATTAGAATTTAGTCTGTCACTATACAAACTAATCAATTATGCGCCCAATAAACAATATCTCCCTATTTATTTGCACTTCACCTTGAATAACCTGCACAAGGCCTTCGGCTACCCAATGATTCATGTGATATGTACTTGTTAAGAGTTCATCTCCTTCTAGGTCTCAGAATTCTTCAACAGGTTTTAACAATACAACTGATCAATTTGTAAAGTAAATGAAGATCCAGTATGAATATCATCACCATAATTTAATAAGAGAATATCTAAGCAAATCTTAATTCCTAAACATCCATCTATTTCATTACAAAATAAATGTAAATGAAAATAATGGCATAAGAAGTAAAAGAATTGATAGAACTATATAATAAATTAAGTTTCAACAAGGAACTTATTTCATTAGTATTCTATTATATTTATGCAACTATCTGCCACCTAGAAGCATTTAATAGATAATTCTATCATAAAAATGATTTTCCTACGCATGCCACTACTTCATATTAAAAGAAAGAGTAAAGGAAATCACTTACGTAACATGTATAATTCACGACAGAAAACTTGGTTTAAAACTAAGAAAATCTACTAGAAAATGTTTACAACAAATACAAAGAAATGAAGAACACAATACTTAGCTTTTTTCCTCTGAAAGAAAGAAGAAATTCTGTCCACCAAAGTTTCCCACCAATCCATGCGCCGCTCGTACATCCCTTACATAAATATCTTAAAATCCCTCACCAATCTCTCCATAAGATATAGAAATCTACATCTTCATGACTCTAAAATGACTAAAATGACTAAGGGGTAAGAGAGAGACTATAGGGTGCGATTTTTTCTAAAGGAGTACCCTCCTATTTATAGGCTTCAAGGGTTGCCTCAAGACACCTCTTCAAAATATGTCCACATTCAATGAATCTTATAGAAGGTGTCTCTGGCACCTAGGCGCCGGACACCGCGTCCAGTTCTTCGCAACTCTTCACTTTGGCTCGCACCTCTTTGCGATTTAAACCGCTCCAATGTGTCTAGATTCATTGTATCACATGTCCTATATATTAGGAATAACTTCCAGGCTTCTAGAAGGTCTAGAAACTACTTAACATCGTCAAAATAACTCCCAATGTCGTCAAAATCCCGTCCAATAACCGTTTCTGGATGATTCTGGCGCCTGGGCGCCGGAGTTTGGGGCCTAGGCGCCACCCTGTTCGCAGCTCTACGGTTTTGCTTCGTTTGGCTTCGTTTCAACTCTGTTTCGCCTCATTTCAGTTGCGTTGCGTTCCTAACATCTTCACCTACAAGATAGAAATAAAAACAATCTTTCTCAAAAGAATAATTTCATCCAAAACATGTGATAAATGTAAAAGATATTGAGCATGGAATGACATATTGATATGTGCTAAGTTAGAATTTGTTTTTCTTGCTCATTTTGGCTCAAAATTGCATAGTTTTTGCTTCATTTTCTATAAAATCATATTTTTATACTTGAAAACAAAAATATACAAAATTATGCAAAATACCTTCCTTTAAAGTGTAATATCATTAAAAATATGCTGCATGAAATGCATACTAAAAATAGGTACTTTTTTTCTTGGATCAAAATCCCCCAAACTTAAACTTTACTTGTCCTCAAGTAACACTATAATCATTAAAAACCAGATAAGTAAATCATGTTTATGAGTTTCTTTTAGAGTTTCTAAAATTTTGTTCTAGAAATATAATAGTCCAATTTAAAAAAAAAGTTAGTAAATGAGACCAATTTAAAGTTTAGAAATCTCTTAGATGAAAGATTATGAAAATATGTGTTGCTATCTAATTCAGAAATGCTTGTAAATTTTTCAAAATATAGGGGTTAGGCATTTTATTTTCTTTACTTAAAAATCTTTATTAAAAATAATTATACTAACTATATTATATTTTAAAGCTTTAGATTTTCTCAAATTTTATACTTTAAAAAGCTCAGGTGTGGAACCAATTTTTGATTAGGCCTTTAATCCTCAAGCTTCTCCTTCCTTTTTCACATAATATACTCTTTTCTTTTTTTATTTTTCTTTTTCTTTTTCTTTTCCTTTTCTTTCTTTCTTTCTTTTTTCTTTTTTAGGCAAGGATTACTATATCTAGATAGGCCTTTAATAATTTTGAATTCCACCCTTCCTTTCCTAAAGCATAAGGTAGATATGTATCTTTTACTTAGAAATATAATAAAAGTTTTGAGAATTATTTTTCAATAAAAGAAATTTAAATATTGAAAACAAAAGTCTAGTCCTTCTATTTTTCTAAAAAAACAACTTTTCTTACTAAAGATGGTTACACAATATTTATCATTTCTTCACTAAGAAAAATTAAATTTAAATTTTTCATCACTACTATAAACTTTAACTAAATTCTCTTACTCATTTCTATATTCAAAATTTTATTTCCCTAATATAACTTCATACACATAATTATTTTTCAATCAAAATCAAATTTATTTATAGCAATTTTGAGGACAAATAAAATTTAAGTTTTTGAAAATTGGTTTTCATTCCCCCCCCAAACTTGATTTTTTTAAAAATATTTTACAATTAATTCCATAAAATGTAGGAGGAAGAAAAATAAAAGTTAAATCTACTAACTACTACAACATCCTATCAAATTTAAACACATGCATAATCAGGATAGAATGATTGCAGGATATGGTAAATCTAGCCTAAAACATGCTTACAATAATATTAAACTAAAAAAAAGTATACTAACTTTAAAATATATTTTTCTTCCTACCCCCAAACTTGAATTTGAATATGTATAACATTCAGCACAGAAAATATAAGCAGGAAGAAAAATAGTTCAGAAATTCTATCTACCACAATTGTCTATCAAAAACATCTACAAATATTCATCAGGATATAACAATTTGCAATAGAAAGTAAATCTAAAATAAACATGCTAGAATAAATTTAAACTAAAGAAAGGTCAAATAAGCAAGTCAAACATCGACAAGGGAATATATATTTAAGTGTTCTTCAAATTTCTAAATTGTTGTAACACAAACACAAATACTAAAATATCTACACTCGCAGATTCATACACAAATATCAATTGAGGTTAATTTGATCTCCTTTTCTACTCACATTTTCCCTTCTTAATTTCAATTTCTAACGGAAGAAACTACACTAATAACGTGGGTGTATTAATAAAAGTAGTGCAGTTCATCTATATTTTGTTTACTAAATAAGTTCACGACCTTACTCAGTGAAAACAAAGTCAGTTAAAGGAAGTAACAGAGTTGACATGGAGTGGTCCAAGTCTAAACTCTATATGCTTTAAGGTAATGCTCAGCTCCAGTTGAGAACTGAGTTATAACAGGCTCGTCAGCCTACTACCACAAGAAGTGATATACAAATTTAGTCAAGACCAAGGCATAACCTCACAAATCTAATCCGCACTAAAGCAAACTCAAAACATAAACATAAACAATCATGACTCTCAAGCACACTAAATCAAAGTACACTGATAACTATGGGTTGCCTCCCATAAAGAGCTCGATTTTAACGTTGCGGGCCCGACAAATGTTTCCTCCTGGATCAAAATTCCATTTTAATAAACCTTGATCAATCACCCAATCATTTCCAGATCCAGGGATTTCTATAAAATCCTCAAATTTTAATTTTTCATTTAGCTCTTCATTTTCAATTTGATTTATATCATTTTTCCTCAAGTTTCTTTCTAGATCTAATATTCTTCTATTGATTTTATGAAATTGCATATTAATATCATCCTTAAAATTTATAAGAAATGGATCTTTATAAGATTCTTCAATATCTCCCAAAATTTGGATAGAATTCTCTTTAGATAATTAAGATTCTGGATCAGTATCCTCTATGTTTCTCTTATGTTTCAAATTATCTTCTAATTCTTCTCCTTTATAATAATTAAATGATGGAGGATCTATCTTAGTTGAGGAAATAGGTTTTTCTTATTCCTTAGGAATTTCTTCCAATGGTCTTCCAATATCCTTATCCTCTTTTCTCAACTCAAAGTTCTTTTGAAATATATCCTCAAATTCTCTTCCAAGTCTTAGTTCAATAACTTTATCATGTTCATCATTCAATTCAGGTTTTTCTTGTGATTGAGTCGAATCCAAAGATATAAAGACTGGTTGTGTAGATGAATTTCCAAAATAGGTAGACTTTAATATTGTATGGGGTACATCCATCTTAAGTTCTTGAGATTTTTCAAGAGATGGAATTAAAAGTTTACTATTTTCGGTGACGTCCATCATTTCACACCTCTCTTGAACATACATACAGTCTTCTTTAAATAACATTTTTGAATCATCATGAAAATCCATTTCAATCTCATCTGTTATCTTACTCTCAAAACTTTCTTGGAAATGGTTTCTCTTTAGATAATCAATTTCATCCATCCAAAAACAATCATCAATTTTCTCAGCTGGATGTTTCATAGTCATTAATACATCAAAAGTTACTTCCTGGTCATTAATATTCATAGTCAACTTTCCTTTTTGCACATCTATCATAGCTTGTCCAGTAACAAGGAAAGGTCTTCCTAAAATAATTGGAATTTCTTTATCTTCCTCCATATCTAATACAATAAAGTCCACAGGAAAGATAAACTTATCCACTTTAACAAGCATGTCTTCTATAACTCCTTTTGGATAAATGATAGATCGATCAACTAACATAAGGGTTACAGTAATGGGAGAAATATCGACTAAACCTATCCTTCTAAATATAGATAGAGGCATCACATTAATGCTCACTCCTAAATCACATAAAGCTTTTCCACATAATCTTTTTCCAATTGCACAAGGAATTGTAAAGCTACAAGGATTGTTAAGTTTCCGATGAAAATTTTTCTCAAGTATAGCGCTGCACTCCTCATTTAGTGCAACTGTCTCGTAATCCCCAAATTTACTTTTCTTGTTCAATATGTCCTTCATAAACTTTGCATAACTTGACATATGTTCCAAAGCTTCAATGAAAGGAATATTTATCGTTAACTTCTTAAGTACTTTCATGAACTTTGAAAATTTCTTATCCAAATCATAATGTTTAAGTCTTTGAGGAAATGGAGGTGGTGGTCTTTCTAAATTGATTTTAGTTGGAGATATTAATTTTTCTAGATCCTTAGAAACATGTTCTTCAGGTCTTTTAGTTTTCTTTGTTTTTCTCACAACATCTTTCTCTTTTCTAACCACATCCTCTATCTTTCTTCCACTTTTTAATTGGACAGCTTCTACTAGTTCATTAGTGTTCTCTTTAGGGTTGATCTCAATGTTGCTAGGAAGTGTTCCTTGGGGTCTATTGCTTTGTTAATTAACAATTTGTCCCAATTAATTCTCTATGTTTATAATCGTAGCATTTTGACTTTGCAACTGGTTTCCTACTTTCAATACCACTTCTTCCATAGACATCTCCTTATCCTCAAATTGTTGATCATTGTTAGAGTCTGGTAGATATGAAGGTCTATAGTATGATTCCAGTTAAATTTAGGATGGTTCTCCCAACCTGGGTTGTAAAAGTTAGAATATGGGTTGTTTGTGGTATTTAAAGCGTCATATGATAAGTTAGAATCAATCAAATTCCCTAATGAACTTTCCTCATTTACAGAAATAAATTGAGGCTGGTTCATTCCAAATTGGTCCAACTTCCTTGATATTTCAGCAACCTGAGATGCAAGAATTGCAATCACATCTGTATCATGAACACTAGCTACCTTTTTAAGATTTACCCTTGCAGAGGGCCATTCAAATTCATTTGTAGCCATTTCTTCAATTAACACATACGCTTCATCAAATGATTTTGACATTAACGATCCACCAGCGGCAGCGTCAATTATAAACTTAAGGGATCCTACTAACCCATTGTAAAAGTTTCAATGATTAACTAATTAGGCAGAGCATGGTGTGGACACTTTCTTAGGAGTTCCTTAAATCATTCCCAGGCTTCGTATATTGATACTCCTTTATATTGACAAAATGAGATAATATCGTTTCTAAGTTTTATTGTCCTTGAAGGTGGAAAATACTTAGCTAGGAATTTCTGAGTTAACTCTTCCAAATTTTTAATAGAACCAGGTGCTAATGAGTATAACCACATTTTAGCCTTATCCCTTAGTGAGAAAGGAAAAAACCTTCGCCTAACAACATCGTCTGACATGTTGTTATAACTAAATTTAGCACAAAGTTCTAGAAAACATGATAAGTGTAAAAAGGGATCCTCCAAAGGAGTTCCCCCAAACTGGTTGTTCTGCACAAGTTGGATAATCTCAGGATTTATTTCAAACGAGTCAGCTTCTACGACAGGGTTTTGTATACTTGAGTGAATTTCATCTTTCGTAGGATTTTCATAATCCCTCAATGAAGTATGATGATTTTCTAGGTTATTATCTTGAAAGTTTTCCATTTCCATTTTTAGTTTTTCGAGTCCCTTATGTTTTTTTAGTTTTTTCCATTTTTCTAACTTGGGATCATATGGCACAAATACTTCCGATCCTTTGTTTCGCATACAGAGCACAACAAACAGTATATTAACAATTAAACAAATAATAGATAAAATAAATTCAACACAACAAAACATTTTCACAAACACCTTATTTTTCATACAAACAGTTTTTACGACACTACAATTTTCCAAGCCTAAACCTAATTATTTCAACTAAAATTCTCCTAAAGTTCTTACCGAAGCTTCCCCGGCAACGGCGCCAAAAACTTGACCCGACCCACAATAACGCAGTAATATTCGCTTCCAAAAGATGGCAAAAAACTTGACCCAATTTATAAATAGCGGCTAGTGTATAAAATCAAAATGTTGTAAAATTTTAGAAAATATTTTACACATTAGGGGTACTACGCAAGTATACGTTTCGTTTCAAGTAATATTGGGTTTTCTTTTATAACCCCAGTATCGATCCCACAGAGAAGCGAGGTAAGAAATCCTTTAGGCTAATTTGAGTCTATTTCTATAAGGCCTAAATTTGGAATGTCGATTAAAATTAGTTTTCTAATAACTAATCCTAAATTAAATTGTTAAATAAAAAGATAACTTATGGATAAATTGGTTTGGAGAAATTCGAGATATTAAAAATTACCTTTCTCTTGCAATTACATAGATAATGTGTAAGAAAGATATGCTTAGAATTAATGTAGTAGTGCCAAATAGAAGCATTCCTATTCTTTACCTTTTGGTCTAGGCATAAAGAACATTGGCTAATCTATAGATCGGTTCAGGATGTTTTATTAGTAGAATGGGTTAATCTAGGCTCACACTACTAGATGTCCAAGGGTGGCTATGGTCGGCCCTACCAGTGACCTGTTCCCTTTCTATAGAACAAATTATTAGAATTTAGTCTATCACTCTAAAAACTAATCAATTCTACGCCCAATAAACAATATCTCCTTTTTTATTTGCACTTCACCTTGAATAACCCGCACAAAGCCTTCAACTACCCAAGGATTCATGTGATATCTACTAGTTAAGAATTGATCTCCTTCTAGGTCTCAGAATTCTTCAACAGGTTTTAATAATACAAGTGATCAATTTGTAAAGTAAATGAAGATCCGATATGAATATCATCACCATAATTTAATAAGAGAATATCTAAGCAAATCTTAATTCCTAAACATGCATCTATTTCATTACAAAATAAAAGTAAATGAAAATAATGGCATAAGAAGTAAAAGAATTGATAGAACTATATAATAAAATAAGTGTCAACAAGGAAATTATTTCATTAGTATTCTATTATATTTATGCAACTATCTGTCACCTAGAAGCATCTAATAGATAATTCTATCATAAAAATGATTTTCCTACGCATGCCAGTACTTCATATTAAAAGAAAGAGTAAAGGAAATCACTTACGTAACATGGATAATTCACGACAGAAAACTTGGTTTAAAATAAAGAAAATCCACTAGAAAATGTTTACAACAAATACAAAGAAATGAAGAAGACAATACTTAGCTTTTTCCTCTGAAAGAAAGAAGAAATTCTCTCCACCAAAGTTTCCCACCGATCCTTGCTCCGCTCGTACATCCCTTACATAAATATCTCAAAAACCCTCACCAATCTCTCCATAAGATATAGAAATCTACATCTTCATGACTCTAAATTGACTAATATGACTAAGGGGAAAGAGAGAGACTATAGGGTGCAATTTTTTCTGAAGGAGTACCCTCCTATTTATAGGCTTCAAGGGTTGCCTCAAGGCACCTCTTCAAAATGTGTCCACATTCAATGAATCTTCTGGGAGGTGTCTCTGGCGCCTAGGCACCGGAATCTGGCTCCTAGGCACCGGACACCGCGTCCAGTTCTTCGCACCTCTTCACTTTGGCTCACACCTCTTCGCGATTTAAACCGCTCCAATGTGTCTAGATTCATTGTATCACATGTCCTATATATTAGGAATAACTTCCAGGCTTCTAGAAGGTCTAGAAACTACTTAACACCATCAAAATAACTCCCAAAGTCGTCAAAGTCCCGTCCAATAACCGTTTCTGGATGATTCTGGCGCCTGGACACCGGGCTTTGGCGCCTGGGCACCGGGCTTTGGCGCCTAGGTGCCACCCTGTGCGCAGCTCTACTGTTTTGCTTCCTTTGGCTTTGTTTCAACTCCGTTTTGCGCCATTTCAGTTGTGTTGCGTTCCTAACATCTTCACCTATAAGATAGACATAAAAATAATTTTTCTCAAAAGTATAATTTCATCCAAAACATGTGAGAAATGTAAAAGATATGGAGCATAGAAAGACATATTGATATGTGCTAAGTTAGAATTTGTTTTTCTTGCTCATTTTGGCTTAAAATTGCATAGTTTTTGCTTCATTTTCTATAAAATCATATTTTTATACTTGAAAACAAAAATATGCAAAATTATGCAAAATACCTTCCTTTAAAGTGTATTTTCTTTAAAAATATGCTGCATGAAATGCATACTAAAAATAGGTACTTTTTTTCTTGGATCACACTGCACTCTTCACTAAGTGTAACAGTCTCATTATCTTCAAACTTCCTCTTTCTGTTAAGAATATGTTTCATAAATTTCACATAGCTTTGCATTTTTTCTAAGGCTTCAGCAAATGAAATGTTTATTGTAAGCTTCTTAAATATCTCTAAGAATTTTGAAAATTTCTTATCCAATTTTTATTGTCGATGTCTCTGAGGAAATGGAGGTGGTAACTTTTCTAAATCAACCATAGGTGGATAAATAGGTCTTTCCTATCCTTTCAAAGCGTCCTCTTTTGGTTTTTCAATTTCTTTTTTCTCTACTTCAGTCTCTTTTTGAACTTTACCTTCCAACTCTCTTCCAATTCACAACTGAATAGCTTGTACTTGCTCTTTAGTCTTGTCTCTTGGATTTATTTCAGTATTACTAGGAAGTGTTCATTGGGATCTATTACTTAATTAATTGGCAATGTGTCCTAATTGATTCTCAATATTTCTGATTGTAGCTCCTTGATTTTGAATTGTTTTCCCATTTGTAACACCACTTATTCAATAGAAAGCTTCTTCTCCTTAAATTGTGAAGTATTTTTAAAACCTGGAAGATAGGTTGGTCTATAATTATTATTACCTTAGTTGTTCCAGTTTCCTAATGGGTTTACTTGGTTGTTCCCCCATGATTACTACTACCTTGGTTATTGTTATTCCAGTTAAAGTTTAGATGGTTTTTCCAACCTGGGTTATAATAACTGGAATATGGGTTATTAGGCTTACTTACGTCATTCAAGTTTCTGGTGAAGTTTGAGAATTAACCATTTGGCCTGACGAATTTTCTTCAATCATGGGAATTGGCTGAGAAAATTTCATCCTAAATTGGTCTATTTTCCATGAAATAACAACAACTTTATTTGTTAGCATCGCTAAAGCATCATTTTTATGAATGTTGGCCACTCTTTTAGAATTTAACCTTTCATAAAGCAATTAACAATTATTAGTAGTCATTTCTTCAATTGAAGTATAAGCATCAGCAAACTATTTAGACATCAATAAACCACCAACAACGACATCGATAATAGATCTATGAGATCCAACTAATCTGTTATAAAGGTCTATATTATTAACCAATATTGTATATAATGATGTGGACACTTTCTTAGGAGATCTTTAAAATGCTCCCATGCTTCATATATAGATTCCCCTTCAAACTGATAAAAAGATGTGATATCATTTCTAAGCTTCGCAGTATTCAATGATGGAAAATATTTAGCAAGGAATTTTTGTGCTAAAACACCTCAAATTCTGATAGATCCAGGTGCTAACGAATTTAACCAAGTCTTAGTTTTATCCCTCAGTGAAAATGAAAAAGTCTGAGTTTAATAGCATCATTCGAAACACCATCGTATTTAAAAGTAGCGCACAATTCTAGAAAATTGGCAAGATGTAAATTAAAATCTTCTGTTGGTGCTCCTGCAAACTAATTATTAGATATCATCTTTATAATAGCAGGTTTAAGTTCAAATGAATTAGCAGCTATAACAGGGTGTTGAATACTACCATGAAGTTCAACCACTGTAGGGTCAGCATAATCTCTTAAAGGTCTAAATTCTTGATGGATTTCAACATTTTGATGATCATGATTTGTCATTTCTTGAATATTTTTATCTTTTTCTATATTTTTTATTTTTTTAATTTGTCTCATTGTTCTCTTTATTTCAGAATCATAAGGCACTTAGAATCTGAACTACACATACAAAATTTGCAAAATAAAATAAAACAAACTAACAAAAATAATGATTAGAAAAAACTTAATTTTCCTTAAAATTTCTCTAAATGATATTTTAATTAATTTCCCCCGACAATGACGCCAAAAACTTGACTCCAGGCCGAATATTTATGCTTACGATTTAGATATGAAATTATACTTTAATTATTTATATTATGGATACTATGCATGTAAACATATCGTTTATCAAGTAATAAAGGACTTTTTGATTAATCCCCGAGATATCAAACCCACAGGAAAATGTCTAAAATTTTAAAGAAATAAGAAAAATAACATTTTACGTTTTAAAATCATTTTGAAAAGTATGTTTTAAGATATAAAGTTTTTCAAATTTATTTTCGGTATTTTTTGAATAAAAAGTATAGCAAAAAACTAAAGTTAACATAATTATAAATTAGTATTAAAGCAAATGAGAATAAAATATATTTTTCCTCTTTCAATGAATCATTAATGATTATGGAATTTCATTGTGGAAGTATCTAAAATGTGTTGTGCCAAATAGAAGCAATTATATTCTTTACCCTTACTTTGTTCTATAAAGAATATTGCTTAATTTGGGGTTTTGAAATCATGTAGATGGGTTAGGTGGTGAAGATACTTGCCCTCACTCTAGAGTTCCATTGATTCCCTCCACCTTGAGGCTGAAATCTCATAACAAAATTTAAAACATCAAAATAAATTAGAGGGCTTTAGCTTGTCACTCTACAGCTCTTTAATTTTACTCCCCATTAAAAGCATATCTTTCTATTTATTTGCACCCAACAATATGGACTACAATTTCACCCATATAATTGCATGTGATTTTTTCCAATTGGTGATTGAGACAATACTTCATTAGTTCTTACTTGTTCTCACACCAAATTTTAATTAGCCAAACCAAGAGGTAAATGAAGTGCAAGGTAGTGAATCATCACAACGTCTTCCAACATTGAAATCCTATACTTCGCACAACTTCCTTCCATAATTTAGTTACTTCATCATTTAAAGGAAAAAGATAAAGAAAACTAGTCAGAATCCATGGAGAAAACACAATCATAACTTGATTTGAAAGTCGAAATCATAATGAAAACCCAACAAGTCTTACTTTAAAACAGAATGTAAAATAAAGTTAAACACTTATCTGAAAATCCTCTCCACAAGTTTCTTAAAGTTCCTTTGAAACTTTGCTTTCCCTTTATAAGATACAATAGAGGTTGGCACCCAGCTCCGTTGACTCCGAATCTCTATTCTACTCTTAATAAAAACTAGACACAATTGATAATAACAGTGGTGAAGTGGAAATGTGCGCTCTTAATAACTCTCTAACAAAAACTTGACTCTTAACACTAATCACACCCTCCAACAACAACCATTTTTATGATCTTCAAGTCTTCTTTTTAAAATTTTTCAAAAGTTGCCTTGGTGTCTCTTAAAAATATGTCCAGATTCAATGTATCCACCAAGAATCCATCCATCTGTTTATATTTTGAATGAATTTTGGTGCTTATGGGAAGTTAGTGAAGTTTAAACCAAAATATGCTTAAAAAACCCCTTATAATTTTGTGCCAAAATCAAGTAAAATTCATCACTTTAACTGTGGCACCTATGCGCCAAGGGTGCGGTGCTTAGTCGCTAGAGGCCAATTTTGCACACCCTTCAATTTTTGCTCAAAAATTTGATCCTTTGTTGCTCCTTTCATCCTAGTCAGTCATTTTAATCATACCTTCATAAAAAAACAATAATACCTTCCATTAAAGTGCAATATCATCAAAAATAGGTATAAAAATGTTTTTTAAAACACTATATATTTTAGGTTTATCAAGCTCCAAGCGAAGCAATCTTTATATTCTGATAATAGCCTGACCAAGTCTGTAACCTCTTCTTTGTTGAGTAATGAACTTATGAAAGTTGGTCGGGGCCGCTCCTCAATCCTGAGGTTGATTTCCCTTAGTTCTTCTACAATCGATTTGATTTCTTCTTCAAATTATGGTGGAGCATCGTCGATTGTAGAATCTTCAAAGTTTCTTGTATGTCGAAACAACTTTCATCTGACTGGCTAGTAACAACCATGCAAAATTTTGATTCATCGTTCGGTCCTATCGTTCTAAACTCGAGACTTTCTTTCGAGTTAAGTTTCTGACCTTTAATATTCCATAACTTCTCAAATACTTGTAACTGGCCTTTTGGTATTTATCTTGGTATGTGTCCTTGTTGAGTTAAATTTTACACACAAGGTGATAAATAACAAAAAGTCAATTCCATCAATTCATTATCTTTTTCTTAAAGATTTATAATGGGTGCAGAAGTAGAGCAATAAGCCTTGTAAAACTTGATTAGTTTCACGCCTCCATTATGGACTTCCTTAAACTCCAGACTCTCAATCCTTTAAGGACTGATTAGAGTTAAGGTCATGGCTTGGACATAATGGTTAATTTGATCGTACATTGACTCATGTTGACTTTTCATTATCGTATCATCCAAAGTGATCTTAAACTATTATTTCTTCTGGATGATTGTCATCATTTCTTCTTCTTCTTCCTTGGAGTTTCCTTCCGTATCAATGTCGATCATCGATTTCATCCGTTCAACCATCTGTTAAGTTCTCCCTCGCCCGCGTCTCCGGCCTCGACCTCGGATGCATGGGCTAAAAGAACCTCCACCGCCTCGTTGTGAAGGAGTGGTGGGAGATCATTGAAGCGGAGCTGTACAGCCTCATCCTTGCAAATTTTCTGAGTCTTCATCTTTATTTGTCATGATGCTTCTAGAGAACACTATTTTCTTTGGTGGAGTGTAGTAAGCGGTGTCTTCGTGGATACCCACTTCATGTATCGAGAACGGTTGCAAGTCTCCCTTGAGGCAATGCTCTTGTCCATTCTTATAGTACTTTATGCATTGATGTAGGGATGACGGGACCATCTTGTACTCTTGAAGCTATGGTCGACCAAGTAGAGTATTGATTGAAGTCTTTGCATGGATGATATGGAATTTTTTAGTTGTTACTAGATCTCCAACTTTCATCTGTAAGCTAATCGATCCCAGGGATCTTTCTCCCTTCTGATTAAAGCCTCTAGGCATCATCTTATCCGTAAAGAGCTCTCATGCATCGATATCCAAATATGCTAACGTCCGTAGGCTCATTATATTCTGTGATGATCCTGGGTCAACCAACACTATAGAGAGCACATGCATGCCAAAATTGACTGAGAAGTAGAGCGGGCAGTTGTGATTGGCGGTGCCAAGTAGCAAATCATCATTGGTGAAAGTAACACCAGGCTGTTCTCCCAAAGTACAAACTCCATCCGAGGATGAGCTAGCCAAGTGAGCTAAGCAAATCTCTGAATCGACTAGAGCCCTTACCAGATTTTCCCTCATCTCCTTTGACAGGATTAGAGCATCATAAATGCTTAGTTTGGCCGGCATCTTCCTAAGATGTGCTAGTACATTGTAATCCACTTAACTTGGGTTTTTGATTTCTTCTCGAATTTGTGTTTCTTCTGTCACTGGTGACGGTCCTTCTTAAGTAATTATTTGCTTTCCCTACTCTACCGGAGCTGTTCTTGGAGGTAATACTTTATCACTTCTGAGATTCACCTCCGTTATCTCTTCCTCTTCTGGACCCAGCGGTTCTTCCAGTGTTGTAATTAGTTCTTCTTGTGTTGACTCTGTGTCCGAAGAGTCTAAATTGAGCGGAATTCCTTTTCATTTGAGGACTGGTTCCTCTTTCTCAAACTTTCATAGCCGATGTTGTCGATGTCTTCTTATTCATTGAAATTCTTATTGGGAGTTAATGTGAATTTAGGATCGATTCAAGAATCAAAATTGGAGTTAGATTGGTTGTGGATTAGTTGTGGCTAGGTATGTTGTCAGCAGAGACAACCAGAACGTTACCAGAATCAAAATCATTAGATTCAAAAGATCCCAGAGGGGTGTAGAGATAATGATACAACGTAAGAGGTTCGAGGGGTTTAAACCGCGAATCCGAGAAAACCAATCTAACAGGGGCAACGTTTACCCCAACCTTTACTCTATCATCCATTGTTTATCTTACGTTCTTTTTCTTCTTTGTCCTTTGTTGTCACGAAGACGCTCCTGTCACAGTCTTCGACTTTGGCCGGGCTGGACTAAAAATCTGGGTGGCAACTTATTTTGAATCCAACTGAATCTGATCCAACACTCTCTTAACATCTGACCCAACCACAATTATGTATTTAAATTAGCTTATTAAATTATGGCTAAATTTGACCCCAAATTAGATTAAATGGCTAATGTACGATAATTAAAACTTAAAGTTTTTATGAATAAATATAAATTGCACACTAGGGGTACGACACAAGTATACGTATCATTTCAAGTAATACAGAGTTTTCTTTTTAAAATCCCAGATTTTGATTCCACGAGGATTTATTTAGTTACAAGAAATAAAACTAATAATTAAAATCTTTTAATTTAAAATTAATTAAAATATGCAGAATATGAAAATTAGCTAGTGATATAACAATAAACAAAGATTCTTTCCCCATACTAAATATTCCATGATTAATAAGTAGATCAAATTAATTGAGAACTTGAAAAAGTGGTTTTGTGACAAATAGGAGCATATGTATCCTTTATCCTTTGGTCAAGGTCATAAAGAACATTAGCTAGTTTTTAAAGATTCGATTAGGATGTATTATTAGTAGAACGGGAAGAATTTCTAGACTCTCACTACTAGGATCCCCCCGAATGGTTGCCTATGGTCTGGCCTACTAGTGACCCATCACCTCTTTTGTAAAACCAAATTGATTGAATTTAGCCGTCACACTAAAAACATAATCAATTCTATGCCCATTAAAGATTATCTCCCTAATTATTTGCACCTCCCCTTTTAGTGAGATGTGATACATACAAGTTATGAATTACATAGCCCACGGTCAGATCTTAAGAATTCTCCACAGTTTTTAACAATACAAGAGGCCAATTTGAAAAGTAAATTAAGATTAGGTATAAAATCATCATAAATTTTTAGAAAATAGGAAATTAAATTCTCTAATCTAATTTAAATTTGTTATTAATTCATTTCATATTCGTAGGGAGAAAGAAAAGAAGATTACTCAGAAAGCATAAAAATTACACCACAATTCATATTCACAATACTTAAATCCAAAGCACAAAACTTAAGAAACTAAATATAAATACTTATCTGGAATGTATTCCAAGCAATACTTTGAAGTTTCTCTGACTCCACAGACTCTAACAGGACTTTGACTCTTTAATTCACGCTAAACACTCACTAAAATTAAGAATAAGACACTTAACACTCTTAATTAATTCACTACTCACTCACTCTAACACACTTTGTACAATCCACACACCTTGCTGTAGAAATGTTCCTCTATTTATAGATCTCCGAAATGACCAAGGGTAGCTTAAGGTACCTCTTTAAAATTCATCCATATTCATTGAATTTTCTAGAATTTAATGGTGGCACCTAGGCGCCAGGATCACTGCGCGAATGGATGGACCCTTCCACATTTAGGTCACAACTCTTCGTTTAATATCTACTCTCCCATGTCTATTTTCATTGCATTTGGTTTATAACATGTAGGAAAATGTCCACAGGCTTCTAGATTGGTTTGAAAGCATCAATAACCACCCAATAACCATCAAGAAATATCTAGAATTAATCTGATCTGTCTAGCGCCTTGGCGCCAGATTTGACACCTAGGCACCATAATCAGCTTCTTTGCTCTTTTTGGCTCATTTTTGCTCCTTTTTAACTCTTTTTCTTCATAAACTTATTTTGTTGTACCTGCAACCAAAACATAAGAAATATCTTTCATTAAAGCGTAATATCCTTAAAATATTAATAAAAATTTGATATAAAATTCTATGTAATTTTAAGGCGGATCAATTCCCCCAAACTTAAATGTTACTTATCTGGATTACTATATCTGGATAGCATGTTAATGATTTTGAACTTCACTATCCTTAACTTATATTTAAAGACTTAACACATTTTTCACTTAATGACTATGTGTTTAGCAAAAGTATTTTTCATAGAGTTTCAATTCCATCTTTTTAAGTAAATATCTAGATTTTTTAATACTTTGAAAATATAACATTTTTAATTTAGATATTTGAATTAAAATTCTAACACCATTTTATTAAATTATTACAATTTGAGAATTATCCTTTATTATTTAAAAAAAGACTATTTTAAGTTTATTATAATTTTCATGAAAACAATAGTATATCTATCTTAAATTAACTTTTATCCCATAGGTTATGTTATTAAGTTTTGAAAATATTGTTTACTAAGGACAAGTAAAATTTAAATTTAAGTTCATTTCCCTCCCCCAAACTTAGTTCTTTTAATAAGGTTTTAATATTTTTGACCATAAAAATTTAAACTAAGCAGGAAGAAAAGGTATAACATTTAAAGGTATTTAAAACAGTGCTAATATAAGAAGGAATAGATATCTAATAGAGTAGATAAATAAGTAACACATGAAAAACAAATGTGCTAAATTAGAAACAAATGAGAGCCTGAATAAGAACTAAGTCTAAGCAATCTAGATATAGAAATAAACTAAGTACTACAAGTTCTCAATCAGTGCAATAAAACATAAAAAGTATTAAACATGCATAACAAGCACATCAGCAAAGAAAGCAAATATAAAGGCTAATCATCCTCAGTTGCCTCCTCATCATCAGAAGAATCATCAGGAATAGGACTTCTATGGTTGATCCAAGGGGTTAATTTAGAACATGTGGGAAATTCAATATTCTTATCACCCTTTAAAAATTTTACCAGTGCTTCATTATACTCCCCATCATAGTCACTCTTCCTCTGTAAATAGTCTGATACATGATCAAATTTGTTATCCATCACATCAATTTTGCAATTCATCAAGAATAAATCACTTTGATGCTCCATATATCTCTGACAAACAGTGCTCCACACATCAGGTGGAGGCTCAGATGTAGAAGTAGATGGCATAGAAGAAAAAGTTGAAGGCACAGAAGAAGTATATGTACCAGTACTCTGAATCTTAGTTTTTCCATAAATATCAACATGAGATTTTCCTATTGACTTTAGTGGCTTAAGCTGCTCTTCAGAAATGGAATAAGAAACATCAGCATTCTTGCAAATCGAGAAAATGAGTGACAGAAAGCCTAAACCAGAAATAACACTTCCTCTAACAGAAGTGCTAATAACATCATAAATAATTGCTCCCACATCTATTAGCTTCATTTCTTGAATGAAATAGTTCAGAATAGCTCTCTCTTTCATCACCTTACTCAAGTGGTTTGATGGATGGAGATGAGTAGAAATAATTTAATTCCAGGCTTTAGAAGTAGCTTAAGCATTGAAGAGTAGATATTTAGCCGTTTATTTTTTCTTATTTTCCAAGCTCCTCTTCCATCAGTCAAATAAGCCAGAATTTCATCTAGTTCTCTCTCAGAAGGAGCAAAAGTATCATAGAAACAGTCTATCACTGGTGGTAGGCCATAAAACATATTGATCACTTATGGAGTGAATTCAACTGTTCTCCCCCTCATACAAACTTCAAAATCAGTTGTTTCGGGAAAATTAGCATATAACTCCCAAACTAAAGAAATAATCGCCACTGCAGAAAAGTAGGAGAACTGGTCCCACTGTCTCGCAGCAATAACATGATCTATCAAACCACCGGGATGATAAAAACTTCTTTCAATAATGAATTTGCGAACAATAGAAAATTCGTTGTAACGAACTTGCGAACTCGCACTCTTAAACCTTGTTTGATCAAATTCGTTATGCTCCTTACCCCGCTTTGATTTAGGCACCATTCCTAAAATTTGTAAATAATTCCAAATAAATCTAAAAAAATATAAAATCATACTACATAAAAGCTCACCTCACCAAATCAACCTCAAATCCATGAATTTTTCTTCTAAAAATCAAAATCTTTTCTCCAAAATTTTGATACTTTGAAAAAGTAGAAAAATCCATGGTAAAAATTAACTTAAAACGTAGATCTAACCTAGAGAAGTTGAAATCCAAAGTCAAAACGGGTTGAAACCCTTCAAATCTTGCTCAAAATGGAACCCTAGATCTGGTTTTTATGAAAATGGATGAGGAAGATGAAGCTTAGGCATTAAAACGGAGTTGGGTCAGTTTTAAAGGCCGAAATTCAGTCCTGGTGAACCGGCGCTTAGGCGCCAGAATCACCAAATATTCCATATACTTTTTTTAATTTTTATATTTTTTAAGTTAGGTGATTTTAATATCTGTATGCCTAAAACCAACTATTAATCTTCATCAAACCTCTTCCAGAAAATAATATATAAATAAAATCCAAAATGCTCCAAATGATTACATTCCAAATAATTAACAAATAACAATCCAAACTTAACTTCATTTCATTCATTCCAGATTTTCAAGATAAGGCTAAAAAAATACATAAAATAAACATCAATAACAAACACTCATATCTCACAAACACATAAACACTCATAAATATTTCCACATAATACACTATCGAATCACAACACACTTAACAATCACAATCAATCTCTCCACCTATTTCTCCTTAATTTCGTGGATTAACATCAAAACCTTCATTAGTTTTGCAAGGTAATTCGCTATGAACCAAAAAATTGAAGAAAGGGACTCTAAGAAAGTTCAAAGCAGTATTTTCATCAATCCATTTATTCTTAGCGTTCATTGAAACCTTATAATATTCAAAGCATGCTAAATGATTTGATTGAACTTTCATTTGTCATTCAATGTGCTCAATTTGGTGGAACATCTCATGCAATCTCCCTCTAACTAGAATTAACTCTTCTTCAATCTTCTCAAGTTGATTGCATACCTTCTTTAAAGCCATGGCTAGATAGACATTAAAGTAAGTTTGTGAATCCTTGTGCACAAACTTCTCCTTCCTATTGATTCCAATATTTAATCTCTCCATGGAAGTAATCAAAACTCCTTCTATCTCTAAAAGAATGTTTCAGTCAAAAATTTTGATGTTTTGAAGGTTTGGGATAAAGGTAAGGAGGTTTAAATCGATTAGAACATGCAAAAACTGCTTTGGGGTGGTTTTTACACGATCCAGAAACTGTGGCACCTAGGCGCCAAATTGGGCTCTTAGGCGCTAGATTACAGGAATTTGGCGCTTAGGCGCCAGTTCTCGCGCCTTGGTGCTAGAATCTTAAAAATCACAGGTTCGCCATTTTTCAACTTCTCTTAGGTTCCATACTCAATTTAGGTTTAAAAGGTAGATCATAGATATGTAACTAAGTGTAGTCACATACAAAACACAATCAAACAAGAAATAAAATCATACTGTGGGTTGCCTCCCATAAATCGATTGGTTTAACATCGTCAGCCCGACATATTTTCCATTTTACAATCAATGAGTTAAAAATTGGACATCTTTAAAAGATAGCACATTTTCTACATAATAGGGCTTCAATCTATGTCCATTTACCTTAATTATTAAATCAGTTTTTAAATCTTTAATGTCCACATCTCCATAAGGGTAAACTTTCTCAACCACATATGGCCCTGTACATTTGGATTTTTATTTTCCTGGAAATAATTTTAATCTTAAATTGTATAGTAAAACTTGTTGTCCAGGTACAAAATTCTTTCTTAATATTCTTTTATCATGCATAATCATCATTTTCTCTTTATAAATTTTAGCCCATTCATAAGAATCATTTCTCATCTCATCCAATTCATTTAATTGTAATAATCTTTTATCTCCAGCATCTCCTAGATTATATATAAACTCTTTAATTACCGAATAAGCTTTATGTTCCAGCTTAACAGGCAAACGATAACGTTTTCCATAAATGAGCCCATAAGGTGACATTCCAATAGGAGTTTTATAAGCAGTCCTATAAGCCCATAACGCATCATCAAGTCTATCAGTCCAATTAGTTCATTTTGGATTAACCATTTTTTCTAAAATTCTTTTAATCTCTCGATTTGATATTTCCACTAATCCACTAGTTTGGGGATGATAAGCTGTTGAAATTTTATGTTTGATTCCAAATTTTGTCACTAATCTCTGAATTAGAAAATTCTTAAAGTGACTTCCCCCATCCGTGATGATTATCCGTAGCATTCCAAATCTTGTGTAAATATTTCTAGTTCAAAATTTTTCCACACTTTTAGCATCACATTGAGATAAAGCAATGGCATCAATCCATTTCAAAACATAATCAATAGCTAATAAAATATACATTTTTCCTGACGAAGGTACAAATATTCCCATGAAATCTAAACCCCAGACATAAAAAATTTCCACTTATAGAGTGAAATTTAGTGGTATTTCATTTCTACTAGAAATATTGCCTCTGAGTTGACATCGATCACAGGATTTAACAAAATTGTTAACATCGCTGAATAATGTAGGCCAATAAAATCTAGATTGTAAAATTTTGAAAGCAGTTTTATCAATTCCAAAATGTCCACCAAATTCAGAGTTGTTAAATAACCTCATAAGTTTCTTCATAAGGAACACATCTTCGTATAATAGAATCCTTACAATGTTTAAAAATATAGGGATTATTCCAAAAATAAAATTTAATATCATGTAAGAATTTATTTTTTTGATATTGATCTAATCCATATGGCAAAATGTTTCTAGCTAAATAATTAACCATATCAGCATTCAATGGGATTAATCCAGTAGAAACAGTATAAAGTTGTTCATCAAGAAAATATTTATTTATTTCGTCCTTATCATTCATTTCATTATTTTCAATTCTAGATAAATGATCGGTAATTTGATTATCAGACCCGTTTCTATCAACTATTTGGAAGTCAAATTCTTGCACAGAGGAATCCATCTAATCAATCTTGGTTTAGCTACTTTTTTATTCATAAGATACTTAATAGCAGAGTGATCTGTATGCACTATACATTTATTTCTAAGTAAATATGATCGAAATTTGTCAAAAACATATACTATAGCTAATAGCTCTTTCTTAGTAGTAGTATAATTAATTTGAGCTTCATTAAGAGTTTTACTGATATAATATATAACTTTAAACATCTTATCATATCGTTGTCCTAAAGCGGCCCCAATAACATAATCACTTGCATCTCACATTAATTCAAATGGTTTTTCCCAATTAGGTGCAATAATGATAGGTGCAGTAATTAATTTCTCTTTTAACAAATTAAAGGCTTTTAGACAAATTTCATTAAATTCGAATTTAGTATCTTTTTTTAAAAGTTGGCATAGAGGTTTTGTAATCTTGGTAAAATCTTTAATATATATTCTATAAAATCCAGCATGTCCAAGAAAACTTCTTATACCAGTAATAGAAGTTGGGGGTTATAATCCAAAAATAACTTGAATTTTTGCTTGATCAACTTCCATACCATTTTTAGAAACCTTATGACCAAGTACAATTCCTTCTGTGACCATAAATTTGCTTTTCTCCCAGTTTAGAACTAAATTTGTTTCTTGACAGTGTTTCAATACTTTTGATAAATCATATAAGCAAGAATCAAAAGAAGGTCCAAATACTGACAAATAAACCATAAAAATTTCAATTCCTTTTTCAATTAAGTCACAAAAAATAGCCATCATACACCTATGAAAAGTGGCAGGTGCATTGCATAATCCAAAAGACATTCTTCGCAAAGCAAAATTTCCATAGGAACTTGTAAATGTAGTCTTTTATTATCTTCAGGAGCAATATGTATTTGATGAAATCCAGAATATCCATCCAGAAAAGAAAAATAAGAATCTCTAACTAATCTATCCAACATTTGATCTAAGAATGAAAGAGGAAAATGATCTTTCCTAGTGGCATCATTTAATTTCTATAATCAATAAAATTCGCCAACCAGTAACTTGTCTAGTAGGTATTAATTCATTATTCTAATTTTTAACAACCGTTACTCTTCTTTCTTTGGAACACAGTGAATAGGACTTACCTAAGGACTATCTGATATTGGATATACAATACCAGCATCCAGCCATTTAAGCATTTCCTTCTTGACAACTTCTTTCATTGCTGGATTTAATCTTCTTTGAGGATCAATTCTGGCTTTACTGTCAGCTTCTAGTACTATTCTATGCATACTAATTGAAGGACTGATTCCTTTAATATCTGCTATAGTCCATCCAAAAGCTCTTTTATATTCTCTTAATAATTCAAGCAGTTTTACTAAACAAGCATATCCAGAAGATATAATAACATGTAAAGTTAAAGAATTCCCTAAATAGACATATTTTAAATGAGAGGGTAATTCTTTTAATTCCAATTCATGAGCTTTTTCAATAAATGGTTTGAATTCATTACTTTTAGAAGTATCTAAAATTTCTCAATTTTCATTAATGTAGTGAATCTCTATTACTTCTATTTCTTCAGAATCGCTTTCATCACTTAAATTTTTAGGGTCTATAAATTCTTCTTCTTTAAAATGAATCTGACATTTTCCTTGAAAAGGTTATTCAATAATGTAATCCAAAATGTCCATTCTAAAACACTTTTCTTTGTTAGGATACCTCATTGGTTTAAGAACACTAATTGTTACTTCTTGATCACTAACTCTCATAGTTAACTCCCCATTTTGCACATCAATCATAGCTCGTCTGGTAGCATGAAATGGTCTTCCTAGGATAATAGGAATCTCCTTATCTTCTTCCATATCTAAAATTATAAAGTCATCAGGGAAAATAAATTTATCCACCTTTACCAAAACATCTTTTATTACTCCTCTAGGGTGAGTAATACAGCGGTCTGCTAATTACAAGGTTACTGTTGCAGAAGAAATTTCTCCTAAATCCAATCTCATTTAGATGGATAAAGGCATGAGATTAATACTTTCTCCTAAATCAAATAAGGCTTTTCCTTGAAATTTATCTCCTATAACACAAGGTATTCTAAAACTTCCAGGATCTTTTTGTTTTTGTGGAAGTTTTCTCTGAATAATTGAATTACATTCTTCACTTAGTGCTACAGTTTCAAAAGCTTCAAAGTTTCTTTCTTATTAAGAGTATCTTTCATAACTTTGCATACTTAGGCATTTGTTTCAAAGCTTCAGCAAATGTAATATTAATAGTAAGCTTTTTGAATACCTAAAAAAAATTAGAAAATTGTTGATCCAATTTTTGCTGCTTAAGTCATTGTGGAAATGGAAGTGGAAATTTTTCATATTCATCTTGAGATGGTAGTTGTCTTTCTGTTTTAGGTTGTTGTTCTTTAGGTTTATCAATTTCTACCACTTCAGTTTCTTTTTGAATCTTACTCTCTTTTCCATCCTTTAGTTCTTTTCCACTTCTAAGTAACACAACTTTAATTTGCTCAGGATCTTTTCCATTTTCTCTTGGATTTACTTCAACAGGGCTAGGTAAAGTTCCTTGTGGTCTATTATTTATAACATTTGCAATTTTCCCTATTTGGTTTTCAATATTTCTTATTGCATCATTTTTACTTTGCAATTGACTCCCCATTTGTAAAATTAATTCTTCTAACGACAATTTCATTTCTTTAAATTGCTGATTATTAAAGCCAGGAGGATAAGAAGGTCAATAATTAGAAATATTTTGATTATCCTAATTTCCAGTTGTGATAGGTTGGTTGTTACCCCATTTAGGATTTACATTATTCCAATTAAAATTAGGGTGATTCTTCCAACGTGGATTATAATAATTAGAATATGGGTTATTAGTTTTCCTAGCAATAGCTAGCAATGTTTCTAATATTTAATATTCTTCAGTATTTCTCAAATTATCATTTAAGTGTGATAAATGAGACAAATTGTCCAATATCTTTGATATAACAGCCACTTCAGAAACTAAAATTGAAAAGGCTTCATTTTCTTGAATACTAGCCACTCTTTTAGGATTAATCCTATCAGAAGGCAATTGAAAATTATTAGTTGTCATTTCTTCAATTAAAGAATAAGCTTTATCAAATGATTTAGACATTAAAGAACCACTAGCAGCAGCATCGATAATAGATTTAAAAGAACCTATTAAACAATTATAAAATTTCTGTATAATTAACTAGTCTGGTAAAGAGTGATGTGGGCATTTCCTAAGAAGTTCTTTGAATTGTTCTGAAGTTTCATAAATAGTTTCCTCATAATGTTGAGTAAATGAAGTTATATCATTTCTATGTTTTGCAGTTTTCGATGGTGGAAAATATTTAGCTAAAATTTTTTGAGCCATTTCTCCACAAGTTTTAATAGATCCTGTTGCTAATGAATTTAACCAAATCTTAGCCTTATCTTTTAAAGAAAAAGAAAAAACCATAAGTCTAATAGCACCATTAGAAACATGATCACGTTTAAAGGTAGCACAAAGTTATAAAAAACTAGCCAGGTGTAAATTAGGATCTTCAGTAGGAGACCCTCCAAACTGATTATTTTGAACCATTTGTATAATTGCAGGTTTTAATTTAAAAGAATTTGCAGCTACAACAGGTAATTGAATGCTTAAATGAATTTCATCAGCTGTAGGGTTAGCATATTCTCTTAAAGGTCTTTGCTGATTTTGATTTTTATTTTTTGATATTTTTATTAATATTATTTTGACGTATATTAGCCATTTCTTGTAAATTACGAAATATATTTTCCTTTCTAATTTTTCTTATAGTATGCTCTAATTCAGAATTGTAAGGTATTAATCCTTTAGTTCCTGAACTTCACATAAAAATATAAGAAAGATTTTTAATTTATTTAAAGATATTATTTTTTTATATATATTGATTTGCTTTCTTAAAATTAATTCTAATCTCCGACAACGGTACCAAAAACTTGACCAGACCGCATTATGTATGTAAATTAGCTTCTTAAATTATGGCTAAACTTGACCCCAAATCAGATTAAGCAGGCAAAGTACGATAATTAAAAATTAAATTTTTTATGAATAAATATAAATCGCACACTAGGGGTACTACACAAGTATACATATCGTTTCAAGTAATATATAGTTTTTTTTTAAGAACCCCATATATGGATCCCACGAGGATTAATTTAGTTACAAGAAAGAAAAATAATAATTAAAATCTTTTAATTTAAAACTAATTAAAATATGCAGAATATGAAAATTAGCTAGTGATATAACAATAAACAAAGTTTCTTTCCCCACATGAAATATTCCATGATTAATAAGTAGATCAAATTAATTGAGTACTTGAAAATGTGGTTTTATGACAAATAGGACTATATTTATCCTATACCCTTTGGTCTAAGTCATAAAGAACATTAGCTAGTTTTTAAAGATTGGATTAGGATTTGTTATTAGTAGAAAGGGACAAATTTCTATACTCTCACTACTAGGTTCCCCCCCAAATGGTTGCCTATGGTCTGGCCTACTAGTGACCCGTCACCTCTTTTGTAAAACCAAATTGATTGAATTTAGCCTGTCACACTACAAACATAATCAATTCTACGACCATTAAAGATTATCTCCCTAATTATTTGCACCTCCCCTTTTAGAGAAATGTGATACATACATGTTAAGAATTGCATAGCCCACTGACCGGTCTTAAGAATTTTCCACAGTTTTTAAAAATACTAGAGGCTAATTTATAAAGTAAATTAAGATTAGGTATAATATCATCACAAATTTTTAGAAATTAAGAAATTAAATTCTCAAATCTAATTTAAATATGTTATTAATTCATTTCATATTCATAAAGAGAAAGAAAAGAAGACTACTCAGAAAGCATATAAATTACACTGCAAATCATATTCATAAAACTTAAAATCAAAGCACTAAACTTACGAAACAAGATATAAATACTTATCTGGAATGTAATCTAAGCAATCCTTTGAAGTTTCTTTGACTCCATAGACTCTAACAGGACTTTGTCTCTTCAATTCACACTAAACACTCACTAAAATAAATAATAAGACACTTAACACTCTTAATTAATTCACTACTCACTCACTCTAACACACTTTGTACACTCCACACACCTTGCTGTATAAATGGTCCTCTATTTATAGATCTCCAGAAATGACCAAGGGTTGCTTAAGACACCTCTTCAAAATTCATCCACATTCATTTAATGTTCTAGAATTTAACGGTGGAAACTAGGCGCCAGTTCTGGTGCCTAAGCGCTAGGATCACTGCGCGAATGGACGCACCCCATTACATTTAGGTTGCACCTCTTCATTTAATATCTGCTCTCCCGTGTCTATTTTCATTGCATTTGGTTTACTGACCTCGATCCACGAACAACACAGTAATTTATGCTTTTAAAAATATGTTATAGCCAATACTTTAACCCAAATAATAATAGTGGTTAGTGTATATAAATATAATTTTATGGAAAATATTTTACACACTAGAGGTACTACGCAAGTATACGTATTATTTCAAGTAATATAGGGATTTAAATAAAGACCCCAGTATCGATCCCACGAGGAGGTTTATAGATTTTTAAATATTTTAATTTTATTTTTATGTATTTCTTTTAAATTTATAAATTTAATATTTTATTTACTAAATGCAGAACTAAAGCAATAATAAAATAATGAGTGATGTAAATAATAATAAGCAAACAACTTTCTTCCTTTTAATCAATCCAAGACTTTTTAAATAATATTATATTCGTGGAGAATATAAATTTATGGTATTGTGCTAAATAGAAGGATTCCTATTCTTTACCTTCGCTCGATAGTATAAAGAACATTGGCTAATCTATAGATCAGGTCTGGATGTATTATTAGTAGAATGGGTTAATCTAGGCTCACACTACTAGATGTCCAAGGGTGGCTATGGTTGGCCCTACTAGTGACCCGTTCCCTCTCCATAAACCAAATTACAAGAATTTGGTCAGTCACTCTAAAAACTTATCAATTCTACTCCCATTGAATAACATTTTCCTATTTATTTGCACTTCACCTTGAATAACCCGCACAAGGCATTCGACTACCCAAGGCGTCATGTGATATCTACTAGTTAAGAATTCATCTCCTTCAAGGTCTCAAAATTCTTCAACGGATTTTAATAATTTAAATGGCCAATTTAAATAGTAAATTAAGATCCGGTATTAATATCACTACAATATTTAAACATATTTAGTTTTTAATTCTCCAATGAATTTAATATTATCTTATTTATCTTTTCATAATTGAAAGGATAAAGTAATGTAACTACACAGAACACATTGAATTTAAAAAACAAAACATATAAACAAAACTTTGAATAAAATTACAAATACTTATCTCAAATGTTTCTCCAATGGAACCTCTGATTTCTTTTGACTCCAAAGAGAAATAGACTTCAAAAGCACCAACTCTTTCAAACTCTCAATACAAACTCTAAATAAAATAAACTCACTAATTAATGAAAGAAAGTAAACTATAATTGTGGCCCTTAATATTATCTCTCTAATTATCTCTCTAATTGGGCGTTGGGCTTGGGCTTTTTTCTCTGTAGAAATGGCCTCCTATTTATAGGCTTCAAGGGTTGCCTAAAGCATCTCTTCAAAATGTGTCCAAGTTCATTGAATCTTCTAGAAAATGTGTCTGGCGCCTAGGCACCGGCATCTGGCACCTAGGCGCCGGACTCCGCGTCCAGTTCTTCACACCTCTTCACTTTGGATCAGACCTCTTCGTGATCCAAACCGTTTCCAAGCGTCTAAATACAATGTATCACATATCCTATAATCCTGGAATAACTGTCAATCTTCTAGATGATCCAATAACTGCTCTAACTTTCAAAATAACTGCCCAAAGTGGTTACAAAAACCGTTACAGATTTGGTATCGAGCTAGCGCTTAGGCGCCGGATTCTGGCGCCTAGGCGCCAAGCCCATTATGTTGACAATTTGGCATTTTTACTCAAATTTTTGCTCCTTTTTTCTCCTTTTTCATCCTTTTTCCTTTTTGAACATTTTTGCATCACGTACATCCAAAAACAAAAAAATACCTTTTATTAAAGTATAATATCCTTAAAAATTTGATAAAAATTAAGGCATAAAAATAAGTATTTTTTTCATGGATCATTTATAACATGTGGAAAAATGTCTAGGGGCTTCTAGATTGGTTTGAAAACTTCGATAACCACCCAATAACCGTCTAAAAATCTCCAGAATTAATCTGATGTGTTTGGTGCATTCACGCCATAATTAGCTTCTTTGCTCTTTTAGGCTCATTTTTTCTCATTTTTAACTCTTTTATTCATAAACTCTTTTTATTGTACCTACAACTAAAACATAAGAAATACCTTTCATTAAAGCGTAATATCCTTAAAATATCAATAAAAATTTGATATAAAATTCTATGTAATTTTAAGGCGGATCACGATCGTCCCAGATCATGCTCCATCCTCTTTCACCGATGTATGGATCTAACTGAGAGATCGGCTCGGTCAAAACCATATTTATAGAACCTCTGGCAGGTTCTTTTTAAATATTCTTTTAAGATTGTGATGTTTCCTTCTTTTTTATTCCTCTTGAGCCAATCCTTGAAAACGAAGCATCCATCTATCGTATGTTTGAGTAGCCCATGGTATAGACAGTGATTGGGTTGATCTTTCTTATCATCGTCTTCTGGTTTCTTTGGCTCAGGTAACCTGAATTTTGGTTTCTTTATCAGACTTCAAAACATCATTGCCACAACGTTGTCTCTTAAGGAGTAATTCTTATTTAACCATTGTGCTAATGTCTGACTTCGTCTGATGTCTGTCTGATGTGGAGCTTGTTGAGAGAATTGCTGGCCAGGCTAACTGTACTGTTTTGGATGAGGTTGACCATACTGCTGAGACTGATTATATTGAGGAGGCTGACTGTACTGAGGCTGCTAACTGTACTTAGGTTGTTGCTCTGGCTGTTTCCCTTTGTCAACCATCACCACTACACCTGATCTCTTTTCGAATGCTTTGGCTGGTCTTGATTTCTCTATTTTTCTGTAGGCTCCATGTGCTTGAGTTCTTCTTGCAAACTGCTCACCTTACTGAGCAGCTTCTCAAAAGATTTAATGGTCAAACCTTTGAGCATGGAAGTCACTTTACTGTGGATACTCTTGAGTAGTATCTCAATAGTGTACTGCATCTGTTGCTGAGGCTCACATCTCATGCTACGGTTTCTTCATCTAGGAATGTAATCAACCAAGGACTCATGGGGTTTCTGTCGCTCCACTACGAGATCACCAGTGGTGATGTGATGTTACACGCTAGTACGAACAAGTTTTCATTTCTGCGAATGTCTTCACTTACCAATTAGATAGTTTTGCGTATCAATCAAAAGCTATTCTTGACAAACTACTGACAAACTAATGAAAAAGTTGCATATCGCTTCCTTCTATATTACAACAACTGGCTCTGAAACGAGCGATGTGTTGGCAGGGGTTTCTAATATGTGAAGCACCAAATAAATATACTATTTTTGCTATATAATTTTACCCATTTAAGGTGGTATTTCACTTTAAAGAAATGTATTTTTCATGATTTGTTGCAGATATGATGATTTTAGGTGATTGGAGTGAAAAGATACAAAAAGGAACGAAGTCGAAGTGAAAAGGACCAAAATGGGAGAAAGCAGCTTCTGGCACCGTCGGCGCCAGAATGGGCACCGCCAATGCTAGAATAGGCACTGCTGGTGCCATTTTCCCGAGAGCTCCAGAATTAATTGACGATAGAGCACTGCAGGCGCCCAATCGGGCGCTACCAGCGCCCAATGTCGGTGCTATTCAGATTTAAAGAGTTTTGGCAACTTTTTGAAGAGATGCTTAAGGAAGCTCTTGGTAATTCATTTCTAACATATATGTAACTATTTTTGGATGAAATTAGTGTGTGTGTGTGTGAGAGAGAGTAGAGGAGAAGTGTGGTAGAGAGTGGAAGAGAGTTAGGTTTGGAAGAGAAGAGTGTATAAGTGAAGATTTGAGAGAAATTCTTCTCTAAGAAGTAAAGGAGGAGTAAAGTGAGAGATTGCTTCTTCCTTTTCATTCTAAAGAGGGAATTGAGTGTTGCAAAGAAGAGAGAAAAGAATTTAAAGGAACTTCAAGGGATTTGCTTAGGGAAGAGAAAGAGATAAGTAGTATTTTCTATTGTGGTTTGTATGAATTTTCTTTTTTATATAAAATCCATTTTCTATTCTGTCTTCTCTATGAATTCTGAGTAGTCTGATTTGTTTTTCTTCTTGCAGAGAGATGTGATGATGTGGATTTAAAGTGCTTTTAAAGTATTGATGAAATTGTTATGGTTTTTCATTAATAACTTAATTTACTTTTCGATCTGCCCAATTGAATTGTTAAAATCTATTATTTTACATTAATTTCGAAAGGATTGAGTGTCCTACAAAAATAATGAAGAGTTGATTCAATGTCCATTGATGAATTGTGTAGTTCATAGGAATTGAGCACAAATAAATAGGGAAATGTGTTTTGACGGGCTTCAAATTGGAGGTTTCTGGGTGACAGGCTGAGATCCACAATTTGATCCTAAGATTGGTAACTAAAGTCGAAAGTTAGACTTCAGATGAAGGGTGAGTGGGAGCTCTGTAGTAACAGCCAGTATCCTCCCAGCCTAGCCTTAGATTTAGTGACTGAACTTAGGATATGTCAATGTTATTTTCTTTCTTGGAAGATGAGGTACTCTTTTGAGGGTAAAGAAACATTTATGCTCCTATTTGGCACAATACAATAAATAATCATTCTATATCATTCACACATCATATACTCATTGCAAGAGGAAAGACACTTTTCATATATATCAAAACCTTTCAAATACAAAGCTTAGTGTGTCTATTAGTTAATTCTGTTTAAAGATTTTAGAAGTAATTATGGTTTGCTTAACTGTTACTATTTTTTGCATATTGTTAGAAGTAAATTTAAACTTTAATTACGATTTGAGTATTGGATTTCAGTATCATACTATTTATTGTAAGGAACATGCCTTCCCTGTGGGATCAATAACCAAGACTCCATTAGAACCCTATATTACTTAATACGATACGTATACTAGCGTTGAAGTTTGGACTTTAGAAAATCATTATAAATATAAAAATTTTGGTTCATAAATTCTTGCATAATCTAAAGTTCGCAGTCAATACCATCGAATGTCTTGAAGGTCAGTGGTACGAAGCCTGTGGGATAGGGTACGACATCAATCTCCTCCGGTTAGGGTCTACCCTTTGAAATCGATGCACCTCCCTTGGACTGGGCTAAGACATCCCAAACCTTCTGCTCGATCATCTGATCAACATTTTTCTCTGGCTAGTTAGAAGCCAGGTCTTTCTTCTACTGGTCTTCTCCACTGGCAGATGCGACTTCTCTTCTTTCATCTTTAATGTGTCTAATTTTTGGTTGATTTACTTCTAGAGATGATGTGGGTCTTGACTGTGTTTGTCCATGTACCGTAGCCATTGCTGTCATGGCGGAAATCATTTCTTTCACTCGTTTCTCCAAATTAAGTATCTGCTCATCCTAGTTATGGATGGTCCTCTGGTATTCCTCCGCAGTGTTCTCCTCGATAGGAAGAGCTTCACGCACAGCTGAAGTGGCCCTAGTTTCTATAATATTGATCTCCATGAATTCATACATGTTATTTGATAGGTAAACATCCTCGTCGTCGACATCTAGTCCTTGTTCTTTATCTAGTTTTATAATGTCCACGCAGATTTTTTGGACTTTGTCTTCTATCATCTTTTCTTTCACTTAATGGAGATCGAACCGTCTTTCTGCCATTGATTCCAACGCAAATGTGGTAGTGACAACGAGAATATATGAATCACGATTCATATTGTGGTTGATAGACTTCTCTGATTGTACTGATGCAACAACCTTTGGTATCCACACCTTTCTTTTAGAACCCGATGTCTTGAGGTGGAGTGCCTTAGTGGGGATATCGGGGTGATGAAAAGAAGTGTGCTTCCTAGGGTGCAGGCCATGTGCAAAGGATCGTAATGTTCTCTCATCTTTTTCAGATAGATACCTCTCTTGAGTTGTAGTAACTGGTATTCTTGGACCCAATCGAGAATTGACTGGCCTACATCTGACGGGTACTGGAGTGATAGTATCTATATCTATACTGGCGATAGTGGTAATGCATTTTCCCAAACGGAACCTCGTTGGGACACGGGCTGACGGTGTCTCGGACTTATCCTTTCTCAAAATCTCCTTTTTCATCTTGAGGGACATTTCACATCCTATCCTCTTGAGCACTTTGGTGACAGACCATCTTTCCATTTCTGTGAGTTTATGAAAGACAATACGAACTTGTGTGACAAGTGAGGGCTCCTCCCTCACCTCATCATTTCTGTGAGTAGGAAACG
Organism: Papilionanthe hookeriana x Papilionanthe teres; assembly: GCA_022702705.1. Lineage (NCBI taxonomy): Eukaryota > Viridiplantae > Streptophyta > Magnoliopsida > Asparagales > Orchidaceae > Papilionanthe > Papilionanthe hookeriana x Papilionanthe teres. Next base: position 136,304,777 of record CM040423.1, read on the forward strand.
GTAGTGTGGCAACAATCTGGTGGAGACTCTCATCTCTGGTGCTATCCACTAATGGGTGGAACCTGCTTCCTCGAAGAGGAGCGTATTCTGGTACACCGAGTTCCTCTTGATGAGGAATCTCATCCATAATTGGTAGACTGGCAATTTTGGCCCTGGTGGCCTTTGAGTTTCTACGGTGGAAATTACTGCTCTGTGTCTTGGAGCATGAAACAACTTCAAAAACTAACGAGACAAAGAAGTCTTCCTCGGTATCCTCATGCAGAACTTCCTTACGCTTTACATATGGGAAGGTGGGGGCAGTCACAGTGAATCCTATGGCAGTAAGAGCCACAGACCTCTTGGGTACAAAAACAGTTGACTTAACAGGAGCAGGAGTAACTTTCATCTTCTTAACAGTGAGAAAATTCTGGGGGGAGTTCAAGGTAAACTCAGCAGAAGGCCCTTGAACTTTGGGGGAAGTGACTTTAACAATGATGAATGGAGATTTTCCAAGAATGACCTCAAACTGATTGATGCCAGCTTCAAATTGAATTGTGGGGGCGGCAAGACAAGCTTCATGGGAAGTAGGCAAGTTATAGAAGAACGTGAGCATGGGGGTCGACATTTTTTTTGTCAATCACAAAAAGGAAAAACACTTCGAAAATTAGCGAATGGGCCAAAACCTTGCAGTTGTAATGTAAACACTACAAGTTAATGAAGGTTAATCTGTGAACTAGGTAAACTTCTTTCTACTTTCATGTTGTTATATTGTTAAAATTACTTATTTTGTTTTATGTATTTTTTGACTTTGTAGTTGATTTATAGAAGTTAGAATTTAGAAAGACCTCGAGATTCAAAAAAGATACAAAGTAGCAAGATTATGCCCGATGGGTGAAAAGGATAAGTGAACCATGAGATCCGGTCTGGGACCAGCTTCACAACATACCTCACTCTGGTGGAACTTGTCCACCGATACACCTATTGAGGGTCCAACCACACAGGATCAAAGAATAATCCTAAAATCCTTATGGACCCATTCATTTAAAAGTGATTTAAATGAACGGTCCTGAAGCCAAGGAGAGTAAATCGTACTTTCCCAATAAAGAAATGGTGAAGCATATCGACGAAAAAATGGTAATCTGGCCTCTGAGGGACATAAACGCATTATCGATGTATAAAGGTATATTTTCTGATCTTAATGAATAGAGAAACGATCCCCAGCAGAGTCGCCAGAAGCTGTGGGCAGATTTTTTATGTTATAGGAGGAGTTGTCTGGTACAAGCTGTTGGCTGCCGGAACTGAGATCCTATCTCCCGCTTTGGAAGGACAACATTTAATTTAATTTATGTATAGATTTATTTTAGGGAAAATATATGAAGTAAAACTGATATCATATCCCTATTAGTTTAAACAATCGAGCACTACACAAACATCTATCTCGAAAGATAGGAATGTTGCTCAATAGTGTGACTCAATTAAATAAACTAGAAAATCAATGACATCCTTTTAGTCTGCGAAACCTATGTTTTGACTGACAGATTTCCCTATCTAATACCGATGAATTAGATAGGTTTTATATTAATACTGGGTTTGTTTATGTTTCCTATAAGGACAAGCCCCTATTGTTAATTACATTTTAGATGACTGGAGTCATCTAAGAAAACTCTCGATTTAGATCAGGAAATATAGTTGTATGAATTAACTTTTAAAGGCTAGGATTTTTAACAAAAGTGAGGTAATTGGAATCCAATAGGTGAGTGGTTTCAAGTTCTGGAATAGTTGTTGTAGGATCCCAAAAGAGGAAGCACTAGGGGAGGTCATTAATCATAGAGTAAATCTTGGCAACTTCCGGATCTATCCTATTGTTTGGCTTCAATTTGAGACAATTAATTTTAGTTTCATCCTACCAATTTTAATTAATTAGGGTTTACATTCACTTGATATCGATTATGTGAATAACCTGGAAGTTAAGAGGATTTAAGTCATATCGGATGACAACCTCAGAAATGTAAGGCAAGTTGGGGCTTATATTACACTAAGTACACAGGCCCAAAAGACAGTGAGGGGTTATGCCGCACCAGGAAACTACCTCTATGTCCTATGGCTTGTTGTTTATTTCTAAGGAAGGTTTAACTGATGTTGATTTGTTTTGCTGTTGAAGATGGCCGTGCTGCCCACGGTGTATGCTCCGAGCTCCTTATTGTTGCAGAATGTTTAGTTTAAGAAATGACAATCAGGGGTGAGAGAAGTGTCATGTTCTATAAGGTCTAAAGTTGAGGTTGCTTAGTTTTTTAGTTTAAAATAATTGTTTTTGTTGATTATAGCGACACCGGTTAGGATCCCACATTTCCCCCGTTCTGGCATCACCATTTCCATCAGATTCACTTAGTCCAAATGAATTTGCTAAACTCAACTGAATGTGTTCCAAAAATTCATTTAGACTGTGGGAAACCTCGTTAGCATCACGTAGGTTACCTCCTCTGAGGGATTTTTAGTCATCCAAGAGACGTTTTAATTTAGTTGAAGTTGGAAGTTTATTGTGGTTGGTGATTAAATTTTGAGTTGTTTAAACATGCGGGATTCGATCATTCTTTAACAATATAAGATATGCGGGAAAGTAAAGCCAGAAATCTACACTAAACAGGAGTATATGCTGTGGAAAGCAAAGCGAGCAAGCTAAACTAGACAAGTGTATATGCTCTGAAAAGTGAAGCAAGCAAATTAAACTAAACAGGTGTATATGATATGAAAAGTAAATCAAGTAAACTAACTAAACAGGTGTATGTGCTGAAGTGTATGTAAGAAAGGCAAATTATGAAACTTGTGTAATAAACCAGGAGAAAGACGAAAAAAACCAAAAGTTTGAAGAAGAACGTCCCATAAGAAATCTGAAAAACAAATCCGTGGGGGAAAACTTTTAGGAAAAAGAAAAGAAACTGTAAGGTAAACCTTTAACAATCCTATGGAAAAATCGTAGGAAATCCGTAGAAAATCTATTGAAAAATCTGTATAAAATTTGTAAGAAATTCAAAGGTAATCCATAAAAATGAACGTAGGTAAACAACGGAAACATACTACAAGTCCAAGAGGACTGTAAGCACGATGGCGCAGAGGACTCAGAGCTATGTTGTATGTATCCCAACCATACGTGAGAACTACCAAACCGACACCCTATGGGAGACAGTTCTAACTCGACCTGAATAGTCAACCGTAGACCTTTGTAAGTTTTTCATTCATTTCAATTTAGATTGCATGCAAGTGGAAACTTATGGTTGAGAGGCTATTTTGTTGTAGGGGTAGTTTTGTATTTTCAAAATGTATATGTATATTTTATAAAATAGTCTGATCCACAGGTTGAATATCCTAATCGAATTAGGACTACTAGCAACCTAAGAGTGATAGTGGCATAAATCACTAAGGATGGGCAAATAGTATTGTAAATTCCTTCATCTACCCTCTTCAGGGTCTCTGAGTCAGGAAATACTATTCTAGAAATCCCTTGTATCCCTCTTCTATGCAATATCATCATTGTCTCCCCTAACCATCCTACTTACAGCCTTGGTTGATGGCCCCACATATAGCGAAAGGCTATATGTGTACACTTATGTCTCATACATAAGCGCAAGACTCGGGTCAAGAAGCAAGAAGAAATAAGGAACTAGGGACAAGGAAAAGAGAGAGGAGATGATGATCAACCTAGAACAACATCATAAAGGAGGCGAGTCGACTCTCAAAACTGCACAGAGTAACAGACATGAACTGATGTAGGGACAAAAGTAAACTCCAGATGTGGTGCATAATTGGCAGCCACGGAGCAACTAAAACATGTAAAGACAAACCCCTGTGAGTGAGTGTAAAGGGGTGGACATAAGGCACCAAAAGCAAGTAATATGGAGCCTCTCTTAACATGGTGTAGAGAGAGTAACCATAAAGCATGTAAATTAAGAAAAGTGAACCCATCAAACATGGTGAAATGGATAGCTGTAAAGCATGTAAAATAAGAAAACAAACTCTTCCAACATGGTGCAAGAGGTAGCCATCAAAACACAATACCAAGGAAATGCAAGAGTTCAAATCGCTACAGGAAATGCTCTCCCAAATAACCACATTCCCTTCATGCTCCTATGTCTCCTAAATAGCTTAAGTTCTTCGAAGCATGCCCTATCAAAGAGATTGAACAAATAAATGCTTTGAGATAATGTGCCATAACAAGTAGAAGGTGTATTGAAATAGTGTAGAGAGCAAGTGTGCAAGTGTGCAAGTGAAATGTCTCCCAATACTAGCACGTAGAATTAAAGCAAACCAAGCATGAATTACATCTCAAAAATTATCTCTTTGAAGTGGTAAGCATGCCACCTCCTCTCCTTTTTCTTATTCACCTGAAGGAAACACAAACAATTCCCTGTAATGTAAATTTTAAATACGGGCAGTAAGGAAACAGTTTATATCAACTTGTAAGGTAACCATCAATGTAATTCTTAACATAAGGGCAGCATAGGAGCACTTAAAACCAACTTAAGATATGCCAAACAATGTAATTTTTTATGTAAGGACAACAAAGAAACATTAAAGACCAACATTGGAGAAGGCTATCGATGCCGAACTAATGTGTAAGTTCAGATTTTTACTTAATGACCATATGAGAGTGATAGCATTCTTTCATTTATGCAATAAACATCACCCAAAAGTGTCACAAGTATACACGTAACAATACTCAATGCTTCCAACAAGTATTTAATGCCAATGGTTATTTCCACAAGTGAAATATTCATATATTTCAAAAGTGAGGTGAGGTGTTATGTAGAAAGTGAGATTTATGTATGGTGCATGTGAATATTTTGAAGGTGAAGGAAAGTGCATGTAAAATGTAAATTTTATGTATGGAATGAAGTGGAATATGTGTGAAATCAAAGCTTGGGTGTTACATATGAATACTTGATGAAATAAGTGAAGAACAAGCACACATGGCCTCATTTATGAGTGTTACACAAGTGGGTATTTTGAAATCAAAAAATTGCAAATAATTTTCATGCTTCAAAATATAAAGCTCCAAAGCTAAATCATGTGTGATAACATCAATAAAGCATGCTAAACTTTCCACCCAACATGTATTAAGCTTAGAGGAACATGGGTATCATAGGAAAAACATAGCTAAGACAAAGTGATCCCCAAATATTTACCCTTACGTTTTAGATATGAAGTTGTACTTCAATAATTTATAATATGGAATACTACACAAGTATACGTATCATTTATCAAGTAATATAGAACTTTTTGATTAAACCATGAGATATCGCACCCACAGAGAAATGTTTAAAATTTTAAAGAAATAATTAAAATAACTTTTTACTTTTTAAAACGATTTTGTAAAAATGTTTTAAGATATCAAGTTTTTCAAATTTCTTTTAAGTGTTTTCTGAATAAAAAGTAAAGCAAACAACTAAAGTTAACACAACTATAAAATAGTATAAAAGCAAATGAAAATAAAATATCTTTTTCCTCTTTCAATGAATCAGTAATAATTATGGGATTTCATTGTGGAAGTATCTAAAATGTGTTGTTCCAAATAGACACAATTATATTCTTTACCCTTAGTTCTATAAAGAACAATGGTTAATTTGATGATTTGAAATCTTGTAGATGGGTTAGGCAGGGAAGTACTAGCTCTCACTCTAGAGTTCCCTCGATTCCCTCCACCTGGGGGCTAACATCTCATAACAAAAATTTTTACATCAAACCAAATTAGGGGGCTTTAGCCTGTCTCTCTAAATTCCTCTAGTTTTACTCCCAATTATAAGCATATCTTCCTATTTATTTGCACCCAACCATATGGACTACAATTCTTATCCATACAATTACATGAGATTCTTTCCAATTGTTGATTGAGACAATACCGTAATGGATCTTACATTATCTCCCAACAAATTTTAACTTCTTAATTGGCCAAATATAGAAGTAAATGAAGTGCAAGGTAGTGAATCATTACAAATTGTTCCAACATTTAAATCCTATACTTCACACAACTTCCTTCCATAATTTGATTACTTCATCATTTAAAAGGAAAAAGATATAGAAAACAACTGAGAATCCATGGAGAAAACACAATCACAACTTGGTTTAAAAGTAGAAATTATAGTGAAAACACAACAAGTTTTACATTAAAACCAAATACAAAACAAAGTTAAAAATTTATCTGAAAATCCTCTCAACTAAACTCTTGAAGTCCTTTGAAACTTTGCTTTCCCATTACAAGACACAATAGAGGTTTGCGCCCAACTCTGTAGACTTTGAATCTCTATTATACTCTTAATAAAAATTAGATACAATTGATAATAAAAGTGGTGAAGTGGAAAGGTGTGCTCTCAATAACTCTCTAACATAAACACGACTCTTAACACTAATCACACCCTCCAACAATAACCATTTTTCTGATCTTCAAGTCTTAATTTTAAAATTTTCCAAAAGTTACCTTGGCGTCTCTTCAAAATATGTCCAGATTCAATGTATCCATCAAGAATGCATCCATCCGGTAAAATTTTAAATGAGTTTTGGCATTGATGGAAAGTTAGTGAAGTTTAAACTAAAGGATGCTTGAAAAACCCCTTCATTTTTGAGCCAAAATTAAATAAAATTTGTCACTTTAACTGTGGCACCTATGCGCCAAGGGTCCGACACTTAGCTGCCAAAGGCTAATTTTGCACACCTTTCAATTTTTGCTCCAAATTTGATCCTCTTTTGCTCGTTTCATCATAGTCAGTTGTTTTAATCATACCAACAAGAAAAAAAAACCTTCCATTAAAGTGCAATATCATCAAAACTAGGTATAAATATGTGCTTAAAAACACTATATATTTTAGATATATCAAAACCCCCAAACTATATATTTTAGATATATCTAATTCAGAAATACTTGCAGATTTTTCAAAATATAGGATTCAAACATTTCATCTTTCTCACTTAAAAATTTTCATTTGAAAATAATTTTACTTTCTAGTTTATAACCTTAAGCTTTAGACTTTCTCAAAACTTATATTTTAAACTTTAGGTATGGAACCAATTATTTGATTAGACCCATAAATCTTGAAGCTTCTCCTTCCTTTTTACATACTATATTCTCTTTTTTTTTCTTTTTCTTTTTTTTTCTTTCTTTTCTTCTTTTTCTTTTCTTTTTTTTTTTTATAAGGCAAGGATTATTGCATCTGGATAGGCCTTTAATGATTTCGAATTCCACCTTTTTATTTAAAATAAAGGTATGATATATATCTTTCACTTAAAAATCATAATAATAGTGTTAAAAATTATTTCTCAATAAAAGAAATTTATGCTTCGAAAAATAAGATGTCAAATCTTCTTTTTATCCAAAAATACAACACTTCTTACTAAAGATAGTTTTACTATATTTAACACTTCTTTACTAAGAAAATTTTAACTTTAAAATTTTCATCATTACTATAAATTTTAACTAAATTCTTTTACTCATTTCTATATTCAAAAATTTACATCCCTAATATAACTTCATATACATAATTGTTTTCAATAAAAATCAAATTTTATTTAAGTATTCTTAAGAATAAATATAATTTTAGTTTTTAAAAAGATTTTTTTTAATTCCCCCCAAACTTTAATTTTTAGTTAGGATAAAACATTTTAAGCATAAAAATGATACATGAGTTGAATTATAAACTAGAATAACATGCTTGCAAGAATTTTAATATTATAAATATGTAAGTATAACAGTTTAAAAATAAGGAGTAAAAAGAAATCAAATTCAGTTTTTCCGTTTTTCATAAAATATAAATTTCAAAATTTCAAAAAACTTCTACAATAGTGAAGGTTTTCAAAGCAAATATACACCAACACAAATCACAACATACTAGAAAATAAATGGTAGCAAATTTTGAAAAGTTTAAACATGCTATATAAATAGTGGTTTCTAATAGTGTTCTAAAATTTTCTAATATTTATAGGAGTTAAATTAGACAATACTAAAAACTTAAACACTAGAAACACATAAAAACATTTACTACCACAAATACATCACGCAAATACATCACATGGCATTTGTCGCAAGTTCTGATATATCTATAAACATCTCTAAAAAGAGTAGGCCAATAAAATACAGATTGTAAAATTTTATAAGCAGTTTTATCTGTTCCAAAATGTCCTCCAAAATCAGAGTCATGACATTTCTGAATGATTTATTATGTTTCTTCAAAAGGCACACATCTTCTAATTATAAGATCCTTACATTGCTTATATAAATATGGTTCATCCCAAAAATATGTTTTAGCATCATGAATGAATTTTTTATGTTGTTCTAAAGTTAACATAGGTGGTAAAATATCACTTATAATATAATTTACTATATCAGCATACCATGGTATTTTCCAGTCATTTATATTATATAGTTGTTCGTCAGGAAAACTGTCAGTAATTTTATTATCAGTGTCAGATAATTCATTATATTCTACTCTTGATAAATGATCTGCAATTTGATTATCAGTTCCCTTTTTGTTAATGATTTCAAAATCAAATTCTTGCATTAGTAATATCCATCTAATTAATCTTGGCTTGGAAGCTTTCTTTTGCATTAGATATTTAATAGCAGAGTGATCAATATGCACAATACATTTAGTTCCAATTAGATAAAGCCTAAATTTATCAAAAACATAAACAATTGCTATTAGCTCTTTTTCAGTAACTGTATAATTCATTTCAGCATTATTAAGAGTTTTACTAGCATAGTATATAACTTTGAAAATTTTATCATATCTTTGCCCAAGTATCGCTCCTATAGCATAATCACTAGCATCACACATAAGTTCAAATGGTTTCTCCCAATCAGGTGAAACTATTATAGGTGCTGTGAATAATTTATCTTTTAATAATTCAAAAGCATTTAGGTATTCAGTTGTGAATTCAAATTTCTTGTCCTTTTCTAAAAGTTGGCATAGAGGTTTAGTAATTTTTGAAAAATCTTTTATGTAGCGTCTGTAGAATCTAGCATGTCCAAGAAAACTTTTTACCCCTTTTACTGTAGTTGGAGGTGGTAATTTAGCTATAACTTGAATTTTTGCAGGGTCTACTTCCATGCCATATTCTGAAATTTTATGCCCTAATACAATTCCTCCTGCAACCATAAATTGACATTTCTCTGAATTTAGAACTAAGTTAGTTTTCTCGCATACTTCTAATACTTTTTCAAGATGATTCAAGCATGCATCAAATGACATTCCAAATATAGAGAAATCATCCATAAATTCTTCTATTCCATCATCAATTAATTTACTAAATATAGACATCATACATCTTTCGAATGTTGTAGGTGCATTACATAATCCAAAAGGCATTCTTTGAAAAGCAAATGTTCCATAAGGACTAGTAAATGTAGTTTTCTCTTGATCCTCAGGAGCAATATGTATCTTATGATAACTGGTATATCCATCTAAATAACAAAAATATTTATGTCCGGCTAATCTATCCAACATTTGGTCTAGAAATGGTAATGGGAAGTGATCTTTTATGATGGCTGCATTTAATTTTCTATAGTCAATACAAATAAGCCATCCAGTAACTTGTCTTATTGGTATTAAATCATTATTTTCATTGGCTTTAACGGTCACTCCTCCTTTCTTAGGAACGCAATGAATTGGGCTTACCCATGCACTGTCCGAAATATGATATATAATACCATTATCTGACCATTTTAATATTTCTTTCTTGACTACTTCTTTCATTATTGGGTTTAATCTCCATTGGGGATCTACTCTTGGCTTATTTTCATTATCTAAAATAATTCTGTGCATACAAATTGAAGGAGTAATTCCTTTAATACCTGCTAAAGTCCAACCAAAAGTTTTCTTATTTTTTTTAATGTGTCTAACAGTTTTTGTTCTTGTGATTCATTCAATTCAGCTGATATAATAACTGGTAGGGTTGAATGGTTACTTAAGTAAGAATATTGTAAATGATTAGGTAAAATTTTTAATTCGAGTTCAGGAGGTCTAATAATTGACGGAACTATATTTTTTTAGCGTTTTTAGTATTATCCAACATTTCAAATTTTTCCTGTATATAATCCAGTTTTTCATTATCTTCTTCTTAAATTAATTCAGTATTTTCTTTTTCTAACTTTTCTTCATAATATCTTTTAAAATATTCATTTCGCAAATGTTCAAGTATTTCCATTCGAAAACATTCATCTTCTTTTTCTAAAGCAGGATATTTCATTGATTTTTCTATGTTAAAAGTTACTTTTTGATCGTTTACTCTCATAGTCAATTCTCCTTTCTGAACATCAATCATAGCTTTTTCAGTGGCTAAAAAGGGTTTTCCTAATATTATGGGAATTTCATTATCATCTTCCATATCTAAGAAAATTAAAATCTACTGGGAAGATAAATTTATCCACTTTTACTAACACAGCAATAACTCCCTTAGGATAAGTCACGTAACGATCGCCTAATCGAAGAGTTACTGAAGTAGGTGAAATTTCTCCTAATTCTAATCTTTTAAAAATTGATAGAGGAATTAAATTTATGCTTGCTCCTAAGTCACAAAAAGCTTTTCCATAAAAAGTTTCTCCAATAGCGCAAGGTATAGTGAAACTACCACGATCTTTTAATTTTTCAGGAAGCTTCTTCTGAATAATTGCACTACATTCTTCGCTAAGTACAACAGTTTCATTATCTGTAAATTTTCATTTTTTATTTAAAATATCTTTCATAAACTTTACATAATTAGTCATTTGTTCTAATGCTTCTACAAAAGGAATATTTACTATTAATTTTTTTAAAATTTCGAAGAATTTAACAAATTGCTTATCTTTTTTATGTTGCTTAATCATTGAGGAAATGGTGGTGGTGGTTTTTCTATAGATATTTTCATAGGGATCAATGGATATTCTAAGTTTTGATCTTGCTGATCCTTTTCTTTTTTGATTTCCACTTCCTCATTTTTACTTTCTGTTTCTTTCTGAATTTTAGTTTCTAACTCTTTTCCACTTCGTAATTGTATTGCTTTAATTTGTTCTTTTCCTTGGTCTTTAGGATTTATTTCCACATTACTAGGAAAAGTTTCAGGAATTCTATTGTTAAGCACGGTAGCGATATGTCCAAGTTGAGTTTCAATATTTTAAATTGCGGTTCCTTGATTTTGTAATTGATTTCCTTGATTTTGTAATTGATTTCCTTGATTTTGCAAGTGCTGACCCATACTCAATATTAATTCTTCTATAGATAACTTCTTATCTTTAAATTGAGTGTTATTAAATCCAGGTGGATAAGAAGGTTTATAATTTGTATTTCCTTGATTAGGTGGATTTCCTATAGAGTTGTTCATCCATTGTTGATTAGCTGTATTGTTATTCCAATTAAAATTTGGATGATTCTTCCAAACAGGATTATAATAATTAGCATAAGGATTATTGGGTCTATTAATAGCATTTATAGTTTCATAAGGAGATAGAGAATCTACAATTTGTTCAGATGAGTTTTCTTCTAATATAGTAGGAGAGTAATTCATTCTAAAATGATCTAATTTATTTGATATAGCAGCAATTTGAGAAGCTAACATAGATATTGCATCATTTTCATGAACACTAGCTATCTTTTTAGGATTTATTCTTTCAGCAAGCCATTGAAAATTATTAGTAGCCATTTCTTCGATTAACGCATAGGCTTCATCAAATGGTTTTGACATTAATGAACCTCCAGCAGTAGCATCAATGATTGATCTAAGAGATCCTACTAATCCATTGTAAAAAGTTTGTATAATTAACTAATCTGGTAATGCATGATGTGAGCATTTCCTAAGAAGTTCTTTAAACCTGTCCCATGCTTCATATATGGATTCTCCATCAAACTGACCAAAAGATGTTATATCATTTCTAAGTTTTGCAGTTTTCGGCGGAGGAAATTATTTGGATAGAAATTTTTGTGATAATTCTCCCCAAGTTTTAATAGATCCAGGTGCTAATGAATTTAACCACATCTTAGCCTTATCCCTTAAAGAAAAAGGAAAAAGCCTAAGCCTAATAACATCATTAGATACTCCTTCATATTTAAAAGTAGCATATAGTTCCAAAAAACTTGCAAGATGTAAATTAGAATCTTCATTAGGTGAACCACTAAATTGATTATTCTGTACCATTTGAATAATTGTAGGTTTAAGTTCGAATGAGTTAGCAGCTACATAAGGGATTTGAATAGTTAGGTGAATTTCATCTAATATAGGGTTGGCATAATCTCTTAATTGTCTTTGTTGGTTTATATTTTTAATTTCTGGATTATTTGTTATTTGTGTTAAATTTATAAATTCTCTCTTTTGTTTTCTAATTCTTTTAATTGTGCGCTCTAATTCTGAATCGTAAGGTATTAATTTTTCGTTTCCAAATTTATGCATATAATTTTTAAGTAATATTTAAAATAGTCTGTTACTCTAGTAATTATTTTATTAATTTTATTAATTACCTTAATAATTACTTTACTTCCCCGGCAACGGCGCCAAAAACTTGATCCACTTTTTGATATTTATACTTACAACTATGATATGAAAATTAGCAACGACACCAAAAACTTGATCCCGCACTGAATATATATATACTATGATTCTGTTATGGAATTTATGATTTATACTGTGGATACTACGCAAGTTTATGTATCGTTATCAAGTAATATGGGGCTCTAATGGAGTTCTAGATATTGATCCCACAAGGAAGTTAGAGAATTTTAAAGACAAATTAAAGTAGACTTACTTACTAATCTAGTATACGGAAATTAAGAACACTTATACTAAAATAAACTAATGCTTAAAGATTGAAAATAAGATTTCATAAAAGTATCTTTCTCCTTATTTGAGAGAATTGAGTGAATGAAGAATTAAATGAGTTTTTAATTATATTGTGCCAATTAGGAGCATTCTTATTCTTTACCCTTTGGTCCAGGTGCAAAGAACATTGACTACTAGTCTTATGTTTGATTACTGAATCTGCGGCTAGGCTGGAAGGATATAAACCGCCACTTCAGAGCTCCTACATTCCCCTCGCCTGAGGGCTAACATCTACACTTCAGGTCCCAACCAATAAGACCGAATTGAATATTTTAGTCTATCACACTAAAATGTCCAATTCTACGACCGATAGTTGATATTTCCATATTTTCAAGGCTTTTGACTTCCCTGAATCTTGGAAGTAATCTTTACTATAGTTGATAATGCAACATATGTTAATAAATCAATTGGAGGGATTGAAAGAAAATTAAGATTTAAGTAAAAGATTAGCACAATTTCTATTTTCATATTTTTAGGCACAATTAGTTTAATTCATCATTTCACGAAATCTCGATAACAAGGAGAAAGACTAAGGCAACTACTCAGAATGCATGGGAAAAATAACACAAATCATGGATTTCATTAAAGTTAATAAACAAATAACAAATATACTTATCTCAATTCTTCTCCCAAAGCAGACTCCTTAAAGTTCCTTTTACTCGTCCTTCCAATACAGCACACTTAATTAAACTTACCAAGATGCTAAACACACTTAAACACTCTATATAGAAACTAAAAGACTATAGAATGACACTTAATTAACACTCAAATGACACACAACTGACTAAAATTCATCTCTATTTATAGGAGTCAAATCTCCAAAGGTTGCTTAAACACCTCTTTAAAAAGTGTCCAGGTTCAATGTATTTTGGCTCTTTTCAACTGTCTCGCCGTCGGCGGGGTCGATCTCGCTGTCGGTGGGCTTCTATAAGATGGGCTAACCACGCCGATCTCACTGTCGGTGGGCTCGATCTCGCTGTCAACGAGCTCTTTATAAAATATTCAAAATCTCTTGGGAAAATCTCGCCGTCGGCGGGACAATTCATTTTTCATCATATTGAGTCCTTTTTGCTCCAAATCCGCTTCTTTTGTGCTTTTTTGCTTTCAGTACTTATAAATCTTCATTCCTGCAATAAAATAAAGAAAATACCTTTCTTTAAAGTGCAATTTCATATAAAATTAGTATAAAATTCTCAATACATTTTTCTGTGGTCAAAGTGACGACTAGACCATATTATACTCATGAAGTTACAAACGACCAAATGAAGTATCTGAATCGATCATGGAAATTTGTGGTTGTTAGTAGATTTCCAACTTTCATTTGCAGTGTTATGGATCTGAGGACTCTTTCCTCTTTCTAGTTGAATCCTTTTAATATCATCTTATATGTGGAAAGCTCTCATGTGTCAATATTTAAGTAGGCCAACGTCCATAAACTCATTATGTTGAGTGATGCCTAAGGATCCAATAACACTCTAGAAAGCACTGTCGACATATTTTAGGTTGAGTGTTGTTTTTTAGAAAAGGGGTCTCCTACAGAATTTTTCGGCGAATTTTAGATTTTAAATTTAATATAAATATATAGGCAATTTAGAAAGTAGTATTTGATTTTTAAAATAATTGTGAGTTTGAAAAATTTAAGATATGCAATCAAACTGATCTCACATCCCGAATAGTTTATATAAACGAGCACCGCACCACAAACAGTATATCTATCCCAGAGGATAGACACACTGCTTGATGATGGGGCTCGGTTAAATAAACTAGAAGATTTGTGACATCAGTTTGGTCTGCGAACCAACTTTATAAACCGACAGGTTCCCCTGCTTAATATAAAGAAATTAGGCAAGGTTTATATTACCCAGTTTCTTAAAGTTCCCTATAAGGGCAAGCCCCTATAGTTAATTACATCTTAAATGACGGGAATCATTTAAGAAAATTCTCGGTAATGATCAGTTGTTCTGCTCTCAAGAATTTCAAAGTTTAAGGTTTTCAAAGGATTGGATTTTGAAGATTTCAATAGGGAATGGATCAAATTAGGAACAGTTAATTTTAGGAGTCCAAAGAAAGTGAAGTAGGAGAAGCTGAGGATCCAAGAAGAATCTTGGCAACTTCCCAAACTATCCTATTGTTCAGTTTCAATTTAAGAGTTTATTTAATGTTACCAATTTTAATTAATTAGGAATTATATTAGTATGACATAATCATACAAATAACCTCGAAGATATGAGGGTTTATGTCGTACCAAACGACTACCTCGGAGTCCTAAGACCGGTTAGGGCTTAATTTACATGACATGATCATACAAACGCCTAACGAAGAGTTGAGGATTTATGTTGCACTAGGCAGACTACCTCAAAATCCTATGGCTTTGTTATTTAATTCTAAGAAAGTTTTGCTGAAGTAGACCCGAGTTTTGCTGACGACGATGGCCGTGCTGCCCACCATGCTCCGAGCTCCTTGTTATAGAGGTTTAGTTTTAGAAGGTGAAAATCAGGAGATGAGAGAAGTGTTTTGATTTAGAAATCTTAAAGTCCAAATTTTTTTAATATTTTAAATAAAACAAATCTTAAAGTTATTTAAACAGAACTGATTTAGATCCCACGGTTCTGTCATCCCGGACGGTTATTTTCATCGAATTCACTTAGTCTAGATGAATTTGCTAAACTCAATTGAATGAGTTCCACACTTTCATTTAGACAGTGGAAAATCCCGTTAGCAACACGTGGGTTACATTATCCGAGGTATTCCCGATCATTCAATGAGACGTTTTAATTTAGTTGGAATTGTAGTTTTGTAGTTTTGTAGTTTTGTTTGTGATTAAATTTTGAGTTGTTTTATATTTTGGAATGTTGTGGCGGTGAATTTTATCTTATGGTGACTTTTAATTTAATTTTGGGTTTCACTGTTGTGACTATCCTAAAGGTTTTAGTTTTCATGCAACAATCTTGTTTAACATGCAAGAAAACGTAAATTGCAGTGCATGTAAGTAAATTGCAATAACGTAAATTGCAATAAAATAAAAGCGTACCTAGAGGGTCTTCCCGTCATTCCAAGCTGCACTTAAAACACATGTTAAGGCATTTATATATTTCAACAAGTACCTAGGTAAAGCTAAGGGACAGGTTTTGGTTGTCTACCAAAGTCCTATTCCTATTGCTAGTCATTTCCTATGACGTCTAGGTTCTTGTGTTTTGTTTAAGATTGATTTTTTCATTAAAGAACAATTAAATTCAATAGTTTTTCTAAAACATCTCATCACATTAAGAAAGTGCTTAGGAAGAGTCCTAAACATCTTTTCAATATTTCCGAGATTATTTTGAGTCCAAGTAAATTTAATTGCACAGGTGAATTAATCATCCAAAAATTTAGTTAAGCTTTGTCTCTTGCTCAGTGAACTTGGGCATTTGATTACCTGATGAATGAAGTGACATCTCACTTAATACTCCATTTAAGAGTTATAATAATTAAAGCCTTTAGGGGAAAGTTGGTTTGTTGAGAATTTTAATCATTCTTAATTTGAAGTTTGAGTTAAAGGTTTAAAGTAATTCAGTTTAATTATGACGCTTTAATTAATAATTTTAAGTTTGGAATAGTGTTCAAATTATTTTTGTTTAAATCTTTATACTTTAAGTGATCTTAATATTTTAATTTTTTTTTTACTTTTATTATTGAATGATGTTAAATTTAATTTAATTTAAATTTGATTTAATTGAATTTAATTTTAATTAATTTAAATATTTCTTAATTTAACTTAACTTAATTGTTAAAATGATAATTTAATTTAATTTTAAATTTAATTTAATTTTTACTTAATTTAATTTAATTTAATTTAATTTAATTATTAAATTATTTAATATTTTGAACTTTTCCTTAATTTAAGGGTTATTTATTTTTTTATTTTTAATTTACTTAGTTTGGATTATCATTTTAATCTTAATTAAAAGTTAAATATTATTGAAATGATTTATTTAGGGATTTTTTTTATTGAAGAATTAATATCCTTTCAAATTATATCCTTATTTTTTTTAATAATTCAAATTTTCATTAATCTTCCAAAATTTTAAAATGTTTAAATAATTAAAGTTTCATTTTGGTTTATTAAAAGTGATTAATGGGTTCCTGCCCTTTTAATTTCCCATAGTTTCAATCATCCAAGAATGATAAAATCAAATATTTTACCATCCATTTTAATTAAACCTAAAATTTTAATAAAGGGGTTTAAATTCATTAATTACCTTTATGCCCTTTTAGGCTTATTTATTTCATAACTCAGTCAATTGAGTTCAAATGAACTTAAAATTTTTTATGTCACTTCACTCACATGTCAATTAAGACATTAGAGGAGAAATGTGATTTTTCTGAATTTAATTTATTTATATAATTATTTTTGATGAAAAATAAGGAATTTCAAGGAAAATTCAACAACATGACCAAACTAAGGTTTCTGTCCTTAAGAAAATTATGGGATGTTCCTAATGACTAGAGGACTACTTGGACCAATTTTGGTGATTTTTCAAATTATATTTTATTTATTATAATCATTTTGAGATTAGGAGTGTTAATTAATTATAAGATAAAATTTAAGTTGAAAGTGGATTTTATATTTTTTTAAAATCTCTCTCACCTCAAGGAATTCAGAAAAATAAATTTTACAATTTTCCGATTTTTCTTTGATTTATTGGAATTAACTTAGTGAAAAGGTTAGAAATTACATTTTTAATACTAAAAATTGTTTTGAGGCTTTAAAATTTAATATGTTTACTTTGATACTTGGAAAAAATAATTGGTTAATTCCTAAGTGATTAAGAGTCAAAATGTGAAATTTTTAGGATTTTTAATATTTTTATGATTTTTATTATCTTTTAATTATTAAAATATTAAATATATCACCAAAAATGAAAAATTTTAGAAAATTCCAATTTTAATTTTTGTAGACTCCTCTGATATCAGAGAGCCCACAAAACCAATTTGATGAATTTTTAAAGTGTATTTTTGGAGTTATGAATTTTTAAAGTTTAATTTTGATCATGTGGCTTAATTAATTCATTTAGTGGGGCTAATCATTTCCAATTGACTTCAAATTTTTATGCAAGGTTCTCTGTATCCTAAAGATCAATGGAGAATTAAATTCGAGTTATTTTAATGTGTGGTTAGCCCTAATTAATTAAAATTAAGTCTTGTGTAATTAGGTCAATTAGGGTTATTCTTAATAAATTAAACCTAACCATAATTATCCTAGTGTCCTATGGTCCTAAGAAACTTCGCCAAATTTTCCTTGAATTTTCTAAATAACATGCTAATTATTGGAATTAAAATACCAAAAATAGTGACATAAAGTTGAAAAATACATAACTTTCCATAGAGATGGCCTCTGATCTTGAAAAATTCAGGGAATGTCCCCAAGATCAGAGGCTTCAAAAGCTCTATGGTCTCATGCCATGATGAATTGTCTATGAAAATGGAGAATCAAAATACT
This sequence comes from Papilionanthe hookeriana x Papilionanthe teres, assembly GCA_022702705.1. Lineage (NCBI taxonomy): Eukaryota > Viridiplantae > Streptophyta > Magnoliopsida > Asparagales > Orchidaceae > Papilionanthe > Papilionanthe hookeriana x Papilionanthe teres. The sequence continues at coordinate 136,323,063 of CM040423.1, forward strand.
GAAATGAGTAAATAATTAATTAAAAATAAAATACTCATCAAAATAACTTGATTTATTTTTCACATTATTCTCCTCTGTTCACTGAGCAAGAGGGTATTTTTAGTTTATTTTTATGATTTTTCTACCCAAAGATATGGATTTTCTAAATTCTGGGTATTTAAATAACTCAAAAAATCCATATTTTCCTACTTATCCACGCGGCGCCGACTCATCCTCGGCAGCTTCGAAAGCCCAAGTGTCGCGGTCCCATTCGACACCACCATCTGACTCAGCGCTCCAGGGGCCCACGGTTCATGTAACGTTCTTCGATCCGGCGCGATCTGGACCATCCACTCGATACACGCTCGATCGGATGGTGCCTGGTCATCATCTACGACTGGTGTGCACCCGTGACCGTCCACACTAAAACCCTAAGAACTCTCTCATTTCTCAACTGATTTTTGTGTTCTTATGCTCTATGTATTTGTCTTGAAGAGACGAACACATCCATATGGTTTACATGCTATGAAATTAAGTAAAACAAAATGGAGAATCACTCGAAGTTCAGGAGGAAGGAATGATCCAAACCTTTTCTCTAAGAAGTGTAGCTTCAATCAGAGAGTTGTGTCACCTTTGATTGCACCTAAGGAAGCTCCAGATGAAGTCTTTGGCTCTGGGGAATTGTCTAGGTATGAAAGTGTCCACAGCCGATTTCAAAGCTTGGAGGCTAGAGCAACTGGGTGGCCTGGAGAGGGGGATTTCACTGGGGAACTACTTCTCCTGGTCCTGTGCAGGTGTGGGTGAGTTTAATTTGGATTTGGTGGAGGTTTGGGTGATGTCTTGGTTTTGCGCTGAGAATTGAGCTCCAAATTTGAGCTCAATCAATGGGGTTTAGGGCAGGAGAACAGTGGAGATCAATTGCTCTAGGTGAGGAGAAGGTCTTGGAGCAATTTTTGCAGAGTTTTGTTTAGGTCTGGTTCATCACCTCCTTTGGCCGAGAGGGTGGTGGGTTTAAGTAGACATGGCTGGAGGGCCTCCCAGCAGGAGTTGAGGTTTTAGATCAGTTGCTCTGGTCAAGGGAAGAACAATCATGGTGTCTAATTAGGTTGGGACAGCTCAATAAGGAAGAATTGAATTTTTGAACCAAATGGGTGCTCTCGGCCTGGTGTGTTGACCTCATTTTTGATGAGGTCTTCTCTTCTTCTTTTTAGTACTTAGGATCTAGCCTTAGGCTTTTCCTTTGACTATCTTAGAGGACTAGAATTGGGACCCACCACTTAGAAATTCAAACCACTTCTTAACTCCTCGCGAACTCCACAAACTTGATTGTAGACCCCTAATCACCTGAGGGTCGAAATCAAATGTGGAAGTTTAAAGGATGAGTTCCTATAGGACACTTTGGCCTTAGGACTGCCCTGGGTGGCCTGGTCTGGTAGGGGCTGACTTACACACACACTACACCTACACACTACACTTTCACACACCTCCTAAAAACACACCTATACCCAACTTGACCTCCTGACTCATGTAGGTGATTCACATGGATGGTCCTTAACCCCTAAGCCCTTGGCTAAGAGGGTTAGGAACAACATGGTGGATGCCTCAAATGAGTGGGCTTGATATGGCTTCATGGCTCATGTGGGCTTGATATGGCTTCATGGCTCAACCAAAATGATTTCATTCCACTTATATTCACCCAATCTTCAATTTTCCAAATTTTCAATTTTTGACCCCCGGGACCCTACACCCGCCTAGCCTACCCGAAACCCTTGAAATCCTCCAAAATCCCAAATCACCCAAAATTCCTCAAAACCAATCCCAAACATTTCCACATTACTCAAATTGATCTTTCATAGCCAAAAATACCAAAAATTCCAAAAATACCTCCCAATACCCTCCAAATACCCAAAATACCCCTCTTGACCCAAAAATCCAAAAATTCAGAAAATTCCCAGAAAATTCCAGAAAATCTCAAATATTTTCAATCTCATTTTGTTCAACTACACCATGGGCCAATTTTGTCAATTTACCCCACTTTTATCAAAACCCCCAATTTGACCCATTTTAACCCAAAGTGAACCCAATGTCAAACCAAATCTACCCAATTGACCCAAATTCTGGTCCAATTCAATTCTAAACTGTAAATCAACATTCCCAACACCAATCTAGACCAAATCCAAGTTCAATTTGATTGACATTTGGATCCAATTTCACTTTTGGCTTTAAAGCCCAATTTGGACCCATGACCCAAACCTAACCCAAACTCACCCAATTCAACTCCAAATAACCCCAAATCTTTTCCAAACCTTCCTTAACATTCCCACAAACAAAACCCTAACATGATTTGCCCAAAATTTAGACCCAAACCCCACTCAAATTCAACCCAAAGCTAAAAGGCCCAATTTTGACCTAAACCCAAACCTAACCCAAATGAGCCCAAACCCCAAAATCAAAGCCCAACCAAAGCCAAAACCTCTTTGAAACACTCCCATAAACATTTCCCAACATTTATTTTACATCAATTTCAACCCTAGCCCAACAATGGCCCAAGTTAGCCCAATTTGACCTATATTGGCCCATTCACCAAAGAAGCCCAAATTCAACCCAATTCAAACCCAAATCACTCCTAATTTGCTTCAAGTCACTCATGACACATCCATGAGCTAAACCCAGCATTTGTTTGGCCCAATCCTTCATAAAATTCCCATCCATAAATTTATTTTTAAACCAAAAGCCCACTTTCTTAAACCTTCCTAAAAGCCCAAATTTCATGCTAAAGCCCATATGACAAATTCTTCTCATCATACCCTTAATTAAAATCATCCCTAAGTTCAAATCAATCATCAAATGATTCCAAATCAAGCCATGTGCCAAATCCCATCAAATCACTCCTAAATTACCAAAATTCCTAAAAACCTCTTTCATGAAAGTCGACTTAGCTTTTTCCAAGCCAAAGGTGAGCCATGAAGCCATGCATGAGCCACATGTGAGCCATGAAAGCCTTGGACACTTCACCATACCCAAAATGACAAGAAGAGGGGACCCTTTAATGATTCTCTTAAGAGTGATTAACCACTCCCATGTCTCCCCTAACTCTCGCTTAAGCTTAATTGTACTTGGATTGTGACTTGACCCCACTAATCAAGCTGATCCAAGTGACTTTCCCTTCAGCCCAAATTGGCCTTGGAGGGTGGACCTAACCCAAAACCAAGGGTTGACCCATTTAGACCCAAAACTAGCCCTTTCCCATTCCACTTTGATTCAAACCCTTTACACATGTCCATGGCCAATTGACCGCACAAACCTCCAGCCCCGTACTCACTCGGACTCGAGGGTGACCCATGCCTGCCCGCCACCTCCCGGGTCACCGGAAAACACCATGGCCGAGACCTCGGGAAGAGCCAAACTTTGGAATTCCACCTTGCTTGAGCCGCCCCATGCCCAATGGCCACCATGGCTTTTCTTCCCATGCCCGGAGCACGCTGATCCCAACCCTCGCCATCCCCGCGAGGCTCTCCAGCCACCTCTATTTAAACCAGACCCCCTCACGGCCATGGAGGAGAGTTGCACAAACCTTTCCGAAACTCTGCCAAAATTGCTCCAAACCCTACTCCATACTTAGGGAAGTTGATCCCCAGTGTCAATTTGCCCTAATCCCCACCAACAAAATCCAATTTCTCAACTGAAATTTCACCCAAAACCAGGACACTTTGCCACAGTGAGCCAATCTTCAAATTGACTGGTCCTACACCTTCACCGGACCAAGAGCGAAGTTTCCCATCGAAAGCCCCATCTCCAGGCCACCCAGTTGTTCCAGCCTCCAAGCTTTGTGATCGGGCTTGGTCGAAATCATACCTAGGCGACTCACCAGACCAGGAGGCTTCATCTGGTGCTTGCTGGGATCCAATCGAAGGTGACACAACCCTCAGATTGAAGCCACACTTCTCTGAGCAAAGGTATGTGCTAATTCTTCATCCCGAGCTTCTGGAGATTCTCCATTTCAAATGCTTTAATTTCAATGCGTGATCACTGTATAGATGTATTCGTCTCTTCAAGACGAATCCATAGAGCACAAGAACACAAAAATCCGTTAAGTATTGAGTGAGATATTAGGGATTTAGTGTGGACGGTTCTCGGGCTAGGAGGCTTGGGGACGATGAACGGATGCCGTTCATTTAATACACGAGCGGACGGACGGTCAGGATCGCGCCGGATGAGGAGACGGAATGATACAGCGGGCCCCTGGAGCGCTGAGTCGGATGACGGCGTCGAATCAGAAAGCGCCACGCGGCGTTTCGGAGCTGCCGAGGTTGACGCGGCGCTGCGTGGATAAATAGAAAATTAGGGTATTTTTCTATTTATTTAATTCCCTAAACTTGAAAAATCCATAACTTTGTCTAGAAAAATCAGAAAAATAAAATAAAAATACCCTCTTGCTCAGTGATCAGATGAGAATAATGTGGAAAAGAAATCATTTAATTTCATTAAGTATTTTATTTTTAATGATTTATTTCCCTTCTGCATTGTTTTAATTCTCCATGTATATAGGAAATTCACCATGGCATGAGACCATGGAGCTTTTGAAGCCTCCGAATTTGGGAACATTCCCTGAATTTTCTAAAGTCGAGGCCATCCTCGCGAGAAGTTATTGATTTTTCAAATTCATGTTATTGTTTTGAGTATTTTAAATCCAATAATTAGCATATTGTAAAATAAATTCTAGGAAAATTTGGTGATGTCTCTTATGACCAGAGGACCCTAGGAAAAATAAATTTTGAATTAATTCATTTAAAATAACCCTAATTGGCTTAAACACCCAAAATAGGTCCCTAATTAATTAGAGCTAATCATACATCAAATTGACTTGAAATTAATTCTCCACTGACCTTTAGGATCAGAGGAAACCACTATAAAAATTTGAAGTCAATTGGACTTGGTTAGCCCTACTAAATGGGTTGATTAAGCCATTTAGTCAATTTGAACTTTAAAAATTCATAACTTTCAAAATATTTTTCAAAAATTCACCAAATTGGTTTTGGAGCCTCTCCGATATCGGGGAATTTAAGAAAATTAAAATTTCAATTTTCTAAAAAAGTTGATTTTTTTGGTATTATTTTAATATTTTAATAATTAAAAAATAATGAAAATCACAAAAATAATAAAATTTACCAAAATGTTACATTTTGAATTCTAATCACTTAGGAACAAACCCCATATTTTTTGCTTAGGTCTATTTAATGAGATATTAAATTTTAAAGCCCTAAGGTAATTTTAAAATTAAAAAATATATTTTTTTAGCATTTCCACTAAAATAATTCTAATAAATCAAAGAAAAATCAGAAAATTGTAAAAATTGATTCTCTAATTTCCTTGATATCAGAGAGATTTTTGAAAAATATAAAATTTATTTTTCAACCTTTATTTTATTTTTAAATTAATTAATACTCCAAAATTTAAAATAATCATAATAAAAATAATATAATTCAAAAAATCACTAAAATTGGTCCAAGTGGTCCTCTCGGTAATTAGGAATGTCCCATAATTTTCTTAAGGACGAAACTTTCCTTTGGTCATATTATTAAATTTTCCTTGGAAATCCCTATTTTCCACCAAAAATAATTACATAAATAAATTAAATACAGAAAAATCACATTTCTCCTCTCATGTCTTTATTGACATATGAGTGAAGTCACAAAAAAATTTCAAGTTCATTTAAGCTCAATTTAGTGAGTTATGAAATTATTAAGCATGAAGGGCAAAATGGTAATTAAAAATTTTAACCCTTAATTAAAACTTTAGGTTTAATAAAATTAAAGTGTAAAATATTTGATCTCAATCTAATTTGGATGATTGAAATTTAAATAATTAAAGGGTAGAAACCTATTAAATAATTTAAAAATAAGTGAAATAAACCTTAATTAAATAATTAATTAAATTTGGAAGAATAATAAAATTGGAATTATTAAAATAGGGATATTATTAGGAAGAGATTTGTTCTTTAATTTAAAAATCCCTAAATTAATCATCTTAATAATATTTAATCCCCAATTAAAATGATAATTCAAATTTAATTTTTAAAATGTTAAAGGACTTAATCATTAAAATCAAATTAAAGTCAAATTTTCAATTAAATTAAAATTAAGAATAAAATTAAATTAAAGATTAAATTAAATTAAATCAAACAAATTAAATTAATTTAAATTAAATTAAATCAAATAAATTAAATTAAATTAAATTATATTAAATTAAATTAAATTAAATTAAATTAAATTAAAATAAAAAAAATAAAATCAAGTTAAAATTAAAATTAATTTAAATTAAATAAATTAAATTAAAATTGAAGCTAAACTAAATCAAATTAAATTACAGTTAAATTAAATTAAAAATAACATCACCTAAGACATAAAAAAATTTAAAAATAAATATAAAGCAACTTGAACACTATTCCAAATTTAAACCTGTTAACTGAAATCAAATTAAATCACAAACCATTTGAACACCAATTTGCCCTCGAAAGCTTTGGTTATCATAACTCCTAAACGAACGTTAAATGAAATGTTACTTCACCTATAGGATATTCAAATGTCCTAGTTCATCGAGCAAGATAACAAAAACTTGAATTCCCGGACGATTAATTCATTTGTATGATTAAATTCATTTGGACTTAAAACAATCCTATCAGTATTGAAAAGATGTTTAAGATTCTTCTTAAGCACTTCCTCAATATGATAGGATATTTACAAGAACAATTGAACTTAATTATTCTTTGATGAAGAAAATCGTCCTCAAACCAAAACACAAGAACATAGACGTCATAGGAAATGACTAGCTATAGGATTAGGAATTTGGTAGAAAACCATAAACCTCCCCTTAGCTTTATCTAGGAACTTGCTTAAATATTCTAATTGTTTTTTATGTGCAGCTTGGGATGACGGGAAGACCCTCCAGGTACGCTTTTATTTTATTGTAATTTACCTTATTGCAATTTATTTAATCGCATCGTACTTACTTTTCTTGCATGATAAACAACTGTTGCATGAAAACCCACACCTTTAGGATAGTCCCTAAAACTGAAACCAAAACTAAATTTAAAAGTCATTACAAGATAAAATTCACCGCCACAACATTTCAAAATATAAAACAACTCAAAATTTTATCACAAACAGAACACAAAACTGCAATTACAACTAAATTAAAACGTCTTGTTGGATGATCGGGAATACCTCGGATGATGTAACCTACGTGTTGCTAACGGGATTTCCCACGGTCTAAATGAAAGTGTGGAGCTCATTTAGTTGAGTTTAGCAAATTCATCTGGACTAAGTGAATCCGATAAAAATAACGATGCCGGAAGGATGGAACCGTGGGATCTTAACCGGTGTTGTTATAATCAACTTTAAGATTTGTTTTAATTAAAACATAAAAAAAATACTTGGAAATTAAGATTTCTCTAAACCAAAACACTTTTCTCATCTCCTGATTTATGACTTCTAAAACAAAACCCCTGCAACAACAAGGAGCTCGGAGCATGGTGGGCAGCATGGCCATCGTCATCAGCAAAACCTGAGTTTACTTCAGCAAAACTTTCCTCGAATTAAATAACCAAGCCATAGGGCTTCGAGGTAGTTTGCCTAGTGCAACATAAATCCTTAACCTTTTGTTAGGCATTTGCATTGCAAATTAAGCCCTAACCGATCTTAGGATTCCGAGGTAGTCGTCCGATACGACATAAACCCTCATATCTTCAAGGCTATTTGTATGATTTTATCATACAAATATAAGTCCTAATTAATTAAAATTGGCAAAATCAAAACATTAAATAAACATTAGGGCCTTCCTAAATTCAAGCCAAGCAATAGGATAGTCGGGAAATTACCGAAGTTTGCTTCGAATCTGTAATTTCTCCTACCTTTCTTCCTTTGAATTCCCAAAACAAAATGTTCCAAATTTGACCCATTCCCTATTGAAATTCCAAAATTCAATCCTTTGAAAACTTAAACTTTGAAATTCTTGAGATCAGAATTACTGATTATTATCGAGAGTTTTCTTAGGTGATTCTCGTCACTTAAGATGTAATTTACTATAGGGGCTTGCCCTTATAGGGAATTTTAAAGAACCTGGTAATATAAACCCTGTTTAATGCTTTCATATTAAGCAGGGAATTTGTCGGCTTATAAAATTGGTTCGCAGACCAAACGGATGTCACAAATCTTCTAGTTTATTTAATCGAGCCCCATCGTCAAGCAGTGTGTCTATTCTTCGGGATAGATACACGATTTGTGATGTGGTGCTCGTTTATATAAACTATTCGGGATGTGAGATCGGTTTGATTTCATATCTTAAAATTTTCAAATTTAAAATTATTTTCAAAAATCAAATACTAATTTTCAAATTATTTATTTAAATTATATTAAAAATCCGTCGACAATTTCTGTTAGGCGACCCCTTTTTCAAAATAAAACACACGACCTAAAAATATGCCGACATGGTCTTTTCCGACGACTGTGTTGGCTGGCCAGCCAGGGTCAGGTCACCCTCAAGGTCAGGCAGGTCAAGGTTGGGGTTTAGTGCAGTCAATTGGCCAAGGACATGTGTAAAGGAGTTTGATTTAAATTGAATGGGAGAAGACTCATTTTTGGATTGGTTTGGTTCAACTCATGTATTTGGGCTAGGTTCACCCCCCATGATCTGATTTGGGCTAAAGGGGATCAGTTGGGTCAGCTAGGAAGGGGTGGTGAAGTCCCCATCCAAGGTGATGTGGCTAATTTTAGCTTAGAGTGTTGCATGGATAAGGTTAAAAAGGCTTAATGAAGGTTTAAGAAAGAGTCCCCTCTTCTTGCCATTAATGGCTTAGTGAGGTGTCAAAGCTCTCATGGCTTCATATGGCATGTAAATGGCTTCATTTGGCTTGCTCATGGCTTGCGAAAAGGTTGGCTTATTTTCATAGGAATGGGTTTTGGGATTTTTGATGAGTTTAAGGGAAATTGGCAATGAGGTTTGATTTGGATTTATTTGATGATTGATTTAGAACTTAGGGATGATTTCAATTAAAGGTATGATGAAAAGAAATTGTCATGTGGGCTTTGGAGCTAATTTTGGGCTTTTGGATTTGGTGAAAATGGGCTTTTAGTATGGTTTAAGAAAGTGGGCCTTTAGGTTTGAAAACAAATTGGTGGATGGAGATTTTGTGAAGGATTGAGCCAAAAAAATATTGGGTTTAGTTTAAGGGATGTGTCATGAACATTTTAGAAAAGGTTTGGTGTCATTTAGAGTGGAATTGGATTTAATTTGGGCTTTTTTGAGAAAGGGGCCGAAGTGGCTCAAATTGGGCTAACTTGGGCTAAGGCTGGGCTAAGGTTGGATTTGATGTAAAATTAGTGTTGAGAAATGCTTATGGGAGTGTCACAAAGAGTTTTTAACTTTGGTTGGGCTTTGATTTTGGGATTTGGGCCCATTTGGGTTAGGTTTGGGTTTAGGCCAATTTAGGGGATTTTGGTTTTGGGTTAGGTTTGGGTGAAGTTTAGGTTCGAATTTGGGGTAAATCTTGTTACTGTTTTCCTTGTGGGGATGTTAGGAAGGTTTTAGAGAAGATTTGGGGTTAATTGGAGTTGAATTGGGCTGGTTTGGGCTAAGTTTGGGTCATGGGCAAAAATTGGGCTTTAGGCTTCAAATTGGAACTGGATCCAAATGTCAATCAAATTTGACTTGGACTTGGTCTAAATTGATATTGGCGATATTGAATTGAAGTTTAGAATTGAATTAGGTCAAAGTTGAGGTCAATTGAGTTAATTTGGTTTGACATTGGGTCCACATGGGTTAAGAATGAGCCAAATTAGGGGTTTTGGCAAAGGTGGATTAAATTGACAAAATTGGCTTATGGTGTAGTTAAACAAAATGAAATTGGGAATATTTGGGATATTCTGAAATTTTTTGGAAATTTTTGGAATTTATGGAATTCTGGGTAAGAAGGGCATTTTGGGTATTTGGAGGGTATTGAGGGGTATTTTTGGAATTTTTGGTATATTTGGCTATGGATGATCAATTTGAATGGTGGGAAATGTTTAGGATTGGTTTTGAGGAATTTTGGGTAACTTAGGTAATTTTGCAAATTTTGGGTAGTTTCAAGGGCATTTGGTAGGTTTGGTGGGTGTAGGGCCCCAGGGTCAAAAATTGAAATTTTGGAAAAATAAAGATCGATCAAGTTTGAGTAGAATGGAATCACTTTGGTTGAGCCATGAAGCCATATCAAGCCCATAAGAGCCATGAGAGGACTCATTTGAGGCATTCACTATGTTGTTCCTAACCCTCTTAGCCAAGGGCCTAGGGGTTAAGGTCCATCCATATGAATTACCTACATGAGTCAGGAAGTCAAGGTAGGTATGAATGGTTTTTGGATTTGGAATGTGTGTGAAAGTGTAATGTGTGCAGGTCAACCCTCACCAGACCAGGCCACCCAGGATAATCCTAAGGCCAAAGAGTCCTATAGGAAACTCATCCTTTAAACCTTCACATTTGACGTTAACCCTCCAAGGGGCTTGGGGGTTTTAGTCAAACTTATGGGGTTTGAAGGGAGTCAAGAAGTGTCTTGAATTTTTAAGTGGCGGGTGGCGAGTTCTATCTCTAGTCCTCTAGGATAGTCAAAGGGAAAACCTAAGGCTAGATCCTAAGTACTAAGAAGAGAGATCAGACCTCATCAGAAATGAGGTCAACATGCACAAACCTGTCGCTGATGACAAAAATATAGAATGGACTGTTGTGATCAACCGTACCAAGTTGTAAATCTTCGTCAGTTAAGGTTATGCCTGGCTGTTCATTCAATGTACAAACTCCATCCGAGGATGTGCTAGCCAACTGTGCTAAGATAATATCTGGATCAAGTAAGCCTTGATCAAATTTTCTCTCATCTCCTTTTACAGGATAAGAGCGTTATAAATGCTTAGTTTGGCTGCCAACTTCTTAAGAAGTGCTAGTACTAATCGACTTTACTTGAATTCTCAATATCATTTCAAGTTTGTACTTCTTCTGTTGCTAGAAGCACTTCTTCTTGAGTAATTATCTGTTTTCCTTTTTTTACTGGACCTGCTCTTAGCGGTAGCACCTTACCACCTCTTAAATCTACTTCTGTTATTTCTTCCTTCTATGGACCTAGAGGTTCTCCTATAACTGTAGCTAGCTCTTCTGGTAATGTTTATGTATCCGAAAAGTCCAAGTTGATGGCAGGTGGAGTTCCTTTGCACTCGAGGACTGGCTCCTCACTCCTTGTACTATCATAACCGGTTCGTTTGATATCTTCTTCATTTTCCACAACATTTTTATCGGTAACTAGTATGATTTTAGGTTAATTTTGGGAATCAAAATCCAGGTTAGATAGGTTGTGATTAGTTACATCATCACTAGAGACAGAAAGATCGTAGCCAAAATTGTTTCTATTATCATTATGAGACCCTGAAGGAGCATAAAGATAACCGTACAAAGTTAGGGGTTCGAGTGGTTTCACCCCGAATCTGAGATAACAAATCTAACAAGGGCAGCCCCTATCATATCCTTCACTCTTTCATCCTTAGTTTCATTCGCGATCTCCTTCTTCTTTCTTTCCCATAGCGGTAGACTCTTTGGTGAAGTCTTCATCTTGGACTGGGCTGGTGTTAACCCACTTTTGGTTGAGCATTAGTATCTCTTTAGAATAGTATAGGGTCTAGCCATAGGGCTCTCCTAGTGAATTTCTTAGAAGTCTAGTCATGGCACCCCTCCCCATAGAAATTCAAACTTTTCTTACATCAGTGGGAGTTTTCATATGCTTAATTTGGGAGGAAGAGACCAAGCATAAGGAAGCCCAGTAGAAATCTCCTATAAGTGGTCAAGCCATAGGATCTACCCTGGGAGGTTTGGAGATTACACCTCACACCACACACCACACTTACACTCACAACCCTAAATAAAACACATCCCACTTTGATCCCCTAACTCATTGGAAACTCATGTAAGTGGTTTTCCCAAGCTCTTAGCCTCAGGCTAGGGTTTGGCAAGTACCAACACATAGAGGACCAAATGAGGGTGACCCTTTGTCCATGGCTCAAGCTAAGAAATTACATACTACTCACCTTCAACCAATCCCAATTTGCGCGAACATTCCAAATTCCTAACCCCTTTGCTTTAAAATACCCAAAAATTCCCAAAATACCTAAAATGCCGCCAAAGCCTAAAACCCCCAAAATCTCCAAAATCATCCAAATTCCCATAATTTCTTAAAAATAATTCCAAATTACTTCCTACCACTCAAATTGACCAAAATTACCCAAAATTACAAAATTTTCCAAAAAATCCCCAAAATGACCAAAATGACCAAAATGCCCCTCTTTGCCCAAAATTCCAAAAATTCCCATAAATTCCCAAAACCTCGCAAATATTCCCAATTTCATTTCTCTCAACTACCACATGACCTAATTTGGCCAATTTAGTCTAATTTAACCAAAAAGGACCAATTTGACCCATTTAACCCAAAAGTCCCCAAATTAAATTCAATGTCTACCCAATTGATCCCAATCTTGCCTGATTTCAATATCAAACTTTAATTTAACATCTCCAATACCAATCTAAACCAAATCCAAGCTCAATTTGACCCAAATTTGAATTCAATTTCACTTAAAACCCAAAGTCCATATTTTTTCCTAAGTGACCCAAAATACCCATATTGACCCAATGTCAACCAATTCCTCCAACAATCCTAAACCCTCCATAACAATCCTATGAATCACATGCAACCTTAAATTTCCCCCAATTTGAGACCAAGTGTCACCTAAATCCACTTGAAATCCAAAAATACCTAATTGTAACCCAAGTTTAACACATGCCCAAATTCTACCAAATTGATTGGCCTAACCCAAAAATTTCCACCCAATTGATGTTGGGAACTCCTCACCACATTCCCTTAGACCATTTGGAACCTTCAATTGGGCCTGAACCCCAATCTAGCTAAATCCAAACCCAAGTTAGCCCAAATGACCCCTAAACCAATTCAAAACCCCTCCAACGCCTTCACAAACTCTTTGTGACAATCATGTCCACCAAATTCCTCAATCATTTCGGCTTAAGCTAAGCCTAATCTTAGGCTAACCGAAATTGAACCCAAAGTGCCCAAAATTGAACCTATGAAACAATTCTCCAAAATTGAACCAAATTGGCCAAATCAACCTCATGGCAGCCAACCTTAGTACCCTTAGGACTGGTCTGACCTGTCCTAACTCAGCTACATTGAGTTATGGACCAAAGGTCCCTCACCTAGGGACCAATGTATCCATCTCTTTATGGCTAGCCCATGTCTCCCCTTAACCCTTGAATAAGCAACCATATGCGTAATTAAATGCACTATGGAACTACTTACACTCCCTTGCACTTGCCAGCCATCTTCCCTGCCCTTGCCGGCCGCCTCAGCCACCATAATGACTTAGCTCGAGCGCCCCCATGCTCCATGAAACTCAATATAGAGCCATGTCAGTGAAGGATCACTTAAACGATCAATGGCCTTGCACTGCCTTCACCCTAAGTGGCCTAAAGAACTCAAAGCCAGGCCTTGAGCTCTACTCATTGGCCATTTCTATAAAAGCTACCTCTCCACAGACAAAGAACAAGTGCTAAAAATTTCTTAACAAAACTCTGCTAAAATCTCACCAGAGCTCCTCCAGACCTCCCTAAGACCATTCCAACAATTTTCCCCCTCTGGTCCCCACTGTCTAAGCTTAATTTCAACTCAAATTTGGCCGAATACCAGGACACATTCCAATACACCTCCACACAGCACCAAATCTCAATTAACTGCACCTACACCTTCCCAGCAGTGAAAGAAGAAGATCCCTCATCAGAGCCCCGTCACAGAAGGCCTCTGCACCAGACTTCCATCAAAGCTCAAAATCGGGTCTGGTCACTTTCATACTTAGATAATTCACTAAGGGAAGAGGCTTCATCTCTGAGATCTTGGGACTCCAATGATGGTATAGAGCATCTCTGATTGAAGCTTCACTTCTTAGAGCCAAGGTATTGCCTCCTTCTTCTTCCCAAGCTTCTCTGGATTCTCTATGTGATTAGGGTTAATTTAAACTATGATTAGTCATATGGATATGTTCGCCATGCTTAGATGAGTCCATAGGATCAAAACCAAAGTGTTTTGATTGAGTCTAGGCTTTGATATTAGGGTTTTAGTGTGGACCGCTCTCAGGATAAACCGGTCGAAGATGATGAAGGAGCATCATCGGATCACGCGTATAATGCTTGGTCGGCTAGGATAGAGTCGGATGGAGATCGGGTACATAAAGCGCGGTAGCGTGGCATCCCAGTCAAATGGCGGCGTCAAATGGCGGAGCAACACGTGGTCTTTAGCAGCTGCCTAGAATCCAGTCAGTACCACGTTGTTATGTAGGAAAATCCCTATTTTCTGAATTTATTAAATTACTGGAACTTTAAAATCCATATCTTGGCCTGAAAAATCAGAAAAATAAAAGAAAAATACCCTGTTGCTCAGTGAACAGAGGAGAATAATGTGGAAATGTTTGAAGTGTTTTATATGTATATTTTACTTTTAATGATTTAAATACTGATTTAAGTCTTTTAATTCTCCATTGATCCATGCATTTCACCATGGCTTGAGCTTTGAGGGTCTTGTTCTATCTATTAAAACGGATCTTCCCTGATTTTTCCAAAATTAGGGGGAATCTCTGTTAGAAGATCTTTATTTTTCAAGTTAGTGTCTATTTTGGAATAAAAATTGTAATAATTAAAATAATAATAAGAAAAATACGAAGTAAATTGTAGTAGGTCTCTCATGATTAGAGGACCCTAGGATAATTATTTCATGAGCTAAATCACTAAGATGTGCACTAATCATCAACTTGACCTAAAATAAAAACTTAATTAATTAAGATAAAATAAAAATTAAAATAACCTAAAAAATGATTCTCCACTATGCTTCATGGATAGAGGAACTCCCATAAAAATTTTGAAGTCATTTGGAATGAATTTAATGAGTTAAATGATTTTTTTTTAAGTGCAATGGTATTTTTTGCACTTAAATGAATTTTAATAATTAAAATACCACCCCAAAAATTTTAAAATTAATTTTGGGAGTTCTCTGTGATCAGAAGAATTTTCTAAAAATAAAATTGGAATTTTTATAAAATTTTCATTTTAAATCATATTTTAATGTTTAAATCATGAAAATAATTAAAAATCAGAAAAGTATTAGAAATCATTAATTTGTCACTTTTGGCTTCCTAATCATTTAGGAACCATCCCCATTATTTTCCTAAGGCCCCAAGTTAAGATTTTAATTTTTAAAGGCTTAAATGATTTTTAAAATGCTAAAAAATAAATTTGCTTAATTTTGTACTAAAATAATTCTAAAAATTGAAAAAAAATCAGAAAAATATAAAATTTATTTCTCTGGGTTCCTTGACCTCAGAAAGATTTTTGAAAAATATAAAATTGAATTTTCAAGTTTTAAAATATTTTATAATTAATTAAAACTATAGAAATTACAATAATTTGAATAATTAAAATAAACTTTAAAAAATTATGAAATTTGGTCCAAGTGGTTCAGTGGTCTAGGTTTACCTCCAGTAAAAATTTCAAAGTAAAATATTTTATTTTGATCAAGTTATTGAATTTTCACTAAAAACCACTATTTTTACATTAAAATAAATATATAAATTAAATTGAAAATTAAAAAAATTACATTTTCTCCTCTATTGTTTTAATTATCTCATTAGTGAGAGAAAATAAAAATTCCAAAGTCATTTGAATTGAATTTAAGGAATTATGAAGTGATAAGGCCCCAAGGGCAAAGTTGTAATTTTTAGGGTTTTAAGCCATAAATAATATTTAGGTCTAATCAAAGGGTGAAATGGGCAATTAGTGATCCTAAATAATATGATTGTATGATTGAGACATTAAAGGGATAAATGGTAAGAAAAAACTTCAATTTAATCAGATCAAAATTAAATGTTTGGATTTTCCTAATTAATTTTAATTTTGAAGATAGTTAAACAAAATGATCCATATGGTTAGGGGTTAACCTTGGAGGTTAATAATCCACCAACTTACACCCCTATTTGATATATTAAATGATAGTTCAATATTTTGATAAAAATTTATTAAACCCATTTAACTTCTTCTAGAAGAACTACAAATGTATCCATTAGAATTTTAGGGGCATAGTAGTGAGCTAGACTTAACTAAACTTGCTAAAAGAAGTTTAGAAAAGCAAACTTCATTAAATTCTAAATACTTGAAAACACTATAAGCCCAATTATGAAATTAATTGGCTAATTTTCCCAAATAAATTGACATTGCCTGAAGTGCTTTTCACCCACATAATCTCTAAATGAATTAAAAAATGATAGTTACCCGATCTTTCGGGTTTATTAAAAACACCAACTCACTAAGCATAAGGGTATAAAATAGATAGGTTATTTAATAATTATGATAGGTTTAAAAAATGATCTCAAGGAAGCTCAAAAGAATTGTGAAACATCTAGGTATCTCCCAGAGACTCTTCACAAGTCTTTTGGACAACTTGTAGGACTACTGCACCGATCTTATTTATTAAATGAAAATATCTCATAAATGAAGAGGACTTCACCGGGTTATGACCTAGGAGTCTGCAGGCCTGTGACGAACATATCTATAAGGTTTTACTTCCTGCAAATATAAATGTTTATTACAAGAATACTAAAGTTTCTCATGGAAGAACAAGAAGACTCGCCAGGTACACTTTTATAAGTTTACAACGGTTTCTTTTCCTGTTTTTTCTATACTGCACTTTACCTTTCTTGCAATTTGCATGATAAACAACAATGTCACCCTACATAAAAACTAAAACCTTTAGGATAGCCACAAAACCAAAAAATAAACTAAATTAAAAATTACAATAAGATAAAAACTCACCGCCACAATAATCAAAATATAAAACAACTCAAAATTTAATCACAAACAAAATAAAAACTACAATTGTAGCAAAATTAAAACATCTAGTTGGATGATCGAGAATTCTTCCGAGGAGATAACCCACGTGTTACCAAAAAAATTTTCACATGGTCTAAATGAAAGTATGAAACTTGTTAAGTTGATTTTAGTAAATTCATTTGGATTAAGTGAATCCGATTAAAATAGCGGTGTCGAGATGATGGAACCTTGGGATCTTAACCAGTGTTGCTATAATCTACTTTAATGATTCCCCTAATAAAATATTAAGACACCTAAATTTAATAATTTCTAATGCATGACACTTCTCTCTTCTCCTCAATTAACACTTCTTTAAATTAAACCTGCTACGACAAGGAGCTTGGAGCATGCGTCGTTGGCAGCATGACCATCTTCAACAGCAAAATTTATCTACACCAGCAAAACCTTTTCTTAGTCTAAACAACAAGTCATAGGACTTTGAGGTAGCTTGCCTAGTGCAGCATAAATTCTCACATTTTTTTAGTCCTTTGCACAGCCCTTCTATGCAATATAAGCCATAATTCACTTTATGATTCTGAGGTTGTCGTCAGATACAACATAAATCCTCCCATCTTACAGGTCGTTTTCATAATCGAGTATTATTTAAATGTAATCTCTATAATTAATTGGCATGATTGAAATTTAAATAACTTCATTTCCAAGATTTAAGGCCAAACTATAGGATAGTTTGGAAAAACATTAAGATTTTTCTTGAATCTATGTCCTTCCCCTACCCTTCTCTCCTTTGGAATTTGATAAAATGAAATGTTCCAAAATTTGAGCCATTCACCTATTGAATTTCTGACTATCACATTTTATTGGAAAACCTTACCTTTAAAAGTCATGAATATGAATATTTTATATCAAGAGTTTATTAGGTCACTTCGGTTATCTAAGATGTAATTAACTATTGGGGTCGCCCATATAGGAAACTTAAAAATCCTAAATTAATATAAACCCTATCTAACTCCTTCATATTAGGTAAGGGAAATTGTCAGTAAAAATGGTTCACAGATTAAATAGATGTCATAAATTCTTTAGTTTATTTGATCTAGCTTCACCTCAAGGATTGTTCTTATTCCACTGGATAAATACATGTCTCGCGGTGAAATGCTTGATTACCTAAACTATTATTTATATGAGATCGGTTTGATTTCATATTCTTTAAAATAAAAGATAATAATTTGACAATCCATATATATATATTAAATTAAATCAAATCTCTATTTTATAAAATTTAAACCCTTTTCAAAACAAAACCCCCAAAAACATATTTTCAAAAGAAGGAAACGAAAACAAAACGACTGACAGTTTCATGACGACTCCACTGAGGAATTGTTTCTCTCTTCATTAACATCAGAAAATACTATATTCATATATCGGTAATGTGTTCAAGTCCCTTGTGAGCTAGATTACCATTCTTTTGTTGACATACTTCACCCATTTCTTTCTTGGGAAAGTGTGATCAACTCCTCTACATTTCAGGACCGTCTTTTTAGTCACTCCTAAATAGATGGGTTTAGGATTCCCTAGGTTTTCCTTTTGATCTTGTGGGGTCGGACCTCCAATAGGTTTGTTCGCGAGCAAATCTCTCTAGGGAAATCTGCGCTGTGAGGGGGACCTCCAATGGGGCCCTGTACTTCACCTCTTTTCCGAGCCTTTCGCGTTCAATCATGTCTTCGTAAGATTGACCCACTCTTCTTTAAACCTTAAGACTCCTTTAAACCAACATGTGAAAATCTAAAAAAAAATGAAACAAAAGAATAATAAAATGAAATGAAATTCATCCCAGTCCACAGAATAACCTTTTTCGTAGTGTTTACACTATGATGGCATGGTTTTTTGGCCCTCACTAACTTTCAGAATGCTTCACCTCAAAGTTAAAGATGGTAGCCCCTACACTGACTTTCTCCTTCTATTTGTCTTCCTCCCACAAAGCCCGTCTTGCAGCATCGATGATTCAATTCGGGACTGGCTACAATGAGTTTGAAGTCGTACTTGGAAAAGCTCTGTTTGTGGTCGTGAAAGTTGCCACTCCTGAAATTCAAGAACCGTCTGCTGAGTTCAATTTAAACTCTCATGAGGATTTCCCTTCTACTAAGAAGGTAAAGATAACCACTCCTCCCATCAAGTCAACCGTCTCCGTGCCAAGGAAAGTTTTAACCTCTACTACCACAGGCTTCGCTATCATGCACCTACTTTTCTGTCTACCAAAGGGAAAAAGATTCTGTGAGAAGATGATCTTGAAGATAACTTCCTTTCTCCGATACTGGACACCTCTCCTCTTCTTCGAGGTAGCAGGTTCCACCCATTAGCTGACACTACTGGAGATGAATTTCTCCAAATGATTGTCACTACACTTCCAGCACCACACGGTCGTGATAAGGAGAGGGGAAGACCCACACCTATTACCTGTGCTCACACCCTTCTATGGAGGTTGTCTGAAATAGAGGGTTGTTCCGTTGCCAAGCTTCTCAAGAGGATGGGATGTGCAATATCTCCTAAAATCAAGGATAAAATTCTGAGAATGGAAAGACCCGTACCGAGTTTCCGTCAAAGATTGTCTGGGAAGCATGTTGATACAGCTACTACATATGATAGTTGATCCACCAGATATTTATACATACAATTACGATATGAAAATTGGTAACGGTGATAAAAACTTTTCTCTGCTGGATATATATGCTTATGATTTTGATATGAAAATTATGATTTATAATGTGGGTACTACACAAATATACATATCGTTTATCAAGTAATATATGACTTTCTGATTAAGCCCTGAGATATTAAACCCACAGGAAAAGTGAAAAATCTTTAAACAAATAAGAAAATTATCTTTTTTACTTTTTTAATTGGCTTTTGAAAGTAAGTTTTAATTTTAAAAAGTTTGATAGTTGATTTTACTCTTTAAATTTTCTTATAAAAGTTAAACAAGAATTTAAAATGATAAAAACTGTAAACACGGTATGAAAAACACTATTAACTAGAATATCTTTTTCTTTCCTTTATAAAGTATTAATAATTATGAAAGTATTGTTGTGGAAGTATTGAAATTTGTTGTGCTATATTGAAGCAAATGTATTCTTTACCCTTACTTGGTTCTATAAAGAACATTGGTTAATTTGAAATTTTATCATTTTGAATATGGTTAGGCAGGGAAGATACCAGCTCTCACTCTAGAGTTCCCTCATTTCCGTCCATCTAGGGGCTAACTTCTCATAACAAAATTCAAAACTTCAAACCAAATTAGGTGATTTTAGCCTGTCACACTAAAAATCCTCTAATTTTACTCCCCTTTAAAATACCTTCTAATATATTGCATTCAATTATATGTACTGCAATTTTCACCCATATAATTGCATGTGATTCTTACTAACTTTCATGAGACAATACCGCATTGAATCTTACATAATCTCACCACTATTTTTACATCTTAACAGGCCAAATTAAGAAGTAAATAAAGTTTATAGAATCAATCTTCACAATTTCTTCCAACTTTAAACATATATACATTCCATAACAATTCTTCATGATTTACTTCTTCATTTAAGAAAGAAAAAGAAAAGTAAACTACTCAGAATGCATTGAGAAAATACAAAAACACATTAATTTGAAATAAAAAACCATAAGAAAAAGAACAAACACAACAAGTATTAATTATAACTAAATGTAAGAACAAAAGTAAACACTTATCTGAAAATCCTCTCCACAAGACTCAGGAAGCTCCTCTAAAACTTTAAAACTTCACTAAAATTCTCCTTAGAGCAGGTCTCCCAACTCCGATGACTCAGAAACAGACTTCAGACATCAATAAAAACTAAACTAAAGGAATGAAAAGAAGTGGGAAGAAGAAGGCTTCAATCCTAACCTTTTCTCTTTTCTATTCTCTACTCCAACTCGTAATGAAAACTCTTATAAAATACAAGAAAAACTTTGTAAAAAATCTCTACAAAATGCAATGGAAGAGCCCCTAATCTTTCCTAAGATTGTCTTTAAAATTAAATCAAAAGGTGCCTTGGTGTCTCTTCAAAATGTGTCTAGATTCGATGTATCCAACAAAGAATGCACCCCTTCATTCAAACTTGCCTCCTAAAAGAGGTTATGGAAGTTACCACCTAGAGTTGCATCCCATCCCCTTTGAAAATGGCACCAAATTCAAGTTAATTTTGATTTTTAACTATGGCTGCTAAGCGCCGGCCCAGCAGCGCTTAGTCGCTAATGTCCAAATTTTCATTTTTCATTTTTTTTGCTCCAAATTTGATCCAATTTTTCTCCTTTCATCATTATCACTCATTTTCATCATACCTGCAAGAAAAACACAAAATACCTTCCATTAAAATGAAATATCATAAAAAATAGGTATAAAAATATGCATAAAAAATACTATATATTTTAGGTATATCAAAATCCCACAAACATAAAATGTTACTTGTCCTCAAGTGATAGTTAATCTGATAGAAAAAATTTGAACATGCAAATTATGTAATGAGTTTCTCAGGAAGATAACAAAATTTTGTTTTAGAAATGGAATAGTCCAGTTTAGAAAAAATTCTAGTAATTAAGAAAAACTTAAAGTTTAGAAAGGTCTTAAAGAAAGAAAAATGACAAATATAAGACTCTATCTAATTCAGAAATATTTGTAGATTCTTCAAAATATAGGATTCAAACATCTTATTTTTCTCACTTAAAAATCTTTATTTGAAAATAATTTTACTTACTATATTATAACCTTAAGCTATAGATCTTCTCTGAACTTATATGTCAAACTTTAGGTATGGAACCAATTTTTTATTAGGCCCTTAAATCCACAAACTTCTCCTCAAATTTTACATACTATTTTTCACTTTTTCTTTTTCTTTTTCTTTTTTTTCTTTTTATTTTTTTGTTTATTCTTTTTATAAGGCAAGGATTACTGTATCTGGATAGGCCTTCAATGATTTTGAATTCTGACCCGATTTTTGTACTTCTAAATACAAGAATTTGTTACCACTGCTAGAAAATTTAATTTCTGGCGAAGGCGCGAAACACTTGACCTGGAATAACTTGGTATATAGATGTGTACCAAATAAAAATTTTTAAATATATGTTTATATAGCAAAATATAATTTTAAAAAGAAAATATTTTATATACTTTTTTTGGGTACTACGCAAGTATACATATCGTTTCAAGTAATATATGGCTTTGAAACAAAGACCCCAGTATCGATCCCACGGGGAAAAATTATAGTAATAAATTTTCTAAATATTGTATTTCAAAAATCTTTTTATATTTTAATCTAACTAAAAATTACTATTAATTTACTAGATGCAAATAAAGAAAACAATAATAAGACAATGATTTATGAAAACTATATAAAATAAACAACTTTCTTCCCTTCAATTAATCTAAGATTTTTCAGATAATTTAATATTCGTTGGAGAATTTGATTTATGGTATTTTGCTAAATAGAAGCATTCCTATTCTTTACCCTTTGATCCAGGGGCAAAGAACATTGGCTAATTTACAAATCAGGTCCGGATATATTGTTAGTAGAATGGGTTAATCTAGACTCACACTACTAGATGTCCAAGGGTGGCTATGGTCGGCCCTACTAGTGACCCTTTCCTAATTTATAAATCAAATTATAAGAATTTAGTCTGTCACTCTAAAAACTTATCAATTCTACACCCTTTAAATCTTATCTTCCTATTTATTTTCACTTCACCTTGAATAGCCCGCACATGGCCTTCGACTACCCAAGGATTCATGTGACACTTACAAGTTAAGAGTTTTTCTCCTTCTAGGTCTCAAAACTCTTCAACAGGTTTTAACAATTTAAATGACCAATTTAAAAAGTAAAGTAAGATCAGGTATTAATGTCATAACAATGTTTTGAAAATATTTTAATTTCAATTCTTCATCAAATCTTTTATTATCTTATTTATCTCTTCATAATTGAAGGAAGAAAGTAATCTAACTACTCAGAACACATTAAATATAAACAGCAAAACATAATAAATAAACTTTGAATCAAATATAAAATACTTATCTCAAATATTCCTTCTACAGATCTTATGATTCCTACTGACTCCACAGTGTAATGAACTCCAGATACAATAACTTGAAAATAAACTTACTAAACTAAACAAAAGTGGCACTAAATTTCTATCTCTAAGGATGAGAGATCCTAAAGTGGATAAGCGAAAGGGGTTACAATGGGAGGGGCACATTTTTCTGAATAAATGGACTCTTATTTATAGGCTTCAAGGGTTTCCTTGAGGCACCTCTTCAAAACATGTCCACATTCAATGAATCTTCTAGAAGGTTTGTCTGGCGCCTAGGCGCCGGACACCGCGTCCTGTTCTTCGAACCTCTTCACTTTGGCTCGCACCTCTTGAAGATTAAAACCGTTTTGGAGCATCCAAATGCAATGTATCACATGTCCTGGTATCAAGGAACAACTGCCAGTCTTCTAGAATGTCCAATAACCGCTCACTCCGTCAAAATAATAGTTCAAACATTGTCAAAAACTTGACAGCTTCTGTATCGAGTCTGGCGCTTAGGCGCCAACTTCTAGCGCCTATGCGCCAGGCCATTGTTTTTATACTTTTTGTATTTTGCTCCATTTTTGCTCCTTTTTGCTCCTTTTTGCTCCTTTTTCCTTTTTGGACCTTTTTACATCACCTACATCCAAAAACACAAAAATACCTTTCATTAAAGCATAATATCCTTAGAAATTGATAAGAATTAAGATATAAAGAAATAGGTATTGTTTTATAGATCAAATTCCACCCTTCCATTTAATATAAAGGTCAGATATATATCTTTCACTTAAAAATCATAATAATAGTATTTGAAAATTATTCCTGAATAAATGAAATTTAAGCTTTGAAGAAAAAAAGTCAAATTTTCTATTTATCCAAAAATATAAAATTTCTTACTAAAGATAGATAGCTATATTTAACATCTCTTCACTAAGAAAATTTTAATTTTAAGTTTTTCATGATTACTATAAATTTTCAAATAAATTCTTTTATTCATTTCTATATTCAAAATTTTTGTTCCTCTAATATAACTTCATATACATAATTGTTCTCAATCAAGAAATGAGATTTATGTTATGTATTCTTGAGAACAAATAAAATTTTAGGCTTTTGACAAATTTTTTTGTTTTTAAAGTTCCCCCAAAACTTTAATTTTTAGTTAGGATAAAACATTTAAGCATAAGAAATGATACATGGGTGAGAATTAAAGACTAACATAACATGCTTGTAGGAATTTAAATATCCCAAATATGCAAGTATAACAAATTAAAAAATAGGAGTAAAATGAAATCAAATTAAGTTTTTCCAAACATTTTCTTTTCATAAGAAGAAAAGTAAAAATTTCAAAAGACTTCTACAGTAGTGGAGGTTTTCAAAGAAAATACACACCAACTGAAATCACACTAATACTATATAACAAATGGTAGTGGTAGATTTTTGTAGAGTTTTTAAGCATGTAGTTTCCTAAATAGTAGTTTCTATAGTGCTCTCTAATCTCCTAATAGTTTTAGAATTAAAGTACACCCCAAAAAAAACTCTAGTACCACATACACATTAAAACATTTACTACCACACACACTACGCTCAAAGCAACATATAAAACATTAATCCAACAACAATACATCTTAATATGCATAACAGATAAATAGTACAACTACAATCTGCATACTATCAGAGTTCACATCACAACACAATCATCAAACAAAATACTAGACAAAGTACATAATAACACATCACAACAATACAAAAACTAAAACCAATAACATACATCTACTTTTCATCCTCATCATCATCATCATCCTGCTCGTTCCAATCCATGGATGGCACATAAGGTATGTAGAATGGATGAGGGAGCATCTCAGTACTCTGATCACCTCTAATCAGTCTATCCAAATAATGCTGATAATTCTTCTCATACTCATCATGTTTTACAATATATCTCTCCACATTATCCATCTTACCATCCATATCTTTCATATGCTCTAGAGTAAGACTCACTTTCTTCAAAATTTTTCTTAATAAACCAGTCTGTGAATCAGTAGATGATGAAGCTCGTGAAGTAGTAGCATGAGAAGTAGATGCAGCAGATGAAGAAGCAGTAGAAGCCCTACCAAATCGTCCTCTGCAGCCAAATTCTGAATGTACAGTGTAAGCTCCAACGTTTACACTAGTGACAGGTCTCAATGGCTGAAGTACCTCTTCCCATGTTTCAAATTTCACTTTAGACCATTCACATGATGAATGAGTCAGGGAAGAAAATCCCATACCTGCAGTAGTGGTAGATCTGACACAATTAACAATATAATCATAAATGATCGCTCCAATATCTATAGGCTTCCCTTGCTGAATGCAAGAGTTCAAAAAAGCTCTTTGCCTTGTCACTTCACTAGTATGACTTGAAGGCAACAATTAAGAAGAGATAAAATAATGCCATGACTTAGAAGTGGCATTTAATTTGGAAGCAGGAAAATTCACTCTTCTATCATTTGTTATTTTCCATATTCCTCTTCCATCAGTCAAAAATCCCATTATCTCATGTAACTCTCCCTCCGTAGGATGGAAATTAGAATAAATACAGAACATAGCAGGAGGCATTTTTTAGAAAGTGTTAATTAACCCATAAGAAAAGTCCACATCTTGCACCCTAACCATCACCAAATTCTCTTCTGATGCAGGCAAATTCACATAGAATTCTCTAACAACAAAAACAACAGCAACAACGGAGAACCAACAGTAGTTCTTCCAGTTTCTCCTAGCAATCATATCTTCAATTACTTCTCCTGGCTTGCTGAAAACTCTCTCAGGAATCAGTTTACGTGATTGCAACGCATCGACGTATCGTTCCTCAGCCCTCGCACTAACAAATTTATCGGAATCAAACTTCGTCTTTCCTCTCGCGCGCTTTGACTTTGGAGCCATCTCTAAAAATTCACGAAAAATTTACCATAAATTCCAAAATCAAACTAAACTTTTTAAATTATCTTCCAAAAGATGTTTCCACTAAATCCAAGCAATTTCTTAAGTTTTTCCACAATTTTTCACCATGAATAGTGATTTTAAGATTTTCCAAAATGTACTCAAAATACATGGTGAACAAAAAACTTTTACTTAGGAGTAGTGCTCTTACCTCAAGGAATCCAAATTTACATTTTTTTGTTGAGATCAACTTTTAAATGGTCCAAATCAAGGATGCCCTAGACTCTTTCGCGTGTGAAAATAATGGGTTGAAGATGAACAGGGGAGTTAAAATGGCGATTCACGGGTTTTTAACTTCTAGGAACCAATTTTGGCTAACTGGCGCCTAAGCGCGAATCCTTCGACGCTTAGCCGCAAAATCTAGTGCTAAAGCGCCGACACTCTGGAACTTAGCCGCCAATACCCAAATATTCAAAATTAAGATATATGCTTTAAACCACTTTTTAATCACACTTAATCTCTTAAAAATGATTATCTCTTCCCCATAAATCTTCCAATATTCCAATTCAAATGTTTAATATTCATCGATTCCAAACAAAATTTCACACAAACACAAACTTATATTCATTAAAACAAACATAGCACTTAATACAATCGTAGAATTTTTATCCACATACATAGGATTAAATTTTCTAGATACAAGAGACTTAATCTCAAATTAATAAGTTTACATCTCTAGGATGTAACTATCACATCATAAGGCATAATTAAAACTCAAACATAAACACTAAAAACACCAAACAAAACACATAAGAACACTAAACATATTAAACAAAACACATAAGAACACAAAACATATAAGAACAAAGCACACTTAATTCCACTCTCCATTAGGCGGATTATGTCCAGGACCATTATTATTCTCATTTGACCCTTCTGGAATATAAATCTGATAGAACGGGCGATAATTATTCATTCTTATATCTTCTTCTTCAATCCATTAGTTCTTCAAAAATATTGCCTTATCCGTTTCTTCCACGTATCTTGAATGACTGAATTGCATCTTGAGTTTCCATTCCATGTGCTCCAAATTTAAGCTAGTTTCATTGATCTTTTCTTCCGTTGAAGTCACATGGGCTTCAATTTTTTCAATCATTTCTACAATCCCTTAAATACTAAAAGTGAGAAATCTATTGAATAACTCTTTAGCACTGTCACTAATGAACTTACTCTTATCAGAATCTTGCTTCTTCTTAATCTCATTCTTCAGGGAAGACATAATGTACTCAAAGTACTCTTCTTAAGATTTAGAAAAGAAAATAGGACTTGGGGCAAGTGTTTCTCTTAAATCAGGTTCTTTTTTATAGACTTGGGAAGTGTTAAAACTACCCCAAGAAGTTTTAAAACTCCAAAATAACTTTCAAAACTTCTTCCCCATGATCTAGGCTTCTAGAATCTCATTTTTCACGTTTTTTGTAACTCCGACACCTGAGCCCCAACTAGGCGGCGCTTAGCCGCCAGTGCTCAATTTAGCACAGGTCTGCCAAATGTCCAAGTTTTCATTCTGACTTCTCTAAGTCATCAAATAAGGTCAAATAAACTCTATTTAGTTTAAAAACTCTAAATTACTACCAGTAAAAACATAAAAATAAACCAAATAAAGCAAACAAAGCACACAAAACAAACATAAAGCAAAGCAAATTGATAATTATGGTTTGCCTCCCACAAAGTTATTGGTTTAATGTCTTCAGCCTGACAAGCCCAAAACTCATTCTGAGTGACCCAACATCAGATTCTCATCAGACTTAGATTGCTCGACTGAAAAATATGGTTTAAGTCTATTTCCATAAACTTTAAATATTTTTTCAGTCTTAGGATCTTGAATATCCAAAGCTCCATAGGAATAAATTTTCATCACAATGAAAGGACCCATTTTAATAGACTTAAGTTTTCCAGAAAAAATTCTCAATCTGGCATTTTACAACAAAACTTTTTGTCCTGGAACAAGATTGTTAGTAATAATTTTTCGATTATGCCATAACTTCATCTTTTCCATATAAATCTTAGCACTTTCATAAGATTCATTCCTTATCTTTCAAATTATAATTGAACTCTTTAATAGCCCAAAATACTTTATACTCAAGTTCAAAAGGTAAATGACAAGCTTTTCCAAAAATTAGCCTATATGGAGACATTCCTATAGGGGTTCTGTAGGCAGTCTTATAGGCCCAGAAAGCATAATCTAGTTTGATTGACCAGTCCTTTCTATTTGGATTAACACTCTTTTCCAATATTCTTTTAATTTCACGATTGGATAATTCAATCAAACCACTTGTCTGCGGATGATAATCAGTAGCAATGCGATGATTAATATGATATTTCTTTGCTAACTTTCTAATAATCGCATTTCTAAAATGACTTCCCCCATCAGTTATGATTACTCTTGGTATTCCAAATCTGTAAAATATATTCTTTATCAAAAAATTTGCTACATTTTGAGCATCACATCGAGGTAAAGCAATAGCTTTAATCCATTTGGAAACATAGTCTACTTCCATCAAAATATAAACATTTCCGAAAGATGGTGTAAATGGTCACATAAAATCTAATCCCCAAACATTCAATATTTCAAATTCCAACATATAGTCTAGGGGCATCTCATTTCTCCTAGAAATATTGCCTACACGCTGGCATCTATCACAATTTTTAATATAAGCATTCACATCCCTAAAAATTGTAGGCCAATAAAATCCAAATTGTAAGATTTTATATGTAGTTTTATCACTTCTAAAATGTTCCCATTAATCAGAAACATGACATTTTTCAATAATTTCATAAGTCTCTTCCAACGGTACATATCTTCGAATTATAAGATCCTTTCCTTGTTTATATAAAAATGGGCCATCTCAAAGATAAGTCTTAGCATCAGACATAAATTTCTTCTTTTCCTGATATGTCAAACCATAGGGTATAATATCACTGACAATAAAATTTACTATGTCTGCATACCACGGTACATGCCACTCATTAATAGTGAATAATTTTTCATCAGGAAAATGTTCATTAATAACTTCAACATCACAAAGAGATTTTTCAATTTCAAGCCTGAAAAAATTATCAACAATTTGATTTTCAGAAACCTTTCTATCAACTATCTCAAAGTCAAATTCTTGTGAAAGAAGAATCTATCTTATCAGTCTCGGCTTTGTTTCTTTTATCTTCATTAAGTATTTGATAGCAGAATGATCAGTACACATAACATCTTTAGTTCAAATTAAATATGATTGAAATTTATCAAAGGCAAATACTATAGTTAATAACTCTTTCTCAGTAGTGGTATAATTAATTTGAGCTTCATTAAGAGTTTTACTAGAATAATAAATAAATTTGAAAATCTTGTCATATTTCTAACCCAAAACATCACCAATAGCATAATCACTAATATCACACATTAATTCAAAAGGTTTTTCCCAATTTGGTGAAATTATTACAACTTCGGTGATTAGTTTTTCTTTTAATTTTTTAAAGGCTTTGAGGCAATCATCATCAAAATTAAAAATTGCATCCTTTTCCAGTAAACGACATAAAGGTTTTGTAATCTTTGAAAAGTCTTTGATGTAACACCTGTAAAATCCAACATGTCCTAAAAAACTTCTAATTCCCCTTACATTGGTTGGGCAAGGTAAATTAGATATAACATAAATTTTTACAGTTCTACCTCCAAACCTTTTTTTGAAATTCGATGTCCTAAAACAATTCCTCCTACTATCATAAATTGGCATTTTTCCCAGTTAAGGACCAAATTAGTTTCTTCACAACATTTTAGAACCTTATATAAATGTTCTAAACATGATCCAAACAAAATTCCAAACACTGAAAAGTCATCCTTAAAAACTTCAATCACTTTTTTCAATTAAATGACAAAAAATAGCCATCATACATCTCTGAAATGTAGCAGGGGCATTACATAAACTAAAGGGCATTCTTCTAAAACCAAACATATCATAAGGACTAGTAAACGTAGTTTTCTCTTGATCTTCATGAGCAATTTGAATTTGGTGGTAACCAGTACATCCATCCAAAAAAATAAAAGTATTTATGCCCAGCCAGTCTATCCAACATTTGATCTAGAAATCGGAGTGGAAAGTGATCTTTCCTTGTGGCAAGATTTGATTTTCTATAATGAATGCATATTCACCACCCTATAACTTGTCTTGTTGGTATTATTTCATTCTTTTCGTTAACTGTCACAGTCACTCCTCCTTTCTTAGGAACACGTTGAATAGGGCTAACCCATGCACTATCTGAAATAGGGTAGATAATTCCAGCATCCAACCATTTTAAAATTTCTTTCTTAACAACGTCTTGCATGATAGGATTTAATCTTCTTTGGGGATCAGCCCGCAGTTTGCAATTATCTTCCATAAGATATCTGTTCATACAAATTGAAGGACTCATTCCTTTAATATCAGCGATTGTCTATCTAAAGACTTTCTTGTGCTTCTTTAAAATTTCAAGTAAACTCTCTTCTTCTTTTCAGTTAATTGAGAGGAAATTATAACTGGCCAGGTTAAGGATTCACATAGAAAAACATACTTCAAATTATTAGGAATCATTTTTAACTCAAGTTCAGGAGGTTTTTCAATTGATGGACCATAAGATTCATCTTTTTCAGTCAAATCCAACAATTCAAAACTTTCACGAACATACTTTAAATCTTCCTCTTGGAAATCTTTAGAATCAAGTAACTCCTCTTCTTGCTTATGTTCCAATTCTTCTCTTTCAAATTTCTCTTCATAAGTTGATTTGAAATGGCATTCACTTAAATATTTGATAACATCCATCCTATAACATTCATCTTCTTTACCTCTAGTAGGATATTTCATCGATTTTGAAATATTAAATGTAATAGTCTGATCATTAACCCTCATCGTTAATTCCCCTTTTTGCACATCTATCATGGCTCAGCCTGTAGCTACGAAAGGTCTTCCCAAAATTATTGGTATCTTTTATCTTCCTCCATATCTAACACAATGAAATCAACAAGAAAAATAAATTGATCCACTTTAACCAAAACATCTTCTCTAACTCATTTAGGATATGTGATCGAACGATCTGCTAATAGCAGAGTTACACTAGTTAGGGTTATTTCTCCTTGTCCCAGTCCTTTGAATATTGATAGAGGCATAAGGTTAATGCTTGCACCCAAATCACATAAAGCTTTTCCATAGAATCTGTCTCCGAGTGCACATGAAATTGTGAAACTATCAGGATCTTTAAGCTTTTCAGGAAGCTTTTTTTAAATTATTGCACTGCACTCCTCACTAAGTGCAACAGTCTTGTTATCTTCAAACTTCCTTTTCTTGTTAAGAATATCCTTCACAAATTTCGCATAGCTTGGCATTTTTTTTAGGATTCAGCAAATGGAATATTAATATTAAGCTTCTTAAATATCTCTAAGAAATTTGAAAATTGCTTATCCAACTTTTATTGACGAATTCTCTGAGGAAATGGAGGTGGTGGCTTTTCTAAATCAACATTAAGTGGAGAAACAGGTCTTTCCAAACCTTTCAGAGCGTCCTCTTTTGGTTCTTCAATCTGTTCTTTCTCTGCTTTAGTTTCTTTTTGAACACTATCTTCCAATTCTCTTCCACTTCTTAGTTAAATTGCTTTTACTTGTTCTTTATTCTTTTCTCTTGGATTTATTTCAGTATTACTTGGAAGCATTCTTGGGGATCTATTTCATAAGACATTTGCAATTTGTCCCAATTGATTTTCAATATTTGTGATGGTTGCTCCTTAAATTTGTAATTATTTTCCCATATGTGACACCAGTTCTTCAATAGACAACTTCTCCATAAATTGTAAAGCGTTGTTATAACCTGAAGGATAAGTAAATCTTTTATTATTATTATTTCCTTGGTTGTTCCAATTCCCTAATGGGTTTACTTGGTGGTTCCCCTATTGTTGATTAACACCACCTTGATTATAATTTGGATTATTCTTCCAACCTGGGTTATAATAATTGGAGTATAGGTTGTAAGGCTTAATTATAGTGCTCACAGTTTCTGGTGAAGAATAAGAATCAACCATCTGGCCTACTGAATTTTCTTCAACCATGGAATGTGGCTGAGAAAAATTCATCCCAAATTGGTCTATCTTCCTTGAAATAGAAGCAACTTGATTTGCTAACATTGTAAAAGCATCATTTTCAAAAACACTGGCTACCTTTTTAGGATTTAACCTTTCAGAAGGCCATTGAAAATTATTAGTAGCCATTTTTTCAATTAAAGCATAAGCATCAGAAAATGGTTTAGACATTAATGATCCATCAGCGGCAGCATCGATGATCGATCTAAGAGATCCAACTAATCCATTATAAAAAGTTTGAATTATTAACCAATCTGGTATTAAATGATGTGGACATTTCCTGAGAAGATCCTTAAATCTTTTCCAAGCTTCGTATATTGATTCCCCTTCAAACTGATAAAAAGATGTAATATCAGTTCTCAACTTAGCAGTCTTAAATTGTAGAAAATATTTAGCAAGGAATCTTTGTTATAGTTCACCTCAAGTTCTAATTGATCTAGGTGCTAACGAATGTAACAATATTTTAGCTTTGTCCCTTAGTGAGAAAAGAAAAAGTCTAAGTCTAATAGCATCATTCAAACTACTATCATATTTAAAAGTAGCACACAACTTTACAAAATTAGCAAGATGCAAATTAGGATCTTCAGTTGTTGCTTCCCCAAACTAATTATTAGACACCATTTGGATAATAGCAAGTTTAAGCTTAAACGAATGAGCAGCTACAACAGGGTTTTAAATACTACCATGAAGTTCATCAACTGTAGGGTTAACATAATCTCTTAAAGGTCTTAATTCTTGATGGAAGCCAACATCTTGATCTTAATGATTTGCCATTTCTTGAATATTTTTATCTTTTTCAGTATTTTTAATGTTTTTGATTTTTCTGAAAGTTCTTTCTAATTCAGAATCGTAAGGCACAAGTGATATACCTCAAATATATAGTATTTTTATACACATTTTCATACCTATTTTTAATGATATTGCACTTTAATAGAAGGTATTTTTTATTTTTCTTGTAGGTATGATGAAAATGGATGGTCATGATGAAAGGAGCAAAATTGGATCAAATTTGGACCAAAAAAATGAAAAATCAAAATTTTGGCACTGGCGGCTAAGCGCCGCTGGGCCTGCGCTTAGTCGCCACAGTTAAAAATCGAGATTAAATTGAATTTGACACCATTTTCAAAGGGGATGGGATGCAACTCTTGATGGTAACTTCCATAACTTCCTTTGGGCTGCAAGTTTGAGTGAAGGTGTGCATTCTTTAGTAGATACATTGAATCTGGACACATTTTGAAGAGACAACAAGACACCTTTTGGTTTAATATTTAAAGAGAGTCTTAGGAAAGATTAGGGGGATCTTCCTTTGCATTCTGATGGGTTCTTTTATTCGCTCTTCCACTTGCATTTTCAAGAGAGTTTTTACAGTATTTTACTTTTATTTTGTGAGAGTTTTTATTAAGAGTAGGAGTAGAGAGTAGGAAGGAGAAAGGGGTCGGAGTGAAGTCTTCTTCTTCCCATTTCTTTTCTTTCTTTTAGTTTAGTTTCTATTAAAGTGTGAAGTTTATTCCGAGTCATCGGAGTTGGGACATTGGCTCTGAGGAGTAGTTTAGTGAAGATTTAAAGTTTCAGAGGAACTTCCTGAGTCTTGTGGAGAGAAGTTCCTCTGAGGTTCAGTTTTAGAAGTCATAAATTAAAGGATGAGAGAAGTTTTTTGGTTTAGATAAATCTTAAAATCCAAATGTATTTAATGTTTTATTAGGGAAATCTTAAAGTTGATTATAACAACACCGGTTAAGATACCACAGTTCCATCCTTCCAGCATCGTTATTTTTATCGGATTCACTTAGTCCAGATGAATTTGCTAAACTCAACTGAATGAGTTCCACACTTTCATTTAGAATATGTGAATCCCGTTATCAACTGATAGGTTACACATCCGAGGTAATCCCGATCATCCAACGAGACGTTTTAATTTAGTTAAAGTTGTAGTTTTGTTATTTTGTTTGTGATTAAGTTTTTAGTTGTTTTATATTTTGAATGTTGTGGCGGTGGATTTTATCTTACAGTGACTTTCATTTAGTTTTGGATTCAGTTCAGGGACTATCCTAAAGGTTTTGATTTTCATGCAACAGTCTTGTTTAACATGCGAGAAAAGTAAAGCACAGTGTAGGTAAAGAAAATGCAATGGTGTAAATTGCAATAACATAAAAGCTTACCTAGAGGGTCTTCCCATCATTCCAAGCTACACTTAAAACACATGTTAAAGCATTTATGTAAATTGCAAGAAATCACCTAAGTAAAGCTAAGGGAAGGTTTTGATTGTCTACGAAAGTTATAATCCTATAGCTAGTCATTTCTTATGACGTCTAGGCTCTTGATTTTGGTTAAGGATGATTTTCTTCATCAAAGAACAATTAAGTTCAGTTGTCCTTCAAAACAACCCATCGTATTGAGGAAGTGCTTAGAATAGATCCTTAACATCTTTTCAATACCTCTGGGACAGTCTTGAGTCCAAGTGAATTTATTTATACAGGTGAATTAATCATCCAAGGGTTTAGTTAAGTTTTATTCCATTGCTCAGTGAACTAGGATATTTGATTATCCTATGAGTGAAGTGACATTTCACTTAATGCTTCATTTAATAGTTATAATTATTTAAAGCTTTCAGGGGCAAGTTAATTTGTAAAAGATTTTAATGATTTGAAGTTAAAGTTGATGATTTACTTTAATGTGATTTAATTATAAAATTTTAATCAATGATTTTAAATTTGGAATGATGTTTGATTCATTAAAGTTGAACTTTTTATAAGTGATATCAATATTTCATGTTAATTTAAATTTTTAGATTAATTTAGGTCAAAAGAGGTGTTCAAATTATTTATTAAATTTTGATGATTTAATTTGGATTAATTATATTAATTAATTTAATTTTTTACATCATGTTTTAAGATAAGTTATTTTAAGATTATTTAAAATTTGTAATTTTGATTTAAGTTTGTTTTGAAATTATTTTTAAATTATTTTCAAATATTTTAATTTACTTTTTAATTATTTAAAATTTTAGGTTTTAATCAATTATTAAATTATTTAATGATTTAGGTTTTAATTAAATTAATAATTATTTATTTTTGTTCATTTAATTATTATTTCCATTTATCCTCTTAAGTTTAAGAGTTAAGTATTATTAAGTGATTTATTTAGGGAACTTTAAATC
This sequence comes from Papilionanthe hookeriana x Papilionanthe teres, assembly GCA_022702705.1. Lineage (NCBI taxonomy): Eukaryota > Viridiplantae > Streptophyta > Magnoliopsida > Asparagales > Orchidaceae > Papilionanthe > Papilionanthe hookeriana x Papilionanthe teres. Next base: position 136,358,284 of record CM040423.1, read on the forward strand.
AAAGAATCATTATCCTCTTAAGTTATATCCCCATTTTATTAATCTAATTTTAATTAATCTTTCAAAATTTAAATTAATTAATTAATTAAAGTTTCATTTTTTTGTTTATTAAAGTGATTAATGGGTTCCTACCCCTTGATTTCCCAAAGTTTCAATCTTCTAAGAGAAAATTAAAATCAGATATTTTCCCCCATTTTGATTATACCTAAAGTTTTAATTAGGGGCTAAAATCTTTTAATTAACTTTATGCCCCTTTAAGCTTATTTATTTTATAACGCATTAATTTAAGCTTAAATGGACTTAAGATTTTTATGCTACTTCACTCACATGTCAATTAAGACATTAGAGGAGAAAATGTGATTTTCCCGAATTTAATTTATTTATATAATTATTTTTAATAGAAATGAGGGGTTTTCAAAGAAAATTCACCAACATGACCAAGGTAAAGTTTCTATAATTAAGAAAATTATGGGATGTTTCTAATGACCAGAGGGCCACTTGAACCAATTTTGGTTATTTTTTGCATTATATTTTATTTATTATAATTATTTTATGTTTTGGAGTGTTAATTAATTATAAAATAAAATAAAAGTTGAAAAATAAATTTTATATTTTTTCAAAAATCCCTCTGACCTCAATAAAGTCAGAGAAACAAATTTTACATTTTTATGATTTTTCTTTGATTTATTAGAATTAAGGGAAGGCTAGAAAATACATTTTTTAATTTAAAAATTGTTTTAAGGATTTGAAATTAAATTCTTAACCTTGAGACTTAGGAAAAATATTTGATTGGTTCCTAAGTGATTAGGGGACCAAATATGACATTTTTATGATTTTTATTATTTTTGTGATATTTATTATTTTTTAATTATTGAAAATATTAAAATAAGCTTAAAAATGAAAATTTTTAGAAAATTCCAATTTTATTTTTCTTAGACTCCTCTGATATCAGAGAAGTCCCAAAATCAATTTGGTGAATTTTTGAAATGTATATCTGAAGTTATGAATTTTTAAAGTTTAATTTTGATTATGTGGCTTAATAGATCCATTTAATATGATTAAACATTTCCAATTGACTTTAAATTTTTATGTGAGGTTCCCCTGATCCTAAAGATAGTGGAGAAATATTATCAAGTCATTTGAATGTGTGATTAACTCTAATTAATTAAAGTTCAATTTAGAGTGATTAGGCCATTAGGATTATTTTTAAGGAATTAAATCAAATCATCATTTTTCTAGGGTCCTCTGGTCCTAAGATACATCACCAAATTTTCCTGGAATTTTCTAAGCAACATGCTAATTTTTGGAATTAAAATTTTAAAAATAGTGACATAAACTTGAAAAATACATAACTTATCATAGGGTTGGCCTCTGACCTTGAAAAATTCAGGGAATGTTCCCCAAGTCAGAAGCTTCAAAAGCTCTATGGTCTCATGCCATGGTGAAATGTCTATGCAAATGGAGAATTGAAATACCAAAATGAGTAAATAATTAATTAAAAATAAAATACTCATCAAATAAACTCAATTCTTTTTTCAAATTATTCTCCTCTGTTCACTGAGCAAGAGGGTATTTCTCTTTTATTTTTGTGATTTTTCTATGCAAAGATATGAATTTATTAAGTTTACAGTATTTAAATAAATAGAAAATATCCTAATTACCTACTTAAACCAGTTAGCGCCACGTTAACCTTGGTAGCTCCGAAGCCCTACGTGTCGCGCTCCCATTCGACGCCGCCACCTGAGTAAGCAGCCACGCGTCCCGCGGTTCTGTTCCTTCTCCTCGTCCGACGCCATCTGAGCTGTTCATTTGATACACGCGCAATCCGACAGTGGCCGATCATCGTCTCCGATTGGTGTGCACCTGACTGTCGACCTTCTAACCCTAATATCTTCCTCAATTCTCAATGAATTTTTTGAGTTCTTATGCTTTATGGATTCGTCTTGAGAAGACGAACACATCCATACAGTTAACATGCATTGAAATTGACTTGAATGAAATGAAGAATTGCTCGAAGCTCGAGAGGAAGAAAAAGGCAAAACCTTGGCTCTGAGAAGTGATGCTTCTATCAGAGAGGCTCGGCACGTTCGTTGGAGTCCAAAGAAGCTAGGGATGAAGTTTGGAGCTATCGTGAAATGCCTAGACTTGACTTCCACCAGGCCCGATCACAAAGCTTGGAGTCTGGAACAACTGGGTGGCCTGGAGAGGGGGCTTTCACTGGGTAGCTCCTTCTCTACCTCTGGTGAAGGTGTGAGAAGAGTTAATTTTAATTTGGTGAAGTTTTAGAGAGTGTCCTATTTCTGGCCTGATTTTCAGCTAAGAAATTACGCTCAGCTGGGGGGATTCAGGGCAGGAGAATAGTGGGGATGAGCTTCTCTTGGCTAGGATGAGCTCTGGGAATAATTTGGAGGGCTTCTGTTGAGAAAAATTTCAACACCTCTCTCATGGACGAGAGGTGGTGTTTAAATGGCTAGCACCATTCAGCAGGGTTTGAGTTCAATTATAGGGTGGATTCAGTTGCTTAGGTGGAGGTAAGAGAGGCTCCAATGTTTAATTTGACTGAGGTGGCCATTTGGTGAAGTTTGGGTGTGTTTAGGTGGGAGGTGACTCTCGGTTTTGACCCCCTCCGGCAGCTAGGCCGGCCGGCAAGGACAAGGGAGCTGGCCCCTGAGGTCAGGTGAGTCATGGAGAGATTTAATGGTGATTAGCAGTTGTGGGGATGTTTTTGGGGTAAGGCAAAAGAGGATTTATCCACTTAAGGGAAGAGATCCCTTAAAATGGGGAACCCTTGGTCCGTGGCTCACTTAGCTTGGGCTAGGTGGATCTAGGGTGGTTCCTAGGGTTCACTTGGTGGCTGTGGAAAGGTTGGTTTAGCCACACGTGGTTCAATTTGGTTTGACTAGGCCATAGTTCAAATTGGCTCACTTGGGTTTGGGTTAGGCTAACTTGGGTTTGGGTTTGAATTAAGTCCAAGTGTCTTGAGCAACATTATAGAAATGATTGCCATGAAAAACTTTCATGAAGACATGGAATGGTTTTGAGTTCAATTGGAAGGTCGATTTAGTAGATTTTGGTATTTTGGTTAATTTTGGGAAGGTTGAATCAACTTGGGTCCAATTTGGGTTAAGGTGGGGTTTAGACCCAATTGATAGTTTCAAATGGTCTAGGGGAATGTAATCAATTTGGTAGGTTTAGGGCATGGATTCACTTTAGGCTAAAATGGGGGTATTTTGGTTTTTCAAATAGATTTAGGTTAAGCTTAGGCTCAAATTAGGGAAATTGAAGGTTGCATGGGTTTTATGGGCATGTTATGGAAAGTTTAGGATTGAAATTTGGGGAGAAAAAGTTGGTATTAGGTTAATTGGGGGTTTTGGATTAATTAGGCAAAATTGGGGATTATGGATTTCAGATGGAATTGAACTCAAATAAGAATCAAATTAGGCTTGAATTTGGTTTATATTTATAGTAATTATGTTAATTGAAGTTTAGAATTGAAATTGGGCAAAATTGAGGTAAAATGGGTTGGTTTGGTGTGACATGGGTCCATTTAAGTTAAAAATGGATCAATTTGGGGATTTTTATAAAAGTGGGTTATTTTGGAAAAATTGGGCTATGGTGTAGTTGAAGAAAATGAAATTGGGAATATTTGGGATTTTCTTGAATTTTCTAGGAATTTTTGGAATTTTTGAAATTTTGTGCCAAAATGGTATTTTAGGGTATCAAGAGGTTATTTGGAGGGTATTGGGGTATTTTGGGGAATTTGAAAGGTGGGGGTTATTTCAAAATGATATTTAGGATTTTTGGTAATTCTGCCTAATTTTTGGAAGTTTTGGAAATTTTTGAGGCAATTTGGTAATTTTAGGTAGGTTTGAAGGATCCAATGTCAAAACTAGGCATTTTGGCAAAAGTTGAATTTTGATCATGATGAAGCTTAAAGTGAGCCATGGACAAAGAAATGTCCACCCTAAACATCTCATGGGTTGTTCCCAACCCTCTTAGCCAAAGAGTTAGGGGTTTGGACTTAGCCACATGAGTGCTCCAATGAACCAAGGGGGAGAATTGGGTAAGGATGGTGTGTGTGAGAGTGCAGTGTGTGTGAGCCAGACCTCACCAGGACCAAGCCACCCAGGGTAGTCCTAAGGCTTGAACAACCTTATAGGAGCTCACTATTGGTTCTCCATATGGTGGTCTTAACCTTCTAAGGTGATTTAGAGGTTTGCAACCATCCAAGTGAGATCCCAAGAGGAGTCAAGAAGTAGCTGAATTGCTAAAGGGTGAGTCCCAATTCTAGTCCTCTAGGATAGTCAAGGAGAAAACGTATGGCTAGATCCTAAGCACTAAGGAGAGAAGAAAAGACCTAACCAAAATTGAGGTCAACAAACGGACCCCCAATAGGTGTGGTGTGTTGACAGAGCACGCCGAGCTTATTGGCATTGACCGAAGTGATCAACAAAAGCAACACAGGCATCTAAGTGACACACTTGGAACAAAATAAAGAAAAATTTATGCTAGGGAGTGTCAGGAAGATCTCTAAGACTAAAGATCCCTGAACTCTTGGTGGGGAAGAAGGAGGTGAATTCCAAATCATAAGACTTGGAGAGATTAGATTTTGGATTTGTTTCATTTTCTGTTTCAAGTTTCAATGTGTGAGTTTCAAATTTATTTAAGTTTTAATTTTATTTAAAGTTTGATTTAAGATTGATTTTAAGGTGAACCTCATTGAGATTCAGAATTTGGAATGAGAATCGGAACCTAGGTTCTAACCTCAGAATTTAAAAGAGAACTAGAATTTAGGTTCTAGTCTCGACGAAGAGAGTTTAAATTTAGGCTCCAATCTCGGAAAGAAGATCAGAATTTAGGTACTGATCGAAAGGAATGAGGACCAGAATTTAAGTACCATCCTCGGAGAGAGAATCAGAATTTAGGTACCGACCTCACAAAGGATGAGAATTAGAATTTAGGTACTGATCTCGAAGGGGATGAGAATTGAAATTTAAGTATCAATCTCAAAAAGAGAGTCAGAATTTAGGTACCTATCTCGAAAGGAGATAACTGGAATTTAAGTACTGATCTCGAAGGGGAATCGAAATTTAGGTATCGATCTCGAAAAGAGAGTCAGAATTTAGGTACCGACCTCGAAAAGAGAGTCAGAATTTAGGTACCGACCTCACAAAGGATGAGTAGCAAAATTTAGGTACTGATCTCGAAAAGAGAGTCAGAATTTAGGTACCAACCTCGAAAGGAGAAAACTGGAATTTAGGTACCAGTCTCGAAAGAGAATCATAATTTAGGTATCGATCTCGGAAAGAGAGTTGGAATTTAGGTACGGACCTCGAAAGGAGAGAACTGGAATTTAGGTACCAGTCTCGAAAAGAGAGTCAGAATTTAGGTATCGACCTTACAAAGGATGAGAATCAGAATTTAGGTACTGATCTCGAAAGAGTGAGAATTGAAATTTAGGTATCAATCTCAAAAAGAGAGTAGGGATTTAGGTAGCGACCTCACAAAGAATGAGAATCAGAATTTAGGCACTGATCTCGAAAAGAGAGATGGAATTTAGGTATTGATCTCAAAAAGAGAGAACTGAAATTTAGGTACCAGTCTTGAAAAGAGAGTCGAAATTTAGGTACCGACCTCACAAAGGATGATAATCAGAATTTAGGTACTGATCTCGAAAGAGTGAGAATTGGAATTTAGGTATTAATCTTAAAAAGAGAGTCGGAATTTAAGTACCGACCTCGAAAAGAGAGAACTGGAATTTAGGTACCAGTCTTGCAAGAGAATCGAAATTTAGGTATCGATCTCGAAAAGAGAGTCGAAATTTTATCGACCTCGAAAGGAGAGAACTGGAATTTAGGTACCAGTCTCGGAAGGTTGACGATTGATTCGTGAAGATTTCAATGATTAGAAGCACAGTAAAAGATTGGAATGGGACATGAAAGTGTTTCACGTCCCGAAGGATTTCATCAAAGGTTGAAAGTTTGGCAAAGGAAGTGAATCCTTGCCATCATAACCAAATTTAGAATCTCGTGGTTCTGTGTTAGTAGACTCAGCGACCTTCTCAAAAGATGGGAGAAATCGCAGAGAGTCTAAAAGATTTCGAGAACAGCCAGAGGCTGGGGATATCGGATTCGGGAATTTGTTTTCATTATTCATTGCTTTTAGTGATTTGATTTTTTTTTTCTGTTTCATTTTCAATTCAAATTTCACTTTGATTCGGATTTTCATTGATTTACTTGGTTCACATCTTGAAGTTTTAAGTTGATCTCTTTTAAGTTTTGGTTTGTGTTTTACTCAAACTTTGAATTCAAATTTTATTTTGTTGTTATTATTTCATTCAAATCATTCTTCGTCCAACTTTCTTTTTAAACCGAGATAAACTCAAATCTAGTGGAGTTTGCAGTAAATTGTACCAAACTAAAGGTAAAACACAAAGTTCATCTCCACTAAAATGTCGAAGATAAATCAGGTGATTCCATCAAAACATTTCTGATGACATCCTTCTGAAAACAAACTTTTACAAAAGTTCATATATATATCTGAACACAGCCTGCATTGATATCTTCGTGTACTCTAACAAAATTGTCTGTTTGATTCATCCATGTCTGAAAAGTAAACTATATAGGTAATAACATCACCTTCTAAGCCACTTTCCAAAGGAGAATCTCACGTAAGTGTATTTCAGAGGTGTGCTACTACTATGTAGCCTACAGCTCGTAGGGCTGCAAATTCTCTAGTTCTGGATCTGGCTGGAAGTAGACCGAAATTTTACTCTCGTCCATCCTTCTGAATGTGATGGAGACTCGCTCGAAGGAAATTCCCGGCATGCAGTCCTTCACTACATCTGTACCATTTCCTTGTAGTACGAGAACAGAGCCTACCGGTAGAGGTATCTCCACCGGCCCTCAGAACTCTCCTGGGCCAACTATTCGGAGTTCTGTCTCGAACATAATGTTGCATTGGTTGATGAAAGAAGTGGTACAAAAGGGCCTTACAAAATCGTGATGATCTGTGTGAGGTGGAATGCAGTCTCCTTCTGCATTGATGTTGATAATACAGCTGTTCGGTATGCAATCAGCAGGTAGAATTCGCCAAGCCACCATCCTTTTTATCATTTTCTTAGTTAAAACTGACATTGAATCCACTTCATCGTAGCGGAGTATCCCTGGAGGGTTTCCTTTTCCGTCATCAGCAAAGTTGTAACAGCATCTAAATTGAATAGTAATTCTCCCCTTACCTCTTTTCCATTTCTTTAGCTCGGAGTAGGTCCTGCTACGTAATCGTCCTACACGACCTTGTTTCTTCAGCTCATTGACGTAGTCTACAATCTCACTCTGCTCTTAGTGCGAGAAAACATCTGTATGTAAATCTAGTCCTTCCAGGATGTTGACATATCTGCCTCTGATTCTCTGAAAGTATTCAAAATTCTGCTTCCGTACCCTTTGGATCATCTCCAATTTGTGCTCTGAAATTATCTGCAGCTGCCGGGGTCTAGTGATGTACTATGGGATATATGGCTCCACACCGTTACGCTCTCCTGGGATCGTCACTATCTCAGGTGTAGGCTCTGTAGTAACCTTCTCAGGTACAACCTCTGCTATGGTGCTCCTGAGGATTGGCCTCCTTGAGGTAACTGCTATGGCCGTCGGGGTTTCTTCCTTGTTCTGTTCTTCTGTTAATTTCTTCTACATCTTGGAAATAAGACAATTCTTGTTTCTTCTCTGAGTTTGGGTCAGGGTGGCTCTCCTCTCCCTCTGAATCTCGGTAGGAGTAGCACTGACAAGCTTTCCTCCTGCAGACGTTATCACTGATCTTATTTTCCTCGATCATATTGATCTTCCTCTTCTTGTTTGTAGCCTGGGGAGCCTTCTTGTTGAGCCTCATCTCTGTCTTCCCACGGAACTTCTCGGGATCCACAGCAGTCCAAGCAGTTTCCTCATATTCAAACTCCAGCTGTGCAAGGTCCGAGCCAACCTCTATCACAGCATCAACTTTTAGCTCTTCTTGGTTAAGTGCAAGACTTATGCCATCCTTAAAGTTTAGGAACAGCCACCCATTTGACATTTCCCTGAATGAAAAATAAGGAAAGGATCAGGGGCTACTCAGGATGAGAACAATAATAAAATTTACTTATTAATGAAAAATTTCATATTAAATTACTTCGAATTTTATAAGAGTAAGAGACGATAAGAAAAATCAGGAGTGAGCTCATCTCGAAAGGAAGAATCAAAATTTTATTATTACTTCAATTGTATATGTTTTCCTTTAACACACATTTTTTTATCATTCATTTTACTTTAGGTCTGGACCCAGTTATAAGTGATCACTCTACCCGTGCTTCTAGGAATGAAATTTCGTTCTTCGAAACATCAGGATGCATAATATTTCTTCAAATATCGTCCATTGATTGGAAGCATAAATCGTTCTCCACAATAATTGACAAGCGGGTAAGAACCTCCTGAGTAGACTGTCTCGACCACGAACGGCCCCTCCCAAGTCGGCTCAAATTTACCTCCTATCTTGTGGTGTGCAAGAATAGGCCTTCTGAGAACTAGGACCAAGTCACCGACTTTGAACATCCTTGGGCAGACCAGTTTGTCATGGGCCTGGATCATCTTAGCTTGATACAGTTCCAGATTCTGTTGCGCTGCAAGTCACTTTCCTTCCAAGTTTTCCAATTCTTCCAGCCGTAGTCTGGCATTTTCTTCTGTAGTGATCCTGTTCGCAATTGCAATTCTGTGTGATGGGAGCTGAACTTCCAAGGTTAGAACTGCCTCGGGCTCGTACACTAGAGCGTAGGGCGTAGACTGAGTAGGAGTCCTGAAAGTCATTATATAGGCCCATAAGGCTTCTAACAACTTCTTGTGCCAATTCCTTTTGTTATCATCCAAAGTTTTCTTTAAGATTTGGACGAGAGTTTTATTAAAATCCTCGGCCAAGCCGTTTTCTCTTGTGTAGTAGATCGTTGAATAGTGCCAATCGATCCCGTGTCTTCTGACAAAACTATTGATCTTTGTGCTTCTGAACGCGAACCCATTATCTGAAATAATTCTGTGTGGTACCCCGAAGCGGTAGACAACTTGATTTTTGAAGAACTTTAGCACGTGATGTGCCTTCACTTCCCTGAGCGGTACTGTTCTTGCCCACTTGGAAAAGTATTCTGTAGCTACAAGAATGAAGTGATGTCCTCTTGAAGAAGGCGGTTCTATCAGACCTACAATATCTCTGACCCAACACTCAAATGGCTACGACTAGATTGTCGGATGTAGCACATTTGTAGGTTGATGTAGAACCACTTCATGCACTTGGCACTCATGACAACTCTTAGCGACCTTCATGCTGTCGGTCGTCATTGAGGGCCAGTAGTGCCCTAGTCTTTAAATCTTCATTTTCATCTTCGGACCAGACTGATGAGCGCCACAAAGTCCTGAGTGTACTTCTTTAACAATTTCATGAGCCTCGAACCCGCTCAGGCACCTTTGCCACATCTGGTCAAAAGACCTTTTGTATAACGTATTGTTTATTAATGCGTAAGACAAAGTTCTTTTCTTAATTTGATGGGCTAATGACTTATTGTCCGGTAGGTTTCCTGTTTGCAGGTAATCTATCAATGGTTGTCGCCAATCTTCTGCATTTTCTGTTACTGCTGCAACTGTTTCTTCTTCTTTTTCTGACTTGTATGTTGCATCCATGTCAAGCTGTGAGAGGACCTGTTGTCCCTAAACTAACATTTCCACTGAGTCATCCTGTAAGCAGGCAAACTCTTTCGTGAGGCGGGCTAACACATCGGCGAGAGCATTTTCTCTTCTGGGAATCTTATAGATCATTACATTCGGAATCTGCTCCATTAGTTTCAAGGCATACTAAAAGTACTGCTCGAGCCTTGGTTTCATAATTTTGTACTGTCTGGCGATGTGCTGAATGATCAACTGTGAATCTCCGTAGATGTTGATATCTGTTATACCCATCTAAATGGTTAATTCCAATCCTGTTATAAGAGCTTCGTATTCTGCTTCGTTATTTTTACACGGTTCTGTTAGGTGATATGAGTATCTTAACATCCCCCGCTCTGGTGTTATAATGATTAGTCCGATTCCTGCCTTACCGGGCACTATCGTTTGTGATTCTTTGTCTCTTTGCGCTGAAGATGGCCCGTCAAAGTACAATTCTCAATGCTGATCATCGTGGTCTTGTAAGCTCATTATCTGCTTGTCTAGCAAGTCATCATTGAGAGGCATTTCTGCCGGCAAAGGATGTGCTGCGAGGAAGTCTGCTAGGACTTGTCCTTTTATAGCACGAAGAGGAACAAAAGTTATATCGAATTGCAATAGTATCATTGACCATCTAGCAAGTCTGCCAGAAAGCGTCGGGCGGGTCATTAAATATTGCAATGGATTAACTTTCGAAATAAGGTTGACCTTATGAAAAAGCATGTAATGCCTGAGCTTTTGTGCAACAAAGATCAGGGCTAAACAATGCTTCTCAATTGGAGGGTATTTTACTTCCGTCAGAATTGGACGGCGGCTTAAGTAGTAGAGTGCGTTTTCTTTTCCCTCGTCATTGACCTGGGCTATAAGGCTCCAAGGGAGTTGTCTAAAGCCGCGGTATAAAGTATCAACGGTCTACCCGAGACTGGGGCTGCTAAGATAGGAGGTGTCATTAGATATTGCTTAATGTCCTCGAAGGCCCACTGACATTTATCTTCCCAAACGAATTTGGCGTTCTTTTTAATTAATGTCAAGAACGGTTGACACCTACCAGACAAATTTGAGATAAAGCGTCGAAGATATGCCAATTTCCCTTGAAAGGATCGCATTTGTTTCAAGGTTTTGGGACGCGACATTTCTAAGATAGGTTTAATCTTCTCCGGATCGATTTCAATTCCGCGATGTCTGACAACAAATCCTAAGAATTTCCCGGAGGTGACGCCGAAGGCGCATTTTAGGGGATTTAACTTAAGATTAAATTGTCTTAATCGCTCGAAAACAACTCTCAAATCATACAGATGATCTTCCTTCAGTTTACTTTTGATGACCACATCATCCACGTAGCACTCGACTTGGTTGTGAATGAAATCATCAAAGATCCTAGTCATTGCTCTTTGGTAAGTTGCTCCTGCATTCTTCAATCCGAAAGACATTACTGTGTAGCAATATATTTCGATTGGCATTCTGAAGGCTGTGAGCTTTTCGTCTTCTGGAGCCATCTTTTTTCTGATTGTATCCTGATGATCCATCCATGAAAGAGAGGATTTCATGTGTTGAAGCGATGGTGATCATCAGTTCTGGAATTGGTAGAGGAAATTCATCTTTCGGACATGCTTTATTCAAGTCTCTGAAATCTACACCGATTCTGATCTGACCATTCTTCTTTCTGACTGGTACCACGTTGGCTAACCAAGTTGGGTATTATTTTTCACGGACAAATTTAGCATCTACTAGCTTCTTAACTTCAGCTATAACTTGTTGTTCAATCTCTAGAGACATTCTTCTGGGAGCTTGTCTGACTGGAACGACAGTGGGATCCACTCCTAGCCTGTGAATTGCAACCTTTGGAGCCAGTCCCGACATTTCATCGTAACTCCAAGCAAAACAGTCCTTGAATTCTATTAATAGCATGATCATCTCTTCGGAGTCTTCTTTATTGAGTAAGGAGCTAACAAAGGTCGGCCTAGGCTCTTCTCTAGTACCTAAGTTAACTTCCATTAACTCGTCTATTGTAGATTTATTCTTTTCTTCAAATTCTGGCGGAGCGTCTCCGATTGGCAGATCTTCGAGATCATCTGAGGTTTCCAAGCAGTCTTCATCATACTCGTGAGTGACAACTACGTAAAATCCCGAATCATCAATAGACCCTACTATGCTGAATCCGAGACCATGTTTTGAATTGGGAGGCTGATGCGGCATTGTTCCATAACTTTTCAAAGCTTTGTGATTGGCCTTTTGACCATTTCTTATGCAAAATACCGCACCGAATTAAATTTTGAACACAGGGAGAATACCACTCAAACGACAATTCCATTAATTCAGAAGAAGTAACATCTTCAAGTTGTACATCATTTTCAGTTTTGGCAGAAGAAGCACCACGGTAGAACTTGATTGGCTTAGCACCAACACCATGCACTTCCTTGACCACCATACCCTCGATCTTATTAGAATGGATCGGGGTTAGGGTCATAGTATGCACATAGTGGTTAATCTTCTCGTACATTGCTTTGTATTCTTCATTCTTTTCATCTTCAAGAGAGATCTTGAACTGGGGTTTCCTTTGGTTTATAGTTGCTACTTCTTTCTTGATTTCTTCTTCTTCTTCAAAGCTATTCTTCCAATCAACATCGATGACCGGTTTCTTCTGTTTAACTGTTCCACCATTTCTTCCTTGACCTCGTCCCCGGCCTTGACCTCGAGTGAGAGTTCTGGTAAAACCTTCAAAATCTCGTCGTGAGGTAGTGGTGAGTAACTGTTTAACGAGGATTTCAGGTTCTTTGTCGTCTCGTGCTTCTTCTTCTTGATTTGATATGGCATTTCTGGAGAAGACAGTTTTCTTTGGAGGTGTGTAGTAAGTTGCGTCTTCGTGGATTTTGATTTCATGCACGGAGAATGGTTGCAAATCACCTTTGATACACTGCTCTTGTCCTCCTTCATAGTACTTTATACACTGGAGTAGAGATGACGGTACCATCCGGTTCTCATGAATCCATGGCCGGCCCAGTAGAGCATTAAATGATGTCTCAGAATCATTTATGTGGAACTTTGCGGTTGTCTTGGCTAATTCATCGATCTTCATTAACAATGTTATCGATCCAAGAGCTCTTTATCCTTTCTGGTTGAAGCCTCTTAGCATCATCTTGTCTGCCTCGAGATCGCGGGCATCAATCTCTAAATAAGCTAGCGTTCAAAGGTTCATTATATTAATTGACGCTCCTGGATCAACTAGCACCCTGGAGAGTGTGAACTTTCCAATACTGACTGAAATATACAACGGTCGGTAGTGATCTGCTGTTCCAAGGAGTAAATCATCATCCGTGAAGCTAAAACCGTACTGTCCTTTCAATGAGCAAACCTCATCGAAGGAATTACTAGCCATTTGAGCTAAGCAAATTTCTGGATCAAGGAAGGCCTTGACCAGAGATTCTCTCATCTCCTTTGACAGAATCAGAGCGTCATAGATGCTTAGTTTGGCCGGTAGCTTCCAAAGATGGGCTAGCACATTATAGTCCACTTTGTTACCAGGCTGTTCAATTTCTTCTCAAACGTGTAATTCTTCTGCTGGGGTTGGCTCTTCCTGAACAACCACCTGCTTTCCCTTGTCCTTTGGACCCAATCTCGGAGGTAGGACCTTTCCGCTTCTCAGATTGACTTCAGTAATTTCCTATGAATCTACCTGTGTCTCCTCTTAAATCGGAACGACTGGCTCTTCTGAAGTTGCCTCGGCGTCTGATAGTTCTAACTCCATCGTGATCGGAGCTCCTCGGAATTCACAAATAGACTCGTCACTTACTGAACTTTCGTAGCCATCCTTGTGAATGTCCACCTCTTCATCATGGTTATCTAGGTTTTGTATGATTTGAGAATCGTTATTCGTACTGAAATCAAGATTCGGATTAGGTTGGTTGTCGTTAGTCACGTAATCGTTAGAAACAGTCAAAACGTAGAGAACTCCAAAACTCTTATCATTATAAGATCTCGCCGGGGCAAGCAAATAATCATACAGAGTCAGAGGTTCGAGGGATTTCTCCCCCAAATCAGAAACAACCATCCTAGGATAAGCAGCCCCTAGTCTAGCCTTTGGAGCCTAGGTCTTCTTTTCTTCTACAATGTTCTGCTTTTCCTGGGGCGGTTCTTCAATCGCTAGCGATAGTGCCGGCTTGGCAGGTTTCAAACACGCACCGAAGCGGTCTGGATATGATCCAAAATTTTCTTTAATGACTTCGTCCAAACTGTATTCCATCCATCGTTGGTTGTGTAAGGGTCGATCGGAACAATAGGCTTCGACGAGATAACATTGACATAACCTCACTTTTGGGGTTCCTTCATGTATTCCTTTGGGATCGTTATATTCCCTCTCCGAACATTATCTTCTAACCAGTTCTTGATGGTGAAGCAGTCTTCAATCTTATGTCCGATCATCCGGTGGTAGGGACAGTAGTACAGAAGATCCATCTTGTCGAATTCCTCGGGCTTCGTGGGCTCTGGCAACTGAAAGTCGGGCATCTTCATCAAACTGCGAAACATCTCAGCCACTGCCTCAGTCTTGAAGGGGTATTCTTTGTTCAAAAGTTCCTTCAGTGGACGGAGCGGACGAGGCGGCGACTGATCGTACCGTGGTGACTGATAACTCGGTCGAGGCTGAAAACTCTGCTAAGGTTGATAATTCTGCTGAGGGTGTTGATAAGTCTGTTGCGCTAGTTGATAACTTGGCTGCGGTCACTCTAGCTGTATTTCCACTGGCTATTTACCTTTGTTTACCGCTGCGACGGTTCCTGATTTCTTCTCGAATGCTTTACAGGCTTCTGCTTATCGGTCTTATCGATGAAACTTAGCTGTTTCACTTACTCCTGCAAGCTCCCGGCCTTGCTAAGCAAAATCTCGAAAGTCTTAATGGTGAATCCCTTAAGGAGAAGTGCTATCAGGCCATGGATACTCTTAAGCAAGATACCGACCGCATGCTGTTCCTAAAGCTTTGGTTCAAACATCATGCTCAGGTTCCTCCATCGAAGTATGTAATCCACTAAAGTTTCGTTCGGTTTCTGTCGCTCTACCACTAGATCACCTATAGTGATGTGGTGCTGAGCTCCGACAGACCGCTTAATGAAGAGATTTTCCAATTCTGCAAAAGTCTTGACTGATACATTAGGCAATTCTGCATACCAGTCGAAGGCAATCCTTGACAAACTGCTGACGAACTGTCGGAAAAGTAAGGTGTCGCTCCCACGGCATTGCAGTAATCGGCACAAAATGTACGACATGTTGCTGGGGGTTTCCTGTACCATCAAAAGTCTTAAACAGAGGTGGTACAAAGCCCTTCGGGTATTGGACTGCATCAAATTCATCGGGGTAAGGTCTACCCGTCTGAATAGATGCTCCGTTCTTAGATTGAGCTAAGGCTTCTCGCACATGCTGTTCTACCATGCTCTTAATATCCTTTTCGGGAATCATGTTCTGTACAGAATCTTTCTTCAGCTGATCATCTTCGTTAACAGATGTAATCTCTTTTCCTCCATCTGTAATATGGATAACCTCCGGGGGTATCTCTTTCTGAGGCTGGGCCAGAATTTGGAGAGTGGCTAAGGCGGCTCCCATCTCTTCCATCTTTTTCACCATCTAGGAAATCATATCATCTCTTTTCTGAAGCTGTGCTCTCATTAACTCTAGCTCATCTCTTTCTAAAGTTGGCGAAACTCCCTGCGAAACTGACGATGCTCGTGTCTCAACCATGTTGACCTCAGCATACTCTTCATCCATGAATTCTAACGAATCCACATCATCCCTTAATTCTTTTCCTCTTTCTCTTGCTAGCCGTCAGATGTCCATTCTTAGTTGCCCTATGGCATCCTCAAGTGGCCTTTTTTGAACAATCTCATGGTTGTCAGGAGACAATTGCTGAACCTCTCTTTCAGGAGTTTCTTTTACTACGACACTCTCTTCAGATCTGGGATCTTCAGGGAGACTTCTCTTTCCAGAACGTTCTGTTGGTAATGGTTCGGTAATAATAGGTCGCCACACGTTCCTTCTTGTAGCAGAAGGCCTAGGACCGGCTGGTCTGTCGGCGGTGCATAAGTAGGTGGTGTCCTCCCTAATATGGAGACCCAATACCACAACGGGTGAGCCTTCCTCGCTAGTTCGCACCTTTTTCTTTGGTCTTTCAGGGACAGTTGCAGGATCTACTCGCAGACCGAGGTGAGACTTAACTGACACTAGTCCCATTCTTCTCAGAATCTCTGATACAAGACACTTTCTTTTCTGGCTAATTTCTTGACTTCCACAAGTAATCGGGCAAGCGGTGTGGCCTTACTCTTCTTCTTCTTACTGTCACTGTAATATGCAGGTCGGGTAACGCAGCGGCGATCTTTCTGGCATCTATTTCATCAGATGCAGCAGAGAGAGGGTGGAATCTATTTCCTTCCAACAGTGGTAAGTACTATGGCAGTTCTTCCTCTTTCTCTTCGGGGATTTCTTCAAGACAGGCGGCTTCAGCAACCCTGACCTTCTTAATCTTAGCAAACTTCCTATTTTTATTCCTCCTCTGTGTCCGGGTTAAGGGCCTATACTTCGAACTGAACCTTATCTCGAAAAGAGACGGTATCGCAGCGAATTTTGAACCCTCCATGGTGACAGGCTCATAACTAACTTGTACTTCCTTTCCTTTTAGTTTGGCAAGAACTGGGGTAGGTACAGTAATGACCAGACTGGTGGGGGTAGAGACGACAGTTATGGGGGTAGCAGTTAACTTCTTGTGAATAGCAGTGTTCCCTTCAACAGGGGCCCTCTGCAAGGGAGGGAACTCTTGAGTCTACTTCAGGTCAAACTCAATCATAGGATCGTCAGTCTCAGGCATTTTGTTCATCAGTGTGAAAAGAGTAACATAGGAAAACTGAACACCCGTATTGTCAAACCCTTGTCCAAAGCGGATGATTGCATCGCTAGGCAGTTCGTCCTGGTAGACAACGAAGTCAAGTCCATTGGTAAAGGAGAAAATCAGCTTCGAGGCATACATCTTCTACAAGGCATGTTTCGATTATCAGTCCTGGATTATGCTTCTTTCGTCTGGACGAAAAGAAAAAAGAAATTGAAAAGAGTCTGAACACAATTTATTTAAGTTTTATTTATGCATTTACGATTTAGAAAAGAGTTTGTTTGTTAGGCGGTTAGTTTATTCATTAGAAACGAGAGGAGATTAGAGAGGTAAAAGGACCTAATCCAGAGCTTAGAAAGGAAGGGAAAATCTTGTAAGATTTCTCAACTCGAAGGACCGCTCCTATGCTAACACCTATTGGGGGTCTACCTCGCGTCTTCGGAGAGGTATCAAAAAGAGGATTTCAGAACCTCTCTGTTTAAGAGTGTATAAAGAGTGGCACCAAAATCCAAGAAGAGTTGACTACACCAGTTCAAGACAGAAATGAACATGGTATGCCAACGGAAAGAATGGCAGTTTGGTCCACAAAGGGGCATGGAATCATTGCTGATTTATGAAAGCAAAACCATCCGACCAAAATGGAGAGAGGAACTAGTCCCCAGCAGAGTCGCCAGAAAGTTATCGGCATATTTTTAAGTTATGTGTTGTATTTTGAAAAGAAGGTCGCCTGCAAAAATTGTCGACGAATTTTAAATTTAATTTAAATATATAATTTGAAAAGTAGTATTTGATTTTAAAAATAATTTTAAGTTTGAAAAATTTTAAGATATAAAAAATCAAACCGATCTCACATCCCAAATAGTTTATATAAATGAGCACCGCATCACAAACTGTGTATCCATTCCAAAGAATAGACACACTGCTTGATGATGGGGCTTTATTAATTAAACTAGAAGATTTGTGACATCCGTTTGGTCTGCGAACCAATTTTTTAAGCTGACAAATTCCCCTGCTTAATATAAAGGAATTAAGCAGGGTTTATATTACTTGAGTTCTTAAAGTTCCCTATAAGGGCAAACTCCTATAGTTAATTACATCTTAAATGACGGGTTTGCTCTCAAGAATTTAAGAATCATTTAAGAAAACTCTCGATAATGATTAGTGGTTTTGCTCTCAAGAATTTTAAAGTTTAAGGTTTTCAAAGGATTAAATTTTGGATTTTCAAAAGGGGTTAGCTCAAATTTGGAACAGGTTATTTTAAGGAGTCCAAAGGAAGAGAAGTAGGAGAAGCTGAAGATCTAAGAAGAATCTTGGCAACTTCCCAAACTATCATATTGTTTGGCTTCAATTTGGGAGTTTATTTAATGTTGCAATCTTGCAAATTTTAATTAATTAGGAATTATATTTGTATGACATGAACATATAAATAGCCTCGAAAATGTGAGGGTTTATGTCGTACCAAACAACTACCTCGGAATCCTAAGACCGGTTAGGACTTAATTTGCATAAAATGATTATGCAAGTGCCTAATGAAAAGGTTGAGGATTTATGTTACACTAGACAAACTTCCTCGAAATCATATGTCTTGCTTATTTAATGCTAAGAAAGGTTTTGCTGAAGTAGCCACATGTTTTACTGATGACGATGGCTGTGCTTCCCACTATGCTCCAAGCTCCTTGTTATTGTCGTAGAGGTTCAGTTTTAGAAGTCATAAATCAAAGGATGAGAGAAGTGTTTTGGTTTAGAGAAATTTTAAAATCCAAATGTCTTTAATGTTTTATTAGGGAAGTCTTAAAGTTGATTATAACAACACCGGTTAAGTCCCACATCCATCCTTCCGGCATCGTTATTTTTATCGGATTCACTTAGTCCAGATGAATTTGCTAAACTCAACTGAATGAGTTCCACGCTTTCATTTAGGCTGTGGGAAATCCCGTCAGCAACACGTAGGGTACATCATCCAAGGTATTCCCGATCATCCAACGAGACGTTTTAATTTAGTTAAAGTTGTAGTTTTGTTGTTCTGTTTGTGATTAAGTTTTGAGTTGTTTTATATTTTGAATATTGCGGCGGTGGATTTTATCTTGCAGTGACTTTTAATTTAGTTTTGGTTTCAGTTCAGGGACTATCCTAAAGGTTTTGATTTTGATGCAACAGTCTTGTTTAACATGCGAGAAAAGTAAAGCGCAGTGTAGGTAAAGAAAATGCAATGGAGAAAATTGCAATAACATAAAAGCGTACCTGGAGGGTCTTCCCGTCTTTCCAAGCTACACTTAAAATAAATGTTAAGGCATTTATGTAATTTGCAAGAAAACACCTAAGTAAAGCTAAGGGAAGGTTTTAGTTGTGTACCAAAGTCCTAATCCTATAGCTAGTCATTTCCTATGACGTCTAGGCTCTTGATTTTGGTTAAGGATGATTTTCTTCATTAAAGAACAATTAAGTTCAGTTGTTCTTCAAAACTACCCAATATATTGAGGAAGTGCTTAGAATAAATCCTAAACATCTTTTCAATACCTCTGGGACAGTCTTGAGTCCAAATGAATTTAATTATACAGGTGAATTAATCATCCAAGGGTTTAGTTAAGTTTTATTCCCTTGCTCAGTGAACTATGATATTTGATTATCCTATGAGTGAAGTGACATTTTACTTAACGCTTCATTTAATAGTTATAATAATTTAAAGTATTCAGGGGAAAGTTAATTTGTTAAAGATTTTAATGATTTGAAGTTAAAGTTGATGATTTACTTTAATGCGATTTAATTATGAAATTTAAATCAATGATTTTAAATTTGGAATGATGTTTGATTCATTTAAGTTGAACTTTTTATAAATGATATCAATATTTCATGTTAATTTAAATTTTGAAATTAATTTAGGTCAAAAGTGGTGTTCAAATTATTTATTAATTTTTGATGATTTAATTTGGATTAATTATTCTAATTAATTTAATCATGTTTTAAAATAAGTTGTTTTAAGATTATTTAAAATTAGTAATTTTGATTTATGTTTGTTTTGAAATGATTTTTAAATTAGTTTGAAATATTTTAATTTACTTTTTAATTATTTAACATTTTAGGTTTTAATCAATTATTAAATTATTTAATGATGTAGGTTTTAATTAAATTAAGAATTATTTACTTTTAATCATTTAATTATTATTTCCATTTATCCTCTTAAGTTTAAAAGTTAAGTATTATTAAGTGATTTATTTAGGGATTTTTAAATCAAAGAATCAATATCCTCTTAAGTTATATCCCCATTTTAATAATCCAATTTTAATTAATCTTCCAAATTTTAAATTTTTTAATTAATTAAAGTTTCATTTTTGGTTTATTAAAGTGATTAATGGGTTCCTACCCCTTGATTTCCCAAAGTTTCAATCATTTAAGAGAAAATTAAAATCAGATATTTTACCCCCATTTTGATTAAACCTAAAGTTTTAATTAGGGGTTAAAATCTTTTAATTACTTTTATGCCCCTTTAAGCTTATTTATTTTATAACTCATTAAAGTAAGCTTAAATGAACTTAAGATTTCTATGCTATTTAATTCACATGTCAATTAAGACATTAGAGGAGAAAATGTGATTTTTCTGAATTTAATTTATTTATATAATTATTTTTAATGGAAAATAGGGGTTTTCAAAGAAAATTCACCAACAAGACCAAGGTAATGTTTCTATCCCTAATAAAATCATGGGATGTTCCTAATGACCAGAGGACCACTTGGACCAATTTTGGAGATTTTTTGCATTAAATTTTATTTATTATAATTATTTTAAGTTTTGGAGTGTTAATTAATTATAAAATAAAAAAAAGTTGAAAAATGAATTTAATATTTTTCAAAAATCCCTCTAATCTCATGAAAGTCAGAGAAATAAATTTCACATTTTTATAATTTTTCTTTGAATTTTTATAATTTTGTGGGGAAGGCTAGAAAATACATTTTTTAATTTAAAAATTGTTTTAAGGCTTTGAAATTAAATATCTTAACCTAGAGACTTAGGAAAAATATTTGATTGGATCCTAAGTGATTAGTGGACCAAATATGATATTTATATGATTTTTATTTTTTTTGTGATTTTATTATTTTTTAATTATTGAAAATATTAAAATAAGCTTAAAAATGAATATTTTTAGAAAATTCCAATTTTATTTTTTTTAGACTCCTTTGATATCAGCGAAGTTCCAAAATCAATTTGGTGAATTTTTGAAATGTATATCTAAAGTTATGAATTTTTAAAGTTTAATTTTGATTATGTGGTTTAATAGATCCATTTAATATGATTAAATATTTCCAATTGATTTTAAATTTTTATGTGAGGTTCCCCTGATCCTAAAGATCAGTGGAGAATTATTTTCAAGTCATTTTAATGTGTGATTAACTCTAACTAATTAATATTCAATTTAGAGTGATTAGGCCAATTAGGATTATTTTTAAGGAATTAAATCAAACCATAATTTTTCTAGGGTCCTCTGGTCCTAAGATACAACACCAAATTTTCCTTGAATTTTCTAAGCAACATGGTAATTTTTGGAATTAAAATTTCAAAAACAATGACATAAACTTGAAAAATACATAACTTATCATAGAGTTGGCCTCTGACCTTGAAAAATTCAGGGAATATTCCCCAAGTCAGAGGCTTCAAAAGCTCTATGGTCTCATGCTATGGTGAAATGTCTATGCAAATGGAGAATTGAAATACCAAAATGAGTAAATAATTAATTAAAAATAAAATACTCATCAAATTAACTCAATTCTTTTTTCACATTATTCTCCTCTGTTCACTGAGCAAGAGGGTATTTTTCTTTTATTTTTGTGATTTTTCTATGCAAAGATATGAATTTTTAAGTTTCTGGTATTTAAATAAATAGAAAATATTCTAATTACCTACTTAAACCAGTCAGCGCCGCGTCAACCTTGGCAGCTCCGAAGCCCTACGTGTTGCGCTCCCATTCGACGTCGCCACCTGAGTTAGCAGCCACGCGTCCCGCGGTTTAGTTCCGTCTCCTCGTCCCACACCATCTGAGCCGTTCGTTCGATACACGCGCAATTCGATGGTGGCCGATCTTCATCTCCGATTGGTGTGCACCCGTGACCGTCGACCTTCTAACCCTAATATCTCCCTCAATTCTTAATGAATTTTTGAGTTCTTATGCTCTATGGATTCGTCTTGAGAAGACGAACACATCCATATGGATAACATGCATTGAAATTTACTTGAATGAAATTAAGAATTGCTGGAAGCTCGGGAGGAAGAAGAGGGCAATACCTTGGCTCTGAGAAGTGAAGCTTCTATCAGAGAGGCTCGGCACGTTCATTGGAGTCCAAGGAAGCCAGGGATGAAGCCTGGAGCTGTGGTGAAATGCCTAGACTTGACTTCCACCACGCCCGATCACAAAGCTTAGAGGCTGGAACAACTTGGTGGCCTGGAGACGGGGCTTTCACTGGGGAACTCCTTCTCTACCTCTGGTGAAGGTGTGGGAAGAGTTAATTTGGATTTGGTGAAGTTTCAGAGAGTGTCCTATTTCTGGCCTGATTTTGAGCTGAGAAATTAGGCTCATGTGGGGGATTCAGTGCAGGAGAACAGTGGGGATGAGCTTCTCTTGGCTAGGAGGAGCTCTGGGAATAATTTGGAGGGCTTCTGTTGAGAAAAATTTCAACAACTCTCTCATGGCTGAGAGGTGGTTTTTAAATGGCTAGGGCCATTCAGCAGAGTTTGGGTTCAATTAAAAGGTGGATTCAGTTGCTTAGGTGGAGGGCAGAGAGGCTCCAATGTTTAATTTGGCTGAGGTGGCCATTTGGTGGAGTTTGGGTGTGTTTAGGTGAGTGGTTGCTCTCAGTTTTGACCCCTGCGGCAGTTAGGCTGGCCGGCAAGGATAGGGGAGCTGGCCCCTGAGGTCAGGTGAGTCATGGAGAGGTTTAATGGTGATTAGCCTTTGTGGGGATGTTTTTAGGGTAAGGCAAAAGAGGATTTATCCACTTAAGGGAAGAGATCCCTTAAAATGGAGAACCCTTGGTCCATGGGCTAGGGGGATCTAGGGTGGTTCCTAGGGTTCACTTGGTGGCTGTGGAAAGGTTGGTTTAGCCACACTTGGTTCAATTTGGTTTGATTAGGCCATAGGTTCAAATTGGCTCACTTGGGTTTGGGATAGGCTAACATGGGTTTGGGTTTGATTTAAGTTCAAGCATCTTGAGCAACATTATAGAAATGATTGCCATGAAAAACTTTCATGAAGACATGGAATGGTTTTGTGTTCAATTGGAAGGTCAATTTGGTGGATTTTGGTATTTTGGTTAATCTAGGGATGGTTGAATCAACTTGGGTCCAAGTTAGGTTAAGGTGGGGTTTAGACCCAATTGAAAGTTTCAAATGGTCTAGGGGAATGTATTGAAGAGTTCCCAAGATCAATTGAGAAGAAATTTTAGGGTTTGGCTAATCAATTTGGTAGGTTTAGGGCATGGATTCACTTTAGGCTAAAATGGGTGTATGTTGGTTTTTCAAATAGATTTAGGTTAAGCTTAGGCTCAAATTAGGGCAATTGAAGGTTGTATTAGTTTTATGGGCATGTTATGGAATGTTTAGGATTGAAATTTGGGGAAAAAAAGTTGGTATTAGGTTTATTGGGGGTTTTGGATTAATTAGGCAAAAATGGGGATTTTGGATTTCAAATAGAATTGAACTCAAATATGAATCAAATTGGGCTCGGATTTGGTTTAGATTGATAGTAATGATGTTGAATTGAAGTTTAGAATTGAAATTTGGCAAAATTGAGGTCAAATGGGTTGGTTTGGTGTGACATTGGGTCCGTTTAGGTTAAAAATGGATCAATTTGGGGATTTTGATAAATGTGGGTTATTTTGGCAAAATTGGGCTATGGTTTAGTTGAATAAAATGAAATTGAGAATATTTGAGATTTTTTTGAATTTTCTAGGAATTTTTGGAATTTTTGGAATTCTGTGCCAAAAGGGTATTTTAGGGTATCAAGAGGTTATTTGGAGGGTATTGGGGTATTTTGGTGAATTTAAAAGGTGTGGGTTGTTTCAAAATGATCTTTAGGATTTTTAGGAATTCCGAGTAATTTTTGGAAAATTTTGGGGCAATTAGGTAATTTTAGGTAGGTTTGAAGGACCGAATGTCAAAACTAGGCATTTTGGCAAAAGTTGAATTTTGATCATGATGAAGCTTAAAGTGAGCCATGGACCAAGAAATGTCCACCCTGAACATCTCATGGGTTGTTCCCAACCCTCTTAGCCAAAGATCTAGGGGTTTGGACTTAGCCACATGAGTGCTCCAATGAACTAGGTGGGAGAATTGGGTAAGGATGGTGTGTGTGAGAGTGCAGTGTGTGTAAGTCAAACCTCACTAGGACCAGGCCACCCAGGGTAGTCCTACGGCTTGAACAACCTTATAGGAGCTCACTATTGGTTCTCCATATGGTGGTCTTAACCTTTTAAGGTGATTTAGAGGTTTGAAACCATCCAGCGGGATCCCGAGAGGAGTCGAAGTAGGCCTGAATTGCTAAAGGGTGGGTCCCAATTCTAGTCCTCTAGGATAGTCAAGGAGAAAACCTATGGCTAGATCCTAAGCACTAAGGAGAGAAGAAAAGACCTCAATAAAATTGAGGTCAATAGTTGGTTAATAATTTGAACTTTTTATAATGGATTAGTTGGATCTCTTAGATCAATCATCGATGCTGTTGCTAGTGGATCATTAATGTCTAAACCATTTTCTGATGCTTATGCTTTAATTAAAGAAATGGGTACTAATAATTTTCAATGGCCTTCTGAAAGGTTAAATCCTAATAAGGTAGCCAGTGTTTATGAAAATGATGCTTTTACAATGTTAGCAAATCATGTTGTTGCTGTCTCAATGAAGAGAGACCAATTTGGGATGACTTTTTCTCAGCCAAATCTCATGATTGAAGAAAATTCATTAGGCCAAATGGTTGATCCATATTCTTCACTAGAAACTGTGAATGCTATAATCAAACCTAACAACCCATATTCCAATTATTATAACCTAGGTTGGAAGAATCAAACAAATTTCAACTGGAATAACAATAATGTGGGTGGTGTTAATCAACAATGGGAGAACCACCAAGCAAACCCATTGGGGAATTGGAACAACCAAGGTAATAATAATAATAGATTAACTTATCCTTCAGGTTATAACAGTGCTTCACAATCAAAGGAGAAGAAGTAATGCTTCTAAGTAATACTGAAGTGAATCCTAGAGAAAAGAATAAAGAACAAGTAAAATCTATTCAACTGAGAAGTGGAAAAGAATTGGAAGGTATAATTCAAAAAGAAACTAAAGTAGAGAAAGAAGAGATTGAAAGACTTAAAGAGGATGCTCCAAAAGGTTTTGAAAGACCTATTTCTCCACCTAAGGTTGATTTAGAAAAACGACCACCTCCATTTCCTCAGAGACTTCGTCAACAAAAGTTGGATAAGCAATTTTCAAAAGTCTTGGAGGTATTATAGAAACTTACCAATAATATTCCATTTGTTGAAGCCCTAAAACAAATGCTATGCTATGCAATATTTATGAAGGATATTCTTAATAAAAAAAGGAAATTTTAAGAAAATGAGACTGTTGCACTTAGTGAGGAGTGCAGTGCGATAATTTAGAAAAAGCTTCCTAAAAAACTTAAAGATCCTGGCAGTTTCACAATTCCATGTACAATCGGAGAAAGATTATGTGGAAAAGCTTTATGTTATTTGGGTGCAAGAATTAACCTTATGCCTCTATCAATATTCAAAAGACTGAGACTAGGAGAATTAACCCCAACTACTGTAACTCTGCAATTAGTAGATAGTTCGATCACATATCCTAAAGGAGTTATAGAAGATGTTTTGGTAAAAGTGGATCAATTTATTTTTCTTGTAGATTTCATTGTGTTAGATATGGAGGAAGATAAAGAGATACCTATAATTTTAGGGATACCTTTTCTAGCTACGGGAAGAGCCATAGATGTGCAAAAAGGGGAATTAACGATGAGGGTTAATGATCAGACTATTACATTTAATATTTCAAAATTGATGAAATATCCTGCTAGAGGTAAAGAAGATGAGTGTTATAGGATGGAAGTTATTGACTATTTAAATGAATTTCATTTCAAATCAGCTTATGAAAAGAAAGCTGAAAGAGAAGAATGGGAATTTAAGCAAGAAGAAGAGTTATTTAATTCTGAAGATTTTCACGAGGAAGACTTAAAGTATGTTCTTGAAAGTTTTGAATTGTTGGATATGACTGAGAAAGATGAAACTTATCGTCCATCAATTGAAAAACCTCCTGAACTTGAGTTAAAAATGCTTCCTGATCATTTGAAGTATGTTTTTTCTAGGTGAATCCTCAACCTTGCTTGTTATAGTTTCTTCTCAATTAACTGAAAAACAAGAAGAGATTTTGCTTGAAATTTTGAAGAAGCACAAGAAAGCCTTTGGATGGACAATTGCTGATATTAAAGGAATCAGTCATTCAATTTGTATGCACAAAATTCTTATGGAAGATAATTGCAGATTGCGAGCTGATACCCAATGGAGATTAAAACCTATTATGAAAGGCATTGTTAAGAAAGAAATTTTAAAATGGTTGGACGCTGGAAGTATCTGTCCTATTTCAGATAGTGCTTGGGTTAGTCCTAATAACTGTTTTCCTAAGAAAGGAGTAATTGTGACTGTGAATGAAAAAAATGAAATGATACAAACAAGACAAGTTACAGAGTGGCGAATATGCATTGATTATAGAAAATTAAACCTTGCCACAAGGAAAGATCATTTTCCACTCCCTTTTCTAGATCAAATGTTGGACAGACTGGCTGGGCATAAATACTTTTATTTTATGGATAGTTATACTGGTTACCACCAAATTCAAATTGCTCCTGAGGATCAAGAGAAAACTACGTTTAGCAGTCCTTATGGTACATTTGCTTTTAGAAGAATGCCCTTTGGTTTATGTAATGCCCGTGCTACATTTCAGAGATGTTTGATGGATATTTTTGTGATTTGATTGAAAAAGGGATTGATGTTTTTATGGATGACATTTCAGTGTTTGGAATTTCGTTTGAATCATGTTTAAAACATGTATCTAAAGTTCTAAAACGCTATGAAGAAACTAATTTGGTCCTTAATTAGGAAAATTGCAAATTTATGGTAGCAGGAGGAATTGTTTTGGGACATCAGATTTCAGAAAAAGGTTTGGAGGTAGATCCTGTAAAAATTCAAGCTATATCTAATTTACCTTGCCCAACCAATGTAACGAGAATAAGATGTTTTTTAGGACATGTTGGATTCTACAGGCGTTACATCAAAGACTTTTCAAAGATTACAACACCTTTATGCCGTTTATTGGAAAAGGATGAAATTTTTAATTTTGATGATGACTGTCGTAAAGCCTTTGAAACATTAAAAGAAAAATTAATCATTGCACTTGTAATAATTTCACCAAATTGGCAAAAACCTTTTGAATTAATGTGTGATGCAAGAGATTATGCTATTGGTGTTGTTTTAGGTCAGAAATATGATAAAATTTTTAAATTAAATTATTATGCCAGTAAAACTCTTAATGAAGCTCAAATTTATTATACCACTACTGAGAAAGAGTTATTAGCTATAGTATTTGCCTTTGATAAATTTCGATCATATTTAATTGGAACTAAATGTGTTGTGCATACTGATCATTCTGCTATTAAAAACTTAATGAAGAAAAAAGGTGCAAAACCGAGACTGTTAAGATGGATTCTTCTTTTGTAAGAATTTGATTTTCAGATAGTAGATGGGAAGGGTTCTGATAATCAAATTGCTGATCAGTTGTCCAGGCTTGAAATTGAAAAATCTCTCTGTGATATTGAAGAAATTAATGAACATTTTCCTGATGAAAAAATATTCACTATTAAAGAATGGCGTGTTCCGTGGTATGCAGACGTAGTAAACTTTATTGTTAGTAATATTATACTCTATGGTTTGACATACCAAGAAAAAAAGAAATTTATGTCTGATGCTAAGACTTATTTTTGGGATGACCCATTTTTATATAAACAAGGAAATGATCTTATAATTCAAAGATGTGTACCTTTGGAAGAGACTTATGAAATTATTCAAAAATGTCATGATTCTGAATATTGGGGACATTTTAGAAGTGATAAAATTGCATATAAAATATTACAATCAGGATTTTATTAGCCTACAATTTTTAAGGATGTGAATGTTTATATTAAAAATTATGATAGATGTCAACGTGTAGGCAATATTTCTAGAAGAAATAAGATGCCCCTCAATTATATGTTAGAAGTTGAAATATTTGATGTTTGGGGACTAGATTTTATGAGACCATTTACACCATCCTTCGGAAATGTTTATATTTTGATAACAGTAGACTATGTTTTCAAATGGATTGAAGCTATTGTTTTACCTCGATGTGATGCTCAAAGTGTTGCAAACTTTTTAGAAAAGAATATATTTTGTAGATTTGGAATACCAAGAGTAATCATAACTGATGGGGGAAATCATTTTAGAAATGCGATTATTAGAAAGTTAGCAAAGAAATATCATATTAATCATCGCATTGCTACTGCTTATCATCCACAGACAAGTGGGTTGGTTGAATTATTTAATCGTGAAATTAAAAAAATTTTGGAAAAAACTGTTAATCCAAATAGAAAGGAATGGTTAATCGAACTGGATTATGCTTTGTGGCCTATAGAACTGCTTACAGAACACCTATAGGAATGTCCCCATAAAGGCTGATTTTTGGAAAAGCTTGTCATTTACCCTTTGAAGTTGAGCATAAAGCTTATTGGGCTATTAAAGAGTTCAATTATAATTTGAAAGATATTGCTGAAAAGAGATTATTGCAATTGAATGAGATTGAAGAAATAAGGAATGAATCTTATGAAAATGCTAAGATTTTTAAGGAAAAGATGAAGTTATGGCATGATCGGAAGATTCTTACTAAAAATCTTGTACCAGGATAAAAAGTTTTAATGTATAATGCTAGATTGAGAATATTTTCTGAAAAACTTAAGTCCAGGTGGATGGGTCCATTTATTCTGATAAAACTTTATTCTTATGGGGTTGTATTAATTCAAGATCCTAAGACTGGAAAAATATTTAAAGTTAACGGACACAGACTTAAACCATATTTTACAGTCAATAAATCTAAATATGATAATTATTTGATGTTAGGTCAGTCAGAATGAGTTCTGGGTATGTCACGCTGAAGAATTTAAAATAAGCGCTTTGTCGAAGGCAACCCATAATTATCGGTGTGCTTTGCTTAACGTTTGTTTAGTGTGCTTTGTTTGCTTGGTTTGGTTTGTTTTTATGTTTTTAGTGGTAGTAATTTGGAGTTTTTAAACTATAGTAGAGTTTATTTGACCTTATTTGATGACTTAAAGGAGTCAGAATGAAAATTTGGACACTTAGCAGACCTGTCCTTAATTAGGCACTGGCAGTTAAGCGCCGACTGGTTGGTGCTTAGGCGCCGCAGTTATAAAAAACCTGAAAAATGTTGTTCGAGAAGCCTCGATCATGGGGGAGTAGTTTTGGAAGTTATTTTGGAGTTTTAAAACGTCAAGGGGCTGTTTTAGCACTTCCCAAATCTATAAAAATGACCTGATTTAAGAGAAACACTTGCCCAAAGTTTTTTTTTTATTTCTGAGTCTTAAGAAGAGAGATTTGAGTGCATCATGTCTTCCTGGGAGAATGAGATTAAGAAGAAGTAAGATTATGACAAGCGTAAATTCGTTAGTGATAGTGCTAAAGAGTTATTCAATGGATATCTCGTTGTTAATATTCAAGGGATTGCTGAAATGATTGAAAAAATTGAAGCCCGAGTGACTTCAGTGGAAGCAAAAATCCATGAAAGTAATCTGCATTTGACGGAGCAAATCAAGATGCAATTCAGTCATTCAAAGTACATGGAAGAAGTGGATAAGGCGATGTTTGATCTATAAAAAAATACCTATTTCTTTATGTCTTAATTCTTATTAATTTCTAAGGATATTATGCTTTAATGAATGGTATTTTTTGTATTTTTGGATGTAAGTAATGTAAAAAGGTCTAAGAAGGAAAAAGGAGCAAAAAGGAGCAAAAATGGAGCAAAATTTTAAAAGTATAAAAAAATATGGCCTGGCGCCTAGGTGCCAGAAACTGGCGCCTAGGTGCCAGACTTGATACGAAAACAGTCAAGTTTTTGAGAATGTTTGATCAGTTATTTTGACGAAGTGAGCGGTTATTGGACATTCTAGAAGGCTGGCAGTTGTTCCTTGATAATGGGACATGTGATACATTGCATTTGGACGCTCCAAAACGGTTTTAATCGCCAAGAGGTGTGACCCAAAGTGAAGAGGTGAGAAGAACTGGACGTAGTGTCTGGCGTCTAGGCGCCAGATTTCGGCGCCCAGGCGCTAGACCGACCTTCTAGAAGATTCATTGAATGTGGACATGTTTTGAAGAGCTGCCTCAAGGCAACTCTTGAAGCCTATAAATAGAGGTCCAATTCTTCAGAAAATATGCCCCTCTCATTGTACCCCTTTCTCTTATCACTTTAAGATCTCTCATCCTTAGAGAGAGAATTAGAGAGAGAAATTTAGGGCCACTTTTGTGAGTTTATTTTGAAGTTATTGCATCTGGAGTTCATTACACTGCGGAGTCCGTAGGAATCAGAAGATCTGTAGAAGAAATATTTGAGATAAGTATATTTTTACATTTGATTGAAAGTTTAACTATCATGTTTTGTTATTTATTTTCATTGTGTTCTGAGTAGTTATTTACTTTCTTACTTCAATTATGAAGAGATAGATAAGATAACATAAAGATTCGATGGAGAATTAAAATTCAAAATATTTTCAAAACATTGTGATGACATTAATACCTTATCTTACTTTACTTTTTAAATTGGCCGTTTGAATTGTTAAAACCTGTTGAAGTGTTTAAAAACCTTGTAGTAGATGAGCTTTTAATTTGTAAATGTCACATGAATCCTTGGGTAGTCGAAGGCCATGTGCGGGCTATTCATGGTGAAGTGCAAATAAATAGGAAGATAATATTTAAAGGGCGTAAAATTGATAAGTTTTTAGAGTGACAAACTAAATTCTTATAATTTGATTTATAGACTACGAAAGGGTCACTAGTAGGGCCGACCATAGCCACCCTTGGACATCTAAAAGTGTGAGCCTAGATTAACCCATTCTACTAACAATACGTCAGGACCTATTCTGTAAATTAGTCAATGTTCTTTGCACCTGGATCAAAGGGTGAAGAATATGAATGCTTCTATTTGGCACAATACCATAAATTAAATTCTCCAACGAATATTAAATTATCTTAAAAATCTTAGATTAATTGAAGGAAAGAAAGTTGTTTACTTTATATAGAGTTTATAAAATCATTTTCCTATTATTGTTTTCTTTAAATTGCATCTAGTAAATTAATAGTAATTTATAATCAAAATAAAAAATATTTTTACTATTTTATTTCATTTTTGCTTTATAGAAAATTTATTTCTATAAATCTTCCCTGTGGGATCGATACTGGGGTCTTTGTTTAAAAACTCTATACTATTTGAAACGATACGTATACTTGCGTAGTACCCCTAGTGAGTAAAAATATTACTTATATAATATTAATTATATACACTAGCTGCTATTTATAAATCGAGTCAAAGCTTTTTGGCTATCTTTTGAAAGAAAACATTACTGCGTTAAGCGAGGCGGTC
The DNA here is from genome assembly GCA_022702705.1 of Papilionanthe hookeriana x Papilionanthe teres. Classification (NCBI taxonomy): domain Eukaryota; kingdom Viridiplantae; phylum Streptophyta; class Magnoliopsida; order Asparagales; family Orchidaceae; genus Papilionanthe; species Papilionanthe hookeriana x Papilionanthe teres. The sequence continues at coordinate 136,389,584 of CM040423.1, forward strand.
GGGTCAAGTTTTTGGTGCAGTTTCCAGGGAAGAAATCAAATGAAGAAAGAAATAGAATAGTATAAATTTTCTTTAAAAAAAGAAAAAGATATATATTTTATTCCTTGTTTTATGCGAAGATTTGGTTCTGAAGGATTAATACATTTAGATTTTTAATTGGAAAGAACAATTAGAAAAATTAAAAAGGGAAAACAAATTCAAAAATTTCAAGAAATGGCTACTTTACAAAATCCAATTGAACTTAATGATCAAAATGTTTATAAACCATTAAGGGATTATGCTAACCCTACAGTTGATGAACTTCATAGTAGTATTCAAATACCCTATGTAGATGCTAATTCTTTTGAAGTTAAACCGTTTATTATTCAAATGGTGCAAAACAATCAATTTGGTGGATCACCAAATGAGGATCCAAATTTACATCTTGTTAGTTTTTTAGAACTTTGTGCTACCTTTAAATATAACAATATTTTTGATGATGCTATTAGACATAGACTCTTTCCTTTTTCTTTAAGAGATAAAGCAAAGATGTGGTTAAACTCATTAGCGACTGGTTCTATTAAAACATGGGCTGAAATGACTCAAAAATTCCTTGCTAAATATTTTCCTCCTGCTAAAACTGCTAAATTAAAAAATGATATTACTTTGTTTAGTCAATTTGACGGGGAGACAATATATGAAACTTGGGAAAGATTTAAAGAACTATTAAGAAAATGTCCTCATCATGCTTTACCTGATTGGTTGATTATTCAAACATTTTATAATGGATTAATTGGATCTTTAAAATCAATTATTGATGCTCTGCTATGAGGTTCTTTAATGTCTAAATCATTCGAAGAAGCTTACACTTTAATTGAAGAAATGGCTAATAATAATTTTCAATGGCCTTCCGAAAGGATTAACCCTAAAAAGATGGCTAGTATTCAAGATAATGAAGCCTTTTCTATCTTAGCTTCACAAGTTGCAGCAATATCTAAGAAATTAGATAATTTTGCAATTAATATTTCGCATAATAATTCTACTAATATTGAAGATCCTCAAACTATTGAAACTTTACAAGTTATTGCAAGTAAAAATAATCCTTATTCAAATTATTATAATCCTGGGTGGAAAAATCATCCTAATTTTAACTGGAAAAATTCACAACAACAACGGGGTAATAATCAATCTCATCCCACTAGAAATTGGAATAATCAAGTTAATTCAAATTATAAACCTCCTAGATTTAATAATCAACAGAAAAAGTTATCAAAAGAAGAATTAATTATGCAAATAAATAATCAATTACAAAATCAAAATACTGTTATTCGTAATATTGAAAATCAAATGGGGCAAATTGCTACTTTAATTAATAACTGACCTGAAAGAATACTTCCTAGTAATGTTGAAATCAATCCAAAGGAAACTGGAAAAGAACATGAACAAATTAAAGTTGTGCAACTTAGAAGTGGAAAGGAATTAAAAGGAAGATTGCAGAATGAAATTGAAAAAGAGATTGAGGTTGAGGAGATTGAAAAACCTAAAGAAACTCTCTCTCCTAGTTAAGATCAGACTGTTATACCTGTTAATGTGGAAGTTGAAAAACCACCACCTTTTCGTCAAAGACTTAAACAACAAAAACTTGATTATCAATTTTCTAAGTTCTTTGAAATTTTTAAGAAACTTACTATTAACATACATTTTGCTGAGGCTTTGAAACAAATGCCAACTTACGCAAAATTTATGAATGATATTTTAAGCAAGAAATGAAAATTTGAAGCTTTTGAAACTGTTGCATTAAGTGAAGAATGCAGTGCAATAATTCAAAAGAAATTACCTGAAAAGCTTAAGGATCCTGGAAGTTTCACTATACCCTGTGCTATTGGAGAAAAATTTTACGGAAAAGCTTTATGTGATTTAGGAGCAAGTATTAATCTCATGTCATTTTCTATCTATCGAAGATTGGATTTAGAAGATATTACTCCCACCACTGTAACTCTTCAGTTAGCTGATAGATCTACCACTTATCCTAAAGGAGTTATAGAGGATGTCCTTGTTAAAGTGGATAAATTTAGCTTCCCTGTAAATTTCATATTACTTGATATGGAAGAAGATAAAGAGATACCTATTATTTTAGGAAGACCTTTTCTTGCTACCAGACGAGCTATGATTGATGTGCAAAAAGGAGAATTAACCATGAGAGTCGATGATCAAGAAATTAAATTCAATGTTCTTAAATCAATGAAGTACCCTGATAAAGAGAAATTTTATCGAATGGATATAATTGATTATTTTATTGAAAAACATTATCAAGAATAATGTAAAGTTATTTGTAAAGAAAATTTTAAATTTTTAACTAATGAAGATGAAATAGTTGAAGAAGAAGAGACTCATTTTATTAAAGATAATTGGGAAACTTTAGACATAACTCAAAATGATATACTTTTACCCTCAATTAAAAATGCACCTGAACTGGAATTAAAAATGTTACCTTCCAATTTAAAATATGCTTTTCTTGGAAATTCGTTAACTTTACCTGTTATTATTTCTTCTGAATTGAGTAAAGATTAAGAAGAAAAATTACTATGTGTGTTATAGAATTATAAGAAAGCTTTTTGTTGAACTATTGCTGATATAAAAGGAATAAGCCCTTCCATTTTCATGCATAGAATTTTAATGGAAGAAAATTTTAAACCTACTATAGAATCACAAAGAAGATTAAATCATATTATGAAAGAGGTTGTTAAAAAAGAAATTATTAAGTGGTTAGATGTTGGTATTATTTATCCTATTTCGGATAGTCAATGGGTAAGTCCTATTCATTATTTTCCGAAGAAAGGAGGAGTAACTGTCTTTGTTAATGATAAAAATGAACTTATTCCTACAAGACAAGTTACTGGAAGGAGAATTTGTATTGACTATAGGAAACTAAATAAAGCCACTAGAAAGGATCATTTTCCTTTACCTTTCTTGGATCAAATGCTCAATAAATTAGCTGGACACTCATATTTATGTTTTCTGGATGGATATTCTAGTTATCATCAATTACTTATTGCTCCTGAGGACCAAGAAAATACAACATTTACAAGTCCTTATGGAACATTTGCTTTTAGAAGAATGTCTTTTGGCTTATGTAATGCACCTGCAACTTTTCAAAGATGTATGATGTCAATATTTTGTGATTTGATTGACAAAGGAATTGAAATATTCATAGATGATTTTTCAGTCTTTGGAACTTCTTTTGAATCTTGTTTGGAAAACATAGCCAAAGTTCTAAAAAGATGCGAAGAAACAAAGTTAGTTCTTGAGTGGGAAAAATATCAATTCATGGTCACAGAAGGCATAGTACTTGGACACAAAGTATCACGAAAAGGGATGGAAGTAGATCGAGCAAAAGTGAAAACTATTGCTGAATTGTAACCACCTACTACTGTTACTGATGTGAGAAGTTTTCTAGGTCATGCTGGATTTTATAGAAGATATATAAAGAATTTTCCTAAAATTGCTAAACCTATATGTCATTTATTAGAAAAAGATGCACAATTTGAACTTAATGAAGACTGTATTAATGCTTTTAATATTCTAAAAGAAAAATTAATAACTGCATCTATCATTGTTACACCTGACTGGAATAAATCTTTAGAATTAATGTGTGATGCAAGTGATTTTGCAATTGGAGCTGTATTAGGACAAAAATATGAGAAAGTTTTCAAAGTTGTATATTATGCTAGTAAAACTCTCACTGAAACACAAAGAAATTACACTACCACCGAGAAAGAGCTTCTAGCTATAAGTATATGCCTTCGATAAATTTAGACCTTATCTTCTGGTACTAAATGCATACTTCATACCGATCATTCTCGCTATTAAATATTTAATATCAAAGAAGGATTCTAAACCTAGTACTTATTAGATGGGTTTTACTTCTACAAGAATTTGATTTTCAAATAGTAGATAGTAAAAGGAAATGAAAACCAAATTGCCGATCATTTGTCTAGAATTAAAAATGATATTATTTCGGAAGAAAATATAAATGAGAAATTCCCTGATGAATCTTTATATGTTATTCAAAGATACAAAACACCGTGGTATGCTGATATTGTTAATTATTTAGTTAGCAATATTTTACCTTATGACTTGGATAACAAATTTATTAAGAAATTTAAATATGATGCTAAATCTTCTATTTGGGAAGAACCTCATTTATTTAAAATTGGTAAAGATTCTATGATTCAAAGATGTGTACCTTATGAGGAAACTTTTGCTATTATTAAAAAATGTCATGATTCTGATTTTGGAGGACACTTTTGCATAGATAAAACTGCATTTAAAATTTTAAATTCTGGATTTTATTGGCCTACCTTATTTAAAGATGTGAGACAATATGTGAAAACATGTGATCGATGTCAAAGGATGGGAAATATAACTAGGAAAGATGAAATGTCATTAAACTATATATTGGAAGTTAAAATTTTTGATATATGGGGATTAGACTTTATGGGACCATTTGTTCCATCATCTGGAAAAATTTATATTTTATTAGCAGTTGATTATGTTTCAAAGTGGATTGAAGCTATTGCTTTACCAAATCGTGATTCCAAAAGTGTTTCAAAATTCTTAAAGAAAATGATATTTTCAAGATTTGGAATGCCTAAGGTAATTATCACTGATGGTGGAAGTCATTCCAGGAATATAAGAATTCAATCATTACTTCAAAAATTTGGAATCAAACATAGAATTGCAAATCGCTTATCACCCTCAAACTAATGGAATGGCCGAAGTATCAAACAAAGAAATTAAAAGAATTTTAGAAAAGATCGTTAATCCTAAAAGAACCGATTGTGTTGATAGACTTGATTCTCGCTTTATGGGCTTATAGAACAGCTTATAAGACACCAATCGGAATGTCACCTTACCAGTTAATTTATGGTAAACATCATCACTTACCTATAAAACTTGAACATAAATCTTATTGGGCGATAAAGGAGTTTAATTTTAATTTGAATAAAGCAGGAAAAAAAATGATTATTGCAATTAAATGAGATGGAAGAAATTAGAAACGAATCATATGAAAATGCGAGGATTTATAAAGAGAAAATGAAGATATTGCATGATAAGAAAATTTCAGGAAAAATTTTTAAGCATGGACAAAAAGTTTTACTGTTTAATTCTTGTTTAAGACTTTTTCCTGGAAAATTAAGATCTAAATGGATTGGACCTTATTTTGTTGAGAAAGTATACCATTATGGAGCTGTGGATATTAAAGATCCCAAAACCTGGAAAAATTTTTAAAGTAAATGGATTAAGATTGAAGCCTTATATGGGAAATATTAAGAAGATTTATAAAGAGGCTTATGAGTTGAGTCAACTCCGATTAAAGATTTACTTAAGTCGGGCTGACGACGTTAAACCAAGCGCTTTGTGGGAGGCAACCCATAATTATCTTGTATTTTTGTTTTTTAATGTAAGGTTATGTCTCGATCTTGATTAATTTTATATTACTTTAGAAAAATTTGATGCTCATAAGTCTTGGTTGACTTAGGCTGAAAATTATTTTGAGGTATTGAGGATTTAAAATTAGGATCACTCTATTTTAAATATGAGTAAAAAGGAGATCAAGTTAACCTTCATTATGATAGTTTACAATGTGAGTTATCGAGTCTAAATTACTCTTACCAGTATAATTTACCTATCTTGGAGAATGAAATTTTGAAAATTTGACGATTAGGCGAAACGGAGTTGAACATAGCTCCGGCGCCTAGGCGCCAGAATTCGGCGCCTAAGCGCCACGGTTACTGGGTCGTGCAAAAACTAAAAATTTTCAGTTTTTCACACGATTTTCCCCTTTAAATCTACCCATCTTCTTCCCTAACCATCAAATAATCAAAATTACATCCCTTACATTTCATTCTTGAGAGATTTGAGAAATTTTTGAAGAAATGGAAAGGAGAAATCATGGAGAAGAGGCTAGGGATAAGATCTCAAGGGATCCTCAACCCTACTTCAATGGTTTCATCGCTGTAAGTTTAGAGAAAATTTCTAGTCGTTTAGATAAGTTTGAAGAAGATTTTAAAAGGATTGGAGATCGCCTTCATGAGATGTTTCATCAAGTTGAACATCTAGAATGACAAATGAAACTTCAATTTGATCATATTGCGGCTTATCAATGTGCTCAAGTTGAAATGTATGCGAAGAACAAGTGGATTGAGGGAAAGACAGCTACGGATTTCCTGAGAGCGTTAGTCTTCTTTCCAAGTGGAATACACAATTTCCCTTGTGAAGATTAGAATATTCTGGTAAAGAGATAGTTATAATGGTTTGTTGAGTCGTTGTATCGATTTAGAGAATCGATTGTGATTGTTAGTATATTTGCTTTTGATGTTCGATGTGTGTTGTATTTGCTTTGAACTTGTTATGATTGAGTGAGTGTTAGGAAGTTGAATCAAATGTAGTACTTATCTGGAATGTATTGAGTCAAAATTGAAGATTTTAAATGGAAATTAGTGAGTTTGATTGAAAACCTTATGTCTGATTTGTGGATACAATATTTAATTTTTATAAATCTTTGAAAAATGTTATGGAAGTTAGAAACTGAAGCCCTACTCTGATATGAGTAATTGGAAGTTGAATTTATGAATTTTGGTAGAAAAATAAATTTTAAAAAAAATTTTTGTGAAGGCGAGTTTGGCACCTCGGCTCCAGAATTCGGCGCCTAAGCGCCAGTTCGGCCTGCTACCCGAACATTACTATTTAAACCCCCAAAAGCCTTTTTTGACGCCTAAGCTTCATCTTCTTCCCCATTTTCATGAAAATACATCCTCTAGATCCATTTTTAGGTCAAAACATCAAGGATTTGAGCGCGAAACCACTCAATTTCTTCGTCTCAAGGTCAGATCTACACTTTAAATCATTTATTTTCGATTTTCACCATAGCTTTCCCTAAGTTTTGCTAAGAACCGAAAATTTGAAAAAATATTCGATTTTTAGTTATTTCTTTGGATTTTTAAACTTATTTTAAGTTTTATAAACTTAAAAAGAGTTTAAATCTTTGATTCCTAAATTAGTTCTTGTTTTCTTTCACGTTTAGAGGGCTCCAAAATCTAAGCACGGGAAAGGACGAGAAATTTTTGATAGCAGTAAATTTCCAACTGCGGCTGTGCATTTTCACTTCCAAGAACTTGCGTCGTTGAGAAAGTTCATCTCGGAATGAAGTTTTTATTATCCTGGGGAGATGATCGAAAACACTATCGTTGCGCACAACTGGCAACGATTTTGTTACTTCACTCGTTATTCGCTGTTATCCCGGTTGTTCGAGAATTTTATGCAAATTTTCTGGATGCTGAAGATTCTGAAGTCTTTGTTAGAGGAATTGGAGTAGGATTTACTCCAGAAAGAATCAACATATTCTATGGCATGCCACCAACTATTGAGTGCTATTATTCTGGATTATCATCATCTGAGGGAGATTTGGACATGATTATTGCTTATCTGAGTAACGGTATTGGATCTTGACGGTATTGGATCTTGGAAAATCAGGAACAGAAAGAGGGTAAAATTCAAATCCTCTAAATTAAATGGTGTATCTAAAGCATGACACTACTTTATTTCTGCAAGATTGTTACATTCTAACCACCCGAGTGAAGTGACTAGAGATCGAGCGATCTTAAATTACTGCATTCAAGAGAGGAAGCCTATTGATGTCTGAAGCATTATTTATGATTATGTGGAGTCTACTGCGAGATCCAGCACTTCTGTTGGATTGAGATTTCCTTCTTTGATTTATTCGTTATGTTTTAATGATGGAGTCACTACTGATATTTCTGAGGAGAAGCTGAAGTCTACCAAGACAATTGGGCAGGAGAGTGTTAGTATCTATGATCGATCGACCACTCCTTCTACTTCTGCACATACTTCAGGTAGACCTTCTACTTCTAGACCCTCTACTTCTGCTAAGCCACCATCAGATTTCTGGGAATCAATGCATGATCAGTTTTTAGAACAGCAGCATGAGTTATTTCAAACTCACTACAGGATATATACTATTGACAAGAAACTGGATCATCTTTCTGACTATACCCAGAGGAAGAGTAGTTACGATGCAGAGTATGATGAAGCCCTAGTCAGATTTCTGAACGGTGAACGTGACGTTAGTTTTCCTACTTTTCCTAGCTTTACACCATTTATTGATCCTAAGGACGTTGAGTTTTCCTTTGGTGATGATGATGACGATGAGGCGACAACTAGTGATTAGTAGTAGAGAGATCTTTATGTAGTGCGACTCTGTTGTTAGTTTGTTTTGTTTGTATTGTTTGTTAGTTTTATGTTTGATGTGTGTTGTTTAGTTTATGTACTTGTGTGGATAGATTCTGTGGTTAAAATATTTTTAGTATATTATGTTGGGACAGATGTTAGAATTAGTTTATATGTTGTTTTAGTTTAATGTTTAGTACTTAATTATTTTGCTCTATTTTAATTCTGTTTGAAATTTAGTATAATAAAAAATTAGCCTGCTTTCCTTTCTATATACATGCTTCAATTTTATCTTAATTATTCATAAAAGCATGTTTAGAAGTTAATTTTTATTTTTAAGATTATTTTTTTTACATACTTACTAAAAATACTTATGATTTTCTTTCTCTCATACTTTCAAATTATCATAGTATACCAAAGCTTAAGTTTTGGGGAAGGGAAAATCCATTCAAAATTAAATTTTATTTGTCCTTAAAGAGCTAATACTTTCTTAAAAATAGAAACCTTTTAACATAACTTAAGGAATGAAGAATTTATTTGAGATCACTTTTATTTTTGAAATTATAAACAATTTAGTGAAATTAACCAAAATTTTACTAACTTTGATTGATTTTAAGAATAGAATTATTTAACTTGAAGAAGAATGAGAAAATGAATTTTTCTATTCATGATAGAAATAATAGAATTTTAGAAATATTAAGTAATAAAAAATTATCACTAGAAAAAGAAAAGATTGGAATTATTTTTGTATTTTTATTTATGTTATAATAATTAAGGGGAGATGTATAAGTTTTGAAAATATAAGTTAAGGATAGTGAAGTTCAAAACCATTAACAGGCTATCTAGATATAGTAATCCTCTCTATAAAAAAAAAGAAGAAAAGAAAAAAAAAGATAGAGAGGAGAAGTTTGAGGAAATGCGTAATCAAAAATTGGCTTCACTTAAATTATCTTATAGGAAGAAAACTAATTACATACTTTACTTAATTTTTATGCAAAAATATTTATTTAGAAAAGATTTTTCAAGAAGATCTTTTTCTTGTAAATAATCTATGAAAGCTTAATATAATAGACTTCTATTATTTTCAAAATGAATGAAAAGTTTGAAATCTTATGATTTGGTAGTTAAATATTCTTTAAATTCTTAAAATTAAACCTAGTTAGTGAAATTGGATTAAAAATTTACTAAAGACTTTATAAAATAAAAATTTATAAGGAATCTTAAATATTTATCTTTTATTTCCAAAAGTATATTTTATGTAGTAAAAAGAGTTACTTGAGGACAAGTAACATTTAAGTTTGGGGGATTTTGATCAATAAAAAAATACCTATTTCTTTATGTCTTATTTCTTATTAATATCTAAGGATATTATGCTTTAATGAAAGGTATTTTTTGTATTTTTGGATGTAGGTAATGTAAAAAGGTCTAAGAAGAAAAAAAAAGCAAAAAGGAGCAAAAATGGAGCAAAATACCAAAAGTATAAAAAAATATGGCCTGGCGCCTAGGCGCCTAAGCGCCAGACTCGATACAAAAACTATCAAGTTTTTGACAACGTTTGATCAGTTATTTTGATGGAGTGAGCGGTTATTGGACATTCTAGAAGGCTGGTAGTTGTTCCTTGATAATGGGACATGTGATACATTGTATTTGGACACTCCAAAACAGTTTTAATTGCGAAGAGGTGCGAGCCAAAGTGAAGAGGTGCGAAGAACTAGACGCAGTGTCCGGCGTCTAGGCGCCAGATTCCGGTGCCCAGGCGCCAGACCGACCTTCTAGAAGATTCTTTGAATGTGGACATGTTTTGAAGAGGTGCCTCAAGGCAACTCTTGGAGCCTATAAATAGAGGTCCAATTCTTTAGAAAACGTACCCCTCCCATCGTACCCCTTTCTCTTATCTACTTTAAGATCTCTCATCCTTAGAGAGAGAATTAGAGAGAGAAATTTAGGGCCACTTTTGTTTAGTTTAGTGAGTTTATTTTCAAGTTATCGCATCCGGAGTTCATTACACCGTGGAGTCAGTAGGAATCAGAAGATCTGTAGAAGAAATATTTGAGATAAGTATATTTTTACATTTAATTCAAAGTTTAATTATCATGTTTTGTTATTTATTTTCAATGTGTTCTGAGTAGTTAGTTACTTTCTTACTTCAATTATGAAGAGATAGATAAGATAATATAATGATTCGATGGAGAATTAAAATTCAAAATATTTTCAAAACATTGTGATGACATTAATACCCGATCTTACTTTACTTTTTAAATTGGCCGTTTGAATTGTTAAAACCTGTTGAAGAGTTTAAAAACCTTGTAGTAGATGAACTCTTAACTTGTAAATGTCACATGAATCCTTGGGTAGTCGAAGGCTATGTGCGGGCTATTCTTGGTGAAGTGGAAATAAATAGGAAGATAATATTTAAAGGGAGTAGAATTGATAAGTTTTTAGAGTGACAGACTAAATTATTATAATTTGATTTATAGACTAGGAAAGGGTCACTAGTAGGGCCGACCGTAGCCACCCTTGGACATCTAGAAGTGTGAGCTTAGATTAACCCATTCTACTAACAATACATCCGGGTCTATTATGTAGATAAGTCAATGTTCTTTGCACCTGGATCAAAGGGTAAAGAATAGGAATGCTTCTATTTGGCACAATACCATAAATTAAATTCTCCAATGAATATTAAATTAACTTAAAAATCTTAGATTAATTGAAGGAATGAATGTTGTTTATGTTATATAGAGTTTATAAAATAATTTTCCTATTATTGTTTTCTTTAAATTGCATCTAGTAAATTAATAGTAATTTATAATCAAAATAAAAAATATTTTTACTATTATATTTCGCTTTCGCTTTATAGAAAATTTATTTCTATAAATCTTCCTTATGGGATCGATACTGGGGTCTTTGTTTAAAAACCCTATATTACTTGAAACAATACATATACTTGTGTAGTAGCCATAGTGTGTAAAAATATTACTTATATAATATTAATTTTATAAACTAGCCGCTATTCATAAATCGAGTCAAAGCTTTTTGGCTGTCTTTTGAAAGCAAACATTATTGCGTTAACGCGGTGGTCGAGTCAATGTTCTGAAGAACAAATGGATTGAAGAAGAAGATTTAAGAATTAACAGTTATCACCCGTTTTATCAGATTTATATTCCAGAAGGGTCAAATGAGAATCATAATGGTTCATGATATAATCCGCCTAATGGAGAATGGAATTAAGAGTGCTTTGTTCTTATTTGTTTAGTGTTCATGTGTGTTATGTTTGGTATGTTTAATGTTTGTATTTAAGTAATAACTAAGCCTGATGATGTGATGGTTACATCCTAGAGATGTATACTTATTAGTTTGAGATTAAAGTCTCTTGTATTTAGAGAATTTCATCATTTATGTGTGGATAGAAATTCTAGAATTGTATTAAGTGTTATGTTTGTTTTAATATTAGTTTGTGTTTGTATGAAATTTGTGTGGAATCAATGGATATTAAATTTTGATTTGGAATGTTAGAAGATTTATGTGGGGAGAAATAATTTTTCTAGAGTAATTAAGGGTGATTAACAATGTGATTTAGTGCATATACCTTAATTGTGAAAATTTGAGTACTGGCGACTGAGCGCCAGAGTGTCGGCGCTTAGGCGCCAGATTTCGCGGCTAAGCGCCGAGGAGTTCGTACTTAGGTGCCAGTTCGCAAAAATTGGTTCCTAGCAATTAAAAACCAAAAAATTGCCATTTTTAAACCACCCCATCGTCTTCAACCTTGGGTTCATCACGAAAGAGGAGCCTAGGGCATCATATTGTTTAGTCATTTAAGAGACGATATTAACAAAAATTTTTAGATTTGGATTCCTTGAGGTAAGTGCACTACTCCTAAGCAAAAATATTTTATTTTCACTATGTATTTCGAGTACATTTTTGGAAAATCTTAAAATCACTATTCATGGTGAAAATTTGAGGAAAAACTTGAGAAATTGCTTGGATTTAGTGATAATATCTTTTAGAAGATAATTTATCATGTTTAGTTTGATTTTAGAATTTATGGTGAATTTTTTGTGATTCTTTTTGAGATGGCTCCAAAGTCAAAGCGTGCGAGAGAAAAGGCCAGATTTAATTCTGACAAATTTTTTAGCATGAGGGCTGAGGAACGATACGTTGACGCACTGCAGTCACGTAAGTTGATTCCTAAGTGTGTATTTAGTAAGCCAGGAGAAGTAATTGAAGATATGATTTTTAGAAGGAACTGGGAGAATTACTGTTGTTTCTCTATTATTGCTGTTGTTTCTGTAGTCAGAGAATTGTATGCAAATTTGCCTGCTACAGAAGTGAATCAAGTGATGGTTAGGAGGCACGAGGTCAACTTTTCTTCAGGGGCAATCAACACTTTTTATGGACTACCTCCTAACATGTTCTATTTTTATTCTAACTCTCATCCTATGGAAGGAGAATTAGATGAGATCATGGAATTTCTGACTGATGGAAGAGGATTATGAAAATAACAAATGATAGAAGAGTGAACTTTCATACTTCCAAATTTAATGCCACTTCTAAGGCGTGGTATTATTTTATCTCATCTAAATTGTTACCTTAGAGTCATACTAGTGAAGTAACGAGAAAGAGCTGTGTTGAACCATTGCATTCAGCAAGGGAAGCTTATTGACATTGGAGGTATAATTTATGATTATGTTTTGAATCGTGCTGTAGTAACTACTACTGCAGCTATGAGATTTCCTTCCTTGATTCATTCATTATGTGAAAGATCTGGAGTGAAGTTTGAAACCTGGGAAGAGGTACTTCAGCCATTGAGACCAATTACCAGTGTCAACGTTGGTGCTTACACTGTACATTCAAAGTTTGGTTGGAGAGGAGGATTTGGTAGGGCTTATACTGCTTCTGCCTCTGCTGCATCTACTTCTCGTGCTAGTACTTCACGTGCTTCATCATCTACTGATTCAAAGACTGGGTTAATAAGAAAAATTTTGAAGAAAGTGAGTCTTACTCTAGTGCATAAGAAAGATATGGATGGTACGATTGATAATGTGGAGAGATATATTGTAAAACATGATGAGTATGAGGAGAATTATCAGCATTATTTGGATAGACTGATTAGAGGTGATTAGAGTGCTGAGATGCCCCCTCATCCATTCTACTTACTTTATGTGCCATCCAGGGATTGGAACGAGCAGGATGATGATAATGATGAGGATGAAGAGTAGATGTATGTTGTTTGTTTTAGTTATTTTGTTGTTGTGCTGTGTCATTGTGTACTTTATCTAGTATTTCATTTGATGATTGTGTTGTGATGTGAATTCTGATAGTATGCAGATTGTAGTTGTACTATTTATCTGTTATGCATATTCAGATGTATTGTTGTTGTTGTATTGATGATTTATACGTTGCTTTGAGTGTAGTGACTGTGGCAGTAAATGTTTTAATGTGTATGTTATGTCAGATTTTTTAGTAGCGTGTACTTTAATTCAAAAACTGTTAAGAGAATTTTATTTGTACATATTATTTGTTCTAAAGAATACTTAAAATAAATCTTATTTTTGATTGAGAATAATTATGTACATGGAGCTATATTAGGGGAACAAAAATTTTGAATATAGAAATGAATAAAAGAATTTAGTTAAAATTTATTGTACTCTTGAAAAACTTAAAGTTAAAATTTTCTTAATGAAGAGGTGTTAAATAAAGTTAAACTATCTTTAGTAAGAAGTTTTGTATTTTTGGATAAATAGAAGAGTTGACTTTTATTCTTCAAAGCTTAAATTTCTTTTATTGAGGAATAATTTTCAAATACTATTATTATGATTTTTAAGTGAAAGATGTATATTTGACCTTTATTTTAAAAGGAATTCAAAATCATTAAAGGCCTATTCAGATATAGTAATCCTTGCCTTATAAAAAAAATAAAATAAAAAAAAGAAAGTGAAAAATAGTATGAAAAAGGGAGGAGAAGCTTGAGGATTTAAGGGTCTAAACAAAAATTGGTTTTATACCTAAAGTTTAAGATATAAGTTCAGAGAAAATCTAAAGCTTAAGGTTATAATATAGTAAGTAAATTATTTTCAAATAAAGAATTTTAAGTGAGAAAAATAAGTATTTGAGTCCTATATTTTGAAGAATCTACAAATATTTCTGAATTAGAAAGAAACTTGTATTTGTCATTTTCCTTTACTTACGAACTTTCTAAACTTTAAGTTGGTTTTAATTACTAAAATTTTTTTCTAAATTTGACTATTCCATTTCTAGAAAAAAATTTTGTTATCTTCCTAAGAAACTCATTACATAATTTGCATGCTAAAATGTTCTATAAGATTAGCTGTCACTTGAGGACAAGTAACATTTTAAGTTTGGGTGATTTTGATACACCTAAAATATATAGTTTTTTATGCACATTTTTATACCTATTTTTAATGATATTGCACTTTAATGGAAGGTATTTTCTGTTTTTCTTATAGGTATGATGAAAATGGATGGTCATGATGAAAGGAGCAAAATTTGATCAAATTTGGAGCAAAAAAATGAAAAATCAAAATTTTAGCTTTGGCGGCTAAGCGCCGCTAGGACGGCGCTTAGCTGTGACAGTTAAAAATCGAGATTAAATTGAATTTGGTGCCATTTTCAAAGGGGATGGGATGCAACTCTTTGTGGTAACTTTCATAACTTCCTTTGGGAAGCAAGTTTGAATGAAGGGGTGCATTCTTTGGAAGATACATTGAATCTGGACACATTTTGAAGAGACACCAAGGCACCTTTTAGTTTGATATTTAAAGAGAGTCTTAGGAAAGATTAGGGGGCTCTTCCTTTGAATTTTGAAGGGTTCTTTCTCTTTTTGCTTTTCCACTTGCATTTTGAAGAGAGTTTTTATAGTATTTTACTTTTATTTTGTGAGAGTTTTTATTAAGAGTAGGAGTAGAGAGTAGAATGGAGAAGAGGGTCGGAGTGAAGTCTTCTGCATCCCACTTCTTTTCTTTCTTTTAGTTTGGTTTCTATTAAAGTCTGAAGTTTATTCTGAGTCATTGAAGTTAGGAAATCCGCTTTGAGAAGTACTTTAGTGAAGAGTTAAGGTTTCAGAGGAACTTCCTGAGTCTTGTGGAGTGACTTTTCAGATAAGTGTTTACTTTTGTTCTTACATTTAGTTTTTTAATTAATACTTGTTTTTGTTTGTTATTTTTCTTATGGTTTTTAATTTCAAATCAATGCGTTTTTGTATTTTCTCAATGCATTCTTAGTAGTTTACTTTATCTTTTTCTTTCTTAAACGGAGAACTAATTAGTTTATAGAGGATTGTTGTGGAAAGTATATGTGTCTAAAGTTAGAAGAAGTTGTGAAGATTGATTATGTATAGTGCTGTAAACGAGCCGAGCTTGAGCGAGCTCAGGCTTGGCTCGTGTTCGGCTCGTTCGAAATTAGCTCGGCTCGTGTTCGGCTCGTGTTCGAAATGGCTCGTGAAAGGTGTGTTCGTGTTCGGCTCGTGTTCGAAATGGCTTGTTCTTGTTCGGCTCGTGTTCGGCTCGAAATTGGCTCGTTAAAATTAATTGGAAAAATATATGTCTAGCGCCGGATTCGAACCTGGACCAAATGAATGGAAACAAGAAGCATAATCACGCTACCACAGAAGCAATTATGATTTAAATTTAAATATAAATATATATAATATATTAATATATAATAATATATATAATAAATTATTATATAAATAATTATATGATTATTTTTTTTTATTTCGAGCCAATTCGAGCCGAACACGAGCGAACAAACAGTTGTTTGTGTTCGGGTCGTTAACATTTCAAGCTTAAAAATTTGTTCGTGTTCGGCTCGTTAGGCTTAAAGAGCGAGCCGAACACGAGATACTTAACGAGCCGAACACGAGCTGTTCGCGAACAACGAGCTAAATTGCCAGCCCTAATTATGAAAACTTTATTTACTTCTTAATTTGGCCTGTTAAGTCGTAGAATTTCTTGAGATTATGTAAGATCCAATGCGGTATTGTCTCATAAAAGTTAGTAATAATCACATGCAATTTTATGGGTGAGAATTGTAGTCCATATAATTAAATGTAATATTAGAAGATATTCTTATGGAATGGAGTAAAGTTAGAGGATATTAGAGTGACAGGCTAAAACCCCCTAATTTGGTTTGAAGTTTTGAGTTTTGTTATGAGAAGTTAGCCCCCAGTTGGTGGGAATCGAGGGAACTCTAGAGTGAGATACTGGTATCTTCCCTGCCTAACCATGTTCAAAATGATAAAAATTTCAAATTAACCTAAGTTCTTTATAGAACCAAGAAAGGGTAGATAACACATTTGCTTCTATCTGTCACAACAAATTTAAATACTTCCACAACAATACTTTAATGATTATTACTACTTCATATAAGGAAAGAAAAATATATTCTAGTTAATAGTGTTTTACATATAGTGTTATTAGTTATTATAATTTTAATTTCTTGCTTAACATTTCATTATGGAAATTTTAAAAGACAAATCAACTTTCAAAACTTTTCAAAATCAAGACATACAATCAAAAGCCTTTAAAAAGTAAGAAGATAATTTTCTGATTCCATTAAAGATTTTCATATTTTCCCTGTGGGTTCGATATCACGGAGGTTAATCAGAAAGTCCTATATTACTTGATAAACAATACGTATACTTGCATAGTATCCACATTATAAATTAAAATCATAAGAATATATATATCCGGCGTGATTAAGTTTTGGGTGCTGTTGCCAATTTTCATATGATATTTGTAAGTATAAATATCGGTGTGGAATGAACAAGTCCCTCAGAACCTGAACTACACATACAACAATAAAACAAAACAAAACACAACACACTAAGAAAAACAAAGAAAAGCAAAAATTTAAAATTTCTTAATTTTCTTTAAAATGTAATTTTAATTAATTTCTTTCCTCGACAACGGTGCCAAAAACTTGATCCACCCGATATTTATACTTCCAATTATGATATGAAAATTGGCAAAGGCGACAAAAACTTTTCTCCGCCGGATATATATGCTTTTGATTTTGATATGAAAATTATGATTTATAGGGTGGATATTACACAAGTATACATATTCTTTATCATGTAATATAGGACTTTTTGATTAAGCCTCGAGATATCGAACCCATAGGGAAAGTGAAAAATATTTAAAGAAATAAGAAAATTATCTTTTTACATTTTAATTGGCTTTTGAAAGTATGTTTTAATTTTGAAAAGTTTGATAGTTTATTTCACTCTTTAATTTTCTTATAAAAGTCATACAATAAATTAAAATGACATTGTAAACACGGTATGAAAAACACTATTAACAAGAAAATCTTTTTCTTTCCTTTATAAAGTAGTTATAATTATGAAAGTATTGTTGTGGAAGTATTTAAATTTGTTGAGATAAATAGAAGCAACCTTATTCTTTACCCTTACTTGGTTTTATAAAGAATATTGGTTAATTTGAAATTTTATCATTTTGAACATGGTTAGGCAGGCAAGATACCAGCTCTCACTCTAGAGTTCCCTCATTTCCCTCCACCTGAGGGCTAACTTCTCATAACAAAATTCAAAACTTCAAACCAAATTAGGTGCTTTTAGCTTGTCACACTAAAAATCCTCTAATTTTACTCCCCTTTAAAATATCTTCTAATATATTGCATTCAATTATATGAACTACAATTTTCACCCATATAATTACATGTGATAATTACTAACTTTATGACAATACCGCATTGGATCTTGCATAATCTCACCACAAATTTTACATCTTAAAAGGCTAAGTTAAGAAGTAAATAAAGTTTATAGAATCAATCTTCACAACTTCTTCCAACTATAAACATATATACATTCCACAACAATTCTTCATGAATTACTTACTTCTTCATTTAAAAAAGAAAAAAATGAAGTAAAATACTCAGAATGCATTGAGAAAATACAAAAACACATTGATTTGAAATTAAAAACCATAAGAAAAACAACAAACACAACAAGTATTAATTATAACTAAATGTAAGAACAATAGTAAACACTTATCTGAAAATCTTCTCCACAAGACTCAGGAAGTTCCTCTGAAACTTTGACTCTTCACTAAACTTCTCCTCAGAGTAGGTATCCCAACTCTGATGACTTAGAAACATACTTCAGAGTTCAATAAAAACTAAACTAAAGGAAAGAAAAGAAGTGGGAAGAAGAAGGCTTCAATCCTACCCTTTTCTCTTTTCTACTCTCTACTCCTACTCCTAATGAATAATCTTTTAAAATACAAAAAAACTTTGTAAAAACTCTCTTCAAGATGCAGTAGAAGAGCTCCTAATCTTTCCTAAGACTCTGTTTAAAAATTAGACCAAAAGGTGCTTGGTGTTTCTTTAAAATGTGTCCAGATTCGATGTATCAACCAAAGAATGCACCCCTTCATTCAAACTTGTCGCCCAAAAGAAGTTATGGAAGTTACCGCCAAGAGTTGCATCCCATCCCTTTTGAAAATGGTGCCAAATTCAAGTTAATCTCGATTTTTAACTGTGGCGGCTAAGCGCCGACCTAGTGGCGCTTAGCCGCCAGTGCCTAAATTTTCATTTTTCAATTTTTTTTTCCAAATTTGATCCAATTTTGCTCCTTTCATCATAATCACTCATTTTCATCATACCTGCAAGAAAACCATAAAATACCTTCCATTAAAGTGCAATATCATCAAAAATAGGTAAAAAAATGTGCATAAAAAATACTATTTATTTTAGGTGTATCAATACTACTATAAGCAAGTCAGTCAAGACCCAGCTGGGCCCAAGAGTACCAACTGCCGATGACCATGAGAAATTCCAAAAGAGAAATACTAAGAGAGGAGTATTCTCCTCCGTCGAGTAAACTTCCCCTCGTCACCCTGATGTCCTCGCCGTGACACCTCGTCTCGAGACGTTGACTTTTAAGAGGAAAGTGTGGTTTCTGAGAGGTGTTGCACCTAT
Source organism: Papilionanthe hookeriana x Papilionanthe teres (assembly GCA_022702705.1). Taxonomy (NCBI): domain Eukaryota; kingdom Viridiplantae; phylum Streptophyta; class Magnoliopsida; order Asparagales; family Orchidaceae; genus Papilionanthe; species Papilionanthe hookeriana x Papilionanthe teres. The sequence goes on from CM040423.1 coordinate 136,408,766, forward strand.
ACATTCTGGAAGGTCGAAGGTCTGATGAACCCAAAATGGATCATGTGTTCGATGTTCACTTTTCCACTACTGCCCTTGCTTCTTAAGCAATTGTAGAAAAGAGTGATAACCCAGGAAAACTTGCAGATTTAATGTTGTCTAAGGAGAAAACAGTTGATGATAGAGTTTGAAAGCTTTGGGAAGAAATTTATGAGTTTGCCAAACAACAAGGGTTGGATATTGATGACGAGGATTACTTACTATTGGATTACATGGACGATGAATTCATGGAAATTAATATGGTTAAAACTCAGTCCACATCATATGCGCGCAAAGCTTCTAGTGAGAAGATCACCGCAGATGAGCTGTGGAGGACCATCCTGACAGAGATGAGCAGATTAGCGATTTGGAGAAGAGAATAGAGGAGATGACCGCCACCATGACCGCCATGGCTACACTCCACGGACAGCTACAGCCATGAAAAACAGCATCTTCAAAGGTCAACTAGTCTGAGATTATACATATCGTCGATGAAAGAAGGGAGGTCACTTCAGCCAATGAAGAAGAACCACCAATAAAAGATCTGACTCCAAGCAAATTGAAAAAAGACATTAAACAGATAGTCGAACAATAAGTTAGGGAGGCTTTGCTTCAGTCCAACGGAGGTGCATCAGTTTCATAGGGTAGGCCCTACCCGGAGTAGTTCGATGCCATTCCTTACCCTAAAGGCTTCATGCCTCTGACTTTTAAGACGTTCGACGGGACGGGGAATCCTTGCTAGCACATAGCACATTTCAGAGCTAGTTGTTGTGACATAGGAGGAAGTGAAGCTCTGTTGTTTCGTCAGTTTGTTAGCTGCCTGTCAAGAATAGCTTTTGATTAGTATCATGAGCTTCCCTATGGATCAATAAAAATTTTGCATAAATGGAAAACATGTTCCTGAAAAATATTCGCCGGTGCCCAACATCATGTTACCATAAGAGATCTCGTGGTGGAGCGGCAGAAGCCAGACGATTCCTTAGTCGACTACATTCTCAGGTGGAGAAACTTAAGAATGAAATGTGAACCTCAGCTACAAGACAACATGTGATTAAGACACTACTCAAGAGTATTCATGGTCCGGTAGCCTTCATGCTTAATGGTCTCACCATCAAGTCCTTCGAGAAGCTACTCAGCAAAGCCAGCAGCCTACAAGAAGAAGTCAAGCACATGGAGCCTGCAGAAAAGACAAAAAATGAAATCAACTAAAGCATACGAGAAGAGGTCTGGCGTGGTGGCAACACTCGATAAGGGAAAGCAGCCAATGAGGATTCAGCCTGAGCAGCAGCACAGTCAGTCTCTGTTGACCTCATTTTTGATGAGGTCTTCTCTTCTTCTCTTTAGTACTTAGGATCTAGCCTTAGGCTTTTCCTTTGACTATCTTAGAGGACTAGAATTGGGACCCACCTTTTAGAAATTCAAACCACTTCTTAACTCCCCGCAAACTCCACAAACTTCGACTATAGACCCCTAATCACTTAGAGGGTTGAAATTAAATGTGGAAGTCTAAAGGATGAGTTCCTATGGGACTCTTTGGCCTTAGGACCGCCTCGGGTGGCCCGGTCCGGTGAGGGGCTGACTTACACACACACTACACTTATACACTACACTTTCACACACTTCCTAAAACTACACCCATACCTAACTCGACCTCCCGACTCATGTAGGTGATTCACATGGATGGTCCTTAACCCCTGGCCCTTGCGCAAGAGGGTTAGGAACAACATAGTGAATGCCTCAAATGAGTCCCTTCATGGCTCATATGGGCTTGATATGGCTTCATGGCTCAACCAAAATGACTTCTTTCCACTTACATCCACCCAATCTTCAATTTCCCAAATTTTCAATTTTTGACCCCCGGGACCCTACACCCGCTTAGCCTACCCAAAACCCTTGAAATTACCCAAATTCCTCAAAAATTTCAAAATTACCCAAAATTATCCAAAATCATTCCCAAAAATTTCCACATCACTTAAATTGATCATCCATACCCAAAAATACCAAAAATTCCAAGAAAACCTCCCAATACCCTCCAAATACCCAAAATACCCCTCTTGACCCAAAAATCCAAAAATTCAGAAAATTCCCCAAAAATTCCAGAAAATCCCAAATATTCCCAATTTCATTTTGTACAACTACACCATGGGCCAATTTTTTCAATTTACCCTACTTTTCTCAAAACCCCCAATTTGACCCATTTTAACCCAAAGTGAACCCAATGTCAAACCAAACCCACCCAATTGACCCAAATTCTGGTCCAATTCAATTCTAAACTTCAATTCAACATTCCTAACACCAATCTAGGCCAAATCCAAGTTCAATTTGATTGATATTTGGATCCAATTTCACTTTTGGCCTTAAAGCCCAATTTGGACCCATGACCCAAACCTAACCCAAACACACCCAATTCAACTCTAATTAACCCCAAATCTTTTCTAAATCTTCCTTAACATTCCCACAACAAAACACTAACATGATTTGCCCAAAATTTAGACCCAAACCCCACTCAAATTCAACCCAAAGCTAAAAGGCCCATTTTTGACCTAAACCCAAACCTAACCCAAATGAGCCCAAACCCCAAAATCAAAGCCCAACCAAAGCCAAAACCTCTTTGAAACACTCCCATAAACATTTCTCAACATTGATTTTACATTAATTTCAACCCTAGCCCAACATTGGCCCAACTTGGCCCACTTTGACCCATATAGGCCCACTTACCAAATAAACTCAAATTCAAACCAATTCAACTCCAAATCACACCAAATTGACTCCAAGCCCTTCATAGAACATCCCTAAACCAATTATGACATTTATTTGACAAAGTCCTTCATAAAATCTTCACCCAAATGCCCATCCTAAAATCAAAAAGCCCATTCCCCTTAAACTTTCCTAAAAGCCCACTTCACCACATTCAAAAGCCCAAATCCATCCAAAGCCCACATGGCACTTTCCCTCATCATCCATTTAATCAAAATCACCCCTAAGTTTGAAAATCATCAATTAAACCATTCCAAATCAAGCATCATGCAAATTTTCACCAAAATATCCAAAATTCTTAGAACCCATTTTTTATGAAATTGACCCAACCTTTTCCCAAGCCAAATGGAGCCATGAAGCCTTGCACAAGCCATATGCAAGCCATGGCAGCCACTTTACACATCACCATGTCATTTTTGGCAAAAGGAGGGAGTCCTTTAATGATTCCCTTAAGGGTGATTTAGCCACTTCCATGACTCCACTAAACCATGCTTAAGCTTAATTGTACTTGGATGGTGACCCTTCCCCACTAATTAAGTCGTCCTAAACCACTTTTCTTCACCCAAGCTAGCCATGGGAAGGTGCACCCAACCCATTTGCATGGGTTGACCAAAATGAGCCAAAATGACCCCTTCCCCTTTCTACTTTGATTCAACCACTTTACACATGTCAAACCTCGATCGAATGCACCAAACCCCAGCCCCGACCCACTCGAACAGGATGGTGACCAATGCTCGGCCGGCCAGCCACCGAGCCTCCGAAAACACCATGGCCGAGAGCTCACATGTGAGCCCAACTTGAAATTCTCACCTGCCGAGCTACCCCATCCCCGCTGGCCATTGGAGCCGTTCTTCTCTTGCAAAGAGCAGCCGATCCCAAGCCCTAACTCTCCCCGGGAGGCCCTCCACCCTCTCCTATTTAAACACCACCCCTCTCGGCCATGAGAGGTGCCGAAAAAAACATTAAGGAAACTCGCCAAAATTGTTCCGTACTCCTCCCCATACACGAGCACTTGATCCCCAGGTGAGATCCCCCTGCCATTTCTTCTCTGCGAGCTCAATTTCGGAGTTGAAATTCCACCCAAAACCAGGACACTTCTCCACGAGTGAACCAATCCCCAAATTGATTGGTTCTACACCTTCACTCAGCACCGAGGGAATGTGTCCACCAGACAAAAGCCCCATCTCCGAGCCACCCAATTGCTCCAGCCTCCAAGCTTTGTGATCGGGCTTGGTCGAAATCACATCTGGACAATTCACTGCACCGAGAGACTTCATCCGGAGCTTCGCGGGATCCAATCGAAGGTGCAACAACTCTCGGATTGAAGCCACACTTCTCCGAGCAAAGGTATGAACTAATTCTTCATCCCGAGCTTCGGAGATTCTCCATTTCGAATGCTTTAATTTCAATGCATGATAACCATATAGATGTGTTCGTCTCTTCAAGACGAATCCATAGAGCATAAGAACATGAAAATCCATTGAGTATCGAGTGAGATCTTAGGGATTTAGTGTGGACGGCTCTCGTGTCACGACGCTCGGGGACGATGAACGGATGCCATCCATTCAATACACGCGCGGACGGACGGCTCAGATGGCGTCGAACCAGGAGACGGAGCGATACAGCGGGCCCCGGAAGCGTTGACTCAGATGGCGGCGTCGAATGGGAGCGCGCCATGCGGCGTTTCGGAGATGCCGAGGATGAGTTGGCGCCGCGTGGATAAATAGAAAATTAGGGGTATTTTCTATTTATTTTGTTCTCTAAACTTCAAAAATTCATATCTTTGTGTAGAAAAATCAGAAAAATAAAATAAAAATACCCTCTTGCTCAGTGAACAGAGGAGAATAATGTGGAAAAGAAATCATTTAATTTTATCAAGTATTTTATTTTTTATAATTTATTTACACTCTGCATACTTTTACTTCTCCATGCATGTATACAATTCACCATGGCATGAGACCATAGGGCTTTTGAAGCCTCTGAATTTGGGAACATTCCCTGAATTTTCCAAAGTCAGAGGCCATCCCTATGAAGAGTTATTGATTTTTCAAGTTCATGCTACTGTTTTGAGTATTTTAATTCCAATAAATAGCATGTTGTGAAATAAATTCTAGGAAAATTTTATGATGTTCCTTATGACTCGCAGAACCATAGGAAAAATAGGTTTTGAGTTAGTTCATTTAAAACAACCCTAATTGGCTTAAACACCCAAAATATGTCTCTAATTAATTAGAGTTAACCATGCATCAAATTGACTTAAAATCAATTCTCCACTGACCTTTAGGGTCAGAGGAACCCACCATAAAAATTTGAGGTCATTTGGACTTGGTTAGTCCCACTAATTGGGTTGATTAAGCCACTTAGTCATTTTAAACTTTAAAAATTCATAACTTTCAAAATACTTTTCAAAAATTCACCAAATTGGTTTTGGAGCCTCTCTGATATCAGGGGAATTTAAGAAAATTAAAATTTCAATTTTCTAAAAAAGTTGATTTTTAATAATATTTTAATATTTTTAATAATTAAAAAATAATAAAAATCACAAAAATAATAAAATTCACCAAAATGTCACATTTTGAATTTTAATCACTTAGGAACAAACCTCACATTTTTCTTAGGTCTATTTAGTGAAATATTAAATTTTAAAGCCCTAGGGTAATTTTAAAATTAAAAAAATGTATTTTCTAGCATATTCACTAAAATAATTATAATAAATCATAGAAAAATCAAAAAATTGCAAAATTTGATTCTTTGATTTCCTTGATATCAGAGAGATTTTTGAAAAATATAAAATTCATTTGTCAACATTTATTTTATTTTTAAATTAATTAACACTCCAAAACTTAAAATAATTATAATAAAAATAATATAATTCAAAAAATCACCAAAATTGGTCCAAGTGGTCCTCTGGTCATTAGGAATGTCCCCTAATTTTCTTAAGGACAGAAACATTCCCTTGGTCATGTTATTAAATTTTCCTTGGAAATCTCTATTTTCCACCAAAAATAATTATATAAATAAATTAAAGACATAAAAATCACATTTTCTCCTCTCATGTCTTTATTGACATATGAGTGAAGTCACATAAAAATTTCAAGTTCATTTGAGTTCAATTTAGTGAGTTATTAAATTATTAAGTTTAAAGGGTAAAATGGTAATTAAAATCTTTAATCCTTAATTAAAACTTTTAGGTTTAATAAAAAATTAACAAGTAAAATATTTGATCCTCTTTTGATTTGGATGAATGAAATTTAAATAATTAAAGGGTAGAAACCCATTAAGCAAATTTAAAATGATTAAACTTTAATTGAATAATTGATTAAATTTGGAAGAATAATAAAATCGGAATTATTAAAATAGGGATATTATTAGGAAGAGATTTATTCTTTAATTTAAAAATCCCTAAATTAATCATCTCATTAATATTCAATTCTTAATTAAAATGATAACTCAAATTCAAAACATTAAAAGACTTAATCATTAAACTAAAATTAAATTATTAAACTCTTTTAAAAATTTCAATTAAAATTAAAAATAAAATTAAATTAAAAATTAAATTAAATTAAGTAAATTAAATTGAATTGAATTAAATTAAATTAAATTAAATTGAAATTAAAAGTTGGATTAAATTAAAAATTAAATTAAAGATTAAATTAAATTAAATTAAATTAAATAACTTAAATTAAATCAAATTAAATTAAATTAAATTAAATCAAATTAAATAACTTAAATTAAATTAAATTAAATCAAATTAAATTAAATCAAATCAAATCAAATTAAATTAAAACTAAATTAAATTAATTTAATTTAATGTAACATCAAATCAAACTAAATTGAATTAAATTGAATTAAATTAAATTAAAACTCAATTAAATTAAATTAAATTGAATTAAATAACATCACCTAAAACAGAAAGAAATTAAATATAAAGCAACTTGAACACTATTCCAAATATAAACCCATTAACTTAAATTAAATCATTTGAACACCAACTTGCCCTCGGAGCTTTGGTTATCATAACTCCTAAACGTAACATTAAATGAAATGTTACTTCACTTATAGGATATTCAAATGTCCTAGTTCATCGAGTAAGATAACAACAAAACTTGAATTCTCGGACGATTAATTCATTTGTATAATTAAACCCATTTGGACTTAAAACAATCCTAGAAATATTGAAAAGATGTTTAAGATTATTCTTAAGCACTTCCTCAATATGATAGGACATTTATAAGAACAATTGGACTTAATTGTTCTTTGATGAAGAAAATCGTCCTTAAACCAAAACACAAAGAACCTAGACGTCATAGGAGATGACTAGCCATAGGATTAGGAATTTGGTAGAAAACCATAACCCTTCCCTTAGCTTTATCTAGGAACTTGCTTAAATATTCTAATTGTGTTTTAAGTGCAGCTTGGGATGACGGGAAGACCCTCCGGTACGCTTTTATTTTATCGCAATCTACTTTCTTGCAATTTACCTTCTTGCAATTCATTTAACCGCATTGCACTTACTTTTTCTTGCATGATAAACAACTCGTTGCATGAAAACCCACACCATTAGGATAGACTCTAAAACCGAAACCAAATTAAGTTAAAAGTCATTGCAAGATAAAATTCACCGCCACAACATTTCAAAATATAAAACAACTCAAAATTTAATCACAAACAGAACACAAAACTACAATTACAATTAAATTAAAACGTCCTGTTGGATGATCGGGAATACCTCGGATGATGTAACCTATGTGTTGCTAACGGGATTTCCCACGATCTAAATGAAAGTGTAGAACTCATTCAGTTGAGTTTAGCAAATTCATCTGGACTAAGTGAATCCGATAAAAAATAATGATGCCGGAAGGATGGAACCGTGGGATCTTAACCGGTGTCGTTATAATCAAATTTAAGATTTGTTTTAATTAAAACGTAAAAAACACTTGGAAATTAAGATCTTCTCTAAACCAAAACACTTTTCTCATCCCCTGATTTATGATTTCTAAAACTAAACCTCTGCAACAACAAGGAGCTCGGAGCATGGTGGGCAAGACGGCCATCGTCATCAAGAAAACTCGTGTCTAATTCAAAGAAAACTTTCTTAGAATTAAAATAACCAAGCCATAGGATTTCGAGGTAGTTTGCCTAGTGCAACATAAATCCTCAACCTCTTCGTTAGGCACTTGCATTGCAAATTAAGCCCTAACCGGTCTTAGGATTCCGAGGTAGTCGTCCGGTACGACAATAAACCTTCACATCTTCGAGGCTATTTGTTTGATTTTATCATACAAATATAAGCCCTAATTAATTAAAATTGGCAAGATCAAAACATTTAAATAAATATTAGGACTTTCCTAAATCCAAGCCAAACAATAGGATAGTCGGGAGATTACCGAAGTTCGCTTCTAATCCGTAATTTCTCCTACTTTTCTTCCTTTGGATTCCCAAAACAAAATGTTCCAAATTTGATCCATTCCCTATCGAAATTCCAAACTTCAATCCTTTCGAGAACTTAAACTTTGAAATTCTTGAGAGCAGAATTATTGATTATTATCGAGAGTTTTCTTAGGTGATTCCCGTCACTTAAGATGTAATTAACTATAGGGGCTTGCCCTTATAGGGAATTTTAAAGAACCTGAGTAATATAAACCCTCGTTTAATGCTTTCATATTAAGCAGGGGAATTTGTCGGCTTATAAAATTGGTTCGCAGACCAAACGGATGTCACAAATCTTCTAGTTTATTTAATCGAGCCTCACCGTCAAGCAGTGTGTCTATCCTTAAGGATAGATACACATTTTGTGGTGCGGTGCTCGTTTATGTAAACTATTCGGGATGTGAGATCAGTTTGATTTCATATCTTAAAAATTTTCAAATTTAAAATTATTTTCAAAATTAAAAACAACTTTTCAAATTATTTATTTAAATTAAATTAAAAATTTGGCCGACGATTTCTGGCGACTCCGCTGGGGACTAATTCCTCTCTCCATTTTAATCAAATAATTCTGCTTTCAAAAATCGGTAGTGCATCCATGTCCTTAATGGATCAAGCTACCCTTCTTTCCGTTGGAATACTATGTTCATTTCTACCGTGAACAAGTTTAGCCAACATTCTCTCGGATTTAGGAGCCACTGTTTAGACACCCATAAACAGAGAGGTTCCGAGATCCTTTTACCTCATTTTTGAGGTGGGGTGGACCCCCAATAGGTGTTAGTTTAGGAGTGATCCTTCGAGTCGAGAAGTCTTGCTTAAGACTTCCTTTTCCTTTCCAACTCTGAATCGGATTCCTGACCTTCTTTACACCTTTGAACATTCCGTTCTAAATAAACAAACCCTCTAATAAGTGACTCTTTTAACAAATGATTCCCTCTTATAAATACATGAACAAGAATGAGTTCGGACTGTTTTCAATTCCTTTCTTTTCGTCCTAAAGAAAAGAAGCATAGCTCGGACCGACAACCGGAATCTACCCCGCGAAATGGAAGCCCCGAAGCCGATTTTCTCCTTCACCAACGGATCGGACTTCGCCGTCTATAAGGATGAGCCGCCCGACAATGGGATCATCCGATTTGGACAAGGATTTGAAAACACGAATGTCAAGGTCACCGACGTCTCCCTCTTTGCACCGACGAACAAGGTATCCGAAGCCGAGGAGCCGCCGTCGAGTTCAACCTTAGGTCGACCCAAGAGTTTCCTCCCTCGCAAAGGATCCCGACTAGGAGGAGTACCGCCGTCCGCAGGAGGACCGTTCTTACTACCCCCACCGGTCTAGTTGTTTCGTACCTACCCCGACTTCGCCAAATCAAAGGGGAAAGAAATCCGTAACTATGGTAAACCCGTTACCGTGGAGGGTACGGATCTTCTCGTAAGACCTTCGTTTTCGAAATCGGGTCCAGTTCAAAGATTCCGTCACTGACAAGGACCCAAAGAAGAAACAGAAGTAGAAGGATCGCCAGAGAAGCCAGAGCTGCTGAGATTGCTTTCCTGGAGGAAATCCCAGAACTGCCTGAATATACACCGCTGCCAGAATATACATCGCTACCAGAATATACACCGCTGCCTGACTACATACCACTTTTGGGAGGAAGCAGGTTCCATCCCCTCTCCGCCGCAGAGGATGAGGAGAATGTTCGCAAGATTGTCGCCACATTACCTCGACCCGCATACTACAACGATAGCCGCAAGAAAAGAACTAGAACTACGCCGTTTGCTCGACCGCAAACTTTGGTAGAAAAGTTAGCAAAGAAGGAAAACTGCCCCGTATCGGAGATTCTACGAAGGATAGGGCGGGTGCCGACCAAATCCCGTCTTGGGCCCCGAGTAGAGCCCGCCGTCATGACGGAAAAGCCAAGTAAAAGAATGAAGGCTAGCCCACCCGTCGTAGTCTCGGGATTACGGATTAGGGAGGATACCACCTTCCAGCGATTCGGCCGACGCACCATCCGGTCCTAGACCTTCCGTCGCTAGAAGGATGGTATGGCGTCCCACTACCGGGTAGTTAAGATTGAAGCGACAGCCTCGAGAAAGAAAGTCTCGCCGGGAGGCTTGAATCCGAAGAAAGCGCTACCGCGATAAAGGGGACTCGTGAAAGGGGACCCTGCAGCCTATCGCACGACAACCGCAAGGACGCACGTAAAGCCCCGCTAGAAGATGCCATGGAAAAGTTGAGAACCGATATCCGACGGTTGGCAAAAGAAAGAGAAGAAAAGTTCGGAGATGAGATTGATTCATCGGAATTCATGGACGACGAATATGCGAAACCAACATGGTTGAGACACGAGCTTCATCGCCTTCGCAAGGTGCTTCGCAGCCGCGAAAGAGAGGAGCCGTAACCGATGAGAAGGCAGCTTCAGGAAAAAGACGACACGATCGCTCAAATGGCGAAAAGGATGGAAGAGATGGTCGTAGCTCTGGCCACTCTCCAGAGTCAAGTACAACCACATAGAGAGACACCGCCAGAGGTCATTCACATTGTAGACGGAGGAAAGGAGATTACATCTGTCAATGGGGATGATCGACTGAAAAATGATACAACACAAAGTATGATCCCTGAAAAGGATATCAAGAACATGGTGGAACAGCAAGTGCGAGAAGCCTTAGCACAATCGAAGAGCGGGACATCCATTCGGACGGGCAGACTTTACCCGGAAGAATTCGACGCCGTCCAATACCCGAAAGGCTTCGTACCACCTCTCGTTCAAGACCTTCGATGGAACCGGAACCCCGACAAGCATGTTGCACACTTTCGTGCTAGTTGTTGTAATGCCGGCGGGAGCGATGCATTACTCTTCCAACGAGTTCGTCGCCAGATCCGTCGTGAATCGCCTTCGACTGGTATGCAGAATTACCAAATGGTTCGGTGAAGACGTTCTTAGAGCTAGAGAACCTCTTCATCAAGCGATTCGCCGGAGCTCAGCACCACATCACTATAGGTGATTTAGTGGTAGAGAAACAAAGGCCGAATGAAACTTTGGTGGATTACATACTTCGATGGAGGAACTTAAACATGAAGTGTGAACCACAACTGCAAGAACAACATGTAGTCGTCATCTTGCTTAAAAGCATTCACGGCCCGATAGCACTTCTCCTCAAAGGATTCACTATTAAGACTTTCGAGAAGTTGTTAAGCAAGGACGGAAGCTTGCAAGAAGAGGCAAAGCAATTAAGTTTCGCCGACAAGACGGACAAGCAGAAGCCGGTGAAGACCTTCGAAAAGAAATCCGGGAACGTTGCAGTAGTCGATAAAGGCAAGCAACCGATGCAAATACCACCAGAACGGCCGCAGCAACCACAACAGAATTACCAATAACCTCGGTCCAGCTATCAGTCGTCTCCGCAGTATGAACAACTGTCTCGTCCGCGACATACATTAAGGGAACTTCTGAGCAGAGAATATCCGTTCAAGAATGAAGCAGTACCAAAAATGTTCCGTAGTCTGATGAAGACTCCAGATTTCCAGCTGCCAGAGCCTAAAAGACCAGAGGAAGTCAACAAGAAAGGTGATCCCAACTTTTGCCCCTATCACCGGATGCTTGGGCACAAGATAGAAGATTGCATTACCTTTAAAAGTTGGCTCAACGACAACCTTCGGAAAGGGAATATAACAATCCCGAAGGAGTACATGAAGGAACCCCGTAAAGGAGGTTCCGTCAATGTTATCTCAATCGATCCCGTCATTCCGATAGATCCCTATGCAACCGACGATGGATGGACTACCGCCCTGGACAAGGTCTTCGAAGAAGATTTTAGACAACATCCGAACCGCCTCGGTGCGAGCTTCAATTCGTAGTTCGAGACTCGTTAAGCCGATACTATCACTTGCGATAGAAGAACCACCTCAACGAGGAGATGATTGAAGAAAAGAAGAAAATTGACGAAGAAGAGAGGACCGAGACTCCTAAGGCTAGACTAGGGGCCGCTTATCCTAGGATAGTTGTTTCGATTCGGGGGAGAAATCCCTCGAACCTCTCGATTTTGTATGATTATCTCGCTCACTTCGGTGGGATCATATAATGATAAGGGTGATGGCGTTGGCTACGTTTGACTGTTTCTAACGATTACGTAACTAGCGACAACCCGGACATCGATTTCGATACCAACGACAATTCTCAAATCATACACGATCTCGACAATCAAAATAACGAAGAAGATATCCATCAAGGAGGCTACGGGAGCTCAACAAGCAACGGATCAATCTGTGAGTTTTGAGGAGCTCCAGTCACGATAGAGTTAGAGCCTTCAGATTCTGAAGATAATCCGGAAGAGCCTGTCATTCCGATTCAGGAGGAGACACCGGCAAACTCAACACTAAATTCAGAAGAAATTACAGAAGTCAACTTAAGAAGTGGAAAAGTCCTACCTCCAAGAATGGGTCCAAAAGACAAAGGAAAGCAGGTGGTTGTTCAAGAAGAACCAACCTCAGCAGAAGAAATACCCATTCGAGAAGAAGTCGAGACACATGGAAATAAAGTGGACTACAACGTGCTAGCCCATCTTAGGAAACTACCGACCAAACTGAGCATCTACGACGCTCTCATCTTATCAAAGGAGATGAGAGAAGCTCTGATCAAGGCCTTACTTGATCCATAAATTTGCTTAGCTCAAATGGCTGGAGATTCCTTAGATGAGGTTTGTTCGTTAAAAGAACAGCGAGGCGTTACCTTCACGGACAGTGACCTACTACTGGGGACGGCAGATCACAACCGACCGTTGTACATTTCGGTTACAATTGGGAAGTTTACGCTCTCCGCAGTATTGGTGGATCCAGGAGCATCAATCAATATAATGAGTCTTCGAACACTAGCATATTTGGAAATTGATGCTCGCGAGCTTGAAGCAGACAAAATGTTATTAAGAGGATTCAACCAGAAAGGAAAAAGTGCCCTCGGGTCAATAACGCTACTGATGAAGACCGGTGACTTAGCAAAGACAACCGCGAAATTTCACATAATTGATTCGAAACGTCGTTCAACGCTCTATCGGGCCGACCATGGATACATGAAAACGGGATGGTACCATCATCTCTACACCAGTGCATCAAGTACTACGATGGAGGGGAACAGTGCATCAAAGGTGGCTTGCAACCATTCTCCGTACATGAGATTGGAATCCATGAAGACGCAGCTTATTATGCACCGCCAAAGAAAACAATCTTCTCCAGAGATGCCGTAACAAATGAAGCAAAGAAAGTTCAGGACAACGAAGAACCTGAAGTTCTAGTCCAACAGTCACTCACCACTCCCTTCCGGCGAGATGGTGAAGGTTTCTCCACAACTCGCATCCGAGGTCGAGGCCGGGACGAGGTCGTGGTAGAGACGCTAGGACAATTGGACAGAGGAAACCAACCATCAATGTTGATTGGGAAGATAGTTCTGAAGAAGAAAAAGAAATCACACAAGAAGCAGCGACAATAAGTCAGAAGAAGCCGCAATTCAAGATCTCTCTCGAAGATGAGAAGAACGAAGAATACAAATCAATGTACGAGAAGATTAACCACTACGTGCATACTTTGACCCTAACCCCGATCCATTCTAACAAGATCGAGGGTATGGTGGTCAAAGAGGTACGTAGCGACGGTGCAAAACCAATCAAATTCTACCGTGGTGCTTCTTCCTCCAAAACCGAAAATCATGTACAATTCAAAGATGTCACTTCATCGGAATTAATGAAATTACCTTTTGAGTGGTACTCTCCCTGTGTTCAAAATTTAATTCAACGTGGTTTCTTACCTCGACAATGGACAAAAGGCCAATAACAACATTTTGAAAAGTTATGGAATAACTCCGATCGTCCACCCAATTCAAAGTATGGACTCGGATTCAGACACGAGTAGGATCGACTGACGATACCGAATTTTGCTTGGTTGTCACTTGCGAATCTAATGAAAACCGCATGGAAACTACGGACGAACTCGAAGATGTACAAATTGGAGACGCTCCACCGAATTCGAAGAAGAAATTAAATCTACAATAGATGAGTTGACGGAAGTTAACTTAGGTACTAGCGAAGAGCCTAGACCTACCTTTGTTAGCTCCTTACTCAATAAAGAAGACTGCGAAGAAATAATCAAATTATTAATGGAATTTAAAGACTCGTTTTGCTTGGAACTATGACGAGATGCCGGGATTAGCTCAAGAGGTTGCGATCCATAAGCTAGGAGTGGATCCTACTTCGTCCCGTCCGACAAGGTCCCGGAAGAATGCGTCTAGAAATCGAACAACAAGTCATAGCCGAAGTTAAAAAGCTAATAGACGCTAAATTTGTCCGTGAAGAACAATACCCGACTTGGTTAGCCAATGTGGTGCCGGTCGAAAGAAGAATGGTCGGATCGAATTTGTGTGGACTTCAGAGATTTAAACAAGGCATGTCCAAAGGATGAATTCCCTCTACTGATCCCAGAACTAATGATCGACATTGCTTCGACACATGAAATATTCTATTTCATGGATGGATCTTCAGGATACCATCAGATAAAAATGGCTCCAGAAGATGAAAAGCTTACAGCATTCAGAACACCGATCGGAGTATTTTGCTACACAGTAATGCCATTTGGACTGAAGAACGCAGGAGCAACCTACCAAAGAGCAATGACAAGAATTTTTGATGATCTCATCCACAATCAAGTCGAATGCTACGTGGACGATGTGGTCATTAAAAGCAAAGTAAAGGAAAACCACTCGTATGATTTGAGAATTGTTTTCGAACGATTAAGACAATTTAACCTTAAGATGAATCCCTTAAAATGCGCCTTCGGCGTCACCTCCAGAAATTCTTAGGATTCGTTGTCCGACATCGTGGAATCGAAATCGACCCGGAAAAGATTAAAGCTATCTTAGAAATGCCGCCTCCCAAAACCTTAAAACAACTACGATCTTTTCAAGGGAAGTCGGCATATCTTCGACGCTTTATCTCAAACTTGTCGGTAGGTGTCAGCCTTTCTCGGCACTAGTTAAAAAGGACGCCAAATTTATTTGGGAAGAGAAATGCCAGAAGGCCTTTGAGGACATTAAACAATATTTAATGACACCTCCCGTCTTAGCAGCCCCAGTCTCAGGTAGACCAGCGATACTTTACATCGCGGCTTTAGACGACTCTCTCGGAGCCCGTTAGCCTGTGTCAATGATGAGGGTAAAGAAAATGCTCTTTACTACTTAATCCATCGTTTACTTCCGACGGAAGTAAGGTATCCCGCAATTGAAAAGCATTGTTTGGCCCCGATCTTCGCCGCTCAAAAGCTCGTGCACTACATGCTTTCTCATAAGGTCAACTCGATCTCGAAGTTTAATCCATTGCAATACTTGATGACTCGTCCAACACTTTCCGGCAGACTTGCCAGATGGTCAATGATATTATTGCAATTCGATATAACTTTCGTGCCTCTTCGTGCCGTAAAGGGACAAGCCTTAGCAGACTTTGTCGCAGCACACCCTTTGCCGGCAGAATCTCCTCTCAATGACGATTTGCCAGATGAACAAATAATGAACCTAGAAGACCTTGATGATCGATGTTGGGAATTGTATTTCGACGGAGCATCTTCAGCACACAAAGACGAAGAATCGCAAGTGATAGTGCCCGTGAAGGCGAGAATCGAGTTAATCTTTATAACACCGGAGCGGGGGATGTTAAGATACTCCTACCACTTGACAGAGCCGTGTACAAACAATGAAGCAGAATACGAAGCCCTCATAACGGGACTGGAATTAACTATTCAAATGGGGATAACAGACATCAACATCTACGGGGATTCGCAGTTAATCATTCAACAGATCGCCGGACAATACAGAATTTTAAAGCCAAGACTCGAACAATACTTCCAGTATGCCATACAGCTGTTGGAACAGATTCCAAATGTAACGATCTACAAAATTCCCAGAAAAGAAAATGCTTTAGCTGATGCTTTAGCCCGTCTTGCAAAAGAATTTGCCTGTTTACAAGATGAATCAGTAGAAGTGTCAGTTCACGGACGTCAGGTCCTATCACAGCTCGACATGGAGACAATACACAAATCGAGAAAGAAAAAGAATCAATTGCGAGCAGTGACGTGAAAACACGGAAGATTGGTGACAACCATTGATAGATTACTTGCAAACAGGAAAGCTACCAGACGATAGGTCGCTAGCCCATCAGATCAAGAAAAGAACTCTATCTTACGCATTAATAAACAACACATTGTACAGAAGGTCTTTTGATCAAATGTGGCTAAGGTGCCTAAGCGGGTCCGAGGCCCGTGAAATTGTTAAGGAGGTGCATTCAGGACTCTGTGGCGGTCACCAGTCGGGTCCGAAGATGAAAATTAAAATTAAAAGATTAGGGTACTATTGGCCCTCGATGATGACCGACTGCATGAAAATCGCCAAGAGCTGTCATCAATGCCAAATGCATGGATTGGTTCTACACCAACCTCCAAATGTGCTACATCCGACAATCGCGTCGTGGCCATTTGAATGTTGGGGCACAGATATAGTGGGTCCAATAGAACCACCATCTTCGAAAGGGCATTGTTTCATTCTTGCAGCTACAGATTACTTTTCCAAGTGGGCAGAGGTAGTTCCACTTAGAGAAGTGAAAGCACACCACGTGCTACAGTTTTTCAAGAACCAAGTTGTCTACCGTTTCGGGGTGCCGCGCAGGATCATCTCAGATAATGGGTCAGCATTCAGAAGCACGCAAATCAACAACTTTGTCAGGAGACACGGAATCGACTGGCGATACTCGACAATTTACTACCCAAGAGCGAACGGCCTCGCTGAGGCTTTTAATAAAACTCTCGTTCAAATCTTAAAGAAAACCTTGGACGATAATAAGAGAAATTGGCACGAGAAGTTGTTAGAAGCCTTATGGGCCTACCGGACAACCTTCGAACTCCTACTCAAGCTACACCTTACGCTCTAGTGTATGGGTCCGAGGCGATGTTACCTTTAGAGGTTCGGCTTCCTTCCCTCGAATTGCGATTGCAAACAAGATCACGACAGAAGAAAACTCCAAATTATGACTCGAAGAATTAGAAAGCTTGGAAGGGAAAAGACTTGCAGCGCAACAGAATTTAGAACTATACCAAGCTAAGATGGTTCAAGCCCATGACAAACTCGTCCGCCCAAGAACCTTCAAAGTTGGTGACTTAGTTCTCGTTCTCAAGAGACCTATCCTCGCACATCGCAAGATAGGAGGAAAATTTGAGCCCACTTGGGAAGGACCGTTTGTGGTTGAAGCGAGTATACTCGGGAGGTTCCTACCGGCTAGTGAATTGCCGGGAGAACGACATATGCTTCCGATCAACGGACGATACTTGAAAAAGTATTACGCTACTCGATGTTTCGAAGGAATGAATTCTTCATCCCTAAGAAACACGGGCAAAGTAATTACTTATGATCGGGTCCGAACCCAAAAATAATAAAATGTGCTAAAATAAATAAAATCATGATAATAAAGTTTTCCTTGTTTTCTTTTCCAAATCAAAATCTCTTCCCTGATCTTATCCTACTTCATTCCTGTTAAATTCGAAAATAATAAAAAAAAATATAAAAAGAAAAAAAATGTCTTTAATAAACATTTTCTTAATGTTCTTGTTCTTAGTACAGCCCCTGATCCTTTTCCTTGTCTTTTCGCAGGGAAACGTCGAACGGGCGGTTGGTCCTAAACTTTAAGAATGGCGTAAGCCTTGCACTCGATGAAAAGAGGGTGAAAGATGGAGCGATAATCGAGATCGACTCGGATTTCGCACCGAGCAGGCCTACGAGTACGAGGAAAGTGACTCGGGTCCCGGCTAACCGAGAAGAACTACCCGGGCAGACAGTGATGAAAGTGGGTGGCCCAAGCCACCAATCCAGCAGCAAGAAAAGAAAAGCAAACACCGAAGAAGACAAGAAAATGAAGTCTGTAGTGGCTACAGCAGAGGGCAGGCTTGTCAGCGCCGCGCCCACAGAGATTCAAGAAGTTCGAAGAGCTACTCTCACAAGCAACGCAACGAAGAAATAAGAATCGCCGTATCCGTAAGATGTTAACAAAACTAGCCGCGGACCGGCGCGACGAGACAGCTTGTTAATGCCGAGTACATACACTTCGAGGACACCGGTTCACCGAGGAACCCGAAGAAAGGAGGCCAGCTCCTAGGATAACGAAAGGACCGGGGAAATCCCCGGAAGATCGAAGAAAGAAGGCTACCACGCCACCGGATAGAACCACAAGTGATGCATGACCTTGTTGCGAAGCAACCCCGGGGATGTCCCGACGAGCATCATCCCCGAGGAGCCGAGGTATGCGGGAGAACGTGAAGGGATTGAACCGTATATCCCACAATATGTCACAAGGCCTCGCCATCCGCGGATCATTCCGGAATACGAGCTGGAGAGAATGCGGAATGTTGAAAAGAAAACCTTTGAATACTTCGAGAGAATTAAAGGTAGAAGAATCAATATACTAGAGGGCCTCGGGCTACATACCGACGTATTCTCCGAGTATGAACAACACCAAATCGTGGATTGTATCCGGGATTTGAAAAGAATGGGCTGAGCAGGCCGCCTAAGGGAAAATACCTACTCAGAACCCTGGAGATGGATGCCAGGGAAGGGAAGAATCACAATACAATGCGGATGCTGCTACAACTTTCGTCGAAGACAGGAAGGGAAACCCACCAGGAATACTCCGTCATGGGCAAGTAGATCCGATGCCATTAGTCATCAAGAGAATGGTAAAGAGATTGATAACATGGAGGGTACTGCCAGCAGATTGCATACCCAATAGCTGCATTATAAACATCTACAAACAGGGTGATCGCATACCCCCACATATAGATCACCACGACTTCGTCGGACCTTTCGCACGATCTCTTTCCCGAACGAGTGTGACATCATGTTCGGATCCGACCTCCGGATAGCAGGCCCCGGTGAGTTCCGAGGGCCGGTGAAGATACCTTTACCGGTAGGTTCCGTCATGATACCGAAGGGCAACAGAGCGAGATATCGCTAAGCATTGCATACCAGGAGTACCAGGTGAAGCGGATCTCAGTTACTTTCAGGAGAATGGATGACATGAAGACACCTTACCATTTCCAACCAGACCCAGAGCTAGAGAACCTCCGGCCTTACGAGCTGTGAGTTACATGGGAGATATCACACCTCCAACGTACTTCCAGCCGACATCCTTGCCAAGGATGGCTTGGAAGGTGATGTTATTAACCATGTACCCCACTATTCAGACATGGATTTTTTACAGATGCTTCTTTTGATGGATCAACAAAGATCATACACAGTCCGTTTTGAGTTTACATGGATTGTATGAAATATATTCCAGATCAAAATGTATGATGTATCTTCTACATGAGTGGAATGAAAGTGACCATGTCACGTTTTTGGCCTTCACCTCTTTTGTGCAAATTGATTGGGAAACGCCATTAAAGTTAAATGAACTTTGAACAAAGAACAGAAAAGAAATAAAAAGAAGAATAAAAGAAAACTTTCTAAAAAAAAAAATCTA
Organism: Papilionanthe hookeriana x Papilionanthe teres; assembly: GCA_022702705.1. Taxonomy (NCBI): domain Eukaryota; kingdom Viridiplantae; phylum Streptophyta; class Magnoliopsida; order Asparagales; family Orchidaceae; genus Papilionanthe; species Papilionanthe hookeriana x Papilionanthe teres. The sequence goes on from CM040423.1 coordinate 136,428,506, forward strand.
AAATGACGAACACCAAATTCACATGAACATTAAATAAACGATAAAATAAAATTTGAATCATTAAAAGATAAACGAAATCAACATAAATGTTAAATCAAATCACAAATCAAATTCTCAATCAAATTTCAAATTCAATTTCTTCCAAATTTCAAATCGATTCTCAATCAAATTCCAAATCCACTCTCGATCAAATTTCAAATTTGATCTTCCAAATTTCAAATCAAATCTTAAATCAAATTTCAATCGAGTTCAAACTCATCCTTCCAAATCTCAAATTCAATCTTTCCAGATTTCAAATCTCAATCAAATTTCAAATTCGATCTTCCAGTTCTCAAATCAAATATCAATCAAATTCAAACTTTTGGGTCGAGGATTTTACATCCAAGACTGCACTGCTTTAGGAGTCTTTCCCTATTACACTGAAATACATCAAATTCAAACTTTTGGGTCGAGGATTTTACATCCAAGACTGCACTACTTTACGATTCTTTCCCTACGGCACTGAAATACATCAAATTCAAACTTCTGGGTCGAGGATTTTACATCCAAGACTACACTGCTTTAGGAGTCTTTCCCTATTGCACTGAAATACATCAAATTCAAACTTTTGGGTCGAGGATTTTACATCCAATACTGCACTGCTTTAGGATTCTTTCCCTACGGCACCGAAATACATCAAATTCAAACTTTTGGGTCGAGGATTTTACATCCAAGACTCGCAATGCTTTAGGATTCTTTCCCTATCGCACCGAAATACATCAAATTCAAATTTTTGGGTCGAGGATTTTACATCCAAGACCGCATCGCTTTAGGATTCTTTCCCTATTGCACTCTGAAATACATCAAATTCAAAATTTTTGGGTCAAGGATTTTACATCCAAGACTGCACCTTGCTTTAGGATTCTTTCCCTATTGCACTCGAAATACATCAAAATCAAACTTTTTGGGTCGAGGATTTTACATCCAAGATCGCACTCGCTTTAGGATTCTTCCCTATTCCACCGAAATACATCAAATTCAAACTTTTGGGTCGAGGATTTTACATCCAAGACTGCACTCGCTTTAGGATTCTTTCCCTATTGCACTCGAAATACATCAAATTCAAACTTTTGGGTCGAGGATTTTACATCCAAGACTCGCACTCGCTTTAGGATTCTTTCCCTATTGCACTCGAAATACATCAAATTCAAACTTTTGGGTCGAGAGTTTTACATCCAATACTGCACTGCTTTAGGATTCATTCCCTATTGCACTGAAATACATCAAATTTAAACTTTTGGGTCGAGGATTTTACATCCAAGACTGCACTGCTTTAGGATTCTTTCCCTACGGCACTGAAATACATCAAATTTCAAACTTTTTGGGTCGAGGATTTTACATCCAAGACTGCACTACTTTAGGATTCTTTCCCTATTGCACTGAAATACATCAAAATTCAAACTTTTGGGTTGAGGATTTTACATCCGAGATCGCATTGCTTTAGGATTCTTTCCCTATTGCGATGAAATACATCGGAATCAAACTCCCGAGGTTAAGGATTTTATATCCAATACCGCATTGCTCTGAGATCTCTCCTCATTGCAATGATTCAATCCGATCAATTCAATTTTCTTTCGAGGTTGAAGATGTTACATCTAAAACCTCAGAATTCCAATTTTCATTTCAAATCAAACCTCTCAAATTAATCTTGACAAACATCAATCTAGATTGAAATTCCAAATTGAAATCTAAACTCACACATCGAAACATAAACCGAAACAAAATAAAATCTAAATTGAAATTCCCCCAGGTCATGTGATTTGGGATTCACCTCCTTTTCCTTTCCCGGCCGAGAGTTCGGGAATCTCCGGTTTCGGAGATATACTTGACACTCCCCGGCGGAAACTCTTCTACTTCGTCCTAAGTTCGTCACTTGGACATCTCGTGTTGGTTTTGTTGATCGCTTCGGTCAACGCCAATACGCGCGGTGTGCTCCGTCGGCTCACCACACCTATTGGGGGTCCATTTGTTGACCTCATTTTTGATGAGGTCTTCTCTTCTTCTCTTTAGTACTTAGGATCTAGCCTTAGGCTTTTCCTTTGACTATCTTAGAGGACTAGAATTGGGACCCACCTTTTAGAAATTCAAACCACTTCTTAACTCCCTACAAACTCCACAAACTTGACTATAGACCCCTAATCACTTAGAGGGTTGAAATCAAATGTGGAAGTCTAAAGGATGAGTTCCTATAGGACTCTTTGGCCTTAGGACTGCCTACCGGTGGCCTGGTCTGGTGAGGGGCTGACTTAAACACACACTACACTTATACACTACACTTTCACACACTTCCTAAAACTACACCCATACCTAACTTGACCTCCCGACTCATGTAGGTGATTCACATGGATGGTCCTTAACCCCCGAGCCCTCGGGCTAAGAGGGTTAGGAACAACATAGTGAATGCCTCAAATGAGTCCCTTCATGGCTCATATGGGCTTGATATGGCTTCATGGCTCAACCAAAATGACTTCTTGCCACTTACATCCACCCGATCTTCAATTTCCCAAATTTTCGATTTTGACCCACGGGACCCTACACCCGCTTAGCTCTACCCAAACCCTCGAAATTACCCAAATTCCTCAAAAATTTCCAAATTACCCAAAATTCTCCAAAATCATTCCCAAACCTTTCCACATCACTTAAATTTATCATCCATACCCAAAAATACCAAAAATTTCAAGAAAACCTCCCAATACCCTCCAAATGCCCAAAATACCCCTCTTGACCCAAAAATCCAAAAATTCAGAAAATACCCCTCCAAATCCAAAAATACCGAAAATTCCAGAAAATCCCAAATATTCCCAATTTCATTTTGTCCAACTACACCATGGGCATATTTTTTCAATTTACCCTACTTTTGTCAAAACCCCCAATTTGACGCATTTTAACCCAAAGTGAACCCAATGTCAAACCAAACCCACCCAATTGACCCAAATTCTGGTCCAATTCAATTCTAAACTTCAATTCAACATTCCTAACACCAATATAGGCCAAATCCAAGTTCAATTTGATTGATATTTGGATCCAATTTCACTTTTGGCCTTAAAGCCCAATTTGGACCCATGACCCAAACCTAACCCAAACTCACCCAATTCAACTCCAATTAACCCCAAATCATTTCTAAATCTTCCTTAACATTCCCAAAAACAAAACACTAACATGATTTGCCCAAAATTTAGACCCAAACCCCACTCAAATTCAACCCAAAGCTAAAAGGCCCATTTTTGACCTAAACCCAAACCTAACCCAAATGAGCCCAAACCCCAAAATAAAAGCCCAACCAAAGCCAAAACCTCTTTGAAACACTCCCATAAACATTTCTCAACATTGATTTTACATTAATTTCAACCCTAGCCCAACATTGGCCCAACTTGGACCACTTTGACCCATATAGGCCCACTTACCAAATAAAACCAAATTCAAACCAATTCAACTCCAAATCACACCAAATTGACTCCAAGCCCTTCATAGAACATTCCTAAACCAATTATGACATTTATTTGACAAAGTCCTTCATAAAATCTTCACCCAAATGCCCATCCTAAAATCAAAAAGCCCATTCCCCTTAAACTTTCCTAAAAGCCCACTTCACCACATTCAAAAGCCCAAATCCATCCAAAGCCCACATGGCACTTTCCCTCATCATCCATTTAATCAAAATCACCCCTAAGTTTCAAAATCATCAATTAAATCATTCCAAATCGAAGCTTCATGCAAATTTTCACCAAAATATCTAAAATTCTTAAAACCCATTTTTATGAAATTGACCCAACCTTTTCCCAAGCCAAATGGAGCCATGAAGCCATGCACAAGCCATATGCAAGCCATGGCGGCCACTTTACACATCACCATGTCATTTTTGGCAAAAGGAGGGAGTCCTTTAATGATTCCCTTAAGGGTGATTTAGCCACTTCCATGACTCCACTAAACCATGCTTAAGCTTAATTGTACTTGGATGGTGACCCTTCCCCACTAATTAAGCCGACCTAAACCACTTTATCTTCGACCCAAGCTAGCCATGGGAAGGTGCACCCAACCCATTTGCATGGGTTGACCAAAATGAGCCAAAATGACCCCTTCCCCTTTCTACTTTGATTCAACCACTTTACACATGTCAAACCTCGATTGAATGCACCAAACCCCGCCACGACCCACCCGAACGGGATGGTGACCAATGCACGGCCGGCCGGCCACCGAGCTGTCAGGAAAACACCATGGCCGAGAGCTCGCATGTGAGCCCGAGTTGAAATTCTCACCTGCCGAGCCGCCCCATCCCCAGTGGCCATTGGAGCTGTTCTTCTCTTGCCAAGAGCAGCTGATCCCAAGCCCTAACTCTCCCCGGGAGGCCCTCCACCCTCTCCTATTTAAACACCACCCCTCTCGGCCATGAGAGGTGCCGAAAAAACCTTAAGGAAACTCGCCAAAATTGTTCCGGACTCCTCCCCATACACGAGCACTTGATCCCCAAGTGAGATCCCCCCGCCATTTCTTCTCTGTGAGCTCATTTTCAGAGTTGAAATTCCACCCAAAACCAGGACACTTCTCCACAGTGAGCCAATCCCCAAATTGATTGGTTCTACACCTTCACCAGACCAAGGGAAGGTGTCCACCAGCAAAAGCCCCATCTCCGAGCCACCCGGTTGCTCCAGCCTTCAAGCTTTGTGATCGGGCTTGGTCGAAATCACATCTAGACAATTCACCAGACCAGGATACTTCATCTGGAGCATGCTGGGATCCAATCGAAGGTGCAACAACTCTCAGATTGAAGCCACACTTCTCTGAGCAAAGGTATGAACTAATTCTTCATCCCGAGCTTCTGGAGATTCTCCATTTCGAATGCTTTAATTTCAATGCATGATAACCGTGTAGATGTGTTCGTCTCTTCAAGATGAATCTATAGAGCATAAGAACATGGAAATCCATTGAGTATCGAGTGAGATCTTAGGGATTTAGTGTGGATGGCTCTCGGGTGAGGACGCTCGGGGATGATGAACGGATGCCGTCCATTCAATACACGCGCGGACGGACGACTCAGATGGCGTCGGACCAGGAGACGGAGCGATACAGCGGGCCCTGGAAGCGCTGACTCAGATGGTAACGTCGAAGGGAGCGCGCCACGCGGCGTTTCGGAGATGCCGAGGATGAGTTGGCGCCGCGTGGATAAATAGAAAATTAGGGGTATTTTCTATTTATTTAATTCCCTAAACTTCAAAAATTCATATCTTTGTGTAGAAAAATCAGAAAAATAAAATAAAAATACCCTCTTGCTCGGTGAACGGAGGAGAATAATGTGGAAAAGAAATCATTTAATTTCATCAAGTATTTTATTTTTTATAATTTATTTACTCTCTGCATACTTTTAATTCTCCATGCATGTATACAATTCACCATGGCATGAGACCATAGGGCTTTTGAAGCCTCCGAATTTGGGAACATTTCCTGAATTTTCCAAAGTCGGAGGCCATCCCTATGAAGAGTTATTGATTTTTCAAGTTCATGCTACTCGTTTTGAGTATTTTAATTCCAATAAATAGCATGTTGTGAAATAAATTCTAGGAAAATTTGATGATGTTCCTTATGACCAGAGAACCCTAGGAAAAATAGGTTTTGAGTTAGTTCATTTAAAACAACCCTAATTGGCTTAAACACCCAAAATAGGTCTCTAATTAATTAGAGTTAACCATGCATCAAATTGACTTAAAATCAATTCTCCACTCGACCTTTAGGGTCAGAGGAACCCACCATAAAAATTTGAGGTCAATTGGACTTGGTTAGTCCCACTAATTGGGTTGATTAAGCTACTTAGTCATTTTAAACTTTAAAAATTCATAACTTTCAAAATACTTTTCAAAAATTCACCAAATTGGTTTTGGAGCCTCTCTGATATCAGAGGAATTTAAGAAAATTAAAATTTCAATTTTCTAAAAAAGTTGATTTTTAATAATATTTTAATATTTTTAATAATTAAAAAATAATAAAAATCACAAAAATAATAAAATTCACCAAAATGTCACATTTTGAATTTTAATCACTTAGGAACAAACCCCACATTTTTCTTAGGTCTATTTAGTGAAATATTAAATTTTAAAGCCCTAGGGTAATTTTAAAATTAAAAAAATGTATTTTCTAGCATATTCACTAAAATAATTATAATAAATCATAGAAAAATCAAAAAATTTCAATATTTGATTCTCTGATTTCCTTGATATCAGATAGATTTTTGAAAAATATAAAATTCATTTTTCAACATTTATTTTATTTTTAAATTAATTAAAACTCCAAAACTTAAAATAATTATAATAAAAATAATATAATTCAAAAAATCACCAAAATTGGTCCAAGTGGTCCTCTGGTCATTAGAAATGTCCCCTAATTTTCTTAAGGACAGAAACTTTCCCTTGGTCATGTTATTAAATTTTCCTTGGAAATCTCTATTTTCCACCAAAAATAATTATATAAATAAATTAAATACATAAAAATCACATTTTCTCCTCTCATGTCTTTATTGACATATGAGTGAAGTCACATAAAAATTTCAAGTTCATTTGAGTTCAATTTAGTGAGTTATGAAATTATTAAGCTTAAAGGGTAAAATGGTAATTAAAATCTTTAATCCTTAATTAAAACTTTTAGGTTTAATAAAAAATTAACAAGTAAAATATTTGATCCTCTTTTGATTTGGATGATTGAAATTTAAATAATTAAAGGGTAGAAACCCAGTAAGCAAATTTAAAATGATTAAACTTTAATTAAATAATTGATTAAATTTGGAAGAATAATAAAATCAGAATTATTAAAATAGGGATATTATTAGGAAGAGATTTAATCTTTAATTTAAAAATCCCTAAATTAATCATCTCATTAATATTCAATTCTTAATAAAAATGATAACTCAAATTCAAAACATTAAAAGACTTAATCATTAAACTAAAATTAAATTATTAAACTCTTTTAAAAATTTCAATTAAAATTAAAAATATAATTAAATTAAAAATTAAATTAAATTAAGTAAATTAAATTGAATTGAATTAAATTAAATTAAATTAAATTGAAATTAAAAGTTGGATTAAATTAAAAATTAAATTAAAGATTAAATTAAATTAAATTAAATTAAATAACTTAAATTAAATCAAATTAAATTAAACTAAATTAAATCAAATTAAATAACTTAAATTAAATTAAATTAAATCAAATTAAATTAAATCAAATTAAATCAAATTAAATTAAAACTAAATTAAATTAATTTAATTTAATGTAACATCAAATCAAACTAAATTGAATTAAATTGAATTAAATTAAATTAAAACTCAATTAAATTAAATTAAATTAAATTAAATTAAATTGAACTAAATAACATCACCTAAAACAGAAATAAATTAAATATAAAGCAACTTGAACACTATTCAAAATTTAAACCCATTAACTTAAATTAAATCATTTGAACACCAACTTGCCCTCGAGAGCTTTGGTTATCATAACTCCTAAACAGAACATTAAATGAAATGTTACTTCACTTATAGGATATTCAAATGTCCTAGTTCATCGAGTAAGATAACAACAAAACTTGAATTCTCGGACGATTAATTCATTTGTATAATTAAACCCATTTGGACTTAAAACAATCCTAGAAATATTGAAAAGATGTTTAAGATTATTCTTAAGCACTTCCTCAATATGATAGGACATTTATAAGAACAATTGGACTTAATTGTTCTTTGATGAAGAAAATCATCCTTAAACCAAAACACAAAGAACCTAGAAGTCATAAGAGATGACTAGCTATAGGATTAGGAATTTGGTAGAAAACCATAACCCTTCCCTTAGCTTTATCTAGGAACTTGCTTAAATATTCTAATTGTGTTTTAAGTGCAGCTTGGGATGACGGGAAGACCCTCCGAGTACGCTTTTATTTTATTGCAATCTAGTTTCTTGCAATTTACCTTCTTGCGATTCATTTAATCGCATTGCACTTACTTTTTCTTGCATGATAAACAATCGTTGCATGAAAACCCACACCTTTAGGATAGACCCTAAAACTGAAACCAAATTAAGTTAAAAGTCATTGCAAGATAAAATTCACCGCCACAACATTTCAAAATATAAAACAACTCAAAATTTAATCACAAACAGAACACAAAACTACAATTACAATTAAATTAAAACGTCCTGTTGGATGATCGGGAATACCTCGGATGATGTAACCTACGTGTTGCTAACGGGATTTCCCACGGTCTAAATGAAAGTGTGGAACTCATTCAGTTGAGTTTAGCAAATTCATCTGGACTACGTGAATCCGATAAAAAATAATGATGCCGGAAGGATGGAACCGTGGGATCTTAACCGGTGTCGTTATAATCAACTTTAAGATTTGTTTTAATTAAAACGTAAAAAACACTTGGAAATTAAGATCTTCTCTAAACCAAAACACTTTTCTCATCCCCTGATTTATGATTTCTAAAACTAAACCTCTGCAACAACAAGGAGCTCGGAGCATGGTGGGCGACGACGGCCATCGTCATCAAGAAAACCCGAGTCTAATTCAGCAAAACTTTCTTAGAATTAAAATAACCAAGCCATAGGATTTCGAGGTAGTTTGCCTAGTGCAACATAAATCCTCAACCTCTTCGTTAGGCACTTGCATTGCAAATTAAGCCCTAACCAGTCTTAGGATTCCGAGGTAGTCGTCCGTACGACAATAAACCTTCACATCTTCGAGGCTATTTGTTTGATTTTATCATACAAATATAAGCCCTAATTAATTAAAATTGGCAAGATCAAAACATTTAAATAAATATTAGGACTTTCCTAAATCCAAGCCAAACAATAGGATAGTCGGGAGATTACCGAAGTTCGCTTCGAATCTGTAATTTCTCCTACTTTTCTTCCTTTGGATTCCCAAAACAAAATGTTCCAAATTTGATCCATTCCCTATTAAAATTCCAAACTTCAATCCTTTGAGAACTTAAACTTTGAAATTCTTGAGAGCAGAATTATTGATTATTATCGAGAGTTTTCTTAGGTGATTCTCGTCACTTAAGATGTAATTAACTATAGGGGCTTGCCCTTATAGGGAATTTTAAAGAACCTGTGTAATATAAACCCCGTTTAATGCTTTCATATTAAGCGGGGAATTTGTCGGCTTATAAAATTGGTTCGCAGACCAAACGGATGTCACAAATCTTCTAGTTTATTTAATCGAGCCTCACCGTCGAGCGATGTGTCTATCCTTAAGGATAGATACACGGCTTGTGGTGCGGTGCTCGTTTATGTAAACTATTCGGGATGCGAGATCAGCTTGATTTCATATCTTAAAAATTTTCAAATTTAAAATTATTTTCAAAATTAAAAACAACTTTTCAAATTATTTATTTAAATTAAATTAAAAATTTGGTCGACGATCTCTCGGTACGGTCGACCTCGACAAGTATGGTCAACATCGTGCGGAGCGAGCGATCGCTCGATCAGAGCAGAGGTCATACGAGACGTGATGGATGACAGGGTTCAACAATGTCAGAACAGCTGCGCAGAAACTACTCCTTCAAAGATGATGCTGTAACAAAGATGTTTAGGAATTTAATGAAGAGCCTGAGTTTAGATTGCCTGAGCCAAAGAAGCCTGAGGAGGTGGACAAGAAAGATCAGCCCAACTTCTGCCCCTACCACAGGATGCTCGGACACACCATTGAATGCTGCTTCAGTTTCAAGGATTGGCTCGAGCGAAATTACAAGGAAGGGAATATATCAATGCCAAAAGAATATTTAAAAGAATATGAAAGAGGTTCTATAAATTTGATTTTAGCTGAGCCGATCTCTCCAATTGATCTATATGCCGGGAAAGGTGGACGAAGCACAATCTGGAATGAGCTCAAGAAAGTCCTTGATCAGATCCAGTCCACCCCAAAGAAAGCTGCTGTACGGAGTTTGCCGTCAGCCCAGTCCAAGTTGAAGGCTTCATCATGGAAGCCACCACGACAAAAAAAGAAGAAGAAACAAATCGTGAACAAAACTAAGGATGATAACGTGAAGGTTAGGATAGAGACTGCCCCTGTTAGATTTGTTGTTTCGGATTCGGGGGTGAAACCCCTCGAACACCTGACCTTGTACCATTATCTTTATGCCCCTTCAGGGTCTTATAATGATAATATAAACAATGTTGGCTACATTCTTACTGTCTCTAGTGATGATGTAACTAATCACAACCTCTCGAACACCAATTTTGATTCCCAAAATGATCCTCAAAACGTGATTGTTCCCGACAAGAATGTTGATGAAAATAAATAAGATATTGACAACATCGGCTATGACAGCACCGGAAGTGAGGAGCCAGTCCTCGAATGCAGATGAGCTCCACTTGCCATCAACATAGAATTTTCAGTTATAGAAGAGCCAAATATAATAATAGAAGGATCTCTGGGTCCAGATGAAGAAGAAATAACAAAAGTAAATCTAAGAAGTGGCAAGGTACTACAGCCAAGGATAGCCCCAATGGATAAAGGAAAACATGCAATTACTCAAGAAGAAATATCTCCAGCAACGGATGAAATACAAGTTCGATAAAAAATTAAAAATTCAAACAAGATGAATTACAACGTGCTAGCTCATCTTAAGAAGTTGCCAGCCAAGCTAAGCATTTACAATGCTCTGATCCTGTCAAAGGAAATGAGAGAAAATTTGATCAAGGCTCTACTTGATCCGAATATTTGCTTAACACAGTTGGCTAGCACATCCTCAGATGTAGTTTGCACTTTGAAAGAATAGCTTGGTGTAACCTTCACAGATAAAGATTTACTACTCTTACAAACTATCCCAACTGTCTGCTCTACATTTCCATCATTATCGGCAGATTCATACTTTCAGATTGTTAGTAGATCCTGGAGTGTCGCTCAACGTAATGAGTTTACAAATCCTAGCCTACTTGGACTTCGATGCTCGAGAACTGTCTATGGATAAAATGATGCTAAGAGGATTCAATCAGAACGGAGAAAGAGCCCTTGGGCCTATAACGCTACAAATGAAAGTTGGAAATCTAATAAAAACTATAAAATTCCATGTCATCGATGCGGATACATTGTTCAATACCCTGCTTGGTCGGCCCCGGCTTCACGAGTACAATATGATCTCGTCACTTCAGTAATGCATCAAATACTACAAGGATGGACAAGAACATTGCATTAAGGGAGACCTACAACCTTTATCAATAGATGAAGTAGGCATTCATGAAGATGATACCTACTACGCTCCCCCAAAGAAAACAATACTTTCATGAGAAATTGTGACAAGTAAAGCAGAAAATTCAAAAGAACTACGAGAACGGGACCATACAGCTCCAGTTCAATAATCTGACGCCACTCCTTCGCAACGAGTTGGTGGAGTTTCTTTTAGCCCACGCATCTGAGGTCGAGGCCAGGGACGTCGTCAAGGAAGAACTCACCATATTGTTGAACGGTCAAAGCCACCGATCATCATTGAAGTAGAAGGAAGCTCCAAAGTGGATAAAGATATGATAATGATAAGTCAGAAAAAGCCTCAGTTCAAGATTTATACGGATGATATATAAAGAGACAAATATGAATCAATGTATAATCAGATTATTCATTATGCTCAAGCCATGACTCTAACTCTGATCCATCCTTAAAAGATCAAGAGTATGGAAGTCAAGGAAGTCCATAATGATAGTTTCGAACTGATCATGTTTTATAAAGCTTCTCCTTCTACTTCTGAACCTTGTGTAATTCTCGAAGAAAATAATTCTAATGAATTAATGGAATTACAATTTGGTTATTTTTCACCATGTGTACAAAAGCTAATTCAACAAGGATATGTGCCACTGAAAATGCTAAAAGATAAGTTTCACTCATTTGAAAAATTATGGAATACAAAAGGAAAGATACTCAACTCAAATAAAGGTCTTGGATTTGGTACAGTAGAACCCGTCGATGACTCAGGATTCTGCGTGGTTGCTAGCAGTTAGACAGTAGAAGATTTCCTGGACATCCAAGATGAATACGAAGATCAACCAATAGAGGAGGCTCCGTTAGAATTTGAAGAAGTAATCAAGTCAACAGTCAACAAATATAAAGAAATCAATCTCGGGACTATGGAGCAGCCCCAACCAACTTTCATAAGTTCATTGATCAACGAAGAAGAGGTTAAAGACTTGGTCAGCCTACTATCAGAATTCAAAGATTGCATCGCTTGGAGCTATGATGAAATGCCTGGACTATCTCCAGAGGTTGCAATTTGCCGACTAGGAGTGGATCAAAGTACAATACCAGTAAAGTAAGCTCCCAGAAGAATGCGCCTCAAAATCGAACAGCAAGTTACAATAGAAATAATGAAATTAATCGATTCTAACTTTGTCTGAGAAGAACAATATCCAACATGGATAGCTAACGTCATGCTAGTAAAGAAGGAAAATGGACAAATAAGAGTGTATGTCGACTTTAGAGACTTGAATAAAGCATGTCCGAAAGATGAATTCTAGTTGCCAATGCCGGAATTGTTGGTGGACATCGCATCGTCACACAAAACTTTCTCCTTCATGGATGGATCATCAGGTTACAATCAAATCAAGATGGCTCGAGAAGATGCAACACTTACAACATTCAGAACTCTGATCGGGATTTACTGTTACACCATGATGCTGTTTGGATTAAAAAACGTAGGAGAAACTTACCAAAGAGCAATGACAAAGATCTTCAATGACCTCATTCTCAACCAAGTGGAATGTTATGTGGATGATTTGGTCATCAAGAGCAAAGTAAAAGAAAACCACCTAAATGATTTGAGGATCGTATTTGAACGATTACGATAATATAATCTAAAGATGAAACTCTTAAAATGCACTTTCGGTGTTACCTCTGAGAAATTTCTAGGATTTGTTTTCCATCATCAGGAATCCAAATCGACCCAGAAAAGATTAAAATGATATTAGAAATGCATCCCCCTAGAACCTTGAAACAATGAAGTATTTTCAAGAAAAATTGGCATATCTATGATGCTTTAAATCTAATTTGTCAGGAAGGTGTCTTCCCATTTAAAACATACTTCAAAAGGATGTCACATTTGTTTGGGGAAAGCTGTGTCAGCAAGCTTTCGAAGATATTAAATGATGTCTAACGACACCTCATATTTTGGCGGCCTCTATCCCGGGTAGACCGTTGATACTTTATACTGCAGCTTTGGACGAGTCCCTCGGAGCCTTACTTGCCCAAGTCAATAATGAGGGTAAAGAAAATGCACTATACTACCTGAGTCGACGTCTAATACCAGTAGAGGTAAAGTATCCTCTTATTGAGAAACATTGTCTAGCTTTGGTTTTCACCGCTCAAAAGCTTAGACACTACATGTTGTCCCATAAGGTCAACCTGATGTCGAACCGGATGCTTTGCAAGGTGGTCGATTATATCATTGCAATTTAACATAACTTTTGTGCCCTTTCACGCTATCAAAGGGCAGATTCTCACAAATTTTCTCACAATGCACCCACTGCCAGCTGGGATCCTGCTCAACAATGAACTACCAGACAAATAGATACTATAATTATAGCAAACCAATGCCTGATGTTGGGAAATGTACTTCGACGGAGCGTCATCAACCCGAAGCGATAAAGGACAATAGACAGTGATACCCAGCAAAGCATGAATTGGTTGAATCTTCGTGACTCCAGATCAAGCCATGCTAAGATTCTCTTACTACCTATCAAAGCCGTGTAGCAATAATGAAGCGGAATATGAAGCTCTAATCACCAGTTTAGAATTAGCAATACCAATGGAAATAATAGACATTATCATTTATGGTGACTCATAACTTGTCATTCAACAAGTGGCAGGAAAATACAAAATTCTGAAACCAAGATTAGAGGAATACCATTGGTACATAATGAAGCTGGTTGAGCAGATCCCAAGTATGATATTCTATAGAGTTCATTGTGCAGACAATGCCCATGAGGACGCTTTAGCTAAACTCGCTAAATAATTAGTTTGTCCACCTGAAGATTCCATAGATATTACGGTACGGGATGTCATATTTTGTCACAAATCAACCTCGACAGTCTACACAAGGTTGGAAAAGAAGAGAAAGCGGTCACAATGGCAGAAGATACAGAAGATCGGCGTCAGCCATTGATAGAATATTTGCAAACAGGAAGGCTGCAAGAAGATAGATCAGTAGCACATCAGATTCAGAAGAGAGCTCTCTCATATGCCTTTTTTGACAGTGTTTTGTGCAGATGATCATTCGATTAGATGTGGCTTAGATGCCTTAACAGAGCATAAGCATAGAAAATCATCAAAGAAGTGCATGTCGGATTGTGTGGTGCTCACCAATCAGGACTGAAAATGAAAATGAAAATCAAGAGGCTCAGATATTATTGGCCAGCAATGATGTGCATGGAAACAGCAAAGAAGCTTCACCGATGCCAGGTGCACGTAGTGGTCTTGCTCCGGATGTGTTACATCCAATGATCGTATCGTGGCCATTCGAGTATTGGGGCACAGATATAGTCGGTCTAATAGACCCACAATCTGTGAAAGGACATAGATTTGTACTCGTAGCTACAGACTACTTGTCTAAGTGGGCAGAGACGGTTACTCTAAGGGAATTTACAACACAACATGTTCTACAGTTCATCAAAAATCAGGTTGCCTACCGCTTCGGTGTGCCGCGCAGAATCATTTATGACAATGGGTCTGCCTTCAAGAGCATGAGAATCAATATCTTCGTCAGAAGATACATGTTAGATTGGAGATACTCGACAATCTACTACCCCAAGGAAAATGGCTTGGCAGAAGCCTTCAACAAGAGGCTCGTTCAAATTCTAAAGAAGATGCTTGACGACAACAAGAGAGGATGACACGAGAAATTGTTAGAAACTTTGTTGGCCTAAAGGACAATAGTCAGAACGCCGATGCAGTCAACGCCGTATCACTTGTGTATGGGTCCGAGGCAGTCCCTCTACTAGAAGTTCAGCTACCGTCGCTCCAGATCATCGTCGCCAATCAAATTACAGTAGAAGAGAACGCCAAACTATGACTGGCAGAACTGGAAAGTCATGAAGGAAAAATTTTGCTTACAAAGCAGCATTTTTAACTCTACCAAGCGAAGATGATTCAAGCCCACAAAAATTTGGTCCGTTCGAGGTCGTTCAAAACCGGTGACCTTGTACTCGTTCTTAGAAGGCCTATTCTTGCACACCCCAAGATAGGTGGAAAATTTGAATCGACCTGGAAAGGACCATTCATGGTGGAGAAGGTTTACTCAGGAGGATCATACCAGTTGGTATATTCTTAAGGGGAGAGACCCATGTTGCCGATAAATTGACGATATCTCAAGAAGTACTACACAACATGAGGAATCTGAAGAAAAATTTCCATTCCGATGTAGAATAGGGCCAACGTCTATGACTAGGTCCAAATCTTGTAATAAAATAAAATTAAATAAAATTAAGTAAAATTTTCTCACAAAATAAAATACACTTGTTTAAATTTGTAAAACTTAAAACCTCATAAAATTATATTAAATGAGATAATGGCATTAAAACAATTATAAAACTTATTAAAATAAAATATAATGCATTTTTTCCTTGTTCTTGTTCTTACACATCACCACTCCCTGACATTTCCCTTATTTAATTATGCAGGTGGTGTCGGGTTACGAGTTGGTGTTTGCCTCCGTAAAAGGCTTGGGACTTCGCATCTTGAAAAAGGGAAACAAACAAAAAGAAGGCTACAAATATGAAGTCGATGAGGAAAAGTGGTCACACAAGGGCCGGACAGACATCAGGATACGGAGGAACTGGGGGTTCGTCGACTTACACATCCTCAACACGAGACATACTAGGTTCCATCCATGATCACGACACCAGAAGTTGATCTTGTTGCTGCTTTAGCCGAGAGATCATCAGATGCACCGTTGGCGTGTACAAAAAAAAGAAATGCAAATCGCCGCTAGCGTAGCTTCTTGGATAGGATGGAGAGGAGACAGGCTTGGGAGCTAGCCGTTGCGCTATCACCCATTCTAGAAGATTCCTACAATTCTGAAATCAGAGAAACTGATGACAGTGCACCGCGCATCGATACCGAGCTAGAGACTGCAGAGGATCCCGTGCCGACATTTAATCTAATGGAAGAAATTTTGACTTGGTGTCTGACTTGAAACTTGTGTTTACCCAGACTGCCTACAGTGTTAGGGGCATTTTCATCATGCTTAGAATGTCATGTTTTACAGCTTAAAGAATACGGTACATTTGAGGCATATGCACCTGCCTCAACGCTACTCAGGTGCCGGGAATATTCTGAGGTAGAGCCGTACGTACTGCAGTTTGTCCTACGCGGCCGCCATCTCATGGAGTTCCAGACTACATCATGGAAACGATTAGAAGAATAAAAAAATAAAAATTTCAACACTATGAAGACATACAAGGAAAGTTTGTCAATATTCGGGAAGGGCTCAAGTTATACACTGATGTATTCTTGAGGAAGGACGAAGAAGAAATTTTGTACTGCATTGGCACTCTACAGGAATTAGGCTGAGCAGGCCGTCTGAGGCCGAGGAAATATACATAGCCATCAAAATGGAAAATAGGAAAAGGTAGAGTCACTATTTAGTGTGGCTGTTGCCATAACTTCGCTGCAGATCGACAAGGCAACCCCCCGGGGATTTTACAGCATGATGAGGTGGATCTAATGCCACCACAAATTAAGAAGATAACAAAGTGGATGGTCGAGTGGCATGAGTTGCCTGCAGACTGCATTTCTAACAGTTACATCATTAATATTTATGAGGACGGGGACTGCAGCCCACCTTATATGGAACGCCATGATTTTTTGAGACCCTTCTGCATGATCTTCTTTATAAGTGAAAACAACATCTTGTTTGGACAAGAAATCCAGATTGTCGGCCCAGGAGAATTCTGAGGTTCTTTCGAAATTCCCCTACCAGTCGGATCAGTGCTGGTATTAAAAGGAAATGGAGCGGATTTAGAGAAACATTGCATCTGATCCACCAATATGATATAAAAATTGGCAATGACACCAAAAACTTGATCCCGTCGGATATATATGCTTATGATTTTTATTTATAATGTGGATACTATGGAAGTATACGTATCGTTTATCAAGTAATATAGGACTTTTTCGATTAAGCCCTGAGATATCGAAACCACAGGGAAAGGATGAAAATCTTTAAAAGAATCAGAAAATTATCTTTTTATTTTTTTAATGGTTTTTTAAAAGTATGTCTTGATTTTGAAAAGTTTTGAAATTTGATTTGTCTTTTGAAATTTCCTTAATAAAAATTTAAGCAAAAAATTAAAATTATAATAACTAATAACACTGTATGTAAAACACTATTAACTAGAATATCATTTTCTTTACTTTTATGAAGTAGTAATAATTATTAAAGTATTATTGTGGAAGTATTTAAATTTGTTCTAAAATATAGAAGCAAATGTGTTCTTTACCCTTACTTGGTTCTATAAAGAACATAGGTTAATTTGAAATTTTTATCATTTTGAACATGGTTAGGCAAGGAAGATACCAGTCTCTCACCCTAGAGTTCTCTCGATTCCCACCAACTGGGGCTAACTTCTCATAACAAAACTCATAACTTCAAACCAAATTAGGGTGTTTTAGCCTGTCACTCTAAAATCCTCTAATTTTTCTCCCTTCCATAAAAACATCTTCTAATATTACATTCAATTATATGGACTACAATTCTCACTCATATAATTGCTTGTGATTCTTAATAAGTTTTATGAGACAATACCGCATTGGGTCTTACATAATCTCAGGAAATTCTACAACTTAAAAGGCCAAATTAAGAAGTAAATAAAGTTTTCAGATCAATCTTCACAACTTCTTTCAACATTAAACACTTATTCTTTCCACAATAATTCTCTATAAACTAATTACTTCTCTATCTAAGAAAAGAAAAAGATAAAGTAAACTACTCAGAATTCATTGAGAAAATAGAAAAACACATTGATTTGAAATTAAAAATCATGAAAAAAACAACAAACAAAAATAAGTATTAATTAAAAAACTAAATGTAAGAACAAAAGTAAACACTTATCTGAAAATTCTCTCCACAAGACTCAGGAAGTTCCTCTGGAACTTTAACTTATCAATAAACTACTCCTCAGACCAGATATCTCAAATCCGAAGACTCAGAATAAAATTTAGACTTTAATAGAAACTAAACTAAAAGAAAGAAAAGAAGTGGGAAGAATAAGACTTCACTCCGACCATTTTCTTCTTTCTACTCTCTACTCCTACTCTTAATAAAAACTCTCACAAAATAAAAGTAAAATACTATAAAAACTCTCTTCAAAATGCAAGTGGAAGAGTAAAAGAAAGAAAGAACCCTTCAAAATGCAAAGGAAGAGCCCCAAAAGAAAGAACAAACCCTTCAAAATGCAAAGGAAGAGCCCCAAAAAAGAAAGAACCCTTCAAAATGCAAAGGAAGAGCCCCCTAATCTTTCTTAAGACTCTCTTTAAATATTAAACCAAAAGGTGCCTTGGTGTCTCTTCAAAATGTGTCCAGATTCAATGTATCTACCAAAGAATGCACCCCTTCATTCAAACTTGCCGCCCAAAGGAAGTTATGGAAGTTACCACCAAGAGTTGCATCCCTTCCCCTTTGAAAATGGCGCCAAATTAAATTTAATCTCGATTTTTAACTGTGGCGGCTAAGCGTCGGCCCTGCGACGCTTAGCCGCCAGTGCCAAAATTTTGATTTTTCATTGTTTTTGCTCCAAATTTGATCCAATTTTTCTTCTTTCATCTTGAACATCAGTTTTCATGATACCTGCAAGAAAAGCACAAAATACCTTCCATTAAAGTGCAATATCCTTAAAAATAGGTATAAAAATGTGCATAAAAATAATATATATTTTAGGTGTACCAAAATCCCCGAAACTTAAAATGTTACTTGTCCTCAAGTGACAGCTAATCTTATAGAACATTTTAGCATGCAAATTGTGTAATGAGTTTCTTAGGAAGATAACGAAATTTTGTTCTAGAAATAGAATAGTCCAATTTATAAAAAATTTTAGTAATTAAAACGAACTTAAAGTTTAGAAAGTTATTAAGTAAAGGAAAACGATGAATATAATTTTCTATCTAATTTAGAAATATTTGTAGATTTTTCAAAATATAGGACTCAAACACTTATTTTTCTCACTTAAAAATCTTTATTTGAAAATAATTAACTTACTATATTATAACCTTAAGATTTAGATTTTCTCTGAACTTATATCTTAAACTTTAGGTATGAAAAATTTTTTGATTAGGCTCTTAAATCCTCAAGCTTCTCCTTCCTTTTTATATACTATTTTTCACTTTCTTTTTTTTATTTTTTTTTATAAGGCAAGGATTACTATATCTGGATAGGCCTTTAATGATTTTGAATTCCACCCTTCCATTTAAAATAAAGGTCAGATATACATCTTTCACTTAAAAATCATAATAATAGTATTTAAAAATTATTCTTCAATAAACCAAATTTTAGCTTTGAAGAATAAAAGTCAAATATTCTATTTATCCAAAAATACAAAACTTCTTACTAAAGATAGTTTAACTTTATTTACCACCTCTTCATTAAGAAAATTTTAACTTTAAGTTTTTCATGATTACTATAAATTTTAACAAACTTCTTTTATTCATTTCTATATTTAACATTTTTGTTCTCCTAATATAACTTCATGTACATAATTGTTCTCAATCAAAAATAAGATTTATTTTAAGTATTCTTGAGAATCAAATAAAATTTTAGGTTTTTGAAAATCTTTGTTTTTAAAATCCCTCCCAAGACATTAATTTTTAGTTAAGATAAAACATTTAAGCTTAAGAATTGATACATGTGTGAGAATTAAAGACTAACATAACATGCTTGCAGGAATTTTTAATATCCTAATATGCAAGTATAACAATTAAATAATAGGAGTAAAATGAAATAAAATTCAGTTTTGTCAAAACAATTTTTTTTTATAACAAGAAAAGTAAAAATTTCAAAAAGACTTCTACAGTAGTGGAGGTTTTCAAAGCAAATACACACCAACTATAATAACACACTGATATAGATAGCAAATGGAAATGTAATTTGAAAAATTTTAAACATGTAATTTTCTATATTTAATTTCCCAATAGTGGTTTATAATCTCCTAATAATTTTTGAATTAAAGTACACACTACTAAAAACTCTGACATAACATACACATTAAAACATTTACTACCGCACACACTACACTCAAAGCAACATATAAATCATCAATACAACAATAACAATACATCTGAATATGCATAACAGATAAATAGTACAACTACAATCTGCATACTATCAGAATTCACATCACAATACAATCATCAAACAAAATACTAGATAAAGTACACAATAACACAGCATAACAACACAATAACTAAAACAAAGAACATACATTTACTCTTCATCCTCATCATCCCCATCATCCTGCTCGTTCAAATCCTTGGATGGCACATAAGGTATGTTGAATGGATGAGGGGGCATCTCAGCACTGTGATCACCTATAATCAGTCTATCCAAATAATGCTGATAATTCTCCTCATAATCATCATGTTTTACAATATATCTCTCCACATTTTCAATATTACCATCCATATCTTTCATATGCTCTCGAGTAAGACTCACTTTCTTCAAAATTTTTCTTAATAACCTAGTCTGTGAATCAGTAGAAGATGAAGCACGTGAAGTAGTAGCAGGAGAAGTAGATGCAGCAGAATCAGAAGCAGTAGAAGCCCTACCAAATCCTCCTCTCCAACCAAACTCTGAATGTACAGTGTAAGCACCAACGTTGACACTGGTAATTGGAATCAATGAATCAAGGAAGGAAATCCCATACCTGCAGTAGCGGTTGCTCTAGCACAATTCAAAACATAATAATAAATTATACCTCCAATGTCAAAAGGCTTCCCTTGCTGAATGCAATAGTTCAACATAGCTCTCTCTCTCTCTCTCTCGTTACTACACTAGTATGACTCGAAGGTAACAATTTAGATGAGATAAAATAATGTCACGCCTTAGACGTGGCATTCAATTTGGAAGGAAAAAAGTTCACTCTTCTATCATTTGTTATTTTCCATAAACCTCTTCCATCAGTCAGAAATTCCATGATCTCATCTAATTCTCATTCCGTAGGATGATAATTAGAATAAAAAATAGAACATGTCAGGAGGTAGTCCATAAAAACTGATGATTGCCCCTGAAGAAAAGTTGACCTCATGCCTCCTAACCATCACTTGATTCTCTTCTGCAACAGGCAAATTTGCATAAAATTCTCTGACCACAGAAACAATAGCAACAGCGGAGAAACAACAGTAATTCTCCCAGTTCCTTCTAGCAATCATATCTTCAATTACTTCTCTTGACTTACTAAATACACGCTCAGGAATCAACTTACGTGACTGCAGTGTGTCAACGTTTAGTTCCTCAGCCCTCGTGCTAACAAATTTGTTATAATCAAATCTGGTCTTTTCACTTGCATGCTTTGACTTTGGAGCCATCTCTAAAAAATTCACAAAAAATTCACCATAAATTCCAAAATCAAACTAAACTTGCTAAATTTTCTTCCAAAAGATATTTTCACTAAATCTAAGCAATTTCTCAAGTTTTTCCTCAAATTTTGATTTTAAGATTTTCCAAACTATACTCAAAATACATGGGGAAAATCAAAATTTTTTTCTTGGGAGTAGTGCTCTTACCTCAAGGAATCCAAATCTAACAAATTTTGTTGAGATCGGCTCTTAAATGATCCACAATATGATGCCCTAGGCTCCTCTTTCGCGATAAACCGAAGGTTGAAGATGATGGCATGGTTTAAAAATGGCAATTTTTGGGTTTTTAACTGCTAGGAACCACTTTTCGCGAACTGGAGCCTAAGCGCGAACTCCTCGGTGCTTAGCCGCGAAATCTAGCGCTTAGTTGCCAGTACCCAAAATTTCATAATTAAGGTATATACACTAAATCACTTTGTTAATCACCCTTAATTACTCCAAAATAATTATTTCTCCCCACATAAATCTTCCAATATTCCAAATCAAAATTTAATATCCATTGATTCCACACAAATTTCACACAAACACAAACTTATTTTAAAACTAACATAACACTTAACACAATTCTAGAATTTCTATCCACACATAAAGGATGAAATTCTCTAATACAAGAGACTTTAATCTCAAACTGATAAGTATACATCTCTAGGATGTAACCATCACATCATCAGGCTTAGTTAATACTTAAATATAAACTCTAAACACACCAAACATAACACACATGAACACTAAACAAATAAGAACAAAGCACTCTTAATTCCATTCTCCATTAGGCGGATTAAATCCCGAACCATTATGATTCTCATTTGACCCTTCTGGAATATAAATATGATAAAACGGGTGATAATTGTTCATTCTTACATCTTCTTTTTCAATCAATTTATTCTTCAGAAACATCGCCTTATCCACTTCTTCCACGTACCTTGAATGACTGAATTGCATCTTGAGTTGCCATCCCATGTGCTCCAAATGCAGATTACTTTCATGGATTTTTGCTTCCATTGAAGTCACTCGGGCTTCAATTTTGGCAATCATTTCAGCAATCCCTTAAATATTGACAGCGAGATATCCATTGAATAACCCTTTAGCACTATCACTAATGAGCTTACTCTTGTCAGAATCTTCCTTCTTCTTAATCTCATTCTCCCATGAAGACATGATACACTCAAAACTCTCTTCTTAAGACTCAGAAATGAAAAAAATACATGGGGCAAGTGTTTCTCTTAAATCAAGTCCTTTTTATAGACTTGGGAAGAGCTAAAACAGCCCTAAGACATTTTAAAACTCCAAAATAACTTCCAAAACTACTCCCTCACGATCTAGGCTTCTAGAACCTCATTTTTCATGTTTTTTATAACTGCGGTGCCTAAGCACCAACAAGTCGGCGCTTAGCCACCAGTGCTCAATTTAGCATAGGTCTGCTAAGTGTCTAAATTTTCATTCTGAATTCTCTAAATCATCAATTAAGGTAAAATAAACTCTACAATAGTTTAAAAACTCCAAATTACTACCACTAAAAGCATAAAGACAAACCAAACCAAGCAAATAAAGCACACTAAACAAACATTAAGCAAAGCACACCGATAATTATGGGTTGCCTCCCACAAAGCACTTGTTTTAATATCTTCAGACTGGCATACCTAGAACTCATTCCGAGTGACCCAACATAAAATTATTATCAGATTTAGATTTATTGACTAAAAAATATGGTTTAAGTCTATGTCCCTTAACTTTAAATATTTTTCCAATCTTAGAATCTTAAATATCTACAACTCTATAAGAATAAACCTTTATCACCATAAATGGACCCATCCACCTGGACTTAAGTTTTCCAGAAAATATTCTCAATCTAGAATTATATAGTAGAAATTTTTGTCCTGGTACAAGATTTTTAGTAAGAATCTTCCGATCATGCCATAACTTCATCTTTTCCTTATAAATCTTAGCATTTTCATAAGATTCATTCCTTATTTCTTCAAGCTCATTCAATTGCAATAATCTCTTTTCAACAGCATCTTTCAAATTATAATTGAACTCTTTAATAGCTCAATAAGCTTTATGCTCAAGTTCTAAAAGAAAATGACAAACTTTTCCAAAAATCAGCTTATATGGGGACATTCCTATAAGTGTTTTGTAAGCAGTTCTATAGGTCCACAAAGCATAATCCAGTTTGATTGACCAATTCTTTCTATTTGGATTAACAGTTTTTTTCCAATATTTTTTTAATTTCATGATTGAATAATTCAACCAAACCACTTGTCTGCGGATGATAAGCAGTTACAATGCGATGATTAATATGATATTTCTTTGCTAACTTTCCAATAATCGCATTTCTAAAATGACTTCCCCCATAAGTTTGATTACTCTTAGTATTCCAAATCTGCAAATTATATTCTTTTCTAAAAACTTTGCAACACTTTGAGCATCACATCGAAATAAAGCAATAGTTCCAATCCATTTGGAAACATAATTGATGTTATCAAAATATAAACATTTCTGAAAGATGGTGTAAATGGTCCCATAAAATCTAGTCCCCAAACATCAAATATTTCAACTTCCAACACATAATTGAGGGGCATCTCATTTCTTCTAGTAATATTACCTACATGCTAACATCTATCACAATTTTTAATATAAACATTCACATCCTTAAAAATTGTAGGCCAATACAATCCTGATTGTAATATTTTATATGCAGTTTTATCACTTCCAAAATGTCCCCCATAATCAGAATCATGACATTTTTGAATAATTTCATAAATCTCTTCCAAAGGTACACATCTTCAAATTATAAGATCCTTTCATTGTTTATATAAAAATGGGTCATCCCAAAAATAAGTCTTAGCATCAGATAGAAATTTCTTCTTTTCTTGGTATGTCAAACCATAGGGTATAATATTACCAACAATAAAGTTTACTATGTATGCATACCACGGAACACGCCATTCTTTAACAGTGAACAGTTTTTCATCAGGAAAATGTTCATTAATTTCTTCTATATCACATAGAGATTTTTCAATTTCAAGCCTGGACAAATGATCAACATTTGATTATCAGAACCCTTCCTATCTACTATCTCAAAATCAAATTCTTGCAAAAGAAGAATCCATCTTATCAGTCTCAGTTTTGCATCTTTTTTCTTCATTAAGTATTTAATAGCAGAATGATCAGTATGCACAACACATTTAGTTCCAATTAAATACGGTCAATATTTATCAAAGGCAAGTACTATAGCTAATAACTCTTTCTCAGTAGTGGTATAATTAATTTTAGCTTCATTAAGAGTTTTACTGGCATAATAAATTAATTTTAAAATTTTATCATGCTTCTGACCTAAAATAGCACCAATAGCATAATCACTTGCATCACACATTAATTCAAAAGGTTTTTCCCAATTTGGTGAAATTATTACAGGTGGAGTGATTAATTTTTCTTTTAATGTTTCAAAGGCTTTACGACAATCATCATCAAAATTAAAAATTGCATCCTTTTCCAGTAAAAGACATAAAGGTTTTGTAATCTTCAAAATGTCTTTTATGTAATGCCTGTAGAATCCAGCATGTCCTATAAAACTTCTAATTCTCCTTACATTGGTTGGGCAAGTTAAATTAGATATAACTTGAATTTTTGCAGGATCTACCTCCAAACCTTTTTCTGAAATCTGATGTCCCAAAACAATTCCTCCTGCTACCATAAATTGATATTTTTCCCAATTAAGGACCAAATTAGTTTCTTCATATCATTTTAGAACTTTAGATAGATGTTCTAAACATGATTCAAACGAAATTCCCAACTCTGAAAAGTCATCCATAAAAACTTCAATTCCTCTTTCAATTAAATCACAAAAAATAGCCATCATACATCTTTGAAATGTAGTAGGGGCATTACATAAACCCAAGGGCATTCTTCTAAAAGCAACGTACCATAAGGACTGGTAAACATAGTTTTCTCTTGATTGTCAGGAGCAATTTGAATTTGGTGGTAACCAGTATATCCATCTAGAAAACAAAAGTATTTATGCCCGGCCAGTCTATCCAACATTTGATCTAGAAAAGGAAGTGAAAAATGATATTTCTTTGTGACAAGGTTTAATTTTCTATAATCAATGCATATTCGTCACCCTGTAACATGTCTTTTTTGTATTCTTTCATTTTTTTCATTAACAGTCACAGTTACTCCTCCTTTCTTAGGAACACAGTGAATAGGACTAACCATGCACTATCTCAAATAGGGTAGATAATTCCAGCATCCAACAATTTTAAAATTTCTTTCTTAAGAACATCTTTCATAATAGGATTTAATCTCGTTTGAGAATCAGGCCGCAGTTTGCAATTATCTTACATAAGAATTCTTTGCATACAAATTGAAGGACTGATTCCTTTAATATCAGCAATTTTCCATCCAAAAGCTTTCTTGGGCTTCTTCAAAATTTCAAGCAAACTCTCTTCTTCTTTTTCAGTTAATTGAGAGGAAATTATAACAGGCAAGGTTGAAGATTCACCTAGAAAAACATAATTCAAATGATCAGGAAGCATTTTTAACTCAAGTTTAGGTGGTTTTTCAATTGATGGACCATAAGATTCATCTTTCTCAGTCATATCCAACAATTCAAAACTTTTACGAACATACTTTAAATCTTCCTCTTGAAAATCTTCAGAATCAAACAACTCCTCTTCTTGCTTATATTCCTATTCTTCTCTTTCAGCTTTCTCTTCATAAGTTTATCTGAAATGCCATTCACTTAAATATTCAATAACATCCATCCGATAACACTCATCTTCTTTATCTCTAGTAGGATATTTCATCGATTTTGAAATATTAAATGTAACAGTCTGATCATTAACCCTCATCGTTAATTCCCCTTTTTGCACATCTATCATGGCTCTGCCTGTAGCTAAAAAAGGTCTCCCCAAAATTATTGGTATCTATTTATCTTCCTCCATATCTAACACAATGAAATCCACAGGAAAATTAAATTGATCCACTTTTACCAAAACATCTTCTATAACTCCTTTAGGATATCTGATCGAACGATCTGCTAATTGAAGAGTTATAGTAGTTGGGGTTATTTCTCCTAGTCCCAGTCTTTTGAATATTGATAGAGGCATAAGGTGAATTCTTGTACCCAAATCACATAAAGCTTTTCCACAAAATCTTTCTCCGATTGCACATGGAATTGTGAAACTACCAGGAACTTTATGTTTCTCAGGAAGCTTTTTCTGAATTATCGCACTGCACTCCTCACTATGTGCAACAGTCTCATTTTCTTCAAACTTCCTCTTTTTATTAAGAATATCCTTCATAAATTTCGCATAGCTTGACATTTGTTCTAGGGCTTCAGTAAATAAAATATTAATGGTGAGCTTCTTTAATATCTCCAAGAATTTTGAAAATTGGTTATCCAACTTTTGTTGATGAAGTCTCTGAGGAAATGGAGATGGTGGTTTTTCTAAATCAACCTTAGGTGGAAAATAGGTCTTTCAAAACCTTTTTGAGCGTCATCTTTAAGTCTTTCAATGTCTTCCTTCTCTACTTCAGTTTCTTTTTGAATTCTACATTCCAATTCTTTTCCACTTCTCAGTTGAATTGCTTTTATTTGTTCTTTATTATTTTCTGTTAGACTCACTTCAGTATTACATGGAAGCATTCCTTGGGATCTATTACTTAAGGAATTTGTAATTTGTCCCAATTGATTTTTAATATTTCTGATGGTTGCTCCTTGAATTTGTAATCGATTTCCAATATGCTCCTTTAGTTGTGAAGCACTGTTATAACCTGAAGGATAAATTAATCTATTTTTATGATTACATTTGTTGTTCCACTTCCCCAATGGGTTTACTTGGTGGTTCCCCCATTATTGATTAACACCACCCTGATTATTGTTATTCTAGTTAAAATTTAGATGATTCTTCCAACTTGGGTTATAATAGTTGGAATATGGGTTGTTAGTTTTGATTATAGCATTCACAGATTCTGGTGAAGAATAAGAATCAACCATTTTGCCTAATGAATTTTCATCAATCATGAGATTTGGCAGAGAAAAATTCATCCCAAATTGGTCTATCTTCCTTGACACAACTACAACTTGATTTGCTAACATTGTAAAAGCATCATTTTCATAAACACTGGCTACCTTTTAGGATTTAACCTTTCAGAAAGCCACTGAAAATTATTAGTAGCCATTTCTTCAATTAAAGCATAAGCATCAGAAAATTATTTAGACATTAATGATCCACCAGCAGTAGCATCGATGATTGATCTAAGAGATCCAACTAATCCATTGTAAAAAGTTTAAATTATTAACCAATCTGGTATCGTATGATGTGGACATTTCTTGAGGAGATCTTTAATTCTTTTCCATGCTTCATATATTGATTTCCCTTCAAACTGATAAAAAGATGTTATTTCACTTCTCAACTTAGCAGTCTTAGATGGTGGAAAATATTTAGCAAGGAATTTTTGTGACAGTTCACCCTATGTTCTTATTAATCCCGGTGGTAACGAATGTAACCATATTTTAGCTTTATCCCTTAGTGAGAAAGGAAAATGTCTAAGTCTAATAGCATCATCTGAAACACCATCATATTTAAAACTAGCACACAACTCTAGAAAATTAGCAAGATGCAAATTAGGATCTTCAGTTGTTGCTCCCCCAAACTGATTATTAGACACCATTTCGATAATAGCAGGTTTAAGCTCAAAAGAATTAGTAGCTACAACAAGGTTTTGAATAATACCACGAAGTTCATCTACTGTAGGGTTAACATAATCTCTTAAAGGCTTAATTCTTTTTGGATGCCAACATTTTGATCTTGATGATTTGCCATTTCTTGAAAATTTTTATCTATTTCTGTACTTTTTATTTTTTTGATTTTTCTGATAGTTCTTTCTAATTAAGAATCGTAAGGCACAAGTCCCCCAGAACCTGAACTATACATGCAATAATAAAACAAAATAAAACACAACACTCTAATAAAAACAATGAAAAGTAAAAATTTAAAATTTCTTAATTCTCTTTAAAATGCAATTTTTTTTTCTTTCCCCGACAACGACGCTAAAAACTTAACTCTGCACTGAAATTTATACTTACAAATATGATATGAAAATTAGCAACAACAACAAAAACTTGATCCCGTCGGATATATATATGCTTATGATTTTGATTTATAATGTTGATACTACGCAAGTATACATATCGTTTATAAAGTAATATAGAACTTTCTGATTAATCTCCGAGATATCAAACCCACAGGGAAAGGATGAAAATCTTTAAAGGAATCAGAAAATTATCTTTCTACTTTTTTTAATGGTTTTTGAAAAGTATGTCTTGATTTTGAAAAGTTTTGAAAGTTGATTTCTCTTTTGAAATTTCCTTAATAAAATGTTAAGCAAAAAATTAAAATTATAATAACTGATAACACTGTTTGTAAAACACTATTAACTAGAGTATCTTTTCTTTCCTTGTATGAAGTAGTAATAATTATTATAGTATTTTTGTGGAAGTGTTAAAATTTGTTGTGACAGATAGAAGCAAATGTGTTCTTTACCCTTACTTGGTTCTATAAAAAACATAGGTTAATTTGAAATTTTTATCATTTTGAACATGGTTAGGCAGGGAAGATACCAGTCTCTCAATCTAAAGTTCCCTCGATTCGCACCAATTGAGGGCTAACATCTCATAACAAAACTCAAAACTTCAAACCAAATTAGGGGGTTTTAGCCTGTCACTCTAAAATCCTCTAATTTTACTCTCTTCCATAAAAATATCTTCTAATATTACATTCAATTATATGGACTACAATTCTCACCCATATAATTGTATATGATTCTTACTAACTTTTACGAACAATACAGCTTTGGATTTTACATAATCTTAAGAAATTCTACTACTTAACAAACCAAATTAAGAAGTAAACAAATTTTTTTGAATCATCTTCACAACTTCTTCCAACTTTAAACACTTATACTTTCCACACAAATTCTCTATAAAGTTATTACTTCTCCATTTAAGAAAGAAAAAGATAAAGTAAACTACTCAGAATGCATTGAGAGAATACAAAAACACATTGATTTGAAATTAAAAATAATGAGAAAAAAAACAAACAAAATAAGTATTAATTAAAAAAAAAACTAAATGTAAGAACAAAAGTAAACACTTATATGAAAATTCACTCCACAAAACTCAGGAAGTTCCTCTGAAACTTTAACTCTTCACTAAACTACTTCCTCAGAACGGATCTCCCAACTCCGATGACTCAGAATAAACTTAAAACTTTAATAGAAACTAAACTAAAAGAAAGAAAAGAAGTGAGAAGAAGAATACTTCACTCTGACCATTTTCTCCTTTCTACTCTCTACTCCTATTCTTAATAAAAACTCTCACAAAATAAAAGTGAAATACTGTAAAAACTCTCTTCAAAATGCAAGTGGAAGAGCAAAAGAAAGAAAGAACCCTTCAAAATGCAAAGGAAGAACCGAAGAAAGAAAGAACCCTTCAAAAATGTCCCAGTCTGTTGAATACTAATAGAGGCATAAGGTTAATGCTTACACCCAAATCACATAACGCTTTTTCATTGAATCTTTCTCCGATTGCACATGGAATTGTGAAACTACCAGGATCTTTAAGCTTTTCAGGAAGCTTTTTTTGAATTATCACACTGCACTCCTCACTAAGTGCAACAGTCTCATTTTCTTCAAACTTTCTCTTTTTATTAAGAATATCCTTCATAAATTTCGCATAGCTTATCATTTTTTCTATGGCTTCAGCAAATGGAATATTAAAGGTAAGCTTCTTTAATATTTCCAAGAATTTTGAAAATTGTTTATCCAACTTTTGTTGACGAAGTCTCTGAGGAAATAGAGGTGGTGGTTTTTCAAAATCAACCTTAGGTGGAGAAATAGGTCTTTCAAACCCTTTTGAAGCGTCCTCTTTAAGTCTTTCAATCTCTTCTTTCTCTACAGTTTCTTTTTGAATTCTACCTTCCAATTCTTTTCCACTTCTCAGTTGATTTGCTTTTACTTGTTCTTTATTCTTTTCTCTTGGATTCACTTCAATATTACTTGGAAGCATTCCTTCGGATCTATTCCTTAAGGGATTTGCAATTTGTCCCAATTGATTTTCAATATTTCTGATGGTTACTCCCTGAATTTGTAATTGATTTCCCATATGTGATACTACTTCTTCCATAGAAAACTTCTTCTCCTTTAATTGTGAAGCACTATTTTAACCTGAAGGATAAGTTAATCTATTATAATTATTACCTTGGTTGTTCAAATTCCCCAATGGGTTCACTTGGTGGTTCCCCCATTGTTGATTAACACCACCCTGATTATTGTTATTCCAGTTGAAATTTGGATGATTCTTCTAACCTGGGTTATAATAATTGGAATACGGGTTATTAGGTTTGATTATAACATTCACAGTTTTTGGTGAAGAATAAGAATCAACCATTTGGCCTAATGAATTTTCTTCAATCATGAGATTTGGCTGAGAAAAATTCATCCCAAATTGGTCTATCTTCCATGATACAACAACAACTTGATTTGCTAACATTGTAAAAACATCATTTTCATAAACACTGACTACCTTTTTAGGATTTAACCTTTCAGAAGGCCATTGAAAATTATTAGTAGCCATTTCTTCAATTAAAGCATAAGCATCAGAAAATGGTGTAGACATTAATGATACACCACCAGCAACATCGATGATTGATCTAAGAGATCCAACTAATCCATTATAAAAAGTTTGAATTATTAAACAATCTGGTATCACATGCTTCATATATTTATTCCCCTTCAAACTGACAAAAAGATGTTATATCATTTCTCAACTTAGTAGTCTTAGATGGTGGAAAATATTTAACAAGGACTTTTTGTGACAGTTCACCCTAAGTTCTTATTGATCCATGTGGTAACGAATGTAACCATATTTTAGCTTATTCCTTAGTGAGAAAGGAAAAAGTCTAAGTCTAATAGCATCATCCGAAACACCATGATATTTAAAAGTAGCACACAACTCTAGAAAATTAGCAAGATGCAAATTAGGATCTTCAGTTGTTGCTCCCCTAAACTGATTATTAGACACTATTCAGATAATAGCAGGTTTAAGCTCAAAAGAATTAGCAGCTACAGTAGGGTTTTGAATACTACCACGAAGTTCATCTACTGTAGTGTTAATATAATCTCTTAAATGTCTTAATTTTTTATGGATGCCAACATTTTGATCTTGATGATTTGCCATTTCTTGAATATTTTTATATCTTTCTGTATTTTTAATTTTTTTTAATTTTTCTGATAGTTTTTTCTAATTCAAAATCGTAAGGCACAAGTCCCTTAGAACCTGAACTACGCATACAACAATAAAATAAAACAAAACAGAGCACACTAACAAAAATAAAGAAAAGTAAAAATTTAAAATTTCTTAATTCACTTTAAAATGTAATTATTTTTCTTTCCCCAGCAACGGCGCCAAAAACTTTATACACCTGATATTTATACTTACAAATATGATATGAAAATTGGCAACGATACCAAAAACTTGATCCCGCCGGATATATATATATGCTTATGATTTTGATTTATAATGTGGATACTACGCAAGTATACATATTGTTTATCAAGTAATATCAGATTTTTTGATTAAGCCCCGAGATATCGAATACACAGGGAAAGGATGAAAATCTTTAGAGGAATCAGAAAATTATCATTTTACTTTTTTTAATGGTTTTTGAAAAGTATGTCTTGATTTTGAAAAGTTTTGAAAGTTGATTTGTCTTTTGAAATTTCCTTAATAAAATGTTAAGCAAGAAATTAAAATTATAATAACTAACAACACTGTATGTAAAACACTATTAACTAGAATATCTTTTTCTTTCCTTTTATGAAATAGTAATAATTATTAAAGTATTGTTGTGGAAGTATTTAAATATGTTGTAACAGATAGAAGCAAATGTGTTCTTTACCCTTACTTGGTTTTATAAAAAGCATAGGTTAATTTGAAATTTTTATCATTTTGAACATGGTTAAGCAGTGAAGATACCAGTCTCTCACTCTAGAGTTCCCTCGATTCTCACCAACTAGGGGCTAACTTCTCAAAACCAAACTCAAAACTTCAAACAAAATTAGGTGGTTTTAGCCTGTCACTCTAAAATCCTCTAATTTTACTCCCTTCCAAAAAAATATCTTCTAATATTACATTCAATTATATGGACTATAATTCTCACCCATATAATTGCATGTGATTCTTACTAACTTATATGAGACAATACCACATAGGATCTTACATAATATCAAGAAATTCTACAACTTAACAGGCCAAATTAAGAAGCAAATAAGGTTTTCAGAATCAATCTTCACAACTTCTTCCAACTTTAAACACTTATACTTTCCACAACAATTCTCTATAAACTAATTACTTCTCCATTTAAGAAAAGAAAAACATAAAGTAAACTACTCAGAATGCATTGAGAAAATACAAAAACACATTAATTTGAAATTAAAAATCATGAGAAAAATAACAAACAAAAACAAGTATTAATTAAAAAACTAAATGTAAGAACAAAAGTAAACACTTATCTGAAAATTCTCCCCACAAGACTCAGGTAGTTCCTCTGAAACTTTAACTCTTCGCTAAACAACTCCTCAGAGCGGATCTCCCAACTCTGATGACTCAGAATAAACTTCAGACTTTAATAGAAACTAAACTGAAAGAAAGAAAAGAAGTGGGAAGAAGAAGACTTCACTCCGACCCTTTTCTCCTTTCTACTCTCTACTCCTACTCTTAATAAAAATTCTCACAAAATAAAAGTAAAATACTCTAAATACTCTCTTCGAAATGCAAGTGGAAGAGAAAAAGAAAGAAAGAACCCTTCAAAATGCAAAGGAAGAGCCAAAAGAAAGAAAGAAGACTTCAAAATGCAAAGGAAGAGCCCAAGAAAGAAAGAACCCTTCAAAATGCAAAGGAAGAGCCCCCTAATCTTTCCTAAGACTCTCTTTAAAAATTAAACCAAATGGTGCCTGCGTGTCTCTTTAAAATGTGTTCAGATTCAATGTATCTACCAAAGAATGCACCCCATCATTCAAACTTGCTGCCTAAAGGAAGTTATGGAAGTTACCACCAAGAGTTGCATCCCATCCCCTTTGAAAATGGCACCAAATTCAATTTAATCTCGATTTTTAACTGTGGCGGCTAAGTGTAGGCTAAGCGCCGGCCCTGCGACACTTAGCCGCCAGTGCCAAAATTTTGATTTTTCATTTTTTTTTTGCTCTAAATTTGATCCAATTTTGCTCCTTTCATCATGACCATCCATTTTACTCATACCTGCAAGAAAAACACAAAATACCTTCCAATAAAGTGCAATATCATTAAAAATAGGTTTAAAAATATGCATAAAAATACTATATATTTTTGGTGTATCAGCATCCTAGGAGTTCAAAGAAAAAGGGTGTAAGTCACCTTCAGAAGAATTGATGAAGATAAAGTGACGTTTTATTATGAGCTGGATCCAGAACTGGAGAGCCTTCGCCCTTTGCCACAGTGACGGTTGTACCTCTGGGTGTTCACGAGGGGATTTTTGCTCCAGATCATAGCCTTGGCAAGTTGGCTCGTCCCCGCAGTAGTCTCAAATAACAGAAATCTACCACCCCCTTCAGCGGGTTATGGCAGTCGGTGTCGCCACTTTTGCAGCAGCCTGATGATGTGATATGTCAGCCTTATTCAATTTTGTACACATGAACTACTTTTGCATGCTTCTTAGCATATGATTAGTTGTACTACTTTCAGTAAAATTAATTTTATGTTTTTCATAAATACTTTCTTTTCAGTGCAATAGTCAAAAGCCATTGAACCAGGTGTTTTGTTCTAAAATGAAAAGGACAAAAAGAAAAATGCAAAAGAAAAGGATAAAAAGAAAAAAAATTATGAAATTAAAACTAAAATGAACCTGAAACTTAAATTAAAATGAAAATTACATAGAAAAACAAAGCAAAATTGAAATTTAATCATATAAAATGAAATGAAACAAAACAAATTAAAAGAATGTGATGATATAAAAACAAACAATGTTAATATTCTCTTTTTCTCTCTCCCAAGATTCTGAGCCCTTTTGCTCTCATCTTCAAATCCTCCGCTTTTGCAGGTGCTCTGCAAAATTTGGCACTTTTTACACAGCATCACTTCTCACAAATTTGAAATATCTTGAAATTCTACAAATCGTGCAATGGTTACGATATGGGCTGAATTGCACCAAATCGCATTCATTGAAAGTCAAATACCAAGTTTTACCAAGTTCTCCTCAAATGAAATTCCGGGATCAGTATCTAAATCCTTATTCCTCTCTGTCACCTTTTAGGTTGGATATGAGTTCTTGAGCTTTCCTTCCTGATGTGACACCTTGAGCCGGAAGTGAGTCCTTGAGCTTTCCTCCCCAGGATCTCCTTAAAATTCCCTAATTTTCCATCTTCATTATGAGAAATTTTTTCGCCCTCCATGAAATTTCGGGAACAGAGCTCAGTCGTTCGATTCCCTTAAAATTCCTTAATTTTCCATCACCCTTTCGAGAAATTTTTCTGCCTCCCATGAAATTCCGGCAATGGAGCTCAGTCGTCCGATTCCCTTAAAATTCCCTAATTTTTGAACACCCTTCTGAGAAATTCTTCCACGCTCCATGAAACTCCGGAATGGAGCTTGGTCTTCTAATTTCCCCAAAATTCTCTAATTTTCCATCTCCCTTCCGAGAAATTTCTCCGCCTCCCATGAAATTCTAGGAACGGAGCTTAGTTATCCGATTTCCCTAAAATTCCCTAATTTTCCATCATCCTTTAGAGAAAATTTTCTGCCCTCCATGAAATTCTGGGAATTGAGCTTAGTCGTCCGTTTCCCCTCAAAATTCCCTTATTTTTCATCTTCCTTCCGAGAAATTTTTCTGCCTTCCATGAAATTCTAGGAACAGAGCTTAGTCATCTGAGTCCCTCAAAATTCCTTAATTTTCCATCACCCTTCCGAGAAATGTTTTCACCACCCATGAAATTTTGGGTATGGAGCTTAGTCGTCTGATTCCCTCAAAATTCCCTAATTTTCCATTACCAGTCCGAGAAAATTTTCCACCCTCCATGAAATTTCAAGAACGCAGCTTAGTCGATCGATTCCTATAAAATTTCCCTAATTTTCCATCATCCTTCCAATAAATTTTTCTGCCTCCCAAGAAATTCTTGAAATGGAGCTTGGTCGTCCGATTTCCCAAAAATTCACTAATTATCCATTTCCATTTCAAGATATTTTTCCACATCCTCAAAAAATTTTGGGGTCGGTACTGAAATTCTGATTCTCATTTGTGAGGCTGGAACCTAAATTCCAGTTCTCATCCTTCCGTGATTGGCACAAAAATTGTGATTTCCCCTCTACACACAAAATTTGCCCACGAAACTAAAATTTTCAAATTTAAAATTCCATAAATTCTGAAACTTCCACGAATTCCATAAAGCTTAAAACCAAATTTTAAAACTCAAAATTAAAATTCAAACTAAAAATTTAATTTGATATCAAATCCTACTTTTAAATCCACATCCCAACTTCAAATCGATTTGGATCGGTCTCCTTCAGATTTTGGAAGCTTGAAATCCATAACTTCTCTCGTGAAGGTATTCCATTTTCCTTCCCCGGTGAGAGTTCCGGGGACCTGAAGGTTCATCTCCTAAATTTGAAAACTTCCTCACTAAATTCTGTGTTCGTTCTGAGTTTTGACTCAGACAGTTGTGTTGGTTTTGTTGATCTCGTCGGTTAACACCAATACATGTAGTATGCTTGCCCAACACACCACACCTATTGGGGGTCCATTTGTTGACCTCACATTTTGTTGAGGTCTAGTCTCTCTTTAGAATAGCCTAGCATCTAGCTATAAGACTCTCCTAGTAACTTTCTTAGAAGACTAGTCATGGCACCCCTCCACATAGAAATTCAAACTTTTCTTACTTCACTTGGAGTTTACTTATGCTTAAGGCCTAACCTCTAGTTTTTTGGAGGAAGAGACCAAGCATAAGGAAGCCCATGGGAAGTCTCCTATAGGTGGTCAGGCCATAGGATCTAACCTGAGAGGTCTGGAGCTTACACTACACACCACACTCACACTCACAACCCAAAATAAAACACATCCCGCTTTGATCCCCTAACTCTTTGGAAACTCATGTAAGTGGTTTTTCCAAGCTATTAGCCTCAGGCTAGGGTTTGGCTAGTACCAACACATAGAGGACCAAAGGAGGGTGACCCTCGGTCCATGGCTTAACCTAAGAAATTCCATGCTACTCACCTTCAACCAATCCCAATTCGCCTAAACATTCCAAATTCCTAACCCCTCTGCTCCAAAATAGCCAAAATTCCAAAAATACCTAAAATGCCCCTAAAACCTTGAAACCCCCAAAATCTCCAAAATCATCCAAATTACCTATAATTTCCCACAAATCATTCCAAAACACTTCCTACAACTCAACTTGACCAACATTACACAAAATTAACAAATTTCCCAAAAAATTCCCAAAATGACCAAAATGCCCTCTTAGCCCAAAATTTCAAAAATTCACATAAATTCCCAAAACCTCCTAAATATTCCCAATTTCGTTTCTCTCAACTACCACATGACCCAATTTGGCCAATTCAGTTCAAGTTAACCAAAAATCCCCAATTTGACCCATTTAACCAAAAAGTGCCCAAATTAAATCCAATGTCTACTCAATGGATCCCAATCTTGCCCAATTTCCCGAACTTTAATTTAACATCTCCCATACCAATCTAAACCAAATCAAAGCTCAATTTAACCCAAATTTTACTTTAATTTCACTTAAAACCCAAAGTCATCAATTTTTCTTAAGTGACCCAAAATCCTCAAATTGACCCAATGTGAACCAATTCCCCCAATTTTCAATCCTAAACCCTCCATAACACTCCTATGAATCACATGCAACATTCAATTACCCCTAATTTGTGCTCAAGTCTCACCCAAATCCACTTAAAATCCAAAAATACCAAATTGTCAACACATGCCCCAAATTTACCAAATTGATTGGCCTAATCCTAAAATTTCCACCCAATTGATATTGGGAATCCTTCACCACATTCCCTAGACCATTTGTAACCTTCAATTAGTCCTAAACCTCACTCTAGCCCAATCCAAACCCAAGTTATCCCAAATGACCCAAAATTGAACCAAATGGCCAAATTAAACCCCTAAACTAATTCAAAAACCCTCCAATGCCTTCACAAACTCTTTGTGACAATAATGTCCACAAAATTGCTCAATCATTTGGGCTAAACACAAACCTAAACCCATGCTAAACCAAATTGAACCCAAAGTGCCCAAAATTGAACCTATGACACAATTCACCCAAATTGAACCAAATTGCCCAAATAAACCCCATGGCAGCCAACTTTAGGACCCTCAGGACTGTTCTGACCTGACCTAACTTAGGTTCATTTAGTCATGGACCAAAGCTCCCTCACCTAGGGACCAATGGATCCTTATCTTTATGGCTAGCTCATGTCTCCCCTTGACCCTTGAATAAGCAACCATAATGCCTAATTAAATGCACTGTGACACTCCTTACACTCCCTTGCACCTGCCAGCCATCTTCCCTGTCCTTGCCGGCCGCCCTAGCCACCATAATGGCTTAGTCTAAGCTCCCCCATGCCTCATTAAACTCAAAATTGAGCCTTGTTAGGGAGGGATCACCTTAGTGATCAATGGCCCTGCACTGGCCTCACCCTAAGCAGCCTAAAGCACCCAAAGCCAGGCTAGCTCCACCCATTTGCCATGGTTATAAAAGCCACCTCTCCACGGCCAAAAACCAAGCACTAAAATTTTTTTAACAATTTTGTCAAAATCTCACCAGAGCTCCTCCAGACCTCCCTTAGACCATTCCAGCCATTTTCCTCCTCTGGTCCCCACTGCTTGAGCTCAATTTTAGAGCTTAAATTTAGCTGGAAACCAAGACACTTTCCAATACACCTCCACATAGCACCAAATCTCAATTAACTACACTCACACCTTCCCAGCAGTGAAAGAAGAAGATCTCCCATTAAAGCCCCATCACAAAAGGCCTCTACTCCAGACTTCCATCAAAGCTCGAAATTGGGTCTAGTCACTTTCATATTTAGATAATTCATTAGAGCAAGAGGCTTCATCCCTGAGCTCCTGGAACTCCAACGAAGGTGTAGATCATCTCTGATTGAAGCTTCACTTCTCAGACCAAGGTATTGCCTCATTCTTCATTACGAGCTTCTCTAGATTATCCATGTGATTAGGGTTAATTTAAACTGCGATTAGCCGTATGGATATGTTTTCCATGCTTGACGAGCCCATAGGATCAATCTTGAAGTGATTTGGTTGAGTCTAGGATGAGTTATTAGGGTTTTAGTATGGACGAATCTCGGGATGAACCAGTCGAAGAAGATGAAGGAGTGCTGTCGGATCGCGCTTGTAATTCTTGGACGGTCAGGATGGAGTCGGACGGAGATCAGGTATATAAAGCATGGCTGCATGGCATCCTAGTCAGATGGTGGCATCAAATAGTGGAGCGACGCGTGATCTTTAGCAGCTGCAGAGGATCCAGTCAGTGCCGCATGGTTCAATAGAAAAATCCCTATTGTCTGAATTATTTAAATTACTAGAACTTTAAAAATCCATATCTTGGCCTAAAAAAATCAGAAACATAAGAAGAAAATACCCTATTTCTCATTGAACAGGGGAGAATAATGTGGAAATGGTTTGAAGTATTTTTGATGTATATTTTATTTTTAATGATTTAAATACATATTTTAGTCTTTTAGTTCTCCATTAACTCATATAGTTAACCATGGCTTGAGCTTTGGGAGTCTTGTTATATCAATCATAAGGGATCTTCCCCGATTTTTATAAAGTCCTGGAGAATCTATGTGAGAAGATCTCTATTTTTAAAGTTGTTAAAATAACCTAAGAATTATTCTCCACTGTGCTCAGGGACAGAGGAACTCCCCTAAAAATTTTGAACTCATTTGGAATCAATTTAATAAGTTAAATTATTTTTCCTAAGTTCAATTGCGTTTTTGGTACTTAAATGAATTTTAATAATTAAAATACCACTCAAAAAATTATAAAATTAATTTTGGGAGTTCTCTATGATCAAAGGAATTTTATAAAAATAAAATTGGAATTTTAATAAAATTTTCATTTTAAATCATATTTTAATGTTTAAAAAATTAAAAAAATTAAAAACAAAAAAATATTAAAAATCATTAAATTACCACTTTTGGCTTCTTAATCATTTAGGAACCATCGCCATATTTTTCTAAGGCCCTAAGTTTAGATATTAATTTTTAAAGGCTTAAATGAATTTTTAAAAGGCTAAAAAATGAATTTCCTTAATCTGCACTAAAATAATTCTAAAAACTAAAAAAAAAATTAGAAATTATGAAATTTAATTCTTTGGGTTCCTTGACCTTAGAGAGATTTTTGAAAAATATAAAATTAAATTTTTAACTTTTAAAATATTTTAAAATTATTTAAAACTCCAAAAATTAAAGTAATTCTAATAATTTAAATAAACTTTAAAAAATCATGAAATTTGATCCAAGTGGTCCAATGATCTATGTTTACTTATAGTAAAAATTGTAAAGTAAAATATTTTGTTTTGATCAAGTTATTGAATTTTCACTAAAAACCTATATTTTTGCATTAAAATAAATATGTAAATTAATTTGAAGTTTGAAAAATCACATTTTCTCTTCTGATGTTTTAATTATCTCGAGGCAACATAAAAATTCTAAAGTCATTTGATTTGAATTTAAGGAATTATGAAGTGATAAGGCCCCAAGGGCAAAGTTGTAATTTTAAGGGTTTTTAGCCTTAAATAATATTTAGGCCTAATCAAAGGGTGAAATGGGTATTTAATGATCCTAAATAATATGATTGGATGTTTGAGACATTAAAGGGACAAATGGTAGAAACCAACTTCAATTTGGTCAAATCAAAATTAAATGTTTGGATTTTCCTAATTAGTTTTAATTTGAAAGATAATTAAAAAAAAAGATCATTACGGCTAGGGGTTAATCTTGGAGGTTAACAATCAACTAACTTACACCCCTATTTGGTTTATTAAATGATAGCCCAATATTTTGATAAAAATTGATTAAACTCATTTAACTTCTTCCAAAAGAATTACAAATGTATCCATCAAAATTTTAGGGGCTTAGTAGTGAGCTAGGCTTAATCAATCTTGCTAAAAGAAGTTTAGAAAAGCAAACATCGTCAAATTCTAAATACTTGAAAACACTACGAGCCAAACTATTAAATTAATTGGCTAATTTTTCCAAAAAAATTGACTTTGCCTAAAGGGGTTTTCACCCACATAATCTCTAAATGAAATAACAAATGATAGTTACCCTGTCTTTTGGGTTAATTAAAAACATCAACTCAATGAGCATAAGGGTATAAAATAGATAAATTATTTAATAATTATGATAGGTTCAAAAAATGATTTCAGGGAAGCTCAAAAGAATTGTTAATATCTAGGTATCTCCTAGAGACTCTTCACAAGTCTGTTGGACAACTTGCAGGACTACTGCACCGATCATATTTATTAAATGAAAATATCTCATAAATGAATAGGAGTTCACTGGGTTATGACCTAGGAGTCTGTAGGCCTGTGACGAACATATCCATAAGGTTTTACTTCCTGCAAATATAAATTTTTATTACAAGAATACTAAAGTTTCATGTGGAGGAACGAGAAGACTCGTCAGGTACACTTTTATAAGTTTACAGCGCTTTCTTTTCCCGTGTTTTCTTTACAGCACTTTACCTTTCTTGCAATTTACATGATAAAACACAATGTAACCCTGCATGAAAACTGAAACCTTTAGGATAACCACAAAACCAAAACCAAAACAAAATTAAAAATTACAATAAGGTAAAAGCTCACCGCCACAATAATCAAAATATAAAACAACTCAAAATTTAATCACAAAAAAACAAAAAACTATAATTGTAACTAAACTAAAACCTCTCGTTGGATGATCGGGAATTCCTTGGAGGAGGTAACCCACGTGTTGCTAACGGGGTTTTCCCACGGTCTAAATCAAAGTATGGAACTAATTAAGTTGAGTTTAGTAAATTCTATTGGACTAATGGAATCTGATGAAAATAGTGGTGCCAGGATGATGGAACCGTGGGATCTTAACTGATGTTGCTCTAATCAGCTTTAATGATTCCACTAATAAAACATTAAGACACCTTAATTTAAATATTTCAAAAACATGACACTTCTCTCTTCTCTTCAATTGACACTTCTTTAAACT
This sequence comes from Papilionanthe hookeriana x Papilionanthe teres, assembly GCA_022702705.1. Taxonomy (NCBI): domain Eukaryota; kingdom Viridiplantae; phylum Streptophyta; class Magnoliopsida; order Asparagales; family Orchidaceae; genus Papilionanthe; species Papilionanthe hookeriana x Papilionanthe teres. Next base: position 136,470,451 of record CM040423.1, read on the forward strand.
AAACATGCTACGACAAGGAGCTTGGAGCATGCATCGTAGGCAGCATGGCCATCTTCAACAGCAAAACTTTTCTACACCAACAAAACCTTTCCTTAGTCTAAACAAAAAGCCATAGGACTTCGAGGTAGCTTGCCTAGTTCAACATAAATCATCACCTTTTCTTTAGGCCTTTGCACAACCCTATTGTAAAATATAAGTCCTAATTCTCTTTAGGATTCATAGGTTTTCGTCAGATACGATATAAATCCTCCCATCTTCCAGGTCGTTTGAATAATCGGGTATTATGCAAATGTAATCCCTATAATTAATTAGCATGATTGAAATTTAAATAACTTCATTTACAAGATTTAAAGCCAAACTATAGGATAGTTCAGGAAGACATCAAGAATTTTCTTGAATATATGTCCTTCTCCTACCCTTCTCTCCTTTGGATTCTGATAAAAAGAAATGTTCCAAAATTTGAATCATTCACCTATTAAATTTCGGACTATCACATTTTCTTGGAAAACCATACCTTTGAAAGTCATGAATATGAATATTTCCTGATCTATATCAAGTGTTTTCTTAGGTATCTTCGGTTATCTAAGATGTAATTAACTATAGGGGCTTGCCCTTATAGGAAAACTTAAAGACCCCAAATTAATATAAACCCTATATAAGTCCTTCATATTAGGTAGGGGAAATTATCGGTCATAATGGTTCGTAGATCAAATAGATGTCATAAATTCTTTAGTTTATTTGATCAAGTTTCACCTTAAGCCTTGTACTTATTCTACGGGATAATTAAATGTCTTGCGGTAAAACGCTTTATTACCAAAACTATTTTTTATATGAGATCTTTTAGATTTCATATTCTTTAAAATAAAAAATATTAATTTCAAAATCCATATATATAAATATATAAATATTAAATTAATTCAAATATCTATTTTATAAAATTAAAACCTTTTCAAAACAAAACACCCAAAAACATATTTTCAAAAGTTGGAAGCGAAAACAAAACGACCGACAGCTGGTGGCAGATTCCGGACTGTGGCTTTCTTTGAAGTGCTTTAGAACTGATCCAGGAGTCTCTTGAGCTCATTCCAAATTGTACTCCATTCACCCTTGATGGCATGTGGGTCAATCAGAGAGGTTAGCTCAACCGAAATCACATTTATAGAACCTCTTTTAGGTTCTTTCAAATATTCTTTTGGTATCATTATTTTTCATTCCTTATAATTACTTTCAAGACAATCCCTAAAATTGAAGCATCTTTCTATTATGTGTCTGAGCAACCTGTAGTAAGGACAAATGTTGGGTTGATCCTTCTTTTTCATCTCTTCCAGCTTCTTCGACTCAGACAATCTGAACTCGAGCTTCTTCACTAAGTTCTTGAACATCTTTGCTACAATATTATGTTTGAAGGAATTCTTGCTTAACCGTTCTGACATTGTAGGACCTTGTTGTTTGTCTATCCTGTATGACCCTTGCTGCTGACCAGACTTACTGCTCTACTATGCACAAGACTGACCATACTCGCCGAGGCCGATCGTATCGTGGAGGTCGACCGTACCGAGGGACTGAATGTGTTGTTGTGCCAACTACTCAGCCTGAATCCTCATCAGCTGTTTCCCTTTGTCGAAGGTTACCACTACGCCATATCTCTTTTCATTAGCTTTGGCAGGCCTTGTTTTCTCTGCTTGCTCAGCAGACTCCATATGTTTGACTTCCTATTATGAGTTTCTGGTCTTGCTGAGTAGCTTTCTGAAGGATTTATCGGTGAGACCCTTAAGCATGAAAGCCACTGAAAAGTGAATACTCTTGAGCATGAAAGCCTCAGCTTCTTCGACTCAGGCAATCTGAACTCGAGCATGAACACGTATTGTTTTTGCAGTTGAGGCTCACAGTTCTGGCTTAAGTTTCTCCATCTCAGAATATAGTCAACTAGAGTCTCGTCGGGCTTCTGCTATTCAACTACAAGATCTCCTATAGTAACATGGTGTAGCGCACTGGTGAACCTCTTTACGAACATGTTCTCCAATTCTGTGAAGGTCTTCAATGATCCGTTGGGAAGCTCAGCATACCAATCAAATGCTATCCATAATAAGTTGCTGATGAACTATTGGAACAATAATGCTTCACTTCTTGATGTGTTGCAACTACTAGCCCTGAAGTGTGCTATGTGTTAATGAAGATTTTTTGTTCTGTCGAACGTCTTCAAAGTCGGGGGCACGAAACCTTTGGGGTAAGGCACAATATCAAATTTTTTTGGGTAGGGTCAACCCTTTGAAACTGATGCTCTGCCTTTAAACTAAGCCAAGGCCTCCCAAACTTGTTGTTCGACCATTTGATTGATATCCATTTTTGGTAGGCTTGGAGCTGGATCTTTTCTTGGTGGTTTGTCTTCATTAGTAGAAGCAACTTTTCTTCTTTCATCGGTAATTTGAATGAGTCTAGGCTGGTTAATTTTTGGAGATGCTCCTGGTCATGACTGTGACTGCCCATGGAGTGTAGCCATGGCGGTCAAGGCGGTGGTAATCTCCTTCAACCTCTTTTCCAGATGAAAAACCTGCTAATCTTTTATTAGTATGACCCTCTGAAGATCATTCACAGTGTTCTCTTTACTAGGAGCATCACATGCATATGATTTGGACCTGGTCTCAACAAAATTAAATTTCATGAATTCTTCAGTCATGTTATCAGACAAGACGTAATCTTAATAATCAATATCCAGACCTCATTGGTTGGCTAATTTTGAAATCTCTGTTCGGAGCCATCAAATTTTATCATCGCCTTTTTTCTCTTTAATCAAATACAAATCTTTAAGCTTCCCTCGACTGTTAATTTTCTCTACGACCAACTCAGAAGCAACGACAATAGTGGAAATGGGAACAACAGACTCATGATCCATCTTATGATCTACAGAACTCACGAAATGCACTGGTGCAAGGACTATCGGTAACTACACTTTCATCTCAAAAGTCGGCACTTTGAGACGGAGTGTCTCGGCGGGGACATTAGAGTGGTGAGGGGAAGTGTGTTCCCTAGGGTGTAGAACATGTACAGAGGAAAAGGACCCTCTCTCATTCTTACTCTTTCAGGGTTTCTCATAATCATTAGCATACGTTCTCTTGGACTCAGCCAGGACCTGACTGATCTACACAATGCTGGTGTTTGAATGGTGTACAGCTTATTTTCAGGTTGTGTGTTTTATTTTGAAAAGGGGTCGCCTAACAGAAGTTGTCGGCGAATTTTTTAATTTAATTTAAATAAACAATTTTGAAAAGTAGTTTTTGATTTTGAAAATAATTTTAAATTTGAAGGTTTTAAGATATGAGATTAAACCGATCTCACATCCCAAATAGTTTATATAAACGAGCACCGCACCACAAACCGTGTATCTATCCCTAAGGATAGACACACCGCTCGACGGTGGGGCTCGATTAAAAAAACTAGAAGATTTGTGACATCCGTTTGGTCCGCGAACCAATTTTATAAGCCGACAAATTCCCTCGCTTAATATGAAAGCATTAAACGGGGTTTATATTACTCAGGTTCTTTAAAATTCCCTATAAGGGCAAGCCCCTATAGTTAATTACATCTTAAGTGACAGAATCACCTAAGAAAACTCTCGATAATAATCATTAATTCTGTTCTCAAGAATTTCAAAGTTTAAGTTTTCAAGGGATTGAATTTTGGAATTTCGATAGGGAATGGATCAAATTTGGAACATTTTGTTTTGGGAATCCAAAGGAAGAAAAGTAGGAGAAATCACAGATTCGAAGCGAACTTCGGTAATTTCCCGACTATCCTATTATTTGTCTTAAGTTTAGGGAAGATCTAATATTTATTTAAATGTTTTGATCTTGCCAATTTTAATTAATTAGGGCTTATATTTGTATGATAAAATCAAACAAATAGCCTCGAAGATGTGAGGGTTTATTGTCGTACCGGACGACTACCTCGGAATCTTAAGACCGGTTAGGGCATAATTTGCAATGCAAGTGCCGAACGAAGAGTTGAGGATTTATATTGCACTAGGCACACTACCCCGAAGTCCTATGGCTTTGTTATTTAATTCTAGGAAAGTTTTGCTGATGTAGATTCAAGTTTTGCTGACGACGATGGCCGTGCTGCCCACCATGCTCCGAGCTCCTTGTTGTTGCAGAGGTTTAGTCTTAGAAGTCATAAATCAGGGGATGAGAAAAGTGTTTTGGTTTAGAGAAGTCTTAATTTCCAAGTGTTTTTTTTGTGTTTTAATTAAAACAAATCTTAAAGTTGATTATAACGACACCGGTTAAGATCCCGCGGTTCCATCCTTCCGGCATCATTATTTTTATTGGATTCACTTAGTCCAGATGAATTTGCTAAACTCAATCGAATGAGTTCCACACTTTCATTTAGACCGTGGGAAATCCCGTTAGCAACACGTAGGTTACATCATCCGAGGTATTCCCGATCATCCAACGGGACGTTTTAATTTAATTATAATTGTAGTTTTGTGTTCGTTTGTGATTAAATTTTGAGTTGTTTTATATTTTGAAATGTTGTGGCGGTGAATTTTATCTTGCAATGACTTTTAACTTAGTTTTGGTTTCAGTTTTAGGGACTATCCTAAAGGTGTGGGTTTTCATGCAACGATTGTTTATCATGCAAGAAAAAGTAAGTGCAATGCGATTAAATAAATTGCAAGAAAGTAAATTGCAGGAAAGTAAATTGCAATAAAATAAAAGCGTACACTGGAGGGTCTTCCAGTCGTCCCAAGTCGCACTTAAAACACAATTATAATACTTAAACAAGTTCCTAGGTAAAGCTAAGGGAAGGGTTATGGTTTTCTACCAAATTCCTAATCCTATAGCTAGTCATTTCCTATGACGTCTAGGTCTTTGTATTTTGGTTTGAGGACGATTTTCTTCATTAAAGAACAATTAAGTCCAATTGTTCTTATAAATGTCCTATCATATTGAAGAAGTGCTTAAGAATAATCTTAAACATCTTTTCAATATTTCTAGGATTGTTTTAAGTCCAAATGGGTTTAATTATATAAATGAATTAATCGTCCAGGGATTCAAGTTTTGTTAACTTGCTCGATGAACTAGGACATTTGAATATCCTATAAATGAAGTAACATTTCATTTAATGTTACGTTTAGGAGTTATGATAACTAAAGTTTTTGAGAGTAAATTGGTGTTCAAATGATTTGTGATTTAGTTTAATTTTCATTAATGGGTTTAAATTTGGAATAGTGTTTAAATTATTTTAGATTTATTTTGAATTCTTTATGTCTTTGGTGATGTTATATTTAATTCAACTTAATTTAATTTAATTTAATTTAATTGAGTTTTAATTTAATTTAATTTAATTTAACTCAATTTAGTTTGATTTGATGTTACATTAAATTAATTTGATTTGATTTAGTTTTAATTTAATTTGATTTAATTTAATTTAATTTGGTTTAACTTAATTTAATTTAGTTTTATTTATTTAATTTAATTTAATTTATTCATTCAATTTAATTTGATTTGTTTATTTAATTTAATTTAATTTAATCTTTAATTTAATTCAACTTTTAATTTTAATTTAATTTAATTTAACTTAATCCAATTTAATTTACTTAATTTAATTTAATTTTTAATTTAATTTTATTTTTTAATTTTAATTGAAATTTTTAAAAGAGTTTAATAATTTAATTTTAGTTTAATGATTAAGTCTTTTAATGTTTTGAATTTGAGTTATCATTTTAATTACGAATTAAATATTAATGAAATGATTAATTTAGGGATTTTTAAATTAAAGAACAAATCTCTTCCTAATAATATTCCTATTTTAATAATTCCAATTTTATTATTCTTCCAAATTTAATCAATTATTTAATTAAAGTTTAATTATTTTAAATTGCTTAATGGGTTTCTACCCTTTAATTATTTAAATTTCAATCATCCAAATCAAATTAGGATCAAAGATTTTACTTGTTAATTTTTATTAAACCTAAAGTTTTAATTAAGGATTAAGATTTTTAATTACCATTTTTACCCTTTAAGCTTAATAATTTCATAACTCACTAAATTGAACTCAAATGAACTTGAAATTTCATGTGACTTCACTCATATGTCAATAAAGACATGAGAGGAGAAAATGTGATTTTTCTGTATTTAATTTATTTATATAATTATTTTTGGTAGAAAATAGAGATTTTCAAGGAAAATTTAATAACATGACCAAGGAAAAGTTTCTGTTCTTGAGAAAATTAGGGGACATTCCTAATGACCAGAGGACCACTTGTACCAATTTTGATGATTTTTTTAATTATATTATTTTTATTATAATTATTTTAAGTTTTGGAGTGTTAATTAATTTAAAAATAAAATAAATGTTGAAAAATGAATTTTATATTTTTCAAAAATCTATCTGATATCAAGGAAATCAGAGAAGCAAATTTTACAATTTTCTGATTTTTCTATGATTTATTATAATTATTTTAGTGAAAATCCTAGAAAATACATTTTTTTAATTTTAAAATTACCCTAGAGCTTTAAAATTCAATATCTCACTAAATAGACCTAAGAAAAATATGGGTTTGTTCCTAAGTGATTAAAATTCAAAATGTGACATTTTGGTGAATTTTATTATTTTTGTGATTTTTATTATTTTTTAATTATTAAAAATATTAAAATAATATTAAAAATCAACTTTTTTAGAAAATTGAAATTTTAATTTTCTTAGATTCCCCTAATATCAGAGAGGCTCCAAAACCAATTTGGTGAATTTTTGAAAGGTATTTTGAAAGTTATGAATTTTTTAAAGTTTAAAATTACTAAGTGGCTTAATCAACCCAATTAGTGGGGCTAACCAAGTCCAATTGACATCAAATTTTTATGGTAGGTTCCTCTGATCCTAAAGGTCAATGGAGAATTGATTTGAAGTCAATTTAATGTATGGTTAGCTCTAATTAATTAGAGACCTATTTTGAGTGTTTAAGCCAATTAGGGTTGTTTTAAATGAACTAACTCAGAACCTATTTTTCCTAGGGTTCTCTGGTCATAAGGAACATCATCAAATTTTCCTAGAATTTATTTCACAACATGCTATTTATTGGAATTAAAATACTCAAACATGATAACATGAATTTGAAAAATCAATAACTACTCATAGGGATGGCCTCTAACTTTGGAAAATTCAAGGAATGTTCCCAAATTCAGAGGCTTCAAAAGCCCTATGGTCTCATGCCATGGTGAATTGTATACATGCATGGAGAATTAAATGTATACAGAGAGTAAATAAATTATAAAAAATAAAATACTTAATGAAATTAAATGATTTCTTTTCCACATTATCCTACTCTGTTCACTAAGCAAGAGGGTATTTTTATTTTATTTTTCTGATTTTTCTACACAAAGTTATGAATTTTTGAAGTTTAGGGAATTAAATAAATCAGAAAAAAACCCTAATTTTCTATTTATCCACGCGGCGCCGCGTCAACCTCGGCAGCTCCGAAACGTCGCGTGGCGCGCTCCCATTGGACGCCGCCATCTGACTCAGTGCTCCCGGGGCCCGCTGTATCGTTCCGTCTTCTGATCCGACGCGATCCTGGCCGTCCGTCCGCGTGTGTATTAAATGGACGGCATCCGTTCATCGTCCCCAAGTGTCCTCACCCGAGAGCCGTCCACACTAAATCCCTAATATCTCACTCGATACTCAATGGATTTTCATGTTCTTATGCTCTATGGATTCGTCTTGAAGAGACGAACACATCTATACGGTTATCATGCATTGAAATTAAAGCATTTGAAATGGAGAATCTCCAGAAGCTCGGGATGAAGAATTAGCTCATACCTTTGCTCAGAGAAGTGTGGCTTCGATCTGAGAGTTGTTTCACCTTCGATTGGATCCTAGCAAGCTCTAGATGAAGTCTCCTGGTCTGGTGAATTGTCTAGGTTGGATTTCGACCACGCTCGATCACAAAGCTTGGAGGTTGGAGCAACTAGGAAGCTCGGAGATGGGGCTTTTGTCTGGTGGACACCTTCCCTCGGTCCAGTGAAGGTGTAGAACCAATCAATTTGGGGATTGGCTCACTGTGGAGAAGTGTCCTAGTTTTGGGTGGAATTTCGGTTGAGAAATTGGGTTTTGTCGGTGGGGATTAGGGCAAATTGACACCTGGGGATCAACTCGCTCTACAGGGTGGAGAAGGGTTTGAAACAATTTAGGCGGAGTTTCGGCGAAGGTTTGTGCAACTCTCCTCTCATGGCCGTGAGGGGGTCGGGTTTAAATAGAGGTGGCTGGAGAGCCTCCCGGGGATGACCGAGGGTTGGGATCGAGCCTGCTCGGTCATGGGAAGAACGACCATGGTGGCCATTGGGCATGGGGCGGCTCGGCGAGGTGGAATTCCAAAGTTTGGCTCCTCCCGAGGTCTCGGCCATGGTGTTTTCCGGCGATCCGGGCGGCTGGCGGCGAGCATGGGTCACCTTCGGGGTCGGGGAGTCCGGGGCTTGAAGTTGGTGAAGTCGATGGAATTTGACATGTGTAAAGGCTTTGAATTAAAATGGAATGGAGAAGGGGTCATTTTGGCTTCAATTTGGTCGACCCATTGGTTTGGGTTGGGTGCACCAACCCATGGCCTGATTTTGGGCTGAGAGGATCAGTTGGGTCAGCCAAGAGAGAATGGTGTGGTCTCTATCCTTGATGAGGTGGCTAAACATGGTTTAGAGTGTGTCATGGATAAGGTTAAAAAAGCTTAATGAAAGATTAGGAAAGGAGCCCCTCCTTTTACCATTAATGGCATGGTCACATGCCAAACTTTCATGGCTCCATATGGCTTGTGAATGGCTCACCCTTGGCTCCATTTGGCTTGGGAAAAGCTTAGGTCAATTTCATAAAAAGGGATTTAAGAAAATTTTGATATTTTTATGGGAATTTGTATGGGGCTTGATTTGGAATTGTTTAATTGATGACTTTGAAACTTAGGGGCAATTTTGATTAAATGGATGATGAGGGGAAGTTCCATGTGGGCTTTAGATGAATTTGGGCTTTTGAATTTGAAGGAAGTGGGCTTTTTAGGAAAGTTTAAGGGGAATGGGCTTTTTGATTTTAGGATGAGCATTTGGGTGAAGAATTTGTGAAGGACCTTGTCAAATAAGTGTTATAATTGGTTTAGGGATGTTCTATGAAGGGCTTGGAGTCAATTTGGTGTGATTTGGGGTTGAATTGGTTTGAATTTGGATTTATTTGGTAAGTGGGCCTATGTAGGTCAAATTGGGCTAACTTGGGCCAATGTTGGGCTAGGGTTAAAATTGATATAAAATTAATGTTGAGAAATATTTATGGGAGTGTTTCAAAGAGGTTTTGACTTTGGTTGGGCTTTGATTTTGGGGTTTGGGCTCATTTGGGTTAGGTTTGGGTTTAGGTCAAAAATGGGCCTTTTAACTTTGGGTTGAATTTGAGTGGGGTTTGGGTCTAAATTTTGGGCAAATCATGTTAGTGTTTTGTTTGTGGGAATGTTAAGGAAGATTTAGAAAAGATTTGGGGTTAATTGGAGTTGAATTGGGTGAGTTTGGGTTAGGTTTGGGTCATGGGTCCAAATTGGGCTTTAAGGCCAAAAGTGAAATTGGATCCAAATATCAATCAAATTGGACTTTAATTTGGTCTAGATTGGTGTTGGGAATGTTGAATTGAAGTTTAGAACTAAATTGGACCAGAATTTGGGTCAATTGGGTAGGTTTGGTTTGACATTGGGTTCACTTAGGGTTAAAATGGGTCAAATTGGGGGTTTTGACAAAATTAGGGTAAATTGACAAAATTAGCCCATGGTGTAGTTGGATAAAATGAAATTGGGAATATTTGAGATTTTCTGGAATTTTCTGGGAATTTTCTGAATTTTTCGATTTTTTGGCCAAGAGGGGTATTTTGGGTATTTGGAGGGTATTGGGAGGTATTTTTGGAATTTTTGGTATTTTTGGGTATGGATGATCAATTTGGGTGATGTGGAAATGTTTGGGAATGATTTTGGAGGATTTTGGGTAATTTAAAAATTTTGCAATAATTTAGGTAATTTCAAGTTTTGGGTAAGTTTAGCGGGTGTAGGGTCCGAGGGTCAAAAATTGAAAATTTGGGAAATTGAAGATTGGGTGGATGTAAGTGGAATGAAATCATTTTGGTTGAGCCATGAAGCCATATCAAGCCCATATGAGCCATGAAGGGACTCATTTGAGGCATTCACTATGTTGTTCCTAACCCTCTTAGCCAAGGGCTCAGGGGTTAAGGACCATCCATGTGAATCACCTACATGAGTCAGGAGGTCAAGTTGGGTATGGGTGTGGTTTTAGGAGGTGTGTGGAAGTGTAGCGTGTAGGTGTAGTGTATAAGTGGAGTGTGTAAGTGTAGTGTGTGTGTAAGTCAGCCCCTTCACCAGACCAGGCCACCCAGGGCAGTCATAAGGCCAAAGAGTCCTATAGGAACTCATCCTTTAAACTTCCACATTTGATTTCAACCCTCTAGGTGATTAGGGGTCTATAGTCAAGTTTGTGGAGTTTGAAGGGAGTTTATAAGTGGTTTGAGTTTCTAAAAGGTGGGTCCCAATTCTAGTCCTCTAAGATAGTCGAAAGGAAAAGCCTAAGGCTAGATCCTAAGCACTAAAAAGAAGAAGAGAAGACCTCATCAAAAATGAGGTCAACAAATGGACTCCCGATAGGTGTGGTGAGTCGACGGAGCACACGCGCGTATTGGTGTTGACCGAAGCGATCAACAAAACCAACACAAACGTCCAAGTGACAAACTTAGGACAAAGTAAAAGAATTTCCGCTGGGAGTATCGGGTATGTTCCCAAAGCTGGAGATACTCGAACTCTCGCCGGGGAAAAGAAAAGGAGGTGAATTCGAATCACATGACCTGGGAGAATTTCGATTTAGATTTTATTTTGTTTTGGTTTAAGTTTGACGTGTGAACTTAGATTTTAGTTTGGAGTTTTAATTTAGATTGAAGTTTTGTCAAAATTAATTTGAGGGATTTGATTTGAAATGAAAATTGGAATTACGAGGTTTTAGATGTAACATCTTCAACCTCGAAAGAAAATTGAATTGATCAAATTGAATCATTGCAATGAGGAGAGATCTCAGAGCAATGCGGTATTGGATGTAAAACCCATAACCTCAAGAGTTCGATTTTGATGTATTTCATTGCTGTAGGGAAAGAATCCTAAAGCAGTGCAGTCTTGGATATAAAAATCCTCGACCCAAAAAGTTTGATTTTGATGTATTTCAGTGCAATAGGGAAAGAATCCTAAAGCAGTGCAGTCTTGGATGTAAAATCCTCGACCCAAAAATTTGAATTTGATATATTTCAGTGCAATAGGGAAATAATCCTAAAGCAGTGCAGTCTTGGATGTAAAATCCTCGACCCAAAAATTTGAATTTGATGTATTTCGGTGCGATAGGGAAAGAATCCTAAAGCGATGCGGTCTTGGATGTAAAATCCTCGACCCAAAAGTTTGAATTTGATGTATTTCGGTGCAATAGGAAAAAATCCTAAAGCGATGCGGTCTTGGATGTAAAATCCTCGACCCAAAAATTTGAATTTGATGTATTTCGGTGCAATAGGGAAAGAATCCTAAAGCGGTGCGATCTTGGATGTAAAATCCTCGACCCAAAAATTTGAATTTGATGTATTTCGAGTGCAATAGGGAAATAATCCTAAAGCGAGTGCGATCTTGGATGTAAAATCCTCGACCCAAAAGTTTGAATTTGATGTATTTCGGTGCGATAGGGAAAGAATCCTAAAGCGAGTGCGGTCTTGGATGTAAAATCTTCGACCCAAAAATTTGAATTTGATGTATTTCGGTGCAATAGGAAAGAATCCTAACGCGAGTGCGGTCTTGGATGTAAAATCCTCGACCCAAAAATTTGAATTTAATGTATTTCGGTGCGATAGGGAAAGAATCCTAAAGCGAGTGCGGTCTTGGATGTAAAATCCTCGACCCAAAAATTTGAATTTGATGTATTTCATTGCAATAGGGAAATAATCCTAAAGCGAGTGCGATCTTGGATGTAAAATCCTCGACCCAAAAGTTTGAATTTGATGTATTTCAGTGCGATAGGGAAAGAATCCTAAAGCGATGCGGTCTTGGATGTAAAATCCTCGACCCAAAAATTTGAATTTGATGTATTTCGGTGCAATAGGGAAAGAATCCTAAAGCGATGCGGTCTTGGATGTAAAATCCTCGACCCAAAAATTTGAATTTGATGTATTTCGGTGCGATAGGGAAAGAATCCTAAAGCGGTGCGGTCTTGGATGTAAAATCCTCGACCCAAAAATTTGAATTTGATGTATTTCGGTGCGATAGGAAAGAATCCTAAAGCAGTGCAGTCTTGGATGTAAAATCCTCGACCCAAAAATTTGAATTTGATGTATTTCAGTGCAATAAGAAAAGAATCCTAAAGCCCAAAAATTTGAATTTGATGTATTTCAGTGCAATAGGGAAAGAATCCTAAAGCAGTGCAGTCTTGGATGTAAAATCCTCGACCCAAAAATTTTGAATTTGAAATCTGATTTAGATTTGATTTGAAATTTTGAAGAATTGAATTTGAAATTTGATTGAGAATTTGATTTGAGATTTGGAAGAAATTGAATTTGAATTTGATTGAGATTTGAAATCTGGAAAGATTGAATTTGAAATTTAGAAGGATGAGTTTGAACTCGGTTGAAATTTTGATTTAAGATTTGATTTAAAATTTATGTTGATTTTGTTTATCTTTTAATGATTTAAATTTTATTTTATCGATTATTTAATGTTCATGTGAATTTGGTGTTCGTCATTTTTAGATTTTATTTTTTTATTATTTTTTTTAGAAAGTTTTCTTTTATTCTCTTTTTATTTCTTTTCTGTTCTTTGTTCGAAGTTCATTTAACTTTAATGGCGTTTCCCAATCAATTTGCACAAAAGAGGTGAAGGCGAAAAAATGTGACATGGTCACTTTCATTCCAATCATGTTGAAGATACATCGTACAACTTGATGCGGCATATATTTCATACAATCCATGTAGACTCAAGACAGACTATATATGATCTTCGTCGATCCATCAAAAGAAGCATCTGTCAAAAATCCATGTCTGAATAGTGGGGTACATGGTTAATAACATCACCTTCCAAGCCATCCTTGGCAAGGATGCCGGCTTGATGTACGTTGGAGGTGTGATATCTCCCATGTAACTCACGACTCGTAAGGCCGGAGGCTCTCTAGCTACGGGTACGGTCGGAAATGGTAAGGTGTCTTCATGTCGTCCATTCTCCTAAAAGTAAGCGAGATCCGCTTCATCTGGTACTCTCGGTATGCAATGCTTAGCGATATCCGCTCCGTTGCCCTTCGGTATCATGACGGAACCTACCGGTAAAGGTATCTTCACCGGCCCTCGGAACTCACCCGGGCTCGCTTATCCGGAGGTCGGATCCGAACATGATGTTACGCTCGTTCGGGAAAGAGACCGTGCGAAGGGTCCGACAAAGTCGTGGTGATCTATATGTGGGGTTATGCGGTCACCCTGTTTGTAGATGTTGATAATGCAACTTTTGGGTATGCGATACGCTGGCGGTACCCTCCATGTTATCAATCTCTTTACCATTCTCTTGATGACTAATGGCATCGGATCCACTTGCCCATGACGGAGTATTCCGGTGGGTTTCCCTTCCTGTCTTCGACGAAAGTTGTAGCAGCACCCGCATTGTATTGTGATTCTTCCCTTCCCTGGCATCCATCTCCGGGGTTCTGAGTAGGTATTTTCCCTTAGGCGGCCTGCTCGGCCCATTATTTTAAAATCTCGGATACAATCCACGATTTGCTATTGTTCATACTCTGAGAATACGTCTGTATGTAGCTCGAGGCCCTCTAGTATGTTGATCCTTCTGCCTCTAATTCTCTCGAAGTATTCAAAGGTTTTCTTTTCAACATTTTGCATCCTCTCCAGCTCGTATTCCGGAATGATGCTGCGATGGCGAGGCACAGTGACATATTGTGGGATATACGGTTCAATCCCTTCACGTTCTCCCGCATACCTCGGCTCCTCGGGGATGATGCCTGTCGGGACATCCCCGGGGTTGCTTCTGCAACAAGGTCATGCATCACTTGGTGGTTCTATCCGGTGGCGTGGTAGCCTTCTTTCTTCGATCTTCCGGAGATTTCCACGGTCCTTTACGTTATCCTAGGAGGTGGCCTCCTTTCTTCGAGTTCACGGTGAACCGGTGTCCTTGAAGTGTACGTGCGGCAGTAGTAGCTCGTCTCGTCGCGCTGGTCCGCGGCTAGTTTTGTTAACATCTTACGGATACGGCGATTCTTATTTCTTCGTTGCGTTGCTGTGAGAGTAGCTCTCCGCACTTCTTGAATCTCTGTGGGCGCGGCGCTGACAAGCCTGCCCTCCGCTGTAGCGACTACAAATTTTATTTTCTTGTCTTCTTCAGTATTTGCCTTTCTTTTCTTGCTGCTGGATTGGTGGCTTGGGCCACCCACTTTCATCACTTTGTCCGCCGGGCGGTTCTTCTCGGTCAAGCGGGACCCGGTCACTTTCCTCATACTATAGGCCTGCTGGTGCGAAATCCGAGTCAATCTCGATTATCGCTCCATCTTTCACCCTCTTTTCATCGAGTGCAAGGCTTACGCCATTCTTAAAGTTTAGGACCAACCGCCCGTTCAACATTTCCCTGCGAAAAGACAAGTAAAAGAATCAGGGGCTGTACTAAGAACAAGAACATTAAGAAAACGTTTATTAAAGACATTTTTTTATTACTCTTATATTTTAAAATTTAACAGGAATGAAGCGGGATAAGATCAGGAAAGAGATTTTGATTTGGAAAAGAAAACAAGGAAAACTTTATTATCACGATTTTATTTATTTTAGCACATTTTATTATTTTTGGGTTCGGACTCAATCATAAGTAATTACTTCGCCCGTGTTTCTTAGGGATGAAGAATTCATTCCTTCAAAACATCAGGTAGCGTAATACTTTTTCAAATATCGTCCGTTGATCGGAAGAATATGTCGTTCTCCACGGCAATTCACTAGCCGGTAGGAACCTCCCGAGTATACTTGCTTCAACCACAAACGGCCCTTCCCAAGTGGGTTCAAATTTTCCTCCTATCTTGCGGTGTGCAAGGATAGGTCTCTTGAGAACGAGAACTAAGTCACCAACTTTGAAGGTTCTTGGGCGGACCAGTTTGTCATGGGCTTGAACCATCTTAGCTTGGTATAGTTCTAAATTCTGCTGCGCTGCAAGTCTTTTCCCTTCCAGGCTTTCTAATTCTTCTAGTCGTAATTTGGCGTTTTCTTCTGCCGTGATCTTGTTTGCAACTGCAATTCTGAGTGAAGGAAGCTGAACCTCTAAAGGTAACACTGCCTCGGACCCATACACCAGAGCGTAAGGTGTAGCTTGAGTAGGAGTTCTGAAGGTCGTCCGGTAGGCCCATAAGGCTTCTAACAACTTCTCGTGTCAATTCCTCTTATTATCGTCCAAAGTTTTCTTTAAGATTTGAACGAGAGTTTTATTAAAAGGCTCAGCGAGGCCGTTTGCTCTTGGGTAGTAAATTGTTGAGTATCGCCAGTCGATTCCGTGTCTCCTGACAAAATTGTTGATTTGCGTGCTTCTGAATGCTGACCCATTATCTGAGATGATCCTGCGCGGCACTCCGAAATGGTAGACAACTTGGTTCTTGAAAAATTGTAGCACGTGGTGTGCTTTCACTTCTCTAAGTGGAACTGCCTCTGCCCACTTGGAAAAATGTCTGTAGCCGCAAGAATGAAACGATGTCCTTTTGAAGATGGTGGTTCTATCGGACCCACTATATCTGTGCCCCAACATTCAAATGGCCATGACGCGATTGTCGGATGTAGCACATTTGGAGGTTGGTGTAGAACCACTCCGTGCACTTGGCATTGGTGACAACTCTTGGCGATTTTCATGCAGATCGGTCATCATCGAGGGCCGGTAGTACCCTAGTCTTTTAATTTTCATTTTCATCTTCGGACCCGGCGGTGAGCGCCACGGAGTCCGAATGCACTTCCTTAACAATCTCACGGGCCTCGGACCCGCTTAGGCACCTTAGCCACATTTGATCAAAAGACCTTCCGTATAATGTGTTGTTTATTAATGCGTAAGACGAGTTCTTTTCTTGATACGATGGGCTAGCGACCTATCGTCCGGTAGCTTTCTCGCTTGCGGAGTAGTCTATCAATGGTTGTCGCCAGATCTTGCGTATTTTACGTCACCTGCTTCTAGCCGATTCTTTTTCTTTTCCGATTTGTGTATTGTGTCTATGTCGAGTCGTGATAGGACCTGACGTCCAGTGAGCCGACACTTCCACCGATTCATCTTGCAAACGAGGCAAATTCTTTTGCGAGACGGGCTAAAGCATCTGCTAAAGCATTTTCTTTTTCGGGAATTTTGTAGATCGTTACATTTGGAATCGTTCCAACAAGTCGTATGGCATACTGGAAGTATTGTTCGAGTCTTGGCTTTAAAATTCTGTATTGTCCGACGATCTGTTGAATGATTAACTGCGAATCCCCGTAGATGTTGATGTCTGTTATCCCCATTTGAATAGTTAATTCCAGTCCCGTTATGAGGGCTTCGTATTCTGCTTCGTTGTTTGTACACGGTTCTGTCAAGTTGTAGGAGTATCTTAACATCCCCGCTCCGGCGTTATAAAGATTAGCCCGATTCCCGCCTACGAGCACTATCACTTGCGATTCTTCGTCTTTGTGTGTCGAAGATGCTCCGTCGAAATATAATTCCCAACGTCGATCATCGGGATTTTCTAGATTCATTATTTGTTCATCCGGCAAATCGTCATTGAGAGGAGATTCGCGGCAAAGGGTGTCTTTGCGAGAAAGTCTGCTAAGACTTGTCCCTTCACGGCACGCAGAGGCACGAAAGTTATATCGAATTGCAATAATATCATTGACCATCTGGCAAGTCTGCCGGAAAGTGTTGGACGAGTCATCAAGTATTGCAATGGATTAAACTTCGAGATTAGAGTTGACCTTATGAGAAAGCATGTAGTGCTCGAGCTTTTGAGCGGCGAAGATCGGGGCCGAACAATGCTTTTCAATTGCGGGATACCTTACTTCCGTCGGAAGTAAACGACGGCTTAAGTAGTAAAGAGCATTTTCTTTACCCTCATCATTGACACAGGCTAACGGGGCTCCGAGAGA
Organism: Papilionanthe hookeriana x Papilionanthe teres; assembly: GCA_022702705.1. Lineage (NCBI taxonomy): Eukaryota > Viridiplantae > Streptophyta > Magnoliopsida > Asparagales > Orchidaceae > Papilionanthe > Papilionanthe hookeriana x Papilionanthe teres. The sequence continues at coordinate 136,487,620 of CM040423.1, forward strand.
GTCGTCTAAAGCCGCGGTGTAAAGTATCGTTGACTGCACGAGGCCGGGGGCTGCTAAGACGGGAGGTGTCATTAAATATTGTTTAATGTCCTCGAAGGCCTTCCGACATTTCTCTTCCCAAATAAATTTGGCGTCCTTTTTAACTAGTGCCGAGAAAGGCCGACACCTACCGACAAGTTTGAGATAAAGCGTCGAAGATATGCCGACTTCCCTTGAAAAGATCGTAGTTGTTTTAAGGTTTTGGGAGGCGGCATTTCTAAGATAGCTTTAATCTTTTCCGGGTCGATTTCAATTCCACGATGTCGTACAACGAATCCTAAGAATTTCCGGAGGTGACGCCGAAGGCGCATTTTAAGGATTCATCTTAAGGTTAAATTGTCTTAATCGTTCGAAAACAATTCTCAAATCATGCAATGTGGTTTTCCTTTACTTTGCTTTTGATGACCACATCGTCCACGTAGCATTCGACTTGATTGTGGATGAGATCATCAAAAATTCTTGTCATTGCTCTTCGGTAGGTTGCTCCTGCGTTCTTCGATCCGAATGGCATCACCTTGTGTAGCAAAATACTCCGATCGGCGTTACGAATGCTTGTAAGCTTTTCATCTTCGGAGCCATTTTTATCCGGTTGTATCTCGAAGATCCATCCATGAACGAGAATATTTCATGTGTTGAAGCGATGTCGATCATTAGTTACGGGATCGGTAGAGGGAATTCATCTTTTGGACATGCCTTGTTTAAATCTCCGAAATCCACACAAATTCGGATCGACCATTCTTCTTTACGGTCGGCACTACATTGGCTAGCCAAGTCGGGTATTGTTCTTCACGGACAAATTTAGCGTCTATTAGCTTTTTAACTTCAGCTATGACTTGTTGTTTAATTTCTAGACGCATTCTTCGGGACCTTGTCCGAGTGGGACGAAGTAGGATCCACTCCTAGCTTATGGACTGCAACCTGCAGAGCTAATCCCGGCATCTCATCATAGTTCCAAGCAAAACAGTCTTTAAATTCCATTAATAATTTGATTATTTCTTCGGAGTCTTCTTTATTGAGTAAGGAGCTAACAAAGGTAGGTCTAGGCTCTTCGCTAGTACCTAAGTTAACTTCCATTAACTCATCTATTGTAGATTTGATTTCTTCTTCGAATTTTGGTGGAGCGTCTCCAATTTGTAAATCTTCGAGTTCGTCTATAGTTTCCATGCAGTTTTCATTAGACTCGCAAGTGACAACCAAGCAAAATTCAGTATCGTCAGCTGATCTCTGCGTGCGAATCCGAGACCATGCATTGAATTGGGTGGACGACCGAAATTATTCCATAATTTTTCAAAATGTTGTGATTGGCCTTTTGTCCATTGTCGAGGTAATAAACCACGTTGAATTAAATTTTGGACACAGGGAGAGTACCACTCAAAAGGTAATTCCATTAATTCTGATGAAGTGACATCTTCGAATTGTACATTATTTTCAGTTTTGGAGGAAGAAGCACCACGGTAGAATTTGGTTGGCCTTGCACCGTCGTTACGTACCTCTTTGACCACCATACCCTCGATCTTGTTAGAATGAATCGGGGTTAGGGTCATAGTATGTACGTAGTGGTTAATCTTTTCGTACATTGATTTGTATTCTTCGTTCTTCTCATCTTCGAGAGAGATCTTGAATTGCGGCTTCTTCTGACTTATTGTCGCTGCTTCTTGTTTGATTTCTTTTTCTTCTTCAGAATTATCTTCCCAATCAACATTGATGGCTGGTTTCCTCTGTCCAATTGTCCTAGCGTCTCTACCACGACCTCGTCCCCGGCCTCGACCTCGGATGCGAGTTGTGGAAAAACCTTCACCATCTCGCCGTAAGGGAGTGGTGAGTGACTGTTGGACTAGAACTTCAGGTTCTTCATCGTCCTGAACTTTCTTTGCTTCATTTGTTACGGTATCTCTGGAGAAGATCGTTTTCTTCGGTGGTGCATAATAAGCTGCATCTTCATGGATTCCAATTTCATGTACGGAGAATGGTTGTAAGTCGCCTTTGATGCGCTTGTTCCCTCCATCGTAGTATTTGATGCACCGATGCGGAGATGATGGTACCATCCTGTTTTCATGTATCCACGGTCGGCCCGACAAAGCGTTGAATGACGTTTCGAATCAATTATGTGAAATTTTGCGGTTGTCTTTGCTAAGTCACCGGTCTTCATCGATAGCGTTATTGACCCGAGGGCTCTTTCTCCTTTACGGTTGAATCCTCTTAATAACATTTTGTCTACTTCGAGCTCGCGAGCATCAATTTCCAAATATGCTAGTGTTCGAAGACTCATTATATTGATTGATGCTCCCGGATCCACCAATACTGCGGAGAGCGTAAACTTCCCGATTATGGCTGAAATGTACAACGGTCGGTTGTGATCTGGCGTCCCGAGTAGTAGGTCATCGTCCGTGAAGGTAACGCCTCGCTGTTCTTTTAACGAGCAAACCTCATCTAAGGAATCTCCGGCCATTTGAGCTAAGCAAATTTCCGGATCAAGTAAGGCCTTGATCAGAGCTTCTCTCATCTCTTTTGATAAGATGAGGGCGTCGTAAATGCTCAGTTTGGCCGGTAGTTTCCTAAGATGGGCTAGCATGTTGTAGTCCACTTTATTTTCATGTGTTTCGGCTTCTTCTCGAATGGGTATTTCTTCTGCTGGGGTTGGTTCTTCCTGAACAACCACCTGCTTTCCTTTGTCCTTTGGACCCATTCTCGGAGGTAGAACTCTTCCACTTCTTAAGTTGACTTCTGTAATTTCTTCTGAATCTAGTGTTGAGCTTGCTGGTGTTTCTTCTTGAATTGGAATGACAGGTTCTTCCGTATTAGCTTCAGAGTCTGAAGGCTCTAACTCTATTGCGACTGGAGCTCCTCGAAACTCGCAGATAGATTCGTTGCTTGTTGAGCTTTCGTAGCCTCCTTGATGGATGTCTTCTTCGTTATTTTGATCGTCGAGATTGTGTATGATTTGAGAATTGTCGTTGGTATCGAAATCGATATCCGGATTGTCGCTAGTTACGTAATCGTTAGAAACAGTCAAAACGTAGCCAACGCCATCACCCTTATCATTATATAATCCCACCGAAGTGAGCAGATAATCATACAAAATCGGAGGTTCGAGGGATTTCTCCCCGAATCGGAAAGCAACTATCTAGGATAAGCAGCCCCTAGTCAGCCTTAGGAGTCTCGGTCCTCTCTTCTTCGTCGATTTTCTTCTTCTCTTCAATCGTCTCCTGTTGAGGTGGTTCTTCTATCGCAAGTGATGAGTACCGGCTTAACAGGGTCTCGAACTTCGTATTGAGGCTCGCACCGAGGCGGTTTGGATCTTTGTCTAAAATCTTTTCGAAGACCTCGTCCGAGCGGTAGTCCATCCATCGTCGGTCTTGTAGGGATCTATCGGAATGATGGGATCGGTTGAGATAACATTGACGGAACCACCTTTACGGGGTTCCTTCATGTACTCCTTCGGGATCGTTATATTCCCTTTCGAAGGTTGTCGTTGAGCCAACTTTTGAAGGTAATGCAATCTTCTATCTTGTGCCCGAGCATCCGGTGGTAGGGGCAAAAGTTGGGATCACCTTTCTTGTTGACTTCCTCCGGTCTTTTAGGCTCGCGGCATTGGAAATCCGGAGTCTTCATCGGACTACGGAACATTTTCGATCTTGCTTCATTCTTGAACGGATATTCTCTCGCTCGGAAGTTCCCTTAATGTACGTTGCGGACGAGACGGTTGTTCATACTTGCGGAGACGATCGATAGTCTGGACCGGGGTTGCTTGGTAATTCCGTTGTGGTTGCTTCGCGGCCGTTCCAGTGGTATTTGCATCGGTTGCTTGCCTTTGTCAACTGCTGCAACGATCCCGGATTTCTTTTCGAAGGTCTTCACCAGCTTTTGCTTGTCCGTCTTGTCGGCGAAACTTAATTGCTTCGCCTCTTCTTGCAAGCTTCCGGCCTTGCTTAACAACTTCTCGAAAGTCTTAATAGTGAATCCTTTGAGGAGAAGTGCTATCGGGCCGTGAATGCTTTTAAGTAAAATTCGATTGCATGTTGTTCTTGTAGTTGTGGTTCACACTTCATGCTTAAGTTCCTCCATCGAAGTATGTAATCCACCAAAGTTTCGTTCGGCCTTTGTTTCTCTACCACTAAATCACCTATAGTGATGTGGTGCGCGAGCTCCGACGAATCGCTCGATGAAGAGGTTCTCTAGTTTTAAGAACGTCTTCACCGGACCATTTGGTAATTCGCATACCGGTCAAGGCGATTCTCGACAGATCGCGACGAACCGTCGGAAGAGTAATGCATCGCTCCGGCCGCATTACAACAAGCCGGCATGAAAGTGTGCAACATCTTGTCGGGGGTTCCCGGGTTCGTCGAAGGTCTCGAACGAGAGGTGGTACGAAGCCTTTCGGGTATTGGACGGCGTCGAATTCTTCCGGGTAAGGTCTACCCGTCCGAATGGATGTCCCGCTCTTCGATTGTGCTAAGGCTTCTCGCACTCGTTGTTCCACCAAGTTCTTGATATCCTTTTCGGGGATCATACTTTGTGTTGTATCCTTTTTCAGTCGATCATCCCCAGTCGACGGATGTAATCTCCTTTCCTCCGCCTACAATCCGAATGACCTCGCGGGGTGTCTCTCTTTGTAGTTGTACTTGACTGCGGAGAGTGGCCGGAGCTACGACCATCTCTTCCATCCTTTTCGCCATTTGAGCGATCGTGTCGTCTTTTTCCCGAAGCCGCCTTCTCATCGATTCGGCTCCTCTCTTCTGCGAGCTGCGGGAGCACCTTGCAAAGCCGATGAAGCTCGTGTCTCGACCATGTTGATTTCTCGCGTATTCGTCGTCCATGAATTCCGATGAATCAATCTCGTCTCCGAACTTTTCTTCTCTTTCTTTTGCCAACCGTCGGATATCGGTTCTCAACTTTTCCATAGCATCTTCTAGCGGGGCTTTACGTGTGTCTTTGTGGTTGTCGTGCGATAGCTGTCGGGTCCCCTTTTCACGAGTCCCCTTTATCGCGGTAGCACTTTCTTCGCATTCCGGCCTCTGGCGAGACTTTCTTTCTCGGGCTGCTGTTTCGGTCTTAGCGCCGGTAGTGGGATGCCATACCATCCTTCTAGCGACGGAAGGTCTAGGACCGGATGGTCCGTCGGCCAAATCTTTGGAAGGTGGTATCCTCCCTGATCTGTAATCCCGAGACAACAACGGGCGGACTAGCCTTCATTCTTTTGCTTGGCTTTTCCGTCATGATGGCGGGTTCTACTCGGGGCCCAAGATGGGATTTGATCGGCACTCGCCCTATCCTTCGTAGAATCTCCGATACGGGGCGGTTTTCCTTCTTTGCTAACTTTTCTACCAAAGTTTGCGGTCGAGCAAACGGCGTAGTTCTAGTCCTTTTCTTGCGGCTATCGTTGTAATATGCGGGCTGAGGTAATGTGGCAGCAATCTTGCGAACATTCTCCTCATCCTCTGCGGCGGAGAGGGGATGGAACCTGCTTCCTCCCAAGAGTGGTATGTATTCAGGCAGCGGTGTATATTCTGGCAGCGGTGTATATTCTGGCAGTTCTGGAATTTCCTCCAGGAAAGCAATTTCAGCAGCTCTGGCTTCTACTAGCGATCCTTCTACTTCGTTTCTTCTTTGGGTCCTTGTCGGTGACGGAATCTTTGAAGCTCGGACCCGATTTCGAAAACGGAAGGTCTTACGGGAAGATCCGTACCCTCCACGGTAATAGGTTTACCATAATTCTGGATTTCTTTCCCTTTGATTTGGCGAAGTCGGGGTAGGTGCATAAACGACTAGACCGGTGGGGGTAGTAAGAACGGTCCTCCTGCGGACGACAATACTCCTCTTAGTCGGGATCCTTTGCGGGGAGGAAACTCTTGGGTCGACCTAAGGTTGAACTCGAGCGGCGGCTCCTCGGCTTCGGATACCTTGTTCGTCGGTGCAAAGAGGGAGACGTCGGTGATCTTGACATTCGTGTTTTCGAATCCCTTGTCCGAATCGGATGATCCCATTGTCGGGCGGCTCATCCGTATAGACGGCGAAGTCCGGTCCATTGGTGAAGGAGAAAATCGGTTTCGGGGCTTCCATTTCGCGGGGTAGATTCGGTTTGTCAGTCCCAAGTTATGCTTCTTTTCTTTTGGACGAAAAGAAAGGAATTGAAAAGAGTCCGAACACATTCTTGTTCATGTATTTATAAGAAGGAATCATTTGTTAAAAGAATCACTTATTAGAGGGTTTGTTTATTTAGAACGGAATGTTCAAAGGTGTAGAGAATGTAAGGAATCAGATTCGAAGTTGGAAAGGAAAAGAGAGTCTTAAGCAAGACTTCTCGACTCCAAGGATCATTCCTAAACTAACACCTGATTGGGGTCCACCCCACCTCGGAAATGAGGTAAAGGATCTCGGAACCTCTCTGTTTAGGGGTGTCTAAACGAGTGGTTCCTAAATCCGAGAGAATGTTGGCTATACTTGTTCGAGGTAGAAATAAACATAGTATCCCAAAGGAAAGAAGGGTAGTTCGATCCATTAGGGACATGGATACACTACCGATTTTTGAAAGAACAATTATTTGACTAAAATGGAGAGAGGAATTGTCTCCAGCGGAGTCGCCAGAAATTGTACGGCTTATTTTCAGGTTGTGTGTTTTATTTTGAAAAGGGGTCGCCTAACAGAAGTTGTCGGCAAATTTTATAATTTAATTTAAATCAACAATTTTGAAAAGTAGTATTTGATTTTGAAAATAATTTTAAATTTGAAGGTTTTAAGATATGAGATTAAACCGATCTCACATCCCATATAGTTTATATAAACGAGCACCGCACCACAAACCTTGAATCTATCCCTAAGGATAGACACGCTGCTTGACGGTGGGGCTCGATTAAATAAACTAGAAGATTTGTGACATCCGTTTGGTCTGCGAACCAATTTTATAAGCGACAAATTCCCTGCTTAATATGAAAGCATTAAACGGGGTTTATATTACACGGGTTCTTTAAAATTCCCTATAAGGGCAAGCCCCTATAGTTAATTACATCTTAAATGACGGGAATCACCTAAGAAAACTCTCGATAATAATCGATAATTACGCTCTCGAAGAATTTCAAAGTTTAAGTTTTCGAGGGATTGAATTTTGGAATTTCGATAGGGAATGGATCAAATTTGGAACATTTTGTTTTGGGAATCCAAAGGAAGAAAAGTAGGAGAAATCACGGATTCGAAGCGAACTTCGGTAATTTCCGACTATCCTATTATTTGGCTTAAGTTTAGGGAAGTCCTAATATTTATTTAAATGTTTTGATCTTGCCAATTTTAATTAATTAGGGCTTATATTTGTATGATAAAATCAAACAAATAGCCTCGAAGACGTGAGGGTTTATTGTCGTACCGGACGACTACCTCAGAATCCTAAGACCGGTTAGGGCTTAATTTGAAATGCAAGTGCCTAACGAAGAGTTGAGGATTTATGTTGCACTAGGAAAACTACCCCGAAGTCCTATGGCTTTGTTATTTAATTCTAGGAAAGTTTTGCTGATGTAGATTCGAGTTTTGTCGACGACGATGGCCGTGCCTGCCCACCATGCTCCGAGCTCCTCGTTGTTGCAGGGGTTTAGTTTTAGAAGTCATAAATCAGGGGATGAGAAAAGTGTTTTGGTTTAGAGAAGTCTTAATTTCCAAGTGTTTTTTTGTGTTTTAATTAAAACAAATCTTAAAGTTGATTATAACGACACCGGTTAAGATCCCGCGGTTCCATCCTTAGGCATCATTATTTTTATCGGATTCACTTAGTCCGGATGAATTTGCTAAACTCAACTTGAATGAGTTCCACACTTTCATTTAGACCAGTGGGAAATCCCGTTAGCAACACGTTGGTTACATCATCCGAGGTATTCCCGATCATCCAACGGGACGTTTTAATTTAATTGTAATTGTAGTTTTGTGTTCGTTTGTGATTAAATTTTGAGTTGTTTTATATTTTGAAATGTTGTGGCGGTGAATTTTATCTTGCAATGACTTTTAACTTAGTTTTGGTTTCAGTTTTAGGGACTATCCTAAAGGTGTGGGTTTTCATGCAACGGTTGTTTATCATACGAGAAAAGTAAGTGCAATGCGATTAAATAAATTGCAAGAAAGTAAATTGCGGGAAAGTAAATTGCAATAAAATAAAAGCGTACACGGAGGGTCTTCCCGTCGTCCCAAGCTGCACTTAAAACACAATTAGAATACTTAAACAAGTTCCTAGGTAAAGCTAAGGGAAGGGTTATGGTTTTCTACCAAATTCGTAATCCTATAGCTAGTCATTTCCTATGACGTCTAGGTCTTTGTATTTTGGTTTGAGGACGATTTTCTTCATCAAAGAACAATTAAGTCCAATTGTTCTTATAAATGTCATATCATATTGAGGAAGTGCTTAAGAATAATCTTAAACATCTTTTCAATATTTCTAAGATTGTTTTAAGTCCAAATGGGTTTAATTATATAAATGAAATAATCGTCCAGGGATTCAAGTTTTGTTAACTTGCTCAGTGAACTAGGACATTTGAATATCCTATAAATGAAGTAACATTTCATTTAATGTTACGTTTAGGAGTTATGATAACTAAAGCTTTTGAGAGTAAATTGGTGTTGAAATGATTTGTGATTTAGTTTAATTTCCATTAATGGGTTTAAATTTGGAATAGTGTTCGAATTATTTTAGATTTATTTTGAATTCTTTATGTCTTTGGTGATGTTATATTTAATTCAACTTAATTTAATTTAATTTAATTTAATTGAGTTTTAATTTAATTTAATTCAATTTAAATCAATTTAGTTTGATTTGATGTTACATTAAATTAATTTGATTTGATTCAGTTTTAATTTAATTTGATTTAATTTAATTTAATTTAATTTGATTTAATTTAATTTAATTTAATTTAATTTTTAATTTGGTTTAACTTAATATAATTTGGTTTTATTTATTTAATTTAATTTAATTTAATTTATTCATTCAATTTAATTTGATTTGTTTATTTAATTTAATTTAATTTAATCTTTAATTTAATTCAACTTTTAATTTTAATTTAATTTAATTTAACTTAATCCAATTTAATTTACTTAATTTAATTTAATTTTTAATTTAATTTAATTTTTTAATTTTAATTGAAATTTTTAAAAGAGTTTAATAATTTAATTTTAGTTTAATGATTAAGTCTTTTAATGTTTTGAATTTGAGTTATCATTTTAATTAAGAATTAAATATTAATGAAATGATTAATTTAGGGATTTTTAAATTAAAGAACAAATCTCTTGCTAATAATATCCCTATTTTAATAATTCCAATTTTATTATTCTTCAAATTTAATCAATTATTTAATTAAAGTTTAATTATTTTAAATTGCTTAATGGGTTTCTACCCTTTAATTATTTAAATTTCAATCATCCAAATCAAATTAGGATCAAAGATTTTACTTGTTAATTTTTATTAAACCTAAAGTTTTAATTAAGGATTAAGATTTTTAATTACCATTTTTACCCTTTAAGCTTAATAATTTCATAACTCACTAAATTGAACTCAAATGAACTTGAAATTTTCATGTGACTTCACTCATATGTCAATAAAGACATGAGAGGAGAAAATGTGATTTTTCTGTATTTAATTTATTTATATAATTATTTTTTGTAGAAAATAGAGATTTTCGAGGAAAATTTAATAACATGACCAAGGAAAGTTTCTATCCTTAAGAAAATTAGGGGACATTCCTAATGACCAGAGGACCACTTGGACCAATTTTGATGATTTTTTGAATTATATTATTTTCACTATAATTATTGTAAGTTTTGGAGTATTAATTAATTTCAAAATAAAATAAATGTTGAAAAATGAATTTTATATTTTTCAAAAATCTCTCTGATATCAAGGAAATCAGAGAAGCAAATTTTGCAATTTTCTGATTTTTCTATGATTTATTATAATTATTTTTGTGAAAATGCTAGAAAATACATTTTTTTAATTTTAAAATTACCCTAGGGCTTTAAAATTTAATATCTCATAAAATATACCTAAGAAAAATATGGGGTTTGTTCCTAAGTGATTAAAATTCAAAATGTGACATTTTGGTGAATTTTATTATTTTTGTGATTTTTATTATTTTTTAATTATTAAAAATATTAAAATAATATTAAAAATCAAATTTTTTAGAAAATTAAAATTTTAATTTTCTTAGATTCCCCTAATATCAGAGAGGATCCAAAACTAATTTGGTGAATTTTTGAAAGGTATTTTGAAAATTATGAATTTTTAAAGTTTAAAATGACTAAGTGGCTTAATCGAACCCAATTAGTGGGGCTAACTGAAGTCAATTGACCTCAAATTTTTATGGTAGGTTCCTCTGATCCTAAAGGTAAATGGAGAATTGATTTGAAGTCAATTTAATGTATGGTTAGCTCTAATTAATTAGAGACCTATTTTGAGTGTTTAAGCCAATTAGGGTTGTTTTAAATGAACTAACTCAAAACCTATTTTTCCTAGGGTTCTCTGGTCATAAGGAACATCATCAAATTTTCCTAAAATTTATTTCACAACATGCTATTTATTGGAATTAAAATACTCAAAACAGTAACATGAATTTGAAAAATCAATAACTCTTCATAGGGATGGCCTCTGACTTTGGAAAATTCGGGGAATGTTCCCGAATTCGGAGGCTTCAAAGCCTCTATGGTCTCATGCCATGGTGAATTGTATACATGCATGGAGAATTAAATGTATGCGAGAGAGTAAATAAATTATAAAAAATAAAATACTTAATGAAATTAAATGATTTCTTCTCCACATTATCCTCCTTCGTTCACTCGAGCAAGAGGGTTTTTTTATTTTATTTTTCGATTTTTCTACACAAAGTTATGAATTTTTGAAGTTTAGGGAATTAAATAAATCGAGAAAAAAACCCTAATTTTCTATTTATCCACGCGGCGCCGCGTCGACCTCGGCAGCTCCGAAACGCCGCGTGGCGCGCTCCCATTCGACGCCGCCATCTGACTCAGCGCTCCCGGGGCCCGCTGTATCGTTCCGTCTTCTGATCCGACGCAATCCTGGCCGTCTGTCCGCGCGTGTATTAAATGGACGGCATCCGTTCATCGTCCCCAAGTGACCTTACCCGAGAGCCGTCCACACTAAATCCCTAATATCTCACTCGATACTCAATGGATTTTCATGTTCTTATGCTCTATAGATTCGTCTTGAAGAGACGAACACATCTATACAGTTATCATGCATTGAAATTAAAGCATTTGAAATGGAGAATCTCCGAAGCTCGGGATGAAGAATTAGCTCATACCTTTGCTCGAAGAAGTGTGGCTTCGATGCGAGAGTTGTTTCACCTTCGATTGGATCCTGTGAAGCTCCGGATGAAGTCTCACGGTCGGGTGAATTGTCTAGGTTGGATTTCGACCACGGCCGATCACAAAGCTTGGAGGCTTGGAGCAAGCTGGGAAGCCTTGGAGATGGGGCTTTTGCTTCGGTGGACACCTTCCCTTGGTCCAGTGAAGGTGTAGAACCAATCGATTTGGGGATTGGCTCATCTGTGGAGAAGTGTCCTGGTTTTGGGTGGAATTTCAGTTGAGAAATTGGGTTTTGTCAGTGGGGAATAGGGCAAATTGACACTGGGGATCAACTGCTCTAAGGGTGGAGAAGGGTTTGAAACAATTTTGGCAGAGTTTTGGCAAGGTTTATGCAACTCTCCTCTCATGGCCCTTGAGGGGGTCGGGTTTAAATAGAGGTGGCTGGAGAGCCTCCCAGGGATGGCCAAGGGTTGGGATCAGCTGCTCTGGTTATGGGAAGAACAGCCATGGTGGCCATTGGGCATGGGGCATCTCAGCAAGGTGGAATTCCAAAGTTTGGCTCCTCCCGAGGTCTCGGCCATGGTGTTTTCCGGCGATCCGAGCGGTGGCGGCGAGCATGGGTCACCTTCGGGGTCGAGGAGTCCGGGGCTTGAAGTTGGTGAAGTCAATCGGAGTTTGACATGTGTAAAGGCTTTGAATTAAAATGGAATGGAGAAGGGGTCATTTTGGCTTCAATTTGGTCAACCCATTGGTTTGGGTTGGGTGCACCTCCCCATGGCCTGATTTTGGGTGAGAGGATCGGTTGGGTCGACCAAGAGAGAATGGTGTGGTCTCTATCCTTGATGAGGTGGCTAAACATGGTTTAGAGTGTGTCATGGATAAGGTTAAAAAGCTTAATGAAAGATTAGGAAAGGAGGCCCTCCTTTTACCATTAATGGCATGGTCACATGCCAAACTTTCATGGCTCCATATGGCTTGTGAATGGCTCACCCTTGGCTCCATTTGGCTTGGGAAAAGCTTAGGTCAATTTCATAAAAAGGGATTTAAGAAAATTTTGAAATTTTGATGGGAATTTGTATGGGGCTTGATTTGGAATTGTTTAATTGATGACTTTGAAACTTAGGGGCAATTTTGATTAAATTGATGATGAGGGGAAGTGCCATGTGGGCTTTAGATGAATTTGGGCTTTTGAATTTGAAGGAAGTGGGCTTTTTAGGAAAGTTTAAGGGGAATGGGCTTTTTGATTTTAGGATGGGAATTTGGGTGAAGATTTTGTGAAAGACCTTGTCAAATAAGTGTTATAATTGGTTTAGGGATGTTCTATGAAGGGCTTGGAGTCAATTTGGTGTGATTTGGGGTTGAATTAGTTTGAATTTGGATTTATTTGGTAAGTGGGCCTATGTAGGTCAAATTGGGCTAACTTGGGCCAATGTTGGGCTAGGGTTAAAATTGATGTAAAATTAATGTTGAAAAATATTTATGGGAGTGTTTCAAAGAGGTTTTGACTTTGGTTGGGCTTTGATTTTGGGGTTTGGGCTCATTTGGGTTAGGTTTGGGTTTAGGTCGAAAATGGGCCTTTTAGCTTTGGGTTGAATTTGAGTGGGGTTTGGGTCTAAATTTTGGGCAAATCATGTTAGTGTTTTGTTTGTGGGAATGTTATGGAAGATTTAGAAAAGATTTGGGGTTAATTGGAGTTGAATTGGGTGAGTTTGGGTTAGGTTTGAGTCATGGGTCCAAATTGGGCTTTAAGGCCAAAAGTGAAATTGGATCCAAATATCAATCAAATTGGACTTTAATTTGGTCTATATTGGTGTTGGAAATGTTGAATTGAAGTTTAGAACTGAATTGGACTAGAATTTGGGTCAATTGGGTAGGTTTGGTTTGACATTGGGTTCACTTAGGGTTAAAATGGGTCAAATTGGGGGTTTTGACAAAAGTAGGGTAAATTGACAAAATTGGCCCATGGTGTAGTTGGACAAAATGAAATTGGGAATATTTGGGATTTTTTGCAATTTTCTGGGAATTTTCTGAATTTTTGGATTTTTTGGCCAAGAAGGGTATTTTGGGTATTTGGAGGGTATTGGGAGGTATTTTTGGAATTTTTGGTATTTTTGGGTATGGATGATCAATTTGGGTGATGTGGAAATGTTTGGGAATGATTTTGGAGGATTTTGGGTAATTTGGAAATTTTGCAAAAATTTGTGTAATTTCAAAGTTTTGGGTAAGTTAGCGGGTGTAGGGTCCGGGGGTCGAAAATTGAAAATTTGGGAAATTGAAGATTGGGTGGATGTAAGTGGAATGAAATCATTTTGGTTGAGCCATGAAGCCATATCAAGCCCATATGAGCCATGAAGGGACTCATTTGAGGCATTCAACTATGTTGTTCCTAACCCTCTTAGCCTGAGGGCTCGGGGGTTAAGGACCATCCATGTGAATCACCTACATGAGTCAGGAGGTCAAGTTGGGTATGGGTGTGGTTTTAGGAGGTGTGTGGAAGTGTAGTGTGTAGGGGTAGTGTATAAGTGTAGTGTGTAAGTGTAGGGTGTGTGTAAGTCAGCCCCTTCACCAGACCAGGCCACCCAGGGCAGTCCTAAGGCCAAAGAGTCCTATAGGAACTCATCCTTTAAACTTTCACATTTGATTTCAACCCTCTAGGTGATTAGGGGTCTATAGTCAAGTTTGTGGAGTTTGAAGGGAGTTTAGAAGTGGTTTGAGTTTCTAAAAGGTGGGTCCCATTTCTAGTCCTCTAAGATAGTCAAAGGAAAAGCCTAAGGCTAGATCCTAAGCACTAAAAAGAAGAAGTGAAGACCTCATCAAAAATGAGGTCAACAAATGGCAGTAGTATCATCTATAGTAGTGGCATCAACATGTCTCCCCAAACGGTGTTTGACGGATACTTGGACAGGTCTCTCCATCCTAAAAAATTCTTCTTTATTTCTCAGGATACTACACATCCCATCTTCTTGAGTAGCTTAGCAAAAAAACATCCTTCTTTTTTCCTAACCATCGGAGATGAGTGTGAACTCGTGTATTGGGTGTGGGTCTCTCCCTCACCTCATTACGACCTTGTGGTGAAGGTAGCATGGCAGCAATTTTGTTGAAGCTTTCTTCTCCAGTAGTACCAAACAACATATGGAACCTACTCCTTCAAAGGAGAGGAGAGGTATTCAGTAAACTGAGTTCCTTATGTTGAGGAACCTCATCAATCATTGGCAGACTTGTAGCTTGTGTGCTGACAGACTTGAGAATCTTACAGTTGTGGTTCCACCTTTTAGATCTAGTTCATGGGGGAATTTTAGAACTAGAACCAATCTAAAAAACTAGCAGCGGGGTAAGAAAAGGCATTGTCTGAACCTTCTTCATGTAGAATTTCTTTCCCTTTGGCAGACAGGAAAGTAGGTGTGGTGACGGTAAAACTGATAGTGGTAGGGGTGACAACTCTCCTAGGTAAAGAGACGACTTACTTGACGGGGCAGTAGAAACTTTCACCGTCTTAGCAGAAGGGAAATCGAAGTTAAGGTTGAACTCAGTGGACGGTTCTTGAACTTCAGGGACAGCAATTATCACGACAATGAACGGGGCTTTTACAAGTACACCTTAAAAAGATACAAAAAAGCTTTTGGTTGGTCCATAGCTGATATTAATGGAATCAGTACATTGATCTGTATGCACAGAACTCATTGAAGCCACTCCCAAACTGGATCACTGGAGTGACAAGGGGGGGCACACAGGAGTTGTAGGAGAAAGTCAGCGTACATCTTGACTGTCGAAGGAAAAGAATTCCGGAAGTTAGCAAAGGCTAAAACCCTTTAATCATAGTGTAAATAGTACGAAAAGGAAAGTTGTTCTATGAATTGGGCACAATTTCATTTCATTTTAATATTTTATTAATTTTATTTTGCTTTTAGATTTTTTTGTATTGTTTAGAAGGAAATAGGTAAAGTATGGGGAAAGTGAAGTGTGGGGCCCCGTCCGGAATCACCTTCACAACGTACATTGCCTTGACGAAACTTATTCAGGAACACACCTATTTGTGGTCTGACCCCACAAAAATCCAGAAGAAACCTAAAGATCTCTGAACCCCTCAGTTTAGGGATGGTTTAATAGATGGTGCTGAAATCTAGGGAAGTTGATCGTACCTTCCTAAGAAAGAAATAGGTAAAGTATGTCAACGGATAAATGGTAATCTGGTTCATGAAGGACATGAACTCATTACTGATGTATGAATATAACATTTCCTAATCTCAATGAAGAGAAAAACTAGTCCCCAACGGATTCCCCAGAAGATTGTCGGCCGTTAAAACGTGTGTGGTAATTTTTGGATTTAATTTAATGTATATAATATAAGTATATGTGTAGTTTAGAAAATATTATATTTTTTCTTTTTTAATTTAAAAAATATGAAATCAAATCGATCCCATGTAATCAATATTTTAAATAATTGAGCACTTTACCGCAAGACATGTTTTTATCCGAAGAATAGATATTTTGCTTGGTGGTGAGTCTTGATCAAATAAACTAAAGAATTCATGACATCCATTTGGTCTATGAACCATTCATGTTGAATGACAATTTCTGCTGTCTAATATTAAGGAATTGGATAGGTTTTATATCAATATGGGGTCCTTAAGTTTCCTATAAGGGCATGACTATATAGTTAATTACATCTTATAACTGATGTTACCTAAGAAAACTTTTGATATAGATCAGGATATATTCATATTCATGACTTTCAAAAAGCGGGATTCTTTAAGAAAATGTGATAACAGAAAATAGGTGGGTGGCCCAAATTTCGGAACAATTTTTATTATAGAAATCCAAATGAAAAGAGAGCTAGGGGAAGAACATAGATCCATGAAGAATCTCGGTGTTTTCTCGCACTATCCTATGGTTTGGCTTCAATTTAGGTTAGTTATTTAATTTTTATCCTGTCAATTTTACTATTTTTGGTGTACATTCCCTTGACACCGCCCATGTGAATAGTTTGGAAGATAGGAGGATTTATATCATATCTGATGACAATCTTAGAATCCTAAGACGAGTTAAGGCTTATATTGCACAACGTGCAAAGGCCTAAAAAGGTGAGGATTTATGCTGCACTAGGCAAGCTGTCCCTAAGTCTTATGTCTTATTGTTTTAATTTCAAAGGAGTTTTGTTGTTGAAGATGGTCGTGCTGCCCACTGTGCATGCTTCAAGCTCCTTGTCGTAGTAGGTTTAGTTTAAGGACGTGTCAAATTTATGAGGTTAAGAGAAGTAGCATGTTTCAGAAAGGGTTTAAATTGAGGTGTCTTAATATCTGATTTAGGGAGAATTTAAGTTGATTATAACGACACCAGTTAGGATCCCACAATGCCCTCATTCCGGCACAACTATTTTATTCAGATTCACTTAATCCAAATGAATTTACTAAACTCAACGTAATGTGTTCCATACTTTCATTTAGACCGTGAAAAATCTCATTAGCAGCAGTAGGTTACATCCTCCGAGGTATCCCCGATCATTCGATAAAGATATTTTAATTTAGTTGTAATTATGATTTTTGTTTTGTTTTTCATTAAATTTTGAGTTGTCTTATATTTTAAATGTTGTGGCGGTAAATTTTATCTTGTTTTGGTTTAAATTTAATTTTCTTTTTGGTTTTTTGGCTACCCTAAATGTTTTGGTTCTCATGCAGCATGACATTGTTAATTAACATGCAAGCTCCTAAGTAAGAAAAATACAGTAAGGAAAAGGTACTATAAACTTATAAATGTGTATCTAGTGAGTCTTCTCTTTCCTCCACCTGAAACTTTAGTATCTTTCCAATAAAAATTTATATTTTGGAGGAAAGTAAAGACTTTAGATAGGTTCATTACAAGCCTACAAAATCCAATGTCATAACTTGGTGGGTCATATTCATTCATTTAAGATAACTCTTTATTTAATAAATATGATAGATTCAGTTGTCCTACAAGGTGTCCAGAAGATTTGTGAGAAGGCCTAGGAAATACTTAGATATTTCACAATTCTTTTGAGCTTCCTTGAGTTCATTTTGAACTTAACATAAATATTAAATGATTCATTAATTTCATTCCCTTATGCTTAGTGAACTAATATTTTAATTATCCTAAAGGGTGGGGTAAATATCACTTTATATTTTATTTATGTGTTATGTAAGTGGGGGCTTTTAGAGGCAATTTAATTAAAGAGATAATTTAACCAATTTTGATGGGCTTGTAGTGTTTCAAAAGTGTTTAAGATTAATTGTATTTTCTTTTCTAACCCTTATTATTTAAATTTGAGTAAGCTTAGCCTCACTGCCAAGCCCCTAAGACTTAGGTGGGTATGTTTATAATTTTTAGAAAGATTTAGTTATATAATTATGATTCTTATCAAATTAATGAATTATCATTTAAACATCGCCTAAGGGGTATTTAATTTATAATTATTTACCTTCAAAGCCATACTCATAACCTTAAGAATCTTTTAATCTTAATTTTCATCCAAATTACTGAGATTTAAAGAAATTACAAATTTACCTTTTAATATGTCAAAAATAAGATTAGATTTTACCATTTATCCCTTTCACCCACCCTTTAATTCAAGCCTAAATGTTAGTTAAGCCTAAATTCTTAAAAAGTTACAACTTTGCCCACAAAGGCCTTATCACCTCATAAGTTATTAAATTTAATTCAAATAACTCAAAAAATTTTATGCTACCTCACCCATAAGTCAATTAAAGCACTAGAGGAGAAAATGTAATTTTTCCAATCTTTAAATTAATTTATATAATTATTATAATGCAAAAATATGTATTTTCAAGGGAAATTCAATAACGTAAACGGAACAAATTTTCTATCCTTAAGAACATTATTAGAGGTTAACATAGGCTAGAGGACCACTTGGAATAAAATTTACAGTTTTTTTACTTTTCGTTTAATTATTATAATTATTCCAATTTTTAGAGTATTAATTAAATATAAAATATTATTTAATTTAAAAATTAAGTTTTATATTTTCCTAAATCTCTTTGAGTCCAGGGAAACCATAAGACCAAATTTTATATTCTTTTGATTTATATTTTAATTACTAGAATTATTTTATTGAGAAATTAAGGAAATTCTATGTTTACCCTTTAAAAAATAGTTTTAACCCTTTAAACTTTAATATCTTTATTTATAGAGATAGAAAACTTACTCTAGTTGTTTCTAAATGATTGGGAGACAATTTAAAACATTTCCATTAATTGTTTTTAATTTTGTGAATTTTATTCAGTTTTTATTATTTAAATATTAAAATAATGCTTAAAAATGATTAAAATTATATTAATTACAATTTTATTTTTTAGAGACTCCTCTGATTGCAGAGAATTCCCAAAATTTATTTGGTAATTTTTTTATGTGTATTTTAATTATTATATATATTTAAATGCCAAAAAATGTGATTTAAATTGAAAAATTCATTTAGGTATTTAAATTAACACCATTTGACTTAAAATTTTCATGGAGAGTTCCCCTGATCTTAAACTACAGTGGAAAATAAATATTAAGTTATTTTCATTTATATTTAATCCAATTTATTTAATTATTTTTTAGGTCTTAATTACCATTAGGGTTATATGTAATGACTTAAAACCAAGTTTACTTTTTTCCTTGGGTCCACTAGTCATAAGAAATCTACAAAAATTTACTTTACTTTTTTCTGATCATTATTTTAATAATTATAATTTTTATATTGAAATGGATGTGATAATTTGAAAAAGAAAGGTCTCTTCATAGAGATCTCCCCTGACCTTGGAATAATCAAAGAAGATCCCTCATGATAGAGAGAGCAAGGCCATCAAAGCTCAAGCCATGGTGAGGTGTCCATGCAATTGGAGAATAAAAAAACTACAGAACATGTTTAATTAAAAAATATTCATCAAATTAACTTCAAACCAATTTCACATTGTTCCCTTCTGTTCACCGAGTAAGAGGGTATTTTTCTTTTATTTTTTTGATTTTTTTGTACCAAGTTATTGATTTTTAAAGTTACACTGTTTTAAATAAATCAAGAAAACCTTATTTTCTCACATAAGTGACGCGACGCCAAGGCATCATAGGAGGCTCTGAAAGACCACGCGGCACACTCCTATTCGACGCCCTCATCTGACTGGACATCCACGTGGTTCCTCTTTATGCAAGTGATCTCCATCTAACTTCATCCTGGCCGTCCAAGCATTACACACGCGATCTAATGGTCGTCCCTCATAGTCTTCGATTGGTTCATCTGGAGAGCCGTCCCTCTTCAAGCCTTAAGATCTCAAGCTAGGCTCAACCAAATCACTTTGGTTTTATTTCCGAAGACTCATCTGACCTAGACAAACTTATTTATATGGCTAACCTAGCCTGAAATCAACTTAACATGCATGAAGGATCGAAAATGGCTCGGGATGATGGTAAAGTTCAATACCTTTCTCTGAGAGGAGAACCCTTAATTAGGTGGTTGTGGCATCTTTGATTGTACCCAACAAGCCTCTAGATGAAGCCTTTGATCGAGGTGAAACGTCTGGATCTAAACTTGCTTAAGCTTGATTTCCATTGCTGAACAAAGTCTAGTATGGGGGCTCTCTGTGATGGGGTTTTGATGGGAGAACTTCTTCTTTCACTCTTGTGATGGTGTAGAGCATGTTGATTTGGATTCTAAGATAGTAGGGAGGTGTAATTTAAATTGTCCATGTTTCAGCTAGAATTTCAGTGGGAAAATTAGCTCAGGACAGTGGGATTCAATGGCTAAAGTTGGTGGTATTACACTTAGGAGGTCTCAGGGAAGCTCTGGGAGCAATTTTACAAAGATTCCTTAAGAAAAATTTAGCACCCCTCTTTAGTCGTGGAGTGCTCCATTTATGTCCAAGGCAATTGAGCTGAGCTCAGGGGCTATTGATGGGTGGAATCAACTGTTTAAATGGAGAACAGAAGAGATCCTGTGAGCAATCAGGGCTGGACAGTTTAGTGGGTGAGTGTTGGTTAAACTTGACTTGGGTTGGCTCTCAGTTTAGGCTCCTCCTACAACTAGGCCAGCCTGCCAGGCCAGGAAAGGGTGGACAAGGGTTAGGTGGTCAGGTGGGCAGGCCATCATGGGGTGAGCTTAAGTGGTTAATGCATTATGGAAAATCTCCCCTAGGTATAGACATAAATGGGGAAAATCCCCTAAATTAGGGGTCCTTTGGTCCATGAATCCACTAGGGTGGGCTAGGTGGATCTAGCCCAGTACGTAAGGCCTCAAGGCTAGCTATGGTGAGCTTGGTTTGATCAAATTTGGTTTAACTTGGCTACATTCAGTCATTGGTTTAATTTGGGTTACTTGGGTTCAAGTTGGACTAGGTTGGGTTTGACCTTGGGTTGATAAAATTGATTGTTTAATATGGTGTGTATCATTGTCGTAAAGTGTTTAGAGGAGAATTGGGGTGGTTTTGAATCGGTTTGGCAGATCAATTTGACTTGATTTGGGTATTTGGTCAATTTTGTGCATGTTTGGTTAGCTTGGGTTTTGGTTATTCTTGGTTTGGGTCAAAAGCCAGTTGATGGTTTCAAATGGTCTATGGGGATTTTAGGAAGAGTTTTTTATATTAATTGGGTGGATTATTTGAGATTGAGACAATAAATTTGATGGATTTTAGGCATGTGACACATTTGTGGCAAATTTGGGGATTTTTGATTTGGTTGGACTTGGATGAGGCTTGGATGGAAATTAGGGTTAATTAGTGGTTCAATTTAGTTTAGGGGAATGTTATGAAGATTTCAGTATTCAAATTTGGTGGAAATTCATTGACATTGGGTTCAATTTGGGGGAATTGGACCATAAGTTCAAAATAAGGTCCTTTTATTTTGGGTTGAAATTGAGCTCAAATGTGAGTCTAAATGGGCTTAGATTTGGTTTGATATGAGGTTAGACATTGTGAATTAAAGTTTCAAATTTAAATTGAAGAGGATTGAAGTCAATTTGGTGGAAATTGAGGGTGATTTGGGCATTTTGGGCCTTAAAGGGCAATTTGGGCTTTTGGTTAAATTGGACAAATTTGGTGAAATTGGGTCAAATAGTGGTTTAATCTGAAATTGAGAATTTTGGAGGGTTTTAGAAAGTTTTGAGAATTTTTGGAATTTTTGAAAATTTTAGCTGGAGGGGGGGCATTTTTTGTAATTTGGAGGGGTTTGGGGTCATTTTGGGTATTTTGGTAAATTTGAGTGTGAAACTCATTCAGTTGAGTTTAGCAAATTCATTTGGACTAAGTGAATCTGATGAATATAGCGGTGCGGGGATGACGGAACAGTGGGATCTTAATCGGTCCTGCTTACTCAACATTAGGATTTGTTTTATTTAAAACATTAAAACAACTGAACCTTAAGACTTTTCTAAACCAAAACACTTCTCTCATCCCTTGATTTCTACTTCTAAAACCAAACCTCTCCAACAACAAGGAGCATGGAGCACAGTGGGCAGCATGGCCATCTTCATCAGCAAAACTTGAGTCTACTTCAGCAAAACCTTTCTTAGAATTAAATAATAAAGCCATAGAATTTCGAGGTAGTCTGCCTAGTGCAACATAAATCCTCAGCTTTTTGTTAGGCATTTGCATAATCATGTTCGACAAATTAAGCCCTAACCGGTCTTAGGACTCCGAGGTAGTCGTTTGGTATGACATAAACCCTCATATTTTCGAGGCTATTTTTTTGATTATGTCATATAAATATATATCCTAATTAACTAAAATTGGGAGGATCAGAATATTAAATAAACTCTAAAATTGAAGCCAAACCATATCATTGTTGGGAAATCACCGAAGATTCATATCAGGTCCGTGACATCCCCTACTTCTCTTCCTTTGGACTCCTGAAATAAACTGTTCCAAATTTGAGCTAATCCCTTTTGAAATTCCAAAATCTAATCCTTTGAACCTTAAACTTTGAAATTCTTGAGACCAAAACCACTGATCATTATCGAGAGTTTTCTTAACTGATTCCCGTCATTTAAGATGTATTTAACTATAGGGGCTTGCCCTTTAAGGGTACTTTAAGAACCCAGGTAATATAAAACCTGCTTAATTCCTTTATATTAAGCAGGGGAACTTGTCGGCTTATAAAATTGGATCGCAGACCAAATGGTTGTCACAAATCTTCTAATATATTTAATCAAGCCCCATCATCAAGCAGTGTGTCTATTCTTCGGGATAGATACACGGTTTGTGGTGTGGTGCTTGTTTATATAAACTACTTGGGATGTGAGATCGGTTTGATTTCATATCTTAAAATTTTCAAACGTAAAATTATTTTCAAAATTAAATGTTACTTTCCAAATTATATATATTTAAATTAAATTTAAAACTTAAAATTCACCGACAACTTCTGTAGGCGACCCTCTTTTCAAAACACATGACCTATAAAATATGCCGACAATTTCTGGCGACTCCACTGGGGTCGAGATCCTCTCTCCATCATGATCTGATGGTTTTTCTTTCATAAATCGGAAGTGAGTCCATGGCCATAGTGGATTAAACTATCATTCTTTCCATTGAAATACCACATTCATTTCTGTCTTGAACGGGTATAGTCAACTCTCTTGGATTTTGGAGCCACTGTTTAGACACCCCTAAACAGAGAGGCTCTGAAATCCTCCTTTTGTTACCTCTCCAAAGAGGTGGGGTAGACCCTCAATAGGTGTTAGCTTAAGAGCAGTTCCTCGGATTGAGAAGACTTGTGAGACTCTCTCTTCCTTTTCAGTTTCTAGATTGGGCCCCTTATCTTTCCTTTAACCTTTCCCCTTTTAATTTGTTTCGTTCTTAATGAAGAAACCTTCTAATAATCAAACCCTTTTATAAATAAACTTTCTGTTAAACCACAAATACACAAAAAAAACGAGAATCTGAAATACTTTATAAAGAAAATGAAAAGATAAATGGAACTGTGTTTGGACTCGTTTGGAGAAATTACTCTCATTTTTGTCCCGACGAAAGGAAGCATAATTTGGAACTGATGCTTAGAATCTACCCTGCTGAAAATGTCTGCACCGAAACTGATTTTCTCCTTAACCAACGGAATAGACTTAGCTGTCTACAAGGAAGAGCTGCCTAACGATGCGCTCATTCGCTTTGGACAAGGGTTCGACAATACGGACATTAAGTTCACAGATGTTACTCTTTTCGCACTAATGAACAAAGTACCAAAAATTGAGGAGCCCATAATTGAGTTCAACGTGAAATCGACTCAAGAGTTTCCTCCCCTACAAAGGGTCCCGACTGAATGAAACACTGCTGTTCTTAGGAGGTTAGCTGCTACCCCCAGAACTGTCATCTCTACCCCCACTGGTCTGGTCATTATTGCACCTACCCCGGCTCCCGCCAAACGGAAGAAAAAGAAGTCCAAGTCGGTGATGAGCCTGCCGTGGAGGGTTCAGCTTTTGTTGCAATATCATCTGTCTTCAAGATAGGGTCCAGTTTGAGAGTCGCACCCTTAACCCGGACTCAAAGAAAAAATAAGAACATAAAGATCACCAGGATCAAGAAGACCAAGGCTACTGAAGTTGCTTTTCTGGAAGAGATTCCTGAGGAAAAAGAAGAACTGCCTGAGATCTCACCACTGTTAGGAGGGAGTAGGTTTCATCCTCTCTCTGGTGCATCTGATGAAGAAGATGCTCGAAGAATTGCCGCTGCGTTACCCTGACCTGCATATTATAGTGATTGTAAGAAAAAAAAGATTAAGACTACTCTGCTAACCCGTTTACGAGCAGAAGTAGATAAATTAGCTTAGAAAGAAGGTTGCCCCAATGTCAGAGATTCTGAGAAGAATGGGACGAGTACCAGCTAGATCCTGCCTCGGACCACGAGTAAACCCTGTCGCTGCCCTAGAAAGGCCAAGGAAGAAAGTGCGAGCTAAAGAGAGAAGTTCGCCTGTTGCTGTATCAGGTCACCATATTAGGGAGGACACCACCTATCGACGTACAGCTGATAGACCATCAGGTCCTAGGCCTTCTATTGCAAGAAAGATGGTGTGAAAACCTATTATTACTGAACCGATACCAACACAATGTTCTGGGAAGAAGAGTCTTGTCAGAGAGCCCGAATCTGAAGAAAGTGCTACTGCATTAAAGGAAACTCCTGAAAAAGAAGTTCAACAGTCGTCGCCTGACAACTGCGAGACCATTTGGAAAAGACCACTTGAGGATGCCATATGGAAGCTAAGCACTGACATCGAACGACTGGCAAAAGAAAGAAGAGAACTGGGAAATTAAGTAGATTCGTCAGAATTCATGGATGAAGAATGTGTTGAGATTAACATGGTCAAGACCCGAGATTCGTCAGCTCTACAGGGAGCTCCATCAACTTCAGAAAGAGATAAAACATAAGTAATGAGAGCACGTCTTCAAGAAAAAGATGACATAATCTCTCAAATGGCAAAGAAGATGGAGGAGATGGCAGCTGCCTTAGCCACTCTCCAGAGTCAGCTTCAACCTTAAAAGGAAACACCCCCAAAGATCATTCACATTGCAGATGGAGGAAAAGAAGTTACATCTGTCAATAGAGATGAACAACCAAAGAAGGATTCTGCGCAAAGTATGATTCCCAAAAAAGATATTAAGAACATGGTAGAACAGCAGGTGTGAGAAGCCCTAGACCAGTCTAAGAGCAGAGCATCTATTCAGACAGGTAGACCTTACCCTGAGGAATTTGATGCAGTCCAATACCCGAATGGCTTCGTACCACCTCTGTTTAAGACTTTCGACTGTACAGGAAACCCCGGCAACATGTCGCACATTTTCGTGCTAGTTGCTGCAATGCCGGTGGGAGCGATGCTTTGCTCTTTCGTCAGTTCGTCAGCAGTTTATCAGGGATTATCTTCGATTGGTATGCAGAATTGCCGAATGGTTCAGTCAAGACCTTTGCAGAATTAGAGAATCTCTTTATTAAGAGGTTTGCCGGGGCTCAGCACCACATCACTGTCGGTGATCTAGTGGTGGAGGAATAGAAACCGAACAAAATTTTAGTGGATTACATACTTCGATGGAGGAACTTAAGTATGAAGTGTGAACCACAGCTTCAAGAATAGCATG
This sequence comes from Papilionanthe hookeriana x Papilionanthe teres, assembly GCA_022702705.1. Lineage (NCBI taxonomy): Eukaryota > Viridiplantae > Streptophyta > Magnoliopsida > Asparagales > Orchidaceae > Papilionanthe > Papilionanthe hookeriana x Papilionanthe teres. Next base: position 136,513,010 of record CM040423.1, read on the forward strand.
CAGTCGGTATCCTATTGAAAAGTATCTATGGCCCGATAGCACTTCTCTTCAAAGGATTCACAATTAAGACTTTCGAGAAGTTGCTTAGCGAGGCCGAAAGCTTGTAAAGCCATTTGAAAACAAATCCGGGATTGTCACGGCAGTGGATAAAGGTAAACAGCCAGTGCAGATATAGCAAGAGCGGGGACAGCCAAGTTATCAACCACCGCAACAGATTTATCAACAACCTCAACAGAACTATCAACAGCCTAGACCAAGCTATCAATCGTGGCAGCATGGCCAACCACCGCCTCGTCAGCCACGTGCCCTGAAGGAACTTCTTAATAAGGAATACCCCTTCAAAACTGAGGCAGTAGCTAAGATGTTTTGCAGTTTGATGAAGACGCCTGACTTTCAACTACCAGAGCCCAGAAAGCTAGAGGAAGTTGACAAGAAAGATCATCCGATCTACTGTCCCTACCATAGGATGCTCGGACACAAGATAGAAGACTACTTCACCTTTAAGAATTGGCTCGAGGATAACCTCCAGAAAGGGAACATAACAATGTCGAAGGAATACGCGAAGATGCCCCAAAAAGGAGGTTCTGTTAATGTTATTTCAACGGATCCTATTGTTCCGATAGACCCGTACACGACCGATAATGGATGGAGTACTGTCTGGACGAAGTCTTTAAAGAAAATTTTGGATCACATCCAGACCGATTTGGTGCGATCTTCAACTCAGAGTTTAAAATCCATTAAACCGACACTATCGCTTGCGATCGAAGAACCGCCCCAGAAGGAGGAGAAGATCGTTTAAGAAAAGAAGACCGTGGTTCCAAAGGGTAGACTAGGGGCTGCTTTTCCTAGGATGGTTGTTTGTTTTTCAGGGGAAAAATCCCTCAGACCTCTGACTCTGTATGATTATTTGCTCGCCCCTGTGGGATCTTATAATGATAAGAGTTTTAGTGTTGGCTACGTTTTGACTGTTTCTACCCATTATGTAACTAATGACAACCAACTAATCCAAATATCGATTTCAATACAAATAATGATGCTCGAATCATACAAAACCTCGACGACCACGACGAAGGAGAATACGTTCAAAAAGATGGCTAAGAAAGCTCAACGAGTGACAAGTCCATTTGTGAATTCTGAGGAGCTCCAATTGTGATAGGATTGGAGTTATCAGATTATGAAGCAACTACAGAAGATCCAGTCATTCTGATTCAAGAGGAGACACCAATAGATCTAGCACCAGATGTAGAAGAGATCACAGAAGTTAATTTAAGAAGCAGAAAATTTCTAACCCCGAGAATGGGTCCAAAGGATAGAAGAAAGCAGGTGGTTGCTTAGGAAGAGCCAACCCCAGTAGAAGAACTGCCATTCGGGAAGAGACTGAAGAACCTAGTAATAAAGTGGATTATAACGTGCTAGCCCATCTTTGAATGCTACCAGCCAAACTGAGCATCTACGACTCCATGATCCTATCAAAGGAGATGAGGGAAACTCTGATCAAAGCTTTACTTGATCCAGAAATTTGTTTAGCTGAAATGGCATGTAATTTCTTAGATGAGGTTTGCTCGTTAAGAGAACAACGCGGTGTTACCTATATAGATAGTGATCTGCTACTTGAAACAACTGATCACAACCAACCGTTGTACATTTCAGTCATTGTCGGAAAGTTCACACTTTCCAGGGTGTTAGTTGATCCGGGAGCATCGATCAACATGATGAACCTTCGGACATTAGCATATTTGGAATTTGATGCTCGCAACCTCAAAGCAGACAAAATGTTACTAAGAGGATTTAATCAGAAAAAAGAAAGAGCTCTTGGTTCAATAACACTATTAATGAAGACCGGTGATTTGGTAAAGACAACCGCAAAGTTCCATAAAATTGATTCTGAGATATCGTTCAACGCTCTACTGGGTCGGCCATGGATTCATAAGAACCGGATGGTAATGTCATCTCTGCACCAGTGTATAAAGTATTATGAAGGAGGAGAACAATGTATCAAAGGCGATTTTTAACTGCTCTCCGTACACGAGATTGGGATTCATGAAGATGCAGCCTACTACCCCCTCTGAAGAAAACTGTCTTCTCCAGAAATATCATACCAAATGAAGAAAAAGGAGTTCGAGACGATGAAGAACCTGAAATTCTTATTCGATAGTTACTCACCACTCCCTCACGGCGAGATGGTGAAGGTTTCTCCAGACTTGCACCCGAGGTCGAGGCCGGGGACGAGGTCAAGGAAGAAATGGTGGAATAGTTGAACAAAAGAAATTGGTCATCGATGTTGATTGGGAGAATAGTTCCGAAGAAGAAGAAACTAGGAAAGAAGTAATGAAGATAAATCAAAAGAAACTCCAATTCAAGATCTCTCTCAAAGATGAAAGAATGATGAATACAAATTGATGTACGAGAAGATTAACCACTATGTGCATACTATGACCCTAACCCCAATCCATCCTAGTAAGGTCGAGGATATGGTGGCCAAGAGGTACATGGTGGAGGAGTTAAGCCGATCAAGTTTTACCGTGGTGCTTCTTCTTCCAAAATTGAAAATGATGTAAAATTTGAAGATGTTACTTCTTCCGAATTAATGGAATTGCCTTTTGAGTGGTACTCTACCTGTGTTCAGAATTTAATTCAACGTGGTGTCTTACCTAAACAATGGACAAAAGGTCAAGCACAACACTTCGAAAAATTATGGAATAATACCATTCGACCGCCCAATTTGAAGTATGGTTACAAATTCGGCACAGTAGCACCGGCTGATGACATACAAATTTGTTTGGTTGTCAATTGCGACTCTAATGAAAAGTGCCTAGAAGCTTCAGAAGATCTCGAGGATCTACCAATTGGAGACGCTCCGCCATAATTCAAAGAAGAAATTAAATCTACAATAGACGAGTTAATGGAGGTTAACTTAGGTATTAGCGAAAAGCCCAGGCCGACCTTTGTTAGCTCCTTACTCAATAAAGAAGACTCCAAAAATATGATCAAGCTATTAATGGAATTCAAGGACTGTTTTGCTTGGAGTTATGATGAAATGCAAGGATTAGCTCCGGAGGTTGTAGTTCACAAGCTAGGAGTGGATCACACAGTCATTCCAGTCAAACGAGCTCCAAGAAGAATGCGTCTAGAGATTGAACAACAAGTAATAGTTGAAGTTAAGAAGCTAATAGATGCTAAATTTTTCCGTGAACAACAATACCCAACTTGGTTAGCCAATGTGGTACCAGTCAGAAAGAAGTACGGTCAGATCAGAATCTGCGTGGATTTAAGAGATTTGAATAAAGCATGCTCGAAGGACGAGTTCCCACTACCAATTCCAGAATTTATGATCAACATCGTTTCGACACATGAAATCTTCTCTTTCACGGATGGATCATCAGGATACAACCAAATAAAGATGGCACCGGAAGATGAAAAGCTTATGGCCTTCAGAACGCTGATCGGAATATACTGTTACACAGTAATGCCTTTTGGATTGAAGAACGCAGGAGAAACTTACCAAAGAGCAATGACGAGGATTTTTGATGATCTCATTCACAACCAAGTCGAGTGCTACATGGATTATGTGGTCATTAAGAGCAAATTGAAGGAAGATCACCTGTATGATTTGAGAATTGTTTGCGAGCGGTTAAGGAAATTTAACCTTAAGATGAATCCCTTGAAATGCACCTTCGGCGTTACCACCAAGAGATACTTAGGATTTGTTGTCCGACATTGCAGAATTGAAATTGATCCGAAAAGAATAAAACTATCTTAGAAATGCCGCCTCCCAAAACTTTGAAACAACTACGATCCTTTCAAAGAAAGTTGGCATATCTTTGACGCTTTATTTCGAATTTTTCAGGTAGGTGTCAGCCCTTCTCATCATTAATCAAAAAGAATGTCAAATTTGTTTGGGAAGAAAAATGCCAACGGGCCTTTGAGGACATTAAGCAGTATTTAATGAAACCTCCTGTCTTGGCAGCCCCAGTTTAGGGTAGACCATTGATGCTTTATACCACAGCTTTAGACGACTCTCTCGGAGCCCTACTAACCTAGGTCAATGACGAGGGTAAAGAAAATGCTCTCTATTACCTGAGTCGTTGTCCGATCCCGACGGAGGTAAAGTAACCTCCTATTGAGAATCATTGTGTGGCCCTGATCTTCGCCGCTCAAAAACTTAGGCATTACATGCTCTCTCATAAGGTCAACCTTATCTCGAAAGTTAGTCCATTACAAAACTTGATGAACTGACCGACACTTTCTGGCAGACTTGCCAGGTGGTTGATGATACTATTGCAATTCTATATAACTTTTGTTCCTCTTCATGTCGTAATGGGGCAAGTCCTAGCAGACTTTCTCGCATCGCACCCTTTACCAGCAGAATCGCCTCTCAACGACGACTTGCCAACGAGCAGATAATGAGCTTAGAAGACCCCGATGATCAACGTTAGGAACTGTACTTTAACGAAGCATCATCAGTATAGAAATATAAAGAATTACAAAAGATAATGCCAGGTAAGGCAGGAATCAGACTAATCTTTATAACTCCAGAGCGGGGAATGTTAAGGTATTCCTACCATTTAACAGAACTGTGTAAGAACAATGAAGCATAATATGAAGCCCTTGTAACCTGACTGGAGTTAACCATTCAGATGGGGATAATAGATATCAACATCTACGGTGATTCTCAGTTGATCATTCAACAGATCGCGGGATAGTACAAAATTCTGAAGCCAAAACTCGAGCAATACTTTCAGTATGCAAAGAAGTAGTTAAAACAGATTCCAAATGTAACGATCTACATGATTCCTAGAAGACAAAATACTCTCGCAGACGCACTAGCTCGCCTCAGAAAAGAATTTGCCTGCTGACAGGATGAATCAGTTAAAATGTCAGTTCAGGGACGACAAGTCCTCTCACAGCTCGACATGGATGTAATGCACCAATCAGAAAAAGAAGAAGAATCGGTTGCTGCAGTGATAGATACTACAGAAGATTGGCTGTGACCATCAATAGACTACCTACAAACAGGAAACCTACAGGGCGATAAATCATTAGCCCATCAAATCAAGAAAAGAACCCTCTCTTACGCATTAATAAACAATACGTTGTACAGAAGATTTTTTGATTAGATGTGGCTAAGGTGTCTGAGCGAGTCCGAGGCTCGTGAAATTATTAGATAAGTGCACTCAGGACTTTGTGGCGCTCATCAGTCAGGGCCGAAGATGAAAATGAAAATTAAAATATTAGAGAACTACTGGCCCTCAATGATGACTGACGGCATGAAAGTTGCCAAAAGTTATCACCAGTACCAAGTTCATGGAGTGGTTCTACATCAACCTCCGAATGTGCTACATCCGACAATCGCATCGTGGCCATTTGAGTGTTGGGCATAGATATTGTGGGTCCGATAGAACCACCTTCATCAAGAGGGCATCGTCTCATCCTTACAGGGACGGACTACTTTTCCAAACGGGCAGAAGCAGTACCGCTCAGAGAAGTGAAAGCACATCACGTGTTACAGTTCTTCAAGAAACAAATCGTCTACCATTTTGGAATACTGCGCAGAATTATCTCAGATAAAGGGTCAGCATTCAGAAGCACAAAGATCAACTATTTTGTCAGAAGGCACGAGATCAACTAGAACTATTTGAAAATCTACTACCCAAGAGCAAACGGCTTGGTCAAGGCTTTTAATAAAACTCTCATATAGATCATAAAGAAAAATTTGGATGGCAACAAAAGAAATTGGAACGAGAAGTTTTTAGAAGCCTTATGGGCCTACCGAACAACATTCAGAACTCCTGTTCAGTCTACGCCCTTCGCTCTAGGTTCTGAGGCCGTCTTACCCTTGGAGGTTCAACATCCGTCTCTCTGAATTGCAGTCGCAAAAAAGATCACTACAGAAGAGAATGCCAAACTATGATTAGAAGAATTAGAAAGCTTGGAAGGAAAATGATTTTCAGTGCAGCAGAATTTGAAATTGTATCAAGCCAAGATGATCCAGGCCCATGACAAACTAGTCCACCCAAGGGCATTCAAAGTCGGTGACTTAGTTCTAGTTCTCAAGAGGCCTATTCTTGCACACCTTAAGATAGGAGGCAAATTTCAACCTACTTAGGAGGGGCCGTTTGTGGTCGAGACAGTCTACTCTGGAGGTTCCTACCAACTCGTGAATTGCCATGGAGAATGATCTATGCTTCTAATCGATGGACGATATTTGAAGAACTATTACGCAACCTGATGTTCGAAGGATGAACTTTAAAAAAATGAAGTCCCATTCCTAGAAGCATGGGTAAAGTAATCATTTGTAACTGGGTCTGAACCGAAAATATAAAAATGGATGATAAAAATCATTAACAAAAAGATGTGTTAAGAAGAACATATGTGAAATCATAATAAAATTTTGATCCTTCCCTTTCAAATCAGGCTCACTCATGATCTTTCCTCATCTCTTTTCCTACTCTTATTAAAATTTGAATGAAACGAAGAAGAATTTTATATTAATAAGTAAATTTTCTTATTTGTTCTTGTTCATAGTACAACCTCTGATCCTTTCCTTGTTTTTCACAGGGAAATGTTGAATGGGCGGTTGGTTCTAAGCTTTAAGAATGGCGTGAGTCTAGCACTCGACAAATAGAAGATGAAGGGCGGGACAGTGATTAAGATCGACACTGATTTCACACCTGCTGGGCTACAATACAAGGAAACTGATTGGACCCTGATCAATCGAGAAGAGTTCCATAGCCAAACAGTAATGAAATTAGGTGGCCCGAGTCAGCCAGCTACCGACAAGAAAATGAAGGTAAACATCGCTCAGGTGACTTGAGCAGACAAGAAAGTTAAGTTCATTGTTGCTACAGAAGAGGGCAGGCTTGTCAGCGCCATTCCCGCAGAAGTTCAAGAAATAGGGAGAGCTACTCTCACTTCTACCCAACGAAGAAACAATAACCACCGCATTCACAAGATGTTAAGCAAGTTAGCAGAGGACCAACATGAGGACGAAACTACTACCATCATTACAAATACTTTGAAGAAGCCGGTTCAGCAGGAACCAGAAAGGAGGAAACCAAGTCCAAGAACATCAGAAAAGAAGAATGAAATTCCACGAAGAATAGAAACAGAATCAGCGCCACGACGCCAGACAGATGCACAAATTTTGAAGAGTCTTGTTGCAAAAGCAACCCTGAGGGATGTCCTGACAGAGATTATCCCCAAGGAACCGAGACATGCAAGAGAACGTGCTGGGGTTGAACCATACACCCATAGTACTTTACCAGACCTCGCCAATTACAGATAATCCCAGATTATGAGCTTGAGAGAATCCAGAAGGATGAAAAGAAAACTTTTGAATATTTCGAAAGAATTCGAGGCAAGAGGATCAACATCTTGGAAGGCCTTGAGCTACATACAGGTGTGTTATCAGACTATGAGCAGCAGCAATTTGTGGACTGCATCATCGAACTTCAGAAGATGGGCCGAACTGGTCGTTTAAGAGAGAAGACCTACTCAGAACCTCGAAGATGGATGAAAGGAAAAGGAAGAGTTACAATACAATGCGGGTGTTGATACAACTTCACCGAGGACAGACAGGGAAATCCACCATGGATACTCTGTCGTAGTGAGGTGGATCTGATGTCAAGAATTATCAAGAGGATGGTAAAAAGGATTGTGACATGGAGGGTATTGCCTACAGATTGCATACCCAAGAGCAGCATCATTAATATACACAAAGAGGGTGACTGCATACTGCCACACATAGATCATCATGACTTCGTCAGACCTTTCTGCATAGTGTCTTTTGTCAACCAGTGTAACATCATGTTCGGATCTGACCACCGAATAGCAAGCCCTAGAGATTTCTGTGGGCCGGTGGAGATACCTCTACCGGTAGGTTCCGTCTTGGTGCTGAAAGAAAATGGAGCAGTCATAGCAAAACATTGCATTCCAGGTGTGCCTGTTGAGCGGATCTCCGTCACTTTTAGTAGGATGGACGACAACAAAATACCTTTCCACTTTCAGCCAGATCTTGAATTAGAGAGCATACGGCCCTAAAGCTATGAGCTACATGTGAGATAGCACACCTCCAATGCACATCCGGATGGTATTTCCTACCAAGGATGTCTTGGAGGGTGATGTTATTGTCCATGTATCTCACTATTCAGACATGGATTTTAACATATGCTTTTGAAAGAAACTTGCAACAATCTTACACAATCTATTTTTCGATTTATGTGGATTGTATGAGATACTGAATTTTCAAGGAAGATATAATCATGTTTTGGATCGAGCTATATGATTTATTTTCAACAAATTAGAATGGAAATGACCATATCGTGTTTTACCTTCACCTCTTTTGTGCAAATTGACTGAGAAACGCCATTACATTAATTGAATTTTGAAGGAAGAACGAAAAGAAAAGAAAATAAATAAAGAACTCCTTCTAAAAATCTGAATGTCCAAACGAACGCTAAATTAACACGAACTCTAAATGAACAAAAATGAAATTGAACCAATAAAGCAAACAAAATGAATCTTTATCTCAAATTGAATTCCGATCTGAATCCATCGATTTGAATCTTTCGACAGAAATCCATTTGCAGCTCCTTTGAGCCATCTTTTGAGTTGATTCTTCCCTACAGAAGATTTCAACATCAGTTTCAAACTTCTAAACTTTTTCATCGTCTTGAAATCCTTTCGAGTCTACGCGATCTCTTTCCGTCTTTTGAGAAGGTCGACAGAGTCTACTAACACAGAACCACGAAATTTTTGATTTGGTTCTGATGGCATGGATTCATATCCTTCGCTAAACAATGAAACTTTGATCAACTCTCTCAGGATGTGAAACACTTTCATGTTTCATTCCAATCTCTTCTGTGCTAAATTTTCTGCAGGATCTTGAAAACTCAAATCAAATACTAACTTTTAGGATTGGTACCTAACTTCCAGTTCCCATCCTTCTGAGACTGGTACCTAACTTTCAATTCTCATTTCGAGATCGATACTTAAATTTCAATTTTCTTTTCTGAATTTCTGCCAATCCCGCATCCTTCCGAGAAACTTTTTTGCATTCTAATCCTCCGACTTGGGTATAAGACCGATAAGGCATCCTAATCTCGGTGTCCACTAATCTCGCACTCTTTCCAACAAACTTTTTCCCATTCTAATCGTCTGACTTGGGTATAAGATCGACAAGGCATCCTGTCTGCATATTTTTAGGTTGAGTGTTGTATTTTTGAAAAGGATGTCGCCTACAGAAATTCTCGGCGAATTTTTTTATTTAATTTAAATAAATAATTTGAAAAGTAGTAATTGATTTTGAAAATAATTTTAAATTTGAAAATTTTAGGATATGAAATCAAACTGATCTCACATCCCGAATAGTTTATATAAACGAGCACCGCATCACAGACTATGTATCTATCTCGAAGAATAGACACACTGTTTGGTGATGGGGCTCGATTAAATAAACTAAAAGATTTGTGACATCCGTTTGGTCTGCGAACCAATTTTATAAGCCAACAAATTCCCCTGCTTAATATGAAAGCATTAAACAGGGTTTATATTACCTGGGTTCTTAAAATTCCCTATAAGGGCAAGCCCCTATAGTTAATTACATCCTAAGTGACGGGAATCACTTAAGAAAACTCTCGATAATAATCAGTAATTCTGCTCTCAAGAATTTCAAAGTTTAAGTTTTCAAGGGATTGAATTTTGGAATTTCAATAGGGAATGGATCGAGTTTGGAACATTTTGTTTTGGGAATTCAATGGAAGAAATGTTGGAGAAATTACAGATTCGAAGCAAACTTCGGTAATTTTCCGACTATCCTATTGTTTGGCTTAGATTTAGGAAAGTCCTAATGTTTATTTAATGTTTTGATCTTGCCAATTTTAATTAATTAGGGCTTATATTCGTATGACATGATCATACAAATAGCCTTGAAGATGTGAGGGTTTATGTCGTATCGGACGACTACCTCGGAATCCTAAGACCGGTTAGGGCTTAATTTGCAATGAAAATGCCTAACAAAAGGTTGAGTATTTAGGTTGCACTAGGCAAACTACCTCGAAGTCCTCTGGCTTAGTTATTTAATTCTAAGAATGTTTAGCTGATGTAGATTCAAGTTTTGCTGACGATGATGGCCGTGCTGCCCACCATGCTCCAAGCTCCTTGTTGTTGCAGAGGTTTAGTTATAGAAGTCATAAATCAGGAGATGAGAAAAATATTTTGGTTTAAAGAAAATCTTAATTTCCAAGTGTTTTTGTGTTTTAATTAAAACAAATCTTAAAGTTGATTATAACAACACCGGTTAAGATCCCACGGTTCCATCCTTCTAGCATCATTATTTTTATCAGATTCACTTAGTCCAGATGAATTTGCTAAACTCAACTGAATGAGTTCCACACTTTCATTTAGACCGTTGGAAATCCCGTTAGCAACACGTAGGTTACATCATCCGAGGTATTCCCGATCATCCAACAAGACATTTTAATTTAGTTGTAATTGTAGTTTTGTGTTCTGTTTGTGATTAAATTTTGAGTTGTTTTATATTTTGAAATGTTGTGGCGGTGAATTTTATCTTGTAATGACTTTTAATTTAGTTTTGGTTTCAGTTTTAGGGACTATCCTAAAAGTGTGGGTTTTCATGCAACAGTTGTTTATCATGCAAGAAAAGTAAGTGCGATGCGATTAAAGAAATTGCAATAAAATAAAAGCGTACCTGGAGGGTCTTCCCGTCATCCCAAGCTGCACTTAAAACATAATTAGAATATTTTAGCAAGTTCTTAGGTAAAGCTAAGGGAAGGGTTATGGTTTTCTACCAAGTTCCTAATCCTATAGCTAGTCATTTCCTATGACGTCTAGGTTCTTGTGTTTTGGTTTGAGGACGATTTTCTTCATCAAAGAACAATTAATTTCAATTATTCTTATAAACATCCTATCATATTGAGATAGTGTTTAAGAAGAATCTTAAACATCTTTTCAATATTGCTAGAATTGTTTTAAGTCCAAATGAATTTAATCGTACAAATGAATTAATTGTCTGGGAATTCAAGTTTTGTTATCTTGCTCAGTGAACTAGGACATTTGAATATCCTATAAGTGAAGTAACATTTCATTTAATGTTCTGTTTAGGAGTTATGATAACCAAAGTTTTCGAGGGCAAATTGGTGTTCCAATGATTTGTGATTTGATTTAATTTCAGTTAACGGGTTTAAATTTGGAATAGTGTTCAAGTTGCTTTATATTTAATTTCTTTATGTCTTAGGTGATGTTATTTAATTCACTTTAACTTTAATTTAATTTAATTTAATTTAATTTTAATTTTAATTTAATTTAATTTAATTCAATTTAGTTTGATTTGTTGTTAAATTAATTTAGTTTAATTTGATTTAATTTCCTTTAATTTAATTTAATTTGATTTAATTTTAATTTAATTTAATTTAATTTAATTTAATTTAATTTAATTTAATTTAATTTATTTAACTTATTTAATTTATTTAATTTATTTAATTTATTTAATTTGTTTAATTTGTTCAATTTGTTTGATTTAATTTAATTTAATCTTTAATTTAATTTTATTTTTAGTTTTAATTTAATTGAAAATTTAAAAGAGTTTAATAATTTAACTTTTTAATTTAATTTAATGATAAAGTCCTTTTAACATTTTAAAACTTAAATTTAAATTATCATTTTAATTAGGAATTAAATATTATTGAGATGATTAATTTAGGGATCTTTAAATTAAGGAACAAATCTCTTCCTAATATCCCTATTTTAATAATTCCAATTTTATTATTCTTCCAAATTTAATCAATTATTTAATTAAGGTATATTTCAATTATTTTCAAATTCTTTAGTAGGTTTCTACCCTTTAATTATTTAAATTTCAATCATCCAAATCAGATTAAGATCAAATATTTTATTTGTTAATTTTATTAAACCTAAAGTTTTAATTAAGGGTTAAAATTTTAATTACCATTTTGCTCAAATGAATTGAGCTCAAATGAATTTGAAAATTTTATGTGACTTCACTCATATGTCAATAAAGACATGAGAGGAGAAAATGTGATTTTTCTGTATTTAATTTATTTATATAATTATCTTTGGTAGAAAATAGGGATTTCCAAGGAAAATTTAATAATATGACCAAGTGAAAGTTTATGTCCTTAAGAAAATTATGAGACATTCCTAATGACCAGAGGACCACTTGGACCAATTTTGGTGATTTTTTTAAATTATATTATTTTTATTATAATTATTTTAAGTTTTGGAGTATTAATTAATTTAAAAATAAAATAAAGGTTGAAAAAAGAAATTTATATTTTTCAAAAATCTCTTTGATATCAAGGAAATCAGAGAACCAATTTTTGCAATTTTTTGATTTTTCTTTGATTTATCATAATTATTTTAGTGAAAATGCTAGAAAATACATTTTTTTATTTTAAAATTACCCTAGGGCTTTAAAATTTAATATCTCATTAAATAAACCTAAGAAAAATATGGGATTTGTTTCTAAGTGATTAAAATTCGAAATGTGACATTTTGGTGAATTTTATTATTTTTATGATTTTTATTATTTTTTAATTATTAAAATATTAAAATAATGCAAAAAATTAAAATTTTTAGAAAATTGAAATTTTAATTTTCTTAAATTCCCCTGATATCAGAGAGGCTCCAAAACCAATTTAGTGAATTTTTGAAAGGTATTTTGAAAGTTATGAATTTTTAAATTTTAAAATAGCTAAATGGCTCAATCAACCCATTTAGTAGGGTTAACCAAGTCTAATTGACTTCAAATTTTTATGGTGGGTTCCTCTGTTCCTAAAGGTTAGTGGAGAATTGATTTCAAGTCAATTTGATGTATGGTTAGCTCTAATTAATTAAGGAGCTATTTTGGGTGTTTAAGCCAATTAGGGTTATTTTAAATGAACTAATTCAAAACCTATTTTTCCTAGGGTCCTCTGGTCATAAGAGACACCACCAAATTTTCCTAGAATTTATTTCACAACATGCTAATTATTAGATTTAAAATACTCAAAACAGAAACATGAATTTGAAAAATCAATAACTTCTCATAGGGATTGCCTTTGACTTTGGAAAATTCAGGGAATGTTCCCAAATTCAGAGGCTTCAAAAGCCCTATGGTCTCATGCCATGGTGAATTTCCTATATGCATGGAGAATTAAAATAATGCAGAAGGGAAATAAATCATTAAAAATAAAATAGTTGATGAAATTAAATGATTTCTTTTCCAGATTATTTTCCTCTGTTCACTGAGCAAGAGGGTATTTTTATTTTATTTTTCTGATTTTTCTACACAAAGTTATGATTTTTTGAAGTTTAGGGAATTAAATAAATAGAAAAATACCCTAATTTTCTATTTATCCACGCGGCGCCGCGTCGGCCTCGGCGGCTCCGATACGCCGCGTGGCGCTCTCGGATTCGACGCCGCCATCCGACTCGGCGCTCGGGGGCCCGCCGTGTCGTTCCATCTCCTGATCTGGCGCGATCCTGGCCGTCCGTCCGCGCGTGTATTAAATGAACGGCATCCGTTCATCGTCCCCAAGCGTCCTCGCCTGAGAGCCGTCCGTCTTCTAGGCCTAAGATCTCACTCGATACTTGACCAAATTTAACGTTCTTATGCTCTATGGATTCGTCTCGAGAGGACGAACACATCCATACGGTTTATGTGGCATGAAATTGACTCAATGAAAATGGAGAATGTTCAGAAGCTCGGGAAGAAGAGTGAGGCCATACCTTTGCTCAGAGAGGTGTGGCTTCGATCTGAGGGTTGTGTCACCTTCGATTGGATCCTAGCAAGCTCCGGATGAAGTCTCCACGGTCCGGTGAATTGCCTAGGTAGGATTTCGACCACAGCGATCACAAAGCTTGGAGGCTGGAGCAAGCGGGTGGCTCTGGAGATGGGGCTTTCGAGTGGGAAACTTCTCCTCTTGGTCCAGTGAAGGTGTAGGACCAGTCAATTTGAGGACTGGCTCACTGTGACAAAGTGTCCTGGTTTTGGGTGAAATTTCAGTTGAGAAATTGGATTCTGTTGGTGGGGATTAGGGCAAATTGACACTGGGGATCAACTTCTCTAAGTATGGAGAAGGGTTTGGAACAATTTTGGCAGAGTTTCGGTAAGGTTTGTGCAACTCTCCTCTCATGGCCTTGAGGGGGTCGGGTTTTAATAGAGGTGGGCTGGAGAGCCTCACGGGGATGGCCGAGGGTTGGGATCAGCTGCTGCGGTCACGGGAAGAACGAGCCACGGTGGCCATTGGGCATGGGGCAGCTCAGCAAGGTGGAATTCCAAAGTTGGCTCACATGTGAGCTCTCGAGTGTGGTGTTTTCCGGCGACCTGGTGGCTGGCAGGCCAGGCACTGGTCACCATCAGGGTCAGTGAGGTCAGAGCTTGATTCCTATGAGTTCAATTGATGGTTTCCATGTGTAAAGGTGGTGAATTGAAATGGAATGGGAAAGGGGTGATTTTGGCTTGGTTTAGGTCAACCCAAGTATTTGTGCTTGGTTCACCATCCAAGGCTTGACCTTGGGCTGAGGGAGAATCATTTGGGTCAGCTGAATTGTGGTAGTGAAGTCCCCATCCATGGTGAGGTGGCTAAACATGGTTTAGAGTGTATCATGTTTAAGGTAAAAAGGGCTTAAAAAGGGTTTAAGAAAGAGACCCTCTCTCTTACCATTAATGGTTTGGTGAGGTGGAAAGTGGATTCCATGACTCTCGTGGCTCCTATGGGGCTCATGCATGGCTTCATGGCTTGTCTTTGGCTTGGGGAAAAGCTTGGTCAATTTCATGAAAATGGATCTTAGAAATTTTGGTAATTTGATGGGAATTTGTATGGGGCTTAATTTGGAATCATTTGATGATTGATTTGAACTTAGGGATGATTTTAATTAAGGGTATGATGAGAAGAATTTGTCATATGGGCTTTAGCATGAAATTTGGGCTTTTAGGAAGGTTTAAGAAGGCGGGCCTTTGGTTTGAAAATAAATTTATGGATGGGAATTTTGTAAAGGATTGGGCCAAACAAATGTTGTGTTTAGTTCATAGATGTGTCATTAGTGATTTGAAGGAAATTGGGAGTGATTTGGGTTTGAATTGGGTTGAATTTGAGCTTCTTTGGTGAATGGGCCAATATAGGTCAAATTGGGCTAACTTGGGCCAATGTTGGGCAAGGGTTGAAATTGATGTAAAATAAATTTTGGGAAATGTTTATGGGAGTGTTTCAAAGAGGTTTTGGCTTTGGTTGAGTTTTGATTTTGGGGTTTGGGCTTATTTGGGTTAGGTTTGGGGTTTAGGTCAAAATTGGGCCTTTTTTATTTTTTGGGTTGAATTTGAGTGGGGTTTGGGTCCAAATTTTGGGCAAATTATGTTAGGGTTTTGTTTGTAGGGATGTTAAGGGAGGTTTGGTAAAGATTTGGGGTTAATTGGAGTTGTATTGGGTGAGTTTGGGTTAGGTTTGGGTCATGGGTCCAAATTGGGCTTTAAGGCCAAAAGTGAAATTGGATCCAAATGTCAATCAAATTGGACTTGGATTTGGTCTAGATTGGTGTTTGGAATGTTGAATTGAAGTTTAGAATTGAATTGGACCAAAATTTAGGTCAATTGGGTATGTTTGGTTTGACATTAGGTTCACTTAGGGTTAAAATGGGTCAAATTGGGGGTTTTGATAAAAGTGGAGTAAATTGACAAAATTGGCCCATGGTGTAGTTGAACAAAATGAAATTGGGAATCTTTGGGATTTTTTGGAATTTTCTGGGAATTTTCTGAAATTTCGGATTTTTGGGTCAAGAGGGGTATTTTGGGTATTTGGAGGGTATTGGGAGGTATTTTTGGAATTTTTGATATTTTTGGCTATAAATGATCAATTTGAGTAATGTGGAAATGTTTGGGTTTGATTTTGAGGAATTTTGGGTGATTTGGGATTTTTTGAAAAATTTTGGTAATTTCAAGGGTTTTGGGTATGCTAGGAGGGGTGTAGGGTCCCGGGGGTCAAAAATTGAAAATTTAGAAAATTGAAGATTGGGTAAATGTAAGTGAAATGAAATCATTTTGGTTGAGCCATGAAGCCATATCAAGCCCACATGAGCCATGAAGAGACTCATTTGAGGCATTCACTATGTTGTTTCTAACCCTCTTAGCCAAGGGCTTAGGGGCTAAGGATCATCCATGTGAATCACCTACATGAGTCAGGTGGTCAAGTTGGGTATGGGTGTGGTTTTTAGGATGTGTATGAAAGTGTAGTGTATAGGTGTAGTGTGTGTGTAAGTCAGCCCTTCACCAGACCAGGCCACCAGGGCAGTCCTAAGGCCAAAGAGTCCTATAGGAACTCATCCTTTAAACTTCCACATTTGATTTCAACCCTCTAGGTGATTAGGGGTCTACAATCAAGTTTGTGGAGTTTGCGGGGAGTTAAGAAGTGGTTTGAATTTCTAAGTGGTGGGTCCCAATTCTAGTCCTCTAAGATAGTCGAAAGGAAAAGCCTAAGGCTAGATCCTAAGTACTAAAAAGAAGAAGAGAAGACCTCATCAAAAATGAGGTCAACAAATGGACTCCCAATAGGTGTGGTGAGCTGACGGAGCACACCACGCGTATTGGTGTTGACCGAAGCGATCAACAAAACCAACACAAAAGTCCAAGTGACAAACTTGGGACAAAGTAGAAGAATTTCCGCTAGAGAGTGTCAAGTATATCTCTGAGACTGGAGATCCCTGAACTCTCGGCGGGAAAGGAAAAGGAGGTGAATCCCAAATCACATGATCCGGGGGAATTTCAATTTAGATTTTATTTTGTTTCAATTTAAGTTTTTACGTGTGAGCTTAGATTTTAGTTTGGAGTTTCAATTTAGATTGAAGTTTTGTTAAGATTAATTCGAAGGGATTCGAACTTGAAATGAGAATTGGAATTTTGTGGTTTTAGATGTAACATCTTCAACCTCAAAATAAAATTGAATTGATTGGATTGAATCATTTCAATGAGGAGAAATCTCAGAGCAATGCGGTATTGGATGTAAAATCCTTAACCTCAAGAGTTTGATTTTGATGTATTTCATCGCAATAGGGAAAGAATCCTAAAGCAATGCAGTCTCGGATGTAAAATCTTCAACCCAAAAAATTTGATTTTTGATGTATTTCATTGCGATAGGAAAAGAATCCTAAAGCAATGCAGTCTTGGATGTAAAATCCTCGACCCAAAAGTTTGAATTTGATGTATTTCATTGCGATAGGGAAAGGATCCTAAAGCAATGCAGTCTCGGATGTAGAATCCTCGACCCAAAAGTTTGAATTTGATGTATTTCATTGCGATAGGAAATGAATACATAAGCAATGCAGTCTCGGATGTAAAATCCTCAACTCCAAAAGTTTGAATTTGATGTATTTCATTGCGATAGGGAAAGGATCCTAAAGCAACGCAGTCTCGGATGTAAAATCCTCAACTCCAAAAGTTTGATTTTGATGTATTTCATTGCGATAGGGAAAGGATCCTAAAGCAATGCAGTCTCGGATGTAGAATCCTCAACTCCAAAAGTTTGAATTTGATGTATTTCATTGTGATAGTGAAAGAATCCTAAAGCAATGCAGTCTCGGATGTAAAATCCTCAACTCCAAAAGTTTGATTTTGATGTATTTCATTGCAATAGGGAAAGAATCCTAAAGCAATGCAGTCTCGGATGTAAAATTCTCAACCCCAAGAATTTGAATTTGACGTATTTCATTGCGATAGGGAAAGAATCCTAAAGCAATGCAGTCTCGGATGTAAAATCCTCAACCCCAAAAGTTTGAATTTGATGTATTTCATTGCGATATGGAAAGAACCTAAAGTAATGCAGTCTCGGATGTAAAATCCTCAACCTCAAAAGATTTAATTTGATGTATTTCATTGCAATAGGGAAAGAATCCTAAAACAATGCAGTCTCGGATGTAAAATCCTCAACTCCAAAAGTTTGAATTTGATGTATTTCATTGCGATAAGGAAAGAATCCTAAAGCAATGCAGTCTCGGATGTAAAATCCTCAACTCCAAAAGTTTGAATTTGATGTATTTCATTGCGATAGGGAAAGGATCCTAAAGCAATGCGAGTCTCGGATGTAAAATCCTCAACTCCAAAAGTTTGATTTTGATGTATTTCATTGCGATAGGGAAAGGATCCTAAAGCAATGCAGTCTCGGATGTAAAATCCTCAACTCCAAAAGTTTAAATTTTATGTATTTCATTGCAATAGGGAAAGAATCCTAAAGCAATGCAGTTTCGGATGTAAAATCCTCAACTCCAAAAGTTTGAATTTGATGTATTTCATTGCAATAGGGAAAGAATCCTAAAGCAATGCAGTCTTGGATGTAAAATCCTCAACCCAAAAGTTTGAATTTGATGTATTTCATTGCGATAGGGAATGAACCTAAAGCAATGCAGTCTTGGATGTAAAATCCTCAACCTCAAAAGTTTGAATTTGATTGAGATTTGGAATCTAGAAAGATTGAATTTGAATTTGATTGAGATTTGGAATCTGGAAAGATTGAATTTGAATTTGATTGAGATTTGGAATCTGGAAAGATTCAATTTGAATTTTATTGAGATTTGGAATCTGGAAAGATTTTATTTGAATTTGATTGAGATTGGATTTGAAATTTGGAAGGTTGAATTTAAAAAAAATTGATTTAAAATTTTTGCTCATTTTGTTTGTCCTTTAACGATTCAAATTTGCTTTATCATTCATTTGGAGTTTATCATTTTTTTAGATTTTTAAGGATAGTTTTCTTTTATTTTTTTTTCTTTTCTGTTCTTTGTTCGATGTTCATTTAACTTTAATGGTGTTTCCTAGTCAGTTTGCACAAAAGAGGTGAAGGCCAAAAATGTGACATGGTCACTTTTATTCCAATCATGTTGAAGATACATCATACAATTCGATCTGGAATACATCTCATACAATCCATGTAGACTGAAAACGGACTATGTATGATCTTTGTCGATCCGTCCAAAAAAAAAAGTATCTGTCAAAATCCATGTCTGAATAGTGGGGTACATGGTCAATAACATCACCTTCCAAGCCATCCTAGGCAAGGATGCCGTATGGATGTACGTTGGAGGTGTGATATTTTCCATGTAACTCACAGCTCGTAAGGCCGGAGGCTCTCTAGCTCCGGGTCCGGCTGGAAGTGGTAAGGTGTCTTCCGTCGTCCATCCTTCGAAAGTAGCCGAGATGCGCTTCACCGGTACTCCCGGTATACAATGTTTAGCGACATCCGCTCCGTTGCCCTTCGGTATCATGACGGAACCTACCGGTAATGGTATCTTTACCGGCCCTCGGAACTCACTCGGGCTCGCTATCCGGAGGTCGGATCCGAACATGATGTTACACTCGTTCGGGAAAGAAACCGTGCGTAAAGGTCCGACAAAGTCGTGGTGATCTTTGTGCGGGGGTATGCGATCACCCCGCTTGTAATATTAATAATACAACCGTTGGGTATGCAATCCGCGGCAAGTACCCTCCATGTTATCAATCTTTTTACCATTCTCTTGATGACTAATGGCATTGGATCCACTTGGCCATGACGGAGTATCCCTGGTGGGTTTCCCTTCCTGTCTTCTGCGAAGTTGTAACAGCATCCACATTGTATCGTAATTCTACCATTCCCTGACATCCATCTCCGGGGTTCTGAGTAGGTGTTTTCTCTTAGGCGGCCCGCTCGGCCCATTCTTTTCAAATCCCGGATGCAATCCATGATTTGCTGTTGTTCATATTCTGAGAATACGTCTGTATGTAGCTCGAGGCCTTCTAGTATATTGATCCTTCTGCCTCTAATTCTCTCAAAGTATTCAAAAGTTTTCTTTTCGACATTCTGCATTCTTTCCAGCTCGTATTCTGGAATAATTTGCAAATGGCGGGGCCTGGTGACGTATTGCGGGATATACGGCTCAATCCCTTCACGTTCTCCTGCATACCTCGGCTCCTCGGGGATCATGTCCATCGGGACATCCTCCGGGGTTGCTTCTGCAACAAGGTTATGCATTACTGGTGGTTCTATCTGGTGGCGTGGTAGCCTTCTTTCTTCTGATCTTTGTGAGATTTCCCTGGTCCCTTCTGTTATCCTAGGAGCTGGCCTCCTTTCTTCCGTACACAGTGAATCGGCGTCCTTGAAGTGTATGTGCCGGCGTAGCAAGCTGCCTCGTCGCGCTGGTCCGTCGCTAGTTTGGTTAACATCTTACGGATACGGCGATTCTTATTTCTTCGTTGAGTTGCTGTGAGAGTAGCTCTTCGTACTTCCTAAATCTCTGTGGGCGCGGCGCTGACAAGGCTGCCCTCTGCCGTAGCTACTACAGACTTGATTTTCTTGTCTTCTTCAGCATTTGCTTTCCTTTTCTTGCTGCTGGATTAGTGGCTTGGGCCACCCATTTTCATCATCGTCCGACCGGGCGGTTCCTCTCGATCAGCCGGGACCCGGTCACTTTCCTCGTACTGTAGGCCTGCTAGTGCGAAGTCCGAGTCAATCTCGATTATCGCTCCATCTTTCACCCTCTTTTCATCGAGTGCAAGTCTTACGCCATTTCTAAAGTTCAGGACCAACCGCCCGTTCAACATTTCCCTGCGAAAAGACAAGGAAAAGGATCAGGGGCTGTACTAAGAACAAGAACATTAAGAAAATGTTTATTAAAGACAACTTTTTTTTTATATTATTCTTTTTTTATTTTTAAATTTAACAGGAATGAAGTGGGATAAGATCAGGAAAGAGATTTTGATTTGGAAAAGAAAACAAGTAAAACTTTATTATCATGATTTTATTTATTTTAGCATATTTTTTATTATTTTTTGGTTCGGACCCAGTCATAAGTAATTACTTCGCCCGTGTTTCTTAGGGATGAAGAATTCATTCCTTCGAAACATCAGGTAGCGTAATACTTTTTCAAGTATCGTCCATTGATCGGAAGCATATGTCGTTCTCCCGGCAATTCAATAGGCGGTAGGAACCTCCTGAGTATACTGCCTCAACCACAAATGGTCCTTCCCAAGTGGGTTCAAATTTTCCTCCTATCTTGCGGTGTGCAAGGATAGGTCTCTTGAGAACGAGAACTAAGTCACCAACTTTGAAGGTTCTTGGGCGGACCCATCTGTCATGGGCTTGAACCATCTTAGCTTGGTATAATTCTAAATTCTGCTGCGACTGCAAGTCTTTTCCTTCCGGGCTTTCTAATTCCTCTAGTCCTAATTTGGCATTCTCTTCTGTCGTGATTTTGTTTGCAACTGCAATCCTGAGTGAAGGAAGCTGGACCTCTAAGGGTAACATTGCCTCGGACCCATACACCAGGGCGTAAGGTGTAGCTTGAGTAGGAGTTCTGAAGGTTGTCCAGTAGGCCCATAAGGATTCTAATAATTTCTCGTGCCAATTTCTCTTATTATCGTCCAAAGTTTTCTTTAAGATTTGAATGAGAGTTTTATTAAAAGCCTCAACGAGCCGTTTGCTCTTGGGTAGTAAATTGTCGAATATCGCCGGTCGATTCCGTGTCTCCCGACAAAATTGTTGATTTGTGTGCTTCGAATGCTGACCCATTATCCGAGATGATCCCGCGCAGCACTCCGAAACGGTAGACAACTTGGTTCTTGAAAACCGTAGCACGTGGTGTGCTTTAACTTCTCCGAGTGGAACCGCCTCGCCCACTTGGAAAAGTAATCCGTAGCCGCAAGAATGAAACGATGTCCTTTTGAAGATGGTGGTTCTATTGGACCCACTATATCTGTCCCCCAACATTCAAATGGCCACGACACAATTGTCGGATGTAGCACATTTGGAGGTTGGTGTAGAACCACTCCGTGCACTTGGCATTGGTGACAGCTCTTGGCAATTTTCATGCAGTCGGTCATTATCGAGGGCCAATAGTACCCTAGTCTTTTAATTTTCATTTTCATCTTTGGACCCGACTGGTGAGTGCAACAGAGTCTTGAATGCACCTCTTTAACGATTTCACGGGCCTCGGACCCGCTTAGGCATCTTTGCCACATTTGATCGAAAGACCTTCTGTATAACGTGTTGTTTATTAATGCGTAAGACGAGTTCTTTTCTTGATCCGATGGGCTAGCGACCTATCGTCCGGTAATTTTCCTGTTTGCGAGTAGTCCATTAATGGTACGTCGCAAATCTTCTGTGTTTTATGTCATTGTTGCAATCGATTCTTTTTGTTTTTCTGATTTGTGTATTGTGTCTATATCAAGCTGTGATAGGACCTGACGTCCGTGAACTGACACTTCTACTGACTCATTTTGCAAACATGCAAATTCTTTTGCGAGGCGAGCTAACGCATCTGCTAAAGCATTTTCTTTTCTTGGAATTTTGTAGATCGTCACATTCAGAATCTGTTCCAACAGTTTCATGGCATACTGGAAGTATTGCTCGAATCTTGGCTTTAAAATTCTATATTGTCTGGCGATCTGTTGAATGATTAACTGCAAATCCCGTAGATGTTGATGCCTCTTATCCCCATTTGAATAGCTAATTCCAGTCCTGTTATGAGGGTTTCATATTCTGCTTTATTGTTTGTACATGGTTCTGTCAAGTGGTACGAGTATCTTAACATCCCCCGCTCCGGTGTTATAAAGATTAATCCGATTCCTGCCTTACCGGGCACTATCACTTGCGATTCTTCGTCTTTGTGTGTTGAAGATGCTCCGTCGAAATATAATTCCCAATGACATCATCAGGGTCTTGTAGGCTCATTATTTGTTCATCTGGCAAATCGTCATTGAGAGGAGATTCCGCCGGCAAAGGGTGTGCTGCGAGGAAGTCTGCTAAGACTTGTCCCTTTACGGCATGAAGAGGCACGAAAGTTATATCGAATTGCAATAATATCATTGACCATCTGGCAAGTCTGCCGGAAAGTGTTGGACGAGTCATCAAGTATTGCAATGGTTTAAATTTCGAGATCAGGTTGACCTTATGAGAAAGCATGTAGTGCCTGAGCTTCTGAGCGGCGAAGATTAGGGCCAAACAATGCTTTTCAATTGCGGGATACCTTATTTCCGTTGGATGTAAACGACGGCTTAGGTAGTAAAGAGCATTTTCTTTACCCTCATCATTGACTAGGGCTAACAGGGCTCCGAGAGAGTCGTCTAAAGCCGCGGTATAAAGTATCAGCGGTCTACTCGAGACTCAGGGCTGCTAAGACAGGAGGTGTCATTAAATATTGTTTAATATCTTCGAAGGCCTTCTGGCATTTCTCTTCCCAAATAAATTTGGCGTCCTTTTTAACTAGTGCCGAGAAAGGCTGACACCTACCTGACAAGTTTGAAATAAAGGGTAGAAGATATGCCAACTTCCCTTGAAAAGATCGTAGTTGCTTTAAGGTTTTGGGAGGCGGCATTTCTAAGATAGCTTTAATCTTTTCAGGGTCGATTTCAATTCCACGATGTCGAACAACGAATCCTAAGAATTTCCCGAAGGTGACGCCAAAGGCGCATTTTAAGGGATTCATCTTAAGGTTAAATTGTCTTAATCGTTCGAAAATAATTCTCAAATCATACAAGTGGTTGTCCTTTACTTTTCTTTTGATGACCACATCGTCCACGTAGCATTCGACTTGATTGTGGATGAGATCATCAAAAATTCTTGTCATCGCTCTCTAGTATGTTGCTACTGCGTTCTTTAGTCCGAATGGCATCACTGTGTAGCAATATACTCCGATCGGCGTTCTGAATGCTGTAAGCTTTTCATCTTCTGGAGCCATTTTTATCTGGTTGTATCCTGAAGATCCATCCATGAATGAGAATATTTCATGTGTCGAAGCAATGTCAAACATTAATTCTGGGATCGGTAGAGGGAATTCATCTTTTGGACATGCCTTGTTTAAATCTCTGAAATCCACACAAATTCTGATTTGACCATTCTTCTTCCTGACTGGCACCACATTGGCTAGCCAAGTTGGGTATTGTTCTTCACGGACAAATTTAGCGTCTATTAGCTTTTTAACTTCAGCTATGACTTGTTGTTTGATTTCTAGACGCATTCTTCTGGGGCCTTGTCTGACTGGGACATAAGTAGGATCCACTCCTAGCTTATGGACTGCGACCTCTGGAGCTAAACCTGGCATCTCATCTTAGCTCCAAGCAAAACAGTCTTTAAATTCTATTAATAACTTGATTATTTCTTCGGATTCTTCTTTATTGAGTAAGGAGCTAACAAAGGTAGGTCTAGGCTCTTCGCTAGTACCTAAGTTAACTTTCGTTAACTCATCTATTGTAGATTTAATCTCTTCTTCGAATTCTGGTGGAGCGTCTCCAATTTGTAAATCAAGTTCTTTTGTAGCTTCCATGCAGTTTTCATTAGACCCGCAAGTGACAACCAAGCAAAATTCAGTATCGTCAACTGATCCTACTGTGCTGAATCCGAGACCATGCTTTGAATTGGGTAGACGACTGGAGTTATTCCATAATTTCTCAAAATGTTGTGATTGACCTTTTGTCCATTGTAGAGGTAAAAAACCATGCTGAATTAAATTTTGAACACAGGGAGAGTACCTCTCAAAAGGTAATTCCATTAATTCTGATGAAGTGACATCTTCAAATTGTATATTATTTTCAGTTTTGTAGGAAGAAGCACCACGGTAGAATTTGATTGGCTTTGCACCGCCGCTACGTACCTCTTTGACCACCATACCCTCGACCTTATTAGAATGGATCGGGGTTAGGGTCATAGTATGTACATAGTGGTTAATCTTCTCGTACATCGATTTGTATTCTTCGTTCTTCTCATCTCCGAGAGAGATCTTGAATCGCGGCTTCTTCCGACTTATTGTCGCTGCTTCTTGCTTGATCTCTTTTTCTTCTTCAGAACTGTCTTCCCAATCAACATTGATGGTTGATTTCCTCTGTCCAACTGTCCTAACGTCTCTGCCACGACCTCATCCCCGGCCTCGACCTCGGATGCGAGTTGTGGAGAAACCTTCACCATCTCACCGTAAGGGAGTGGTGAGTGACTGTTGGACTAGAACTTCAGGTTCTTCGTTGTCCCGAATTTTCTTTGCTTCATTTGTTATGGTATCTCTGGAGAAGATTATTTTCTTCGGAGGTGCATAATAAGATGCATCTTCATGGATTCCAATTTCATGTACGGAGAATGGTTGTAAGTCTCCTTTGATGCACTGTTCCCCTCCATCGTAGTATTTGATGCACTGATGTAGAGATGATGGTACCATCCTGTTTTCATGTATCCATGGTCGGCCCAGTAGAGCGTTGAACGACGTTTCTGAATCAATTATGTGAAATTTCGCGGTTGTCTTTGCTAAGTCACCGGTCTTCATTAGTAGTGTTATTGATCCGAGTGCCCTTTCCCATTTCTGGTTGAATCCTCTTAATAACATTTTCTCTGCTTCGAGCTCGCGAGCATCAATTTCCAAGTATGCTAGCGTTCGAAGACTCATTATATTGATTGTTGCTCCTGGATCCACCAATACTCTGGAGAGTGTAAACTTCCCAATTGTAACTGAAATGTACAACGGTCGGTTGTGATCTCGCTGTCCCAAGTAGTAGGTCATTATCCGTGAAGGTAACGACTTCGTTGTTCCTTTAACGAACAAACCTCATTTAAGGAATCTCCGGCCATTTGAGCCAAGCAAATTTCTGGATCAAGTAAGGCCTTGATCAGAGCTTCTCTCATCTCCTTTGATATGATGAGAGCATCGTAGATGCTTAGTTTGGCCGGTAGTTTCCTAAGATGGGCAAGCATGTTGTAGTCCACTTTATTTCTATGTGTCTCGGCTTCTTCCCGAATGGGTATTTCTTCTGTCGGGGTTGGTTCTTCCTGAACAACCACTTGCTTTCCTTTGTCCTTTGGACTCATTCTCGGAGGTAGAACTCTTCCACTTCTTAAGTTGACTTCTGTAATTTCTTCTGAATCTAGTGTTGAGCTTGCTGGTGTTTCCTCCTGAATTGGAATGACAGGTTCTTCTTGATTAGCTTCAGAGTCTGAAGGCTCTAACTCTATTGTGACTGAAGCTCCTCGAAACTCGGAAATAAATTCGTTGCTCGTTGAGCTCTCGTAGCCTCCTTGATGGATGTCTTCTTCGCCATTGTGATCGTCGAGATTGTGTATGATTTGAGAATTGTCATTGGTATCGAAATCGATGTCCGGATTGTCGCTAGTTACGTAATCATTAGAAACAGTCAAAACATAGCCAACGCCATCACCCTTATCATTATAAGATCCCACCGAAGTGAGCAGATAATCATACGCAGTCGGAGGTTCGAGGGATTTCTCCCCCGAATCCGAAACAACTATCCTAGGATAAGCAGCCCCTAGTCTAGCCTTAGGAGCCTCGGTCTTCTCTTCTTCGTCGATTTTCTTCTTCTCTTCAATCGTCTCCTGTTGAGGTGGTTCTTCTATCGCAAGTGACAGTGTCGGCTTAACAGGTTTCGAACTCTGAATTGAAGCTCGCACCGAAGCGGTTTGGATGCTGTCTAAAATCTTCCTCGAAGACCTTGTCCAAGCGGTAGTCCATCCATCATCAGTTGTATATGGATCTATCAGAACGATGGGATCAGTTGAGACAACAATGACGGAACCTCCTTTCTGGGGTTCCTTCATGTACTCCTTCGGGATTGTTATATTCCCTTTCCGAAGATTATCGTTGAGCCAACTTTTGAAGGTAATGCAATCTTCTATCTTGTGCCCAAGCATCCGGTGGTAAGGGCAAAAGTTGGGATCACCTTTCTTGTTGACTTCTTCGGTCTCTTTGGCTGCGGCACTGGAAATCCGGAGTCTTCATCGACTATGGAACATTTTCGGCACCGCCTCATTCTTGAATGGATATTCCCTACTCGAAGCTCCCTTAATGTACGTTGCGGACGAGGAGGTTGTTCATACCGTTGAGATGACCGATAGCCGGGTCGGGGTTGTTGATAATTCGTTGAGGTTGTCGCGGCCGTTCGACGATATTTGTATCGGTTGTTTGCCTTTGTCGATCGCTACAACAATCCAGGATTTCTTTTCAAAAGTCTTCACAGGATTTTTCTTGTCTGTCCTGTCGGCGAAACTTAATTGCTTCGCCTCCTCCTGCAAACTCCCGACCTTGCTTAACAACTTCTCAAAAGTCTTAATAGTAAATCCCTTGAGGAGAAGTGCTATCGGGCCGTGAATGCTTTTAAGTAAGATGTCAACTGCATGCTGTTCTTGTAATTGTGGTTCACACTTCATACTTAGATTCCTCCATCGAAGTATGTAATCCACACAAGTTTCGTTCGGCTTCTGCTTATCTACCACTAAATCACCTATAGTGATGTGGTGCTGATCTCCGGCAAATCGCTTGATGAATAGGTTTTCTAGTTCTGAGAATGTCTTCATTGAACCGTTTGGTAATTCTGCATACCAATCAAAGGCGATCCCTGACAGGCTGCTGACGAATTGTTGGAAGAGTAATGCATCGCTCCCGCCGGCATTGCAACAACTGGCATGAAAGTGTGCAACATGTTGTCGGGGGCTCCCGGCTCCATCGAAGGTCTCGAACGAGAGGTGGTACGAAGCCTTTGGGTATCGGACGGCGTCGAATTCTTTCGGGTAAGGTCTACCCGTCCGAATGGATGTCCCGCTCTTTGATTGTGCTAAGGCTTCTCGCACCTCGTCGTTCCACCAAGCTCTTGATATCTTTTCTCGGAATCATACTTTGTGTTGTATCTTTCTTTAGCCGATCATCCCCGTTGACGGATGTAATCTCCTTTCCTCCGTCCACAATGTGAATGACCTCTGGGGGCGTCTCTCTTTGGGGTTGCACTTGACTCTGGAGAGTGGCTAGGGCTATAGCCATCTCTTCCATTCTCTTTGCGATTTGGGCGATCGTATCGTCTTTCTCTTGAAGCTGCCTTCTCATCACTTCCGGCTCCTCTCTTTCTGCGGCTGCAGGAGCACCTTGTGAAGCTGACGAGGCTCGTGTTTCGACCATGTTGATTTCTGCATTCTTATCATCCATGAATTCTGATGAATCAATCTCATCTCCAAATTTCTCTTCTCTTTCTTTTGCTAATCGTCGAATATCAGTCCTCAACTTTTCCATAGCATCCTCTAGTGGTCCTTTCTGTGCATCCTCGCAGTTGTTGTGTGATAGCTGCCGGGTTCCCTTCTCACGAGTCCCCTTTACTACAGTAGCACTTTCTTCGGATTCAAGTCTCCTGACGAGACTTTTCTTCTCAGGCTATTGTTCCAATCTTAACTGTCCAGTAGTGGGACGCCATACCATCCTTCTGGCAGCAGAAGGTCTAGGACCAGATGGTCTGTCAGCCAAATGCTTGAAAGTGGTATCCTCCCTAATCTGTAATCCTGGAACAACGACAGGCGGACTAGCCTTCATCCTTTTATTTGGCTTTTCTGTAACGATGCCAGGTTCTACTTGGGGCCCAATACGGGATTTGACTGGCACCCGCCCTATCCTTCTTAGAATCTCTGATACGGGGCATTTCTCTTTCTTTGCTAGCTTCTCGATCACAGTCTGTAGTCGGGCAAATGGTGTGATCCTAGCCCTTTTCTTTCTGCTGTCGTTGCAGTATGCGGGTCGAGGTAATGTAGAAACAATCCTACTGACATTTTACTCGTCAGCTGCGGCGAAAAGGGGGTGGAACCTACTTCCTTCCAAAAAGGTTGTATCTTCAGGCAATGGTATGTATTCAGGTAGTGGTGTGTACTCAGGGATTTCCGGGATTTCCTCCAGGAAAGCAACTTCGGCAGCTCTGGCCTTCCTGGCAATCTTCCTACTTCTGTTCCTTCTTTGGGTACGTGTTAGTGATGGAATTCTCGAGCTGGACCCGATTTCAAAAATAGAAGGTCTCACAGGAAGGTCTGTACCCTCCACGGTAACAGGTTCACCATAGTTCTGGATTTCCTTCCCCATTAATTTGGTAGAAGCCAGGGTAGGTGCAGAGACAACTAGACCAGTGGGGGTAGCAAGAACAGTCCTTCTGTGGGCAGCAGTACTCCTCTCAGTTGGAATCTTTTGCAGGGGAGGAAACTCTCGAGTTGACCTAAGGTTGAACTCGATCAACGGCTTCTCAGCTTCAGATACTTTGTTTGTCAGCGCGAACAGGGAAATGTCGGTGATCTTGACATTCGTGTTCTCGAATCCTTGTCCAAACCGGATGATCCCATTGTCGGGCAGCTCATCCTTGAAAACAGCGAAGTCGAGTCCATTGGTGAAGGAGAAAATCAGCTTTAGGGCTTCCATTTCTGCAGGGTAGATTCGATTGTCGATCCCAAGTTATGCTTCTTCACATCGGGACGAAAAGAAAGGAATCGAAAAGAGTCCGAACACATTCTTGTTCATGTATTTATAAGAAGGAGTTATTTGTTAAAAGAGTCATTCATTAGAGGGTTTGTTTATTTAGAACGGAATGTTCAAAGGTGTAGAGAAGGTAATGAACCCGATTCAGAGTTGGAAAGGAAAAGAAAGTCTTATGCAAGATTTCTCGACTCGAAGGATCACTCCTAAACTAATACCTATTGGGGGTCCACCCCACCTCAGAAATGAGGTAAAAGGATCTCGGAACCTCTCTGTTTAGGGGTGTCTAAACAGTGGCTCCTAAATCCGAGAGAATGTTAGCTATACTTGTTCAAGGTAGAAATGAACATAGTTTTCCAACGGAAAGAAGGGTAGCTTGATCCACAAGGGACATGGATACACTACCGATTTTTGAAAGCAGAATTATCTGATTAAACTGGAGAGAGGAATTCTCCCCAGCGGAGTCGCCAGAAGTTGTCGGCATATTTTTAGGTTGAGTGTTGTATTTTTGAAAAGGAGGTCGCCTACAGAAATTGTCGGCGAATTTTTTTATTTAATTTAAATAAATAATTTGAAAAGTAGTATTTGATTTTGAAAATAATTTTAAATTTGAAAATTTTAAGATATGAAATCAAACCGATCTCACATCCCGAATAGTTTATATAAACGAGCACCGCATCACGAACCGTGTATCTATCTCGAAGAATAGACACAACGTTTGGTGATGGGGCTCGATTAAATAAACTAAAAGATTTGTGACATCCGTTTGGTTCGCGAACCAATTTTATAAGCCGACAAATTCCCCGCTTAATATGAAAGCATTAAACAGGGTTTATATTACTCGGGTTCTTAAAATTCCCTATAAGGGCAAGCCCCTATAGTTAATTACATCTTAAGTGACGGGAATCACCTAAGAAAACTCTCGATAATAATCGATAATTTGCTCTCAAGAATTTCAAAGTTTAAGTTTTCAAGGGATTGAATTTTAGAATTTCAATAGGGAATGGATCGAGTTTGGAACATTTTGTTTTGGGAATTCAAAGGAAGAAAAGTAGGAGAAATTACAGATTCGAAGCAAATTTCGGTAATTTTCCGACTATCCTATTGTTTGGCTTAGATTTAGGAAAGTCCTAATGTTTATTTAATGTTTTGATCTTGCCAATTTTAATTAATTAGGGCTTATAATCGTATGACATGATCATACAAATAGCCTTGAAGATGTGAGGGTTTATGTCGTATCGGACGACTACCTCGGAATCCTAAGACCGGTTAGGGCTTAATTTGCAATGCAAATGCCTAACAAAAGGTTGAGAATTTAGGTTGCACTAGGCAAACTACCTCGAAGTCCTATGGCTTAGTTATTTAATTCTAAGAATGTTTAGCTGATGTAGATTCAAGTTTTGCTGACGACGATGGCCGTGCTGCCCACCATGCTCCAAGCTCCTTGTTGTTGCAGAGGTTTAGTTATAGAAGTCATAAATCAGGAGATGAGAAAAGTGTTTTGGTTTAGAGAAAATATTAATTTTCAAGTGTTTTTGTGTTTTAATTAAAAGAAATCTTAAAGTTGATTATAACGACACCGGTTAAGATCCCACGGTTCCATCCTTCCAAGCATCGTTATTTTTATCGGATTCACTTAGTCCAAATGAATTTGCTAAACTCAACTGAATGAGTTCCACACTTTCATTTAGACCGTGGGAAATCCCGTTAGCAGCACGTAGGTTACATCATCCGAGGTATTCCTGATCATCCAACAAGACGTTTTAATTTAGTTGTAATTGTAGTTTTGTGTTCTGTTTGTGATTAAATTTTGAGTTGTTTTATATTTTGAAATGTTGTAGCTGTGAATTTTATCTTGTAATGACTTTTAATTTAGTTTTGGTTTCAGTTTTAGGGACTATCCTAAAAGTGTAGGTTTTCATGCAAGAAAAGTAAGTGCGATGCGATTAAAGAAATTGCAATAAAATAAAAGCGTACCTGGAGGGTCTTCCCGTCATCCCAAGCTGCACTTAAAACATAATTAGAATATTTTAGCAAGTTCCTAGGTAAAGCTAAGGGAAGGGTTTTGGTTTTCTACCAAGTTCCTAATCCTATAGCTAGTCATTTCCTATGACGTCTAGGTTCTTGTGTTTTGGTTTCGAGGACGATTTTCTTCATCAAAGAACAATTAATTTCGATTGTTCTTATAAACATCCTATCATATTGAGAAAGTGTTTAAGAAGAATCTTAAACATCTTTTCAATATTGCTAGAATTGTTTTAAGTCCAAATGAATTTAATCGTACAAAAGAATTAATCGTCCGGGAATTCAAGTTTTGTTATCTTGCTCAGTGAACTAGGACATTTGAATATCCTATAAGTGAAGTAACATTTCATTTAATGTTCTATTTAGGAGTTATGATAACCAAAGTTTTCGAGGGCAAATTGGTGTTCCAATGATTTGTGTTTTGATTCAATTTTAGTTAACGGGTTTAAATTTGGAATAGTTTTCAAGTTGCTTTATATTTAATTTCTTTATGTCTTAGGTGATGTTATTTAATTCACTTTAACTTTAATTTATTTTAGTTTAATTTAAATTTTAATTTAATTTATTTTAATTCAATTTAGTTTGATTTGATGTTAAATTAATTTAGTTTAATTTGATTTAATTTCCTTTAATTTAATTTAATTTGATTTAATTTTAATTTAATTTAATTTAATTTAATTTAATTTAATTTAATTTAGTTTAATTTAATTTATTTAACTTATTTAATTTATTTAATTTTTTTAATTTATTTAATTTATTTAATTTGTTTAATTTGTTTAATTTGTTCAATTTGTTTGATTTAATTTAATTTAATCTTTAATTTAATTTTATTTTTAGTTTTAATTTAATTGAAAATTTAAAAAGAGTTTAATAATTTAACTTTTTAATTTAATTTAATGATAATGTCCTTTTAACATTTTAAAACTTAAATTTAAATTATCATTTTAATTAGGAATTAAATATTATTGAGATGATTAATTTAGGGATCTTTAAATTAAGGAACAAATCTCTTCCTAATAATATCCCTATTTTAATAATTCCAATTTTATTATTCTTCAAAATTTAATCAATTATTTAATTAAGGTTTATTTCAATTATTTTCAAATTGTTTAGTAGGTTTCTACCGATTAATTATTTAAATTTCAATCATCCAAATCAAATTAAGATCAAATATTTTATTTGTTAATTTTATTAAACCTAAAGTTTTAATTAAGGGTTAAAATTTTAATTACCATTTTGCCCTTCAAGCTTAATAATTTCATAACTCACTAAATTGAGCTCAAATGAATTTTAAATTTTTATGTGACTTCACTCATATGTCAATAAAGACATGAGAGGAAAAAATGTGATTTTTCTGTATTTAATTTATTTATATAATTATTTTTGGTAGTAAATAGGGATTTCCAAGGAAAATTTAATAATATGACCAAGGGAAAGTTTCGTCCTTAAGAAAATTATGAGACATTTCTAATGACCAGAGGACCACTTGGACCAATTTTGGTGATTTTTTAAATTATATTATTTTTATTATAATTATTTTAAGTTTTGGAGTATTAATTAATTTAAAAATAAAATAAAGGTTGAAAAATAAAATTTATATTTTTCAAAAATCTCACTGATATCAAGGAAATCAGAGAACCAATTTTTGTAATTTTCTAATTTTTCTTTGATTTATCATAATTATTTTAGTGAAAATGCTAGAAAATACATTTTTTTATTTTAAAATTACCCTAGGGCTTTAAAATTTAATATCTCTTTAAATAAACCTAAGAAAAAATATGGGATTTGTTCCTAAGTGATTAAAATTCAAAATGTGACATTTTGGTGAATTTTATTATTTTTATGATTTTTATTATTTTTTAATTATTAAAATATTAAAATAATGCAAAAAATTAAATTTTTTTAGAAAATTGAAATTTTAATTTTCTTAAATTCCCCTGATATCAGAGAGGCTCCAAAACTAGTTTGGTGAATTTTTGAAAGGTATTTTGAAAGTTATGAATTTTTAAAGTTTAAAATGGTTAAGTGGCTCAATCAACCCATTTAGTAGAGCTAACTAAGTCCAATTGACTTCAAATTTTTATGGTGGGTTCCTCTGATCCTAAATGTCAGTGGAGAATTTATTTCAAGTGAATTTGATGTATGGTTAGCTCTAATTAATTAAGGATATATTTTGGGTGTTTAAGCCAATTAGGGTTATTTTAAATGAACTAATTCAAAACCTATTTTTACTAGGGTCCTCTGGTCATAAGAGACATCGCCAAATTTTTCTAGAATTTATTTCACAACATGCTAATTATTAGATTTAAAATACTCAATACAGTAACATGAATTTGAAAAATCAATAACTTCTCATAGGAATGGCCTCTGACTTTGGAAAATTCAGGGAATGTTCCCAAATTCAGAGGCTTCAAAAGCCCTATGGTCTCATGCCATGGTGAATTTTCTATATGCATAGAGAATTAAAACAATGCAGAAGGGAAATAAATCATTAAAAATAAAATACTTGATGAAATTTAATGATTTCTTTTCCACATTATTCTCCTCTGTTCACTGAGCAAGAGGGTATTTTTATTTTATTTTTCTGATTTTTCTACACAAAGTTATGATTTTTTGAAGTTTAGGGAATTAAATAAATAGAAAAATACGCTAATTTTCTATTTATCCACGCGACACCGCGTCAACCTCGGCAGCTCCGAAACGCCGCGTGGCGCTTTCCGATTCGACGCCACCATCTGACTCAGCGCTCTGGGGGCCCGCTGTGTCGTTCCATCTCCTGATCCGGCGCGATCCTGGCCGTCTATCCGCACGTGTATTAAATGAACGACATCCGTTCATCGTCCCCAAGCGTCCTCACCCGAGAGCCGTCCGTCTTCTAGGCCTAAGATCTCACTCGATACTTGACCAAATTTAACGTTCTTATGCTCTATGGATTCGTCTCGAGAGGACGAACACATCCATATGGTTTATGTGGCATGAAATTGACTCAATAAAAATGGAGAATGTTCAGAAGCTTGGGAAGAAGAGTGAGGCCATACCTTTGCTCAGAGAAGTGTGGCTTCGATCTGAGGGTTGTGTCACCTTCGATCGGATCCCGACAAGCTCCGGATGAAGTCTCCTGGTCCGCTGAATTGCCTAGGTAGGATTTCGACCACGCACCGATCACAAAGCTTGGAGGCTGGAGCAACCGGGTGGCCCGGAGATGGGGCTTTCATTGGGAAACTTCTCCTCTTGGTCCAGTGAAGGTGTAGGACCAGTCGATCTGAGGATAGGCTCACCGTGGAAAAGTGTCCTGGTTTTGGGTGAAATTTCGACTTGAGAAATTGGATTCTCGTTGGTGGGGATTAGGGCAAATTGACACTGGGGATCAACTGCTCTAAGTATGGAGAAGGGTTTGGAACAATTTTGGCAGAGTTTCGGCAAGGTTTGTGCAACTCTCCTCTCATGGCCGTGAGGGAGTCGGGTTTAAATAGAGGTGGCTGGAGAGCCTCACAGGGATGGCCAAGGGTTGGGATCAGCTGCTCTGGTCATGGGAAGAACAACAATGGTGGCCATTGGGCATGGGGTAGCTCAGCAAGGTGGAATTCCAAAGTTGGCTCACATGTGAGCTCTCGGGTGTGGTGTTTTCCGGCGACCTGGTGGCTGGCCGGCCAGGCACTGGTCACCATCGTGGTCAGTGAGGTCAGAGCTTGATTCCTGTGAGTTCAATTGATGGTTTCCATGTGTAAAGGTGGTGAATTGAAATGGAATGGGAAAGGGGTGATTTTGGCTTGGTTTAGGTCAACCCAAGTATTTGTGCTTGGTTCACCATCCAAGGCTTGACCTTGGGCCGAGGGGAATCATTTGGGTCGACTTGAATTGTGGTAGTGAAGTCCCCATCCATGGTGAGGTGGCTAAACATGGTTTAGAGTGTATCATGTTTAAGGTAAAAAGGGCTTAAAAAGGTTTAAGAAAGAGACCCTCTCTCTTACCATTAATGGTTTGGTGAGGTGGAAAGTGGATTCCATGGCTCTCATGGCTCCTATGGGGCTCATGCATGGCTTCATGGCTTGTCTTTGGCTTGGGGAAAAGCTTGGTCAATTTCATGAAAATGGATCTTAGAAATTTTGGTAATTTGATGGGAATTTGTATGAGGCTTAATTTGGAATCATTTGATGATTGATTTGAACTTAGGGATGATTTTAATTAAGGGTATGATGAGAAGAATTTATCATATGAGCTTTAGCATGAAATTTGGGCTTGTAGGAAGGTTTAAGAAGGTGGGCCTTTGGTTTGAAAATAAATTTATGGATGGGAATTTTGTAAAGGATTGGGCCAAACAAATGTTGTGTTTAGTTCATAGATGTGTCATGAGTGATTTGAAGTAAATTGGGAGTGATTTGGGTTTGAATTGGGTTGAATTTGGGCTTCTTTGGTGAATGGGCCAATATAGGTCAAATTGGGCTAACTTGGGCCAATATTGGGCTAGGGTTGAAATTGATGTAAAATAAATGTTGGGAAATGTTTATGGGAGTGTTTCCAAGAGGTTTTGGCTTTGGTTGAGTTTTGATTTTGGGGTTTGGGCTTATTTGGGTTAGGTTTGGGGTTTAGGTCAAAATTGGGCCTTTTTGATTTTTTGGGTTGAATTTGAGTGGGGTTTGGGTCCAAATTTTGGGCAAATCATGTTAGGGTTTTGTTTGTAGGGATGTTAAGGGAGTTTTGGAAAATATTTGGGGTTAATTGGAGTTGAATTGGGTGAGCTTGGGTTAGGTTTGGGTCATGGGTCCAAATTGGGCTTTAAGGCCAAAAGTGAAATTGGATCCAAATGTCAATCAAATTGGACTTGGATTTGGTCTAGATTGGTGTTGGGAATGTTGCATTGAAGTTTAGAATTGAATTGGACCAAAATTTGGGTCAATTGGGTAGGTTTGGTTTGACATTGGGTTCACTTAGGGTTAAAATGGGTCAAATTGGGGGTTTTGATAGAAGTGGAGTAAATTGACAAAATTGGCCCATGGTGTAGTTGAAAAAAATTAAATTGGGAATATTTGGGATTTTTTGGAATTTTCTGGGAATTTTCTGAATTTTTAGATTTTTTGGTCAAGAGGGGTATTTTGGGTATTTGGAGGGTATTGGGAGGTATTTTTGGAATTTTTGATATTTTTGGCTATAAATGATCAATTTAAGTAATGTGGAAATTTTTGGGATTGATTTTGAGGAATTTTGGGTGATTTGGGATTTTTTGAAAAATTTGGGTAATTTCAAGGATTTTGGGTAGGCTAGGCGGGTGTAGGGTCCCGGGGGTCAAAAATTGAAAATTTAGAAAATTGAAGATTGGGTAAATGTAAGTGGAATGAAATCATTTTGGTTGAGCCATGAAGCCATATCAAGCCCGCATGAGCCATGAAGGGACTCATTTGAGGCATTCACTATGTTGTTCCTAACCCTCTTAGCCAAGGGCTTAGTGGTTAAGGACCATCCATGTGAATCACCTACATGAGTTAGGAGGTCAAGTTGGGTATGGGTGTGGTTTTTAGGATGTGTATGAAAGTGTAGTGTATAGGTGTAGTGTGTGTGTAAGTCAGCCCTTCACCAGACCAGGCCACCCAGGGCAGTCCTAAGGCCAAAGAGTCCTATAGGAACTCATCCTTTAAACTTCCACATTTAATTTCAACCCTCTAGGTGATTAGGGGTCTACAGTCAAGTTTGTGGAGTTTGCAGGGAGTTAAGAAGTGGTTTGAATTTCTAAGTGGTGGGTCCCAATTTTAGTCCTCTAAGATAGTAAAAGGAAAAGCCTAAGGCTAGATCCTAAGTACTAAAAAGAAGAAGAGAAGACCTCATCAAAAATGAGGTCAACACATCCTAATCTCAGTGTCCACTAATCTCTCATTCTTTCCGAGAAACTTTTTCGCATTCTATTCTCCGACATGGGTATATGTCCGACAAGGCATCTTGTCCACTAATCTCGCACTCTTTCTGAGAAACTTTTTCGTATTCTAATCTTCTGACATGGGTATAAGACCAACAAGGCATCCTAATATCAGTGTCCACTAATCTCGCATTCTTTCCGAGAAACATTTCCGCATTCTAATCCTCCGACTTGGGTATAAGACCGACAAGGCATCTTATCTCGGTGTCCACTACTCTCGCATTCTTTCTGAGAAACTTTTCCACATTCTAATCCTCAGACTTGAGTATAAGACGATGTGGTATCCTAATCTTGGTGTCCGCTAATCCCGCAACCTTACGAGAAACTTTTTCGCATTCTAATTCTCTGAATTGGGTATAAGACCGACAACACATCCTGATCTCAGTGTCCGTCAAATTCTCACTCTTCCGAGAAACTTTTCCGCACTCCTAAAATTTCGAGGTCGGTACCTAACTTCCTACTCTCTTCCGAGACCGGTACCTAACTTCTAGTTCTCACCCATTTCGAGGTCGGTACCTAAATTACAACTCTCTTCCGAGATTGGTACGTAACTTCCAGTTCTCACCCATTTCCAGGTCGGTACCTAACTTCCGACTCTCTTCCAAGACTGGTACCTAACTTCTTGTTCTCACACTTTTTGAAGTCGGTACCTAACTTCCAACTCTCTTTCGAGACTGGTACCTAACTTCCAGTTCTTACCCTTTTCGAGGTCGGTATCTAACTTCCGACTCTCTTTCAAGGCTGGTACCTAACTTCCAGCTCTCATTTCAAAGTCAGTACCTAAATTCTAATTCTCATCTTTCTCGATCGGTACTTAAATTTTGATTCTATCTTCGAGGCTGGTACCTAAATTCCAGTTCTATTTGCAATCCTGAGGTTGGAACCTAGATTCCAATTCTCATCTTAAATCCAAAATTTCTGTGAAATACATCCTGAAATCAGTCTCAAATCAAATTTCAACCAAAATGGAAACTCAAATCGAAATTCAAAAATCAAACTTAAAAATTGAAATAAAATGAAATGAATCTAAAATCCAATCTCTTGAAATCTTGTGATTTTAAATTCACCTCCTTTTCCCCCAGTGAGAGTTATGGAATCTTCAATCTTGGAGATTTTCCTGATACTCCCCAGTGGAAAATTTCTACACTTTGTTCTAAGTGTATCACTTAGACGTATGTGTTAGTTTTGTTGATCTCTTCGGTCAACGCCAATACACGTGGTGTGCTTGGTTAGCACACCACACCTATTGAGGTCCATTTGTTGACCTCATTTTTGGTCAGGTCTTTTCTCTTCTTAGTGCTTAAGATCTAGGCATAGGTTTTCCATTTGACTATCCTAGAGGACTAGAAATGGAACCCACCACTTAGAAATTGAAACACTTCTTAACTCTTCTTGAACCACACAGATGACCATAAACCTCCAAGCCACTTGGAAGGTTAAAAGTCAAATGTGGAGGTTCAAAGATGTGTTTCTATAGGATGGTCAAGCCTTAAGACAACCCTGGGTGGCCTGGTTTTGGTGAGGATCAACTTACACACACCACACTTCCACACACATTGCAAATCATAACACTACTCTTACCCAACTTGACTTCCAGACTCATGTAGGAAAATCATATGGATGGACCTCAATCCCTAAGCCCTTGGCTAAGAGGGTTAGAAACAACATATTGAGTACCTAAAATGAATCCTCTCATGGCTCTTGTAAGCTTAATATGGCTTCATGGCTCAACCAAAATGGTTTCATCCTACTCACATCTAATTATTCTTCATTTTTCTCAAATTTCAATTTTTGACCCTCGGGGGCCTAAACCCAACAAACCTACCAAATACCCTTGAAATTGCTCAAAATTCTCAAAAAATGCCCAAATTACCAAAATTCCTCAAAATCAATCCTAAACACTCCCAACCACTCAAATTAATCATCGATGGCCAAATATAGCAAACTTTCCAAAAATCCCCCCCAATACCCTCCAAATACCCAAAATACCCTTTTTGGCCCAAAAATCCAAGAATTCCAAAAATTTCCAGAAAATTCCAAAAAATCCTACATATTCTCAATTTTATTTTGTTTAGCTACCACATACCCCAATTTTATTAATTTAACCCAATTTGATCAAAAGTACCAAATTAGTCCTTAAGGCCCAAAATTGACAAAGTGACCTAATCCATCCCAAATTCAACCCAAATGTCATCCAATTTTCCCCAAATTTGTTTTGAAAACTTCCTAAAATCCCCACAAACAAAACACTAACTTAATTTACCCAATATTTGGATCCAAACTCCACGCAAGCCTAACTCAAACTAAAATTTCCCAGATTGGCCTAAACCAATCATGAAACTAAACAAGCCCAAATCCCAAGATCAAGACCCAACCAAAATTGAAAACTCTTTTTCATACCTCCATAAAAATTTTTAACATTAATTTTACATTAAACCAAACATTAGCCAAACTTTAGCCCAAGTTAGCCCAATTTGACCCACTTTGGTCCCATTACTAAAAGACCCAAATTAAACCCAATTCAACTTCAAATTACCCCGAACTTGTTCCAAACCATTCATGGCACATTCCTAAACCAAATGAAATATTTATTTGGCTCAACATTTTGCTAAATTTTCATCCAAAATTTTATTTTGAAACCTAAAAGCCCATTTTCCTAAAACATTTAAAAGCCCATTTTCATTAAACTTAAAAAGCCCAAAATTGGCCTTAAGGCCCACATGACATTTTCTTCTCATCTTCCATTTAATAAAATCACCCCTAAGTTTCAAAGTCATCATTAAACCATGCTAAATAAATCCTCATGCCAATTTATCCCTAAAATGTCAAAATTCCTAAAACCATTTTCCATGAAATTGACCAAGCTTTGCTCCAAGCAACGTGGAGCCATGTAGCCATGGGTAAACCATATGCAAGCCATAGGAGACACTTTCCACCTCACCAAGCCATTAATGGCAAAAGGAGGAGGATTTTTCTTAATCCTTCACTAATTTTTTTAACCCCATTCATGTCATACTCTAATCCAAGTTAGCCACCTCACCATGGATGGAGACACCACCTTCTCTTGGCTGAACCCACTGATTTCCCTCAGCCCAAAATCAGGCCTTGGGGAGGTGCACCAAGCCTATTTCCATGGATTGACCCAAACCAAGCTCAAAATACACCCTTCCTCATTTCATTTTAATCAAACCTCTTTAAACATGTCCAAAGCCAATTGAGCTCACAAACCTCAAGCCTTAACCTCACTGACCATGAGGATGACTTGACCCTGGCCGGAACACCACCCCAGTAGCCAGAAACCACCAAGCCGAGAGCTCCATGTGAGCCAAAAAAATTCAAAACTCCCTTGCTGAGTTGTCCCATAGCCAGTGGACACCATGACCCTTCTTCCCTTGACCTAAGCAGCTGATCCCAGCCCCTGGCCTGCCCTGAGAAGTTCCGCAGCCATGGCTATTTAAACTCACCACCCCACGGCCAAAAGAGGGTGATTAACAAAAACCTTGCCAAAACTCTGCCAACATTACTCCACACTCTTCTCCTAACATAGAGAAGTTGATCCCTACTGTTTTCCTGCCCTAATTCCTACTGGTTGAGCTCAATTTCAATGCTCAATCTCAGGCTTGAAACTAGGACATCTCTGAAACTTCCACCAAAATCAAATTATACTCACCCACACCTTCACCAGACCAAGAGAAGAAGTTCCCCAGTGGAAGCCCCCTCACCAGGCCACCCATTTGTGTTAGAGACCAAAGCTTGAAATTGGGCTTGGTGGAAATCATACCTAGGCATTTCACCACAGCTCCAGGCTTCATCCTTAGTTTCCTTGGACTCCAACGAACATGCCAAGCCCCTTTGATTGAAGCTTCACTTCTCAGAGCCAAGGACCTCTTCTTCCTCCCGAGCTTTTATGAATTCTCCATTTTGTTTGGTTTGATTTCAATGCATCATAACCGTATGGATATGTTCGTCTAGTCTAG
This sequence comes from Papilionanthe hookeriana x Papilionanthe teres, assembly GCA_022702705.1. Lineage (NCBI taxonomy): Eukaryota > Viridiplantae > Streptophyta > Magnoliopsida > Asparagales > Orchidaceae > Papilionanthe > Papilionanthe hookeriana x Papilionanthe teres. The sequence goes on from CM040423.1 coordinate 136,554,164, forward strand.
ACGCTTCGATAGAGACCAACCACACATGCTTTGATTGATTATCGAGTGAGATCTTAGGTGTAGAAGGTGGACGGTTCTCGGGTTAGGACGCCTAGGGACGATGAACGGATGCCGTCCATTTCCACGTGTATTGGTTGGACGGCTAGGATCCCGTCGAATGGAGGCATGAAACGGAATCGCGGGACACGTGGTTGCTGAGTTGGTTGGCAGTGCCAAATCAAATTGCGCCTCATGTGCTTTCAACCTGGACGAGAATGACGCAGTGCTGACTGGTTTAAGTAGATAAATAGGATTTTCTGAATTTATTAAATAACCAGAACTTCAAAAATTCATATCTTTGCATAGAAAAATCATAAAAATAAACAAAAAAAACCCTCTTGCTCAGTGAACAGAGTAGAATAATGTGGAAAAAGAATTAATTTAATTTGTTGAGTGTATGCTTTTTAATGATTTAAATACCCCATGTGGTGTTTTAAGTCTCCATTTGCATACACAATTCATCATGGCATGAGACCATAGGGCTTTTGTAGCCTCTGTTCTTGGGAACATTGTCTGAATTTTCCAAGGCCAGATGCCATCTCTATGGAAAGTTATCTAATTTTCAAGTTTTTGTGTCTGTTTTGGTATTTTAATTCTAATAATTAGCATGTTGCTTACAAAATTCTAGGAAAATTAGGGGAGGTATCTTTTAATTAGAGGACCCTAGGAAAATTATGGTTTGATTTAATTCCTTAAAAATAACCCTAATTAGTCCAAACACTTAAAATTTAATTTTAATTAATTAAGAGTAACAACACATCAAAATCACTCGAAAACAATTCTCCACTAATACATAGGATACAGAGAACCTCGCATAAAAATTTGAAGTCAATTGAAAATGATATAACCCACTAAATGAATTATTTATGTTGCATGGCCATTTCTAAACTTTAAAAATTCATAAAACCCAAAATACACTTCAAAAACTCACCAAACTGGTTTTGTGGGCTCTCTGATATCAGAGGAGTCTATGAAATTAAAATTAGAATTTTTTAAAAACTTTCATTTTTTAACCCTATTCATAATATTTCAATAATTAAAAAATTAAAAAAAATCACAAAAATATTAAAAATCGCAAACAAGTCATATTTTGTTCCCTAATCACTTAGGAACTAACCAAATATTCTTCCTAAGTCTATAGGTAAAGATATTGAATTTTAAAAGCTTAATGTAATTTTTAATGTTAAAAAAATGAATTTTCAAACCTTTCCACTAAAATAATTCTAATAAATAAAAAAAATAGAAATTTATAAAATTTGGTTTTTTAACTTTCTTGAGGTCAGAGGGATTTGAGAAAAATATAAAATATATTTTTCAACTTTAATTTTATTTTATAATTAATTAGTACCCCAAAGATTAAAAAAATTATAATAAATAAAATATAATCCAAAAAATCACCAAAATTGTTCCAAGTGGTCCTCTAGTCAGTAGGAACATCCCATATTTTTCCTAAGGACAGAAACCTTACCTTGGTCATGTTGTTGAATTTTCATTGAAAACACTTATTTTTCAAAAAAATAATTATGTAAATTAAATTAAAAATGGAAAAATCACATTTTCTCCTCTAATGTCTTAATTGACATGTGAGTAAGGTGACATAAAAATTTCAAATTCATTTGAACTCAATTTAGTGAGTTATGAAGTGAATATGCTTAAAAGGGCATAAAAGTAATTAAGGATTTTAACCCTAAGTAATACTTTACGGCTAATCAAAGGGAGGGTAAAATATTTGATCTTAATTTTCTCTTGGATGATTGAAACCTATGGAATTAAAAGGTAGAAACCCATTAATCACTTTTAATACATCAAAATAAAACCTTAATTAATTAAATCATTTAAATTTTGGAAAAATAAATTAAAATTTGGATTGTTAAGGTTAGGGATATTACTTAAGAAGATATCAATTCTTTAATCTAAAATCCCTAAATAGATCAATTCAATAATACTCAACTCTTAATTAATTCTAAAGAGTGATAATTGAAATTAAGAAAAAAAAGAGAAATAATCCTTAATTAAATTAAAGCCTAAAACATTAAATGACTTAATAATCAAACTAAAATAAATCTAAAACATCAAAACTAATATGAAATCACTTGGAAACAAACTTAAAACAAATTTGAAACATAAAAATTAATCTAAAAACATATAATAATAAAAGGAAAATGTGAAAACAAAACCAATGTAAATTAACCTAAAGTACAATGATTAATTTAAACCAAGTTTGAGTCATTAAAATTTAATAAAATTAAATAATCTAAACACCTCTTTCAACTTAAATAATTTGAAACATCAAAGATTAATCTAGAACAATTCATGACTAAAAAATCATAAATTAAAAATTAAATCAATTTAAGACATTAAAATTAATTTAAAACATTAAGATCATTTAAAATATGAAAGTTTAATTGAATTAAACAACTTGAATACTATTCCAACTTAAAATGTTATAAAACACCTAAAAAGGTCGAATAAAATTTTATAATTAAATCAAAACCATATTTAAATCTCCAACTTAAATTTCAATTAAGAATGACTAAATACTTTGATGAACTAATTTTCCCCTGAAGACTTTCACCTTCATAACTCTCAAATGGAGTGTCAAGTGAAATGTCACTTTACTCATCAGTGAAATTCATTTGGACTCGAAACAATCTCAGAAGTATTAAAAGGATGTCCAAGATTCGTCTTAAGCACTTTCTCATTATGTTGGGATGTTTTAAAAGAACAATTGAATTTAATTGATCTTTGGTGAAGAAAATCATCCTTAACAAATCACAAGAACCTAGACGTCATAAGAGTCGACTAGCAACTGGATTAGAATTCTGATAGACAACCAGATCCTTCCCTTAGCTTTATCTAGGTACTTGTTACAAATAATTAAATGCTCTGACATGTGTTTTAAGTGCAGCCGGGAATGACGAGAAGACCATCCAGGTGCGCTTTTATTTTATTGTGATTTATTTACCTGCACTGAACTTTACTTCTCCTGCATGTTAAACAAGAATGTCACAGATCCATGAAAAAATACCTATTTTTATGCCTTGATTTTTATTAAATTTTTAAGGATATTATGCTTTAATGAAAGGTATTTTTGTGTTTTTGGATATACGTGATCCAAAAATGTTCAAGAAGGAAAAAGGAGCAAAAGGAGCAAAAGGAGCAAAAATGGAGCCAAAATGCAAAATTGCCAAAATAATGGGTCTGGTGCCTAGGCACCAGAATCCGGCACCTAGGCGCCAGAATCCAGCGCCTAAGCGCCATTCTCAATACCAAAATAGTTACAATTTTGTTACTACTTTGGGTAGTTATTTTGACGGTTAGAGCGGTTATTGGACTTTCTAGAAGATTAGCAGTTATTCCTGGATTATAGGACATGTGATACATTATAGTTAGACGCTTAGAAACGGTTTGGATCGCGAAGAGGTGTGATCCAAAGTTAAGAGGTCCAAAGAACTGGACGCGAAGTTCGGTGCCTAGGCTCCAGAATCCGGAGCCTCGGCGCCAGACACGGTTTCTATAAGATTTATTGAACTTGGACACATTTTGAAGAGATGCTTTAGGCAACCCTTGAAGCCTATAAATAGGAGGCCATTTCTACAGAAAAAGAGCCCCCCAATTAGAGAGATAATTTTAAATATTGTGCCACACATTTAGTTTACTTTCTTTCATAAATTAGTGAGTTTACTTAATTTAGAGTTTGTATTGAGAGTTTGGAAGAGTTGGTGTTTTTGAAGTCTATTTAGCTTTGGAGTCAGAAGAAATCAGAGGTTCAGTTGGAGAAACACTTGAGATAAGTATTTGTAATTTGATTCAAAGTTTTAATTATATGTTTTGTTATTTAAATTCAATGTGTTCTGAGTAGTTACTATACTTTCTCCTTTCAATTATGAAAAGTTAAATAATATAATATAAAATTCGTTGGAGAATTAAAAAAACTAAATATGTTTAAATATTGTGATGATATTAATACTGAATCTTAATTTACTATTTAACTTGGCCATTTAAGTTGTTAAAATCTGTTGAAGAATTTTGAGATCTAGAAGGAGATGAATTCTTAACTAGTAGATATCACATGAATCCTTGGGTAGTCAAAGGCATTGTGCAGGTTATTCAAGGTGAAGTGAAAATAAATAGGAAAATAGTATTCAATGGGAATAGAATTAACAAGTTTTTAGAGTGACAGACTAAATTCTTTTAATTTGGTTTATAGAAAAGGAAAGGGTCACTACTAGGGCTGACCACAGCCACCCTTGGACATCTAGTAGTGTGAGCCTAGATTAGCCCATTCTACTAACAATACATCCAGACCTGATCTATAGATTAGCCAATGTTCTTTATACTATCGAGCAAAGGTAGATAATATGAATGCTTCTATTTGGCACAATACCATAAATTTATATTCTCCATGAATATTACATTATCTAAAAAGTCTTGGATTGATTAAAAGGAAGAAAGTTGTTTGCTTATTATTATTTACATTACTAATTATTTTAGTACTGCTTTATTTCTGCATTTAGTAAATTAAATATTAAATTTGTAACTTTAAAAGAAATACATAACAATAAAATTAAAATATTTAAAAATCTAAAAATCTCCTCGTGTGATCGATACTGGGGTCTTTATTTAAAGCAGGGAGTTAAGAAGTGGTTTGAATTTCTAAGTGGTGGTGGTGGGTCCCAATTCTAATCCTCTAGGATAGTCAAAGAAAAAGCCTAAGGCTAGATCCTAAGTACTAAAGAGAGAAGAGAAGACCTCATCAAAAATGAGGTCAACATATATCACATAACAACTCTGCTAATATTGAAGATTCTCAAACTATTGAAACTTTACAAGCTATTGCTAGTAAAATTAACCCTTATTCAAATTATTACAATCCTGGATGGAAAAATCACCCTAATTTTAACTGGAATAATTCACAACAACAATGGGGTAATAATCAATCTCATCCAACTGGAAATTGGAACAATCAAGTAAATTCAAACTATAAACCTACTAGATTTAATAATCAACAGAAAAAGTTATCTATAGAAGAACTAATTTTACAACTGAGTAATCAGTTACAAAATCAAACACTGCTATTCGTAATATTGAGAATCAAATGGGACAAATTGCTAATTTAATTAATTACAGACATGCAGGAACACTTCCTAGTAATGTTGAAATCAATCCAAAAGAAGCTGGAAAAGAACATGAACATGCTAAAGCTGTACAACTTAGAAGTGGAAAGGAATTAAAAGAAAGAATTCAGGATGAAATTGAAAATGAGATCGAGGTCAAGAGATCGAAAAACCTAAAGAAACTCCTTCGCTAGTAAAGATCGATCGTTATTCCTATTAACGAGGAAGTTGAAAAACCACCACCACATTTTCCTCAAAGACTAAAACAACAGAAGCTTGATCATCAATTTTCTAAGTTCTTTGAAATTTTTAAGGAACATACCATTAACATACCTTTTGCTGAAGCTTTGGAACAGATGCTAACTTATGCAAAGTTTATGAAGGATAAAGCTTTGAAACTATTGAATTAAGTGAAGAATGTAGTGCAATAATTCAAAAGAAATTACCTCAGAAACTTAATGTTCCTGGAAGTTTCACTATACCTTGTGCTATTGAAGAAAAGTTTTATGGAAAAGCTTTATGTGATTTAGGAGCAAGTATTAATCTCATGCCATTTTCTATTTTTTGAAGGTTGAATTTAGGAGAGATTTCTCCCTCCACTGTAACCCTTCAGTTAGCTGATAGATTTATCACTTACCCTAAAGGAGTTATAGAGGATGTTCTTGTAAAAGTGGATAAATTTATTTTCCCTGTGGATTTCATTGTACTTGATATGGAAGAAGATAAAGAAATACCTATTATTTTAAGATGACCTTTTCTAGCTACCAGACGGGCTATGATTGATGTGCAAAAAAGAGAATTAACTATGAGAGTTAATGATCAAGAGATTAAATTCAATGTCCTTAAATCAATGAACTACCCTGACAAAGAAAAATGTTATCGAATGGATATTATTGATTATACAATTGAAAAACATTATCAAGAAAAATGTAGTCATTTCTGAAGAAAAAATTGAATTATTACTAACGAAAATGAAGAATTAAAAGAACAAGAATTATCTAAAGAAACTCATTATATTAAAGATAACAGGGAAATTTTTGACACAACTCAAAATGATATACTTTTACCCTCGATTAAAAAATCCCTTGAACTAGAATTAAAAATGTTACCTGCACATTTGAAGTATGCTTTTCTTGGAAATTCATTAACTTTGCCTGTTATTATTACTTCTAAACCAAGCTTAGATCAAGAAGAAAAATTAATAGAAGTGTTAAAGAATTATAAGAAAGCTTTTGGTTGGACTATTGCTGATATAAGAGGAATAAGCCCTTCCATCTGTATGCATAGGATTTTAATGAAAGAAGATTTTAAACCTACTATTGAACCTCAAAGAAGATTAAATCCTATCATGAAAGATGTTGTTAAAAAAGAAATTTTAAAATGGTTAGATGCTAGAATTATTTATCATATTTCTGATAGTTAATGGGTGAGTCATATTCATTGTGTTCCAAAGAAAGGAGGAGTAACTGTCATTGTCAATAATAAAAATGAACTAATTCCTACAAGACAATTTACTGGATGGCGAATTTGCATTGATTATCGGAAATTAAATAATGCCACAAGAAAGGATCATTTTCCTTTACCTTTCTTGGATTACATGCTTGATAAATTAGTTGAACACTCATATTTCTATTTCCTGGATGGATATTCTGGTTATCATCAATTACCTGTCGCTCCGGAGGACCAAGATAAAACAACATTTACAAGTCCTTATGGAACATTTGTGTTTAGAAGAATGCCTTTCGGTTTATGTAATGCACCTGCAACTTTTCAAAGATGTATGATGTCAATATTTTGTGATTTGATTGACAAAGCAATTGAAATATTTATGGACAATTTTTCAGTTTTTGGAACTTCTTTTGAATCTTGTTGGAAAATATTTCCAAAGTTCTGAAAAGATGTGAAGAAACAAACTTATTTCTTAACTGGGAAAAATGTCAATTTATGGTCACAGAAGGCATTGTACTTGGTCACAAAATTTCACAAAAAGGGATGGAAGTTGATCAAGTGAAAGTGAAAATTATTGCTGAACTGCAACCATCTACTACTGTTACTGATATGAGAAGTTTTCTGGGACATGCTGGATTCTATAGAAGATATATAAATGATTTTTCTAAAATTGCTAAACCACTTTGTCATTTATTGGAAAAGAAGCTAAATTTGAATTTAATGAAGACTGTTTTAATGCTTTCAATATTTTAAAAGAAAAATTAATAACTGCACCTATAATTATTGCAACTAATTGGAATAAACCTTTTGAATTAATGTACGATGCAAGTGATTTTGCAATTCCAGCTATATTGGTACAAAAATAAGAGAAAATTTTCAAAGTTATATATTATGCTAGTAGAACTCTTACTGAAACTCAAAGAAACTACACCACTACTGAGAAAGAGCTTTTAGCTATAGTCTATGCCTTTGATAAATTTAGAGCTTATCTTCTTGGTGCCAAATGCATAGTTCATACTGATTATTCCGCTATTAAATATTTAATGTCAAAAAAACATGCTAAACCTAGATTGATAAGATGGGTTTTACTTCTACAAGAATTTGATTTTCAAATAATGGATAGAAAAGGAATTGATAACCAAATTACTGATCATTTATCTAGAATTAAAAATGATATTATTATTGAAGAAAAGATAGATGAGAAATTTCATGATGAACATTTATATGTTTTTCAAGGATGTCAAACACCTTGGTATGCGGATATAGTTAACTATTTAGTTAACAATATTCTACCTTATGGATTGAATAACAAATATATTAAAAAATTTAAAAATGATGCTAAATCTTATATTTGAGAAGAACCTCATTTATATAAATTGGGAAGAGATTCTGTAATTCGAAGATGTGTACCTTTTGAAGAAACTTTTGCTATTATTCAAAAATGTCATGATTCTGAATTTAGAGGACACTTTGGAGGATAAAACTGCATTTAAAATTTTAAATTCAAGATTTTATTAGCCTACCTTGTTCAAAGATGTGAGACATTATGTGAAAAAATGTGATCTACGTCAAAGGATGGGAAATATATGTAGGAAAGATGAAATGCATTTAAACTATATATTGGAAGTTGAAATTTTTGATATATGGGGTTTAGACTTTATGGGACCATTTGTACCATCTTCTGGAAAGATTTATATTTTATTAGTAGTTGATTATGTTTCAAAGTGGATTGAAGCTGTAGCTTTACCTAACTGTGATTCAAAAAATGTTTTGAAATTGTTAAAGAAAATGATTTTTACTAGATTTGGAATGCCTACGGTAATTATCACAGATTGTGGAAGTCATTTCAGAAATATAAGAATTTAATCATTACTGAAAAATTTGGAATCAAACACAGAATTGCAACTGCTTATCAGCCACAAACAAGTGGAATGACTGAAGTATCAAATATAGAAATTAAAAGAATTTTAGAGAAAACTGTTAATCCTAAAAGAACCTTATTGGGTTGATAAACTTGATTCTGCATTATGGGCTTATAGAACAGCTTATAAGACACTAATCGGAATGTCACCTTACAGGTTAGTTTATGGTAAACATTGTCACTTACCTGTTGAACTTGAACATAAAGCTTATTCGGCGATAAAGGAGTTTAATTTTGATTTGAATACTGCAGGAGAAAAATGATTATTACAATTAAATGAGACGAATGAAATAAGAAATGAGTCATATGAAAATGCAAAGATTTATAAAGAGAAAATGAAGATATTACATGATAAAAAGATTTCAAGAAAGATATTTGAGCCTGGACAAGAAGTATTATTATTTAATACTCGTTTGAGGCTTTTTCCTGAAAAATTAAGATCTAAATGGATGGGACCATATATAATTGAGAAAGTATACCATTATGGAGCTGTGGATATTAAATACCCCAAAACGGGAAAAATATTTAAAGTTAATGGATTAAGACTGAAGCCTTATTTGGGAGACATAAAAATGATTTATAAGAGGCTTATGAGTTAAGTCAACCTGATTAAAGACTTAATTAGGTCGGGCTGACGAAGTTAAACCAAGCTCTTCGTGGGAGGCAACCCATAGTTTTTTTTTGGTGTTTTTACATTTTTAATGTAAGGTTATGCCTTGGTCTTTACTAATTTTATATAACTTTAGAAAATTGGATGCTAACAAGTCTTTATTGACTTAAACTAAAGATTATCTCGAAGTATATAAAGTATGAACTTTGGATCACTCCAATTTGTATGTGAGTAAAAAGGAGATCAAGTTAACCTTCAGTATGATTGTTTATAATTTGAGTTAATTTTAATTACTGAGTCTATATTGATCTTAACATTCTAATTTACCTATTTTAAAGATTGAAACTTTGAAATTTGACGTTAGGCGAAACGGATTTGAACATGGTTCCAGCACCTAGGTGTCAGAATCCAGCGCCTAAGCGCCAGAGTAGACTGTGTATCGATGGGTCCGGAACCTAGGTGCTAGATTTAGCGCTTAAGCGCCACAGTTACTGGGTCGTGTAGAAACCGAAAATTTTCAGTTTTTCACATGATTTTCTCTTATAAACTACCCCATCTTCATTCCCAATCCCTAAGAAACCAAAGATACAAACTTTACACTTCATTCTTGAGGAGATAAGAGAAGACTTTGAAGAAATGGAGAGAAGAAATCATAGAGAAGAGGCTAGAGATAAGAGTTCAAAGGATCCTCAACGTTTCTTCAATGGTTTTATTGCTGTAAATTTGGAGAAGTTTTAGAGTCGCCTAGATAAGTTTGAAACGGAATTCAAAACTATTGGAGATCGCCTCCATGAGAAGTATCATCAAATCGAGCATCTGGAATGGCAGGCAAAGCTTCAATTCGATCATCTAGCGGCCTATCAAGATGCTCAAGTGGAGATGTATGCGAAGAACAAATGGATTGACGAGAAAATGGCTACGGATTTTCTAAGGGCGTTAGTGTTCTTCCCATGTAGGCCGTGTAATCTTCATTGAGATGAGAATGGAAATTTCAAATTTAAAGATTAGATAGTAAATGTGATTAGATCAAGACTTTATCTAGTGTGTCGTTGCATCGATTTGGTAAATCGAAAGTGTTGTTTATGTGTTTGTTTTATTGTTCAATGTGTGTTGTATTTGCTTTGAAATTGTGTTGTTTGATTGTTTGTTAAAACTTGAATCTTATTATTATACTTATATGTAATGTATTGAGCCCGAAATTGAAGATTATGAATGGAATTAGAAGAGTTTGACTTAAACTAGTGTTGGATTGGTGGATTTAATTTATAATTTTTAAAATTTTTTTGGAAAATATTTTGGAAGTTGGAAACTGAAGCAATACTCTTATATGAGTAATTTAAAGTTGAAGTTCTAAGTTTTGGTGGAAAATTAAATTTTTAAAATAATTTTTGTGAAAGGCGAGTCTGGCGCCTAAACACCAGAGGTCGGCACCTAGGCACCGATTCGGCCTGCTAAATCAAAAATCAAGAATTAAACCCCCATTAGCCATTGCTGACGCCTAAGCTTCATCCCCTTCCTCTTTTTCGCGAAAACCTACCCCTTAGATCCATCTAGAGGACAAATCTTCAAGTTTTTGAACCTGAAATCACTCGATTTCTTCATCTTGAGGTTAGATCTACCTTCTAATCCATTTATTTTTTATTTCTACCATGGATTTTCCTATTTTTGCTAAAAACCAAAATTTTGGAGAAAAATTTTGATTTTTAGAAAATTTTCCAGGGATTTTTAAACTCATTTTAAGTTTCTCAAGCTTAAAAGAGTTTAGATTATTTGATTCCTTAATTTATTTGTGTTTCCTTTCATGTTTAGATGGCCCCTAAATCTAAGCGAGGAAAAGAATGAGAAAATTTCGATCGCAGCAAATTCTCTACTGATGCAACACACTTTCATTACCACGAATTTGTGTCATCGAGGAAATTTATCTCAGAAGGTAGTTTTTAAAATCATGAAGACATGATCGAGAACACGTTTGTTGCACACAACTGGTAGCGATTCTATTATTTCACTGTCGTTGCTGTTATTCCTGTTGTACGAGAGTTTTATGCCAACTTTATGGATGCGGAAGACTATGAAGTCTTCGTTAGAGGTGTCGGAGTGGGATTCACTCCGGAACGGATCAACATTTTCTACGGCCTACCACCTACCATCGAGTGCTACTATTTTGGTCTATCTCCATCAGAAGGTGATCTGGAGATCATCATTGCATATCTGACTGAAGGAACTGGAGCTTGGAAGATCCAGAACGACTAAAAAGTAAACTTTAAATCTTCTAAGCTGAATGTTATTTCAAAGGCTTGACACTATTTTATTTCTGCTAGACTACTTCCTTCCAACCACCTGAGTGAATTTATCAGAGATAGAGCTATCCTAAACTACTGTATTTAGGAAAGGAAGCTGATAGATGTTGGCAGCATTTTTTATGATTCTGTGGAGTCAATTACACGATCCAACAGTTCTGTGGGATTAGGATTCCCATCTTTGATATATTTTTTATGTGTGAACAATGGAGTTATTGCTGGTATTTCTGAGGAGAGGCTGAAGACTACAAAGCCTATTAGGCAGGAGAGTGTTAGTATTTATGATCATCTTCACGGGAGGAGATCTAATACTCCTTCTACTTCTATACCTGCTCCAGGTAGAGCTGCTACTTCTAGACCTTCTACTTCTGCTACACCACCACTTAGTTTTTGGGAGACTATGGATGAGAGGTATTCAGAGCAGCAGAATACGTTACTCTTAGCTAATTTTTGCATAGATGAGATCGATGCGAAATTTGATCATCTTGCTAATTTTACCCTTAGGAAGAGTAATTATGATGCTGAGTATGATGAAGCTCTTGTTAGATTCCTAAAGGGAGAACAGTGATGATGATGATGATGAGGAGACTGCGAGTGATGATTAGATTGTCGAGATTATGTTCTTGTTTTATTTATCTGTGTGTTAAACTTAGTAGTATGATTGGTTTATGAATGTTTGATGTTCTGTTAATGTTAGTTGTATTGACGATTGTCCTACTATTTAGTTATTGATGATGTTATTTTTCAGTTATTGTGATTAGTATAGTCATTTAATTTAGCAACTGATATAAAAGTTGAACCTGATTACTTTTCTATATGCTTCATTATTTAAGTGATATTTTTAAAAAGCATGTGTAAATTTTTTTCTTTGTAGAATGATTTTACATACTTATAAAATTCCTTTTTAAATTATGTCTTTCTTTCTCTTCTACATTAGAATTTTTCATGATATACCAAAACTTAAGTTTGGGGGAAGGGAAAATACATGCAAATTTAAATTATATTTGTCCTTAAATGCTAATATTTTCTTTAAAAAAAATATATATTAATATAACATAAGGAATGAAGAATCTTTTTAAGATCACTTAAATTTAATAGAATTAACCAAAATTTTAATAACTTTGATTGATTTTAAGAATAGAATTATTCAACCTAAAGAATTTTTTCTATTCATGGTAGAGATAATTGAATTTTAGAAGTATTAAGAAATCAAGAATTATAACTTGAAAAGAAACGATTGAAAGTATTTTTGAAAACTATTCATGTTATAGTGATTAAATGAAGATGTATAAGTTTGTAAATATAAGTTAAGGATAGTGAAGTTCAAAATCATTAATAGGCTATACAGATACAGTAATTCTCACTGAAAAAAAAGAGGAGAAGCTTGAGGAGATGCCTAATCAAAACTTGGCTTCACTTGAATTATCTTATAAGAAGAAAACTAATTACATATTTTACTTAATTTTTATGCATGCATCATTATTAGACAAGATTTTCATGAAGATCTTTTTTCTTGTAAATAATTTATGTGATCTTAATATAATAAATTACAATTATTTTCGAAATTAATGAAAAATTTTTGAAGTCTTAAGATTTGGTAATTAAATATTCTTTAAATTCTTAAAATTAAACTTAGTTAATGAAATTTGGTTAATGATTTACTAAAGCCTTTATAAAATCAAAAATTACAATAAAACTTAAATATTTACCTTTTATTCCATTTAGTAAATTAAATATTAAATTTGTAACTTTAAAAGAAATACATAAAAATAAAATTAAAATATTTAAAAAACTATAAACCTCCTCGTGGGATCGATACTGGGGACTTTATTTAAAGCCCTATATTAATTACTTGAAACGATACTTATACTTGTGTAGTACCTCTAGTGTGTAAAATATTTTCCATAAAATTATATTTATATACACTAGCCACTTTTATTATTTAGGTCAAAGTATTGGCTATAACATATTTTTGAAAGCATAAATTACTGCATTATTTGCGGTCGGGTCAGTCACCCTGCATCAAAACTGAAACTTTTAGGATAGCCACAATACTGAAACTCCAAACTAAATTAAAAGTCACGACAAGATAAAATTTACCACCACAACATTAAAAATATAAAACAACTCAAAATCTAATCACAAACAGAACAAGAAAACTACAACTACAACTAAATTAAAATGTCTCGTTGGATGATCAGGAATCCCTCAGATGATGTAACCCACGTGTTGCTAACGAGATTTCCCACGGTCTAAATAAAAGTGTGGAACTCATTCAGTTGAGTTTAGCAAATTCATTTGGACTAAGTGAATCTGATGAATATAGCGGTGCGGGAATGACGGAACAGTGGGATCTTAATCGGTCCTGCTTAATCAACATTAAGATTTGTTTTAATTAAAGCAATAAGACATATAAACCTTAAGACTTTTCTAAACCAAAATAATTCTCTCATCTCTTGATTGCTACTTCTAAAACTAAACATCTGCAACAACAAGGAGCCTGGAGCACAGTGGGCAGCACAGCCATCTTCATCAGCAAAATCTGAGCCTACTTCAGCAAAACCTTTCTTTGAATTAAATAACAATGCCATAGGATTTCGAGGTAGTCTGCCTAGTGCAACATAAATCCTCAGCTTTTCGTTAGGCATTTGCATAATCATGTTATGAAAATTAAGCCTTAACCGGTCTTAGGACTCTGAGGTAGTCGTTTGGTATGACATAAACCCTCATATCTTCGAGGCTATTTGTGTGATTATGTCATATAAATATAAGTCCTAATTAACTAAAATTGGCAGGATCAAAACATTAAATAAACTCTCAAATTGAAACCAAATCATAGGATAGTCGGGAAGTCATCGAAGATTCACTTTGGGTCCGTGACATCCCCTACTTCTCTTCCTTTGGACTCCTGAAATAAACTGTTCCAAATTTGAGCTAATCCCTTTTAAAATTCAAAAATTCAATCCTTTGAAACCTTAAACTTTGAAATTCTTGAGAGAAAAACCACTGATCATTATCGAGTGTTTTCTTAAATGATTCCCGTCATTTAAGATGTAATTCACTATAGGGGCTTGCCCTTATAGAGAACTTTAAGAACCCAGGTAATATAAACCCTGCTTAATTCCTTTTTATTAAGCAGGGGAACTTGTTGGCTTATAAAATTGGTTCACAGATCAAATGGATGTCACAAATCTTCTAGTTTTTTTTTAATCAAGCCCTGTCATCAAGCAGTGTGTCTATTCATCGAGATAGATACACAGCTTGTGATGTGGTGCTCGTTTATATAAACTTATTTGGGATGTGAGATCAGTTTGATTTCATATCTTAAAATTTTTAAACTTAAAATTATTTTCAAAATCAAATGTTACTTTCCAAATTATATATATTTAAATTAAATTTAAAACTTAAAATTCACCGACAACTTCTGTAGGTGACCCTATTTTCAAAACACATGACCTATAAAATATGCCAAAAATTCCTTCTCTCAGAGTTGCAGTTGCAAGCAAAAAAAAATTGAAGAAGAGATTGCTAAATTATAACTTGAAGAGCTTGAGAGTTTGGAAGGCCAACATCTGCAAGCTCAAAAAAAATCTCAAATTATATCAGAGAAAAATGATACAGGCCCAGGACAAATTGGTTCGCCCTAGAACGTTTTGAATCGATGAATTAGTTTTAGTTTTCTGATGACATATCCTCGCTTAGCGAAGAATAGGTGGAATGATTGAACCAATATGGGAGGGCTAGTATGCAATTGAAAAGACATATTTGGGAGGATCTTACCAATTGGTAGACTTTCAAAGAGAAAAAGTCTTGCCCCCAATCAATGGACGTTTCTAAAAAAAGTTATGCAACAAGAAAATGATGACTTGTTAATAAATTGGAAAAAATGAATAAAATGAAAAATGAAATTTCTGACAATCAATGTCTTTCTTTGAACATTTCCTTTTGTTCATATAACATGTGTTTGTGAACTTCATTTTTCAATAAAAAATGAATTTCGAAACTCTGATATATTTCTATTAACCTGTTTCTTGTAGTAAAATATCGAATAACAGACTTATATTCACTTTTCGAAGTTTTGTGTATTTGGCATTAGACCGCTGATGCATTGAGAAAGGATCAAGGATCCACTTTGACTTTGGCATGACACAAATTGAACTGTTATGTAATGGAACATTATTGTTTATTGTTGAAAAAGGAGAAGCTGAAAGCGAAATGCTTGTGCTAGAGTTTAGAACCCGACAACCAAACATCACTAAAGAAAAAGTGAAACTAATGGGTCAGAAAAGAATATTTTACTCTGGGTGATTAAAGTCAGTGGTGGTCACTGTAACTCGAAGGATCATAGAAGCATCCATTCCAGGAATTAATAAATTGACTGCAGGATTGACTCAGGCCTAGAGACAAAATAGAAAAAAAACGACTAAAATAGATTGCAGAATAAGAACAACAGAACATGAAACTTATGGAGGAAGACACTTCTGGATTCAAATTTTTGATCTCTGAAGATATACCTAGAGAGGTATATCCTATTATAGGAGTGGAGAATCTAGATCTCAAAGAGGAAGAACTCATAGAATGAACACTCTTCATGCCAAACCCATACGTATCAGCTCAAGATCTTACAACACCAGTTGAACAGACTGACAAAAAAATTATTTCTGAGTAAGAATTAAGACACATTCTGGACCTTAGATGACATTCTTTCGAAAAATTCAAGCATATTGATGGCCGGACTATTAACATACTGGAAGGTATTAAATTAGTCACAAGAGTCTTCAATGAAGATAAACAGACTGCCATCATTGAACATATAATGGAAGCCCGAGATCTTGGATGAGCTGGAAGCTTGAAGAAGATGACATTCTCTTAGTCTAATAAATGGATACGTGGCAAAGGGTGGGTAACTATCTAGTATGGATGTTGTTACAACTATGCTAGAGACCAAGATAGGAATCTTCCCGGGACTCTACAACATAAACAGATAGACCTGATGCCTACAGTCATTGTTCAAATCATCAGATGACAAGTAGCTTGGGATATAATACCGTACATTTGCATTTCAGATTGTTGCATCATTAACATTTATGAAGAAGGGGATTGCATCCCGCCACATATTGATAGTCATGACTTTGAGAGACAATTCTGTACATTGTCACCCTTGAACAGATGCTCTTTCATGTTTGTGAGAGAGATAAGGATTATGGGTCCTGGATAATTTTATGGGTCTTACCAGATTTCCCTTCCACGCGGATCAGTCTTAGTCTTATGAGGGAATGGAGCAGATGTTGCTAAACATTGCATACCCAGTGTAAGCAAACAAAAGATCTCGATCACTACAAAGAATGCATCCTGACAAATGGTCGATTGGTTATAGACCTGTGCTAGAGCTAGATAGATTAAAACCATTTGAACTACCATGACCCTATGAATATTGAAACACCTAGGACATACTTGACAGACATTGTCGTGGAGTGTTAGATATTTGTAGTAGGTCTAGCAGTATCTAGGGTTACTAGGATGACAGAAGAATAATCTGACTAATTGATGTGATGTTATATTGAGAGTTTGTAATGTGTGCTGTATGATATATGATTTATTGTTCACTTTTATCATCAATGTACATTATCATTAGTACTGGAATAAAATTTTGTAAGATATTCCCCAGCTGTCAATGATACATTGGCAGGTCCAAAAATGTCAAAATCAACACTTTAAATTAAAACTAACATAATAAACAAATTCAAAAATTAACAAGAGATTTGTCCTTCTTCCTATAAAGGTCATATCGACATCTTTTTTATATGTTTTTCACACATAACTCCAACTGTTGAATATAAGACCCTTCATGACACGAAAACATGACATTCCATTAGCTACTTCTTTGAGAAAGGTTAAAAGTCACATAAAATTCCTTCTCAAAATTGACATGTTAACATTTGACATTTCTGAAAGTGGTATGGTACCCACACACTCTCTCCAGCTATTGGATATAAGGCCCTTCACGACACAGAAACATGGCATTCCATTAGGTACTTCTTTGAGAAATGATATAAGTCACATAGCTTTCCTTCTCAAAATCGACAAGTTGACATTTGACTTTTTTGAGAAGTGGTAAGGTACCCACTCTCTCTCTCTCTCTTTCCAGCTATTGGGTATAAGACCCGTCCTGACACCAAAACATGGCATTCTCTTAGCTACTTCTTTGAGAAAGGATTTAAGTCGCATAACATTCTTTCTCAAAATTCACGTATTGACACTAGAAATTTCTGAGAAGTGGTATGGTACCAACTCTCTCACTCTCCAGCTATTGGATACAAGGCCCTTCTGGATACGAAAACATGGCATTCCTTTAGCTACATTTTTAAGAAAGGTTATAAGTCACATAACATTTCTTCTCAAAATTAACATGTTGACATTTGACATTTTTGAGAAGTAGTATGGCATACACCCTCTCTCCAGTTATTGGATATAAGATCTCTTTTGACAGAGAAATATGAAATTCCTTTAGCTCTTTCTTCGAGGAAGGATATAACTCGCAAAACATTTCTTCTCAAAATCAACATAACGACATATAATATCTTTGAAAAGCAGTGCAAGACCTCCTTTCATGGAATATGGAATCTATCTTCTTTTCAAATATTGAAAATGAAATTTCTTTGACACTAAGGATTACTCTTAAACTGAGAATTATATTGGGTTATCTAGACCATTTTGTTCAACGCCAATTTTTGCGGCATACTTATGCAGCATTGCACACATATTGGGGTTCCATTTGTTGACCTCAATTTTTTCAGGATCATTTATAAATCATGTTGAGATAGGAAGTGTACCGATATTGACTTCCTAAATCTCACTAAGGGTCACTAAAACCTAATGTCTAAGATAAAACGTTAATGAAGCCTTTTAACCCAAATCTTAATGACATCCTAAAAAGATCAAATCAGCAATGACAAATACTGATCTGATAAACCCTTAACTCCAATGGTCAAATTAGGTCAAAATGGTCAATTCATGACCAAATGACCTTCCCGTTGACCAAACTTGTCAACCCTTGACCCAAATGATCAAATTAGGACAAAATGGTCAATTCTTGACCCATTGACCACCCCATTGACTAAACTGGTCAACCCTTAACCCAAATGGTCAAATGAAGTCAAAATAGACAATCCATGACCTAATGACCTTTCCATTGACCAAACTGGTCCATCCATGACTAAAATGTTTAAATTCGGTTAAGAAGATCAAATCTTAACCCAATTACCATCCCATTGACCAACCCCTGAGCTAAAAGGTCAAATTAGGTCAAAATGGTCAACGCTTGACCCAATGACAACAACATTGACCAAACTTGTCAACCCTTGACCCAAAAAATCAAATTAGGTCAAAGTTGTCAATTCTTAACCCAATGGCCATAGCATTGACCAAACTGGTCAACGTTTGATCCAAATAGTCAAATTAGGTAAAAATGGTCAATCCATATCTTACTGACCACCCCATTGACCAAACTAGTAAACCCTTGACCCAAAAGGTTAAATTAGGTTAAAATTGTCAATTCTTTACCCAATGATCACTACATTGACTAAACAGGTCAACCCTTAACCTAAAAGGTCAAATTAGGTCAAAATGGTCAATTACAAAGTCAAGGGAACCAATTATAACGTCAGGGAGCTGCTATTAAAAATACTGAAAATCAATTCAGGTGTATTGTTTTTGCACTTAGGAGTAGACATTCAAGAACTTTACATAGTATTGTTGAAATTAACCCAAAAGATCAAAATAAAAAAAATTAGGTTATACTATTAAGAAGTGGAACAAAATTGGAATAAAGATTGAATATAGATGTTAAAATTGAAAAAGAGAAGGTGGGAACTCAAAAATGTGATGATAATATATATCCTGATTTAGAATATCTGATTAAACCGATGAAAATTACTGTTGAAAGACATCCACCTCCATTTCCTTAAAGATTGAAGCATTAAATAAGAGATAAAAAATTCTCAAAATTCCTAGAAATCCGTAAAAGATTAATAGTAACCATTCCCTTCATTGAAGCCTTAGAACAAATTCCTAATTATGTGAAGTTTATGAAGAATATATTGAATAAGAAACGAAAGTTTACAGATAATGAGATCACTACACTCAGTGAAGAGTGTAGCACAATTATTTAGAAAAAGCTTCCAAAGAAACTTAATGATCCTGAAAGCTTCATTATACCTTGTGCTATTAGAGAAAAATTTATGGAAGAGCCTTATGTGATTTTGGAGCAAGCAATAATCTCTTGCCTCTATCAACTTTTAAAAAGATGGGAATAGGGGAACTTCCCATTACTTCAGTAACTCTTCACTTAGCTAATCCTTCTATTACTTATCCTAAATGAGTTGTTGAAGTCATTTTAGTAAAGGTTGATAAATTTATCTTCCCTGTGGATTTGATTGTTTTAGATATGGAGAAAGATAAAAAAATTCTTATCATTTTGGGAAGACCATTTCTTGCAACTAGGAGAGTTATGATATATGTTCAAAAAGTATAATTAACTATGAGAGTTAATAATCAATAGGTGACATTCAACATATCAAAAGCTATGAAATAACTTGCAACAGAAAAATATGATGAATGCTTTTGAATGGACATTTATCACTATTTAAAAGATGAACATTTTAAGGAAATGTTTGAAGAAAAAAAGAACAAAAAAAAGTTGAAATGTGGGGATGAAAATGAATTGGAAGATAACTATGATGAGATGGATAATGAGGAATTGGATTATGTTCAGGAAATATTTGAGATGTTACATATTATAGAATATGATAATAAGATTCTAATCCCTTCTATCATAAAAACTTTTGAACTTGAGATGAAAATACTTGCTAACCATTTGAAGTTTGTGTTCTTACGAGAATTATCTACATTACCAGCTATTGTATCCTCAGATTTGAATGATTTACGAGAGCATAAATTAATAGATACATTAAAAGATACAAAATAGCTTTTGGTTGGACTTTGGATGATATTAAAGGAATCAATCATTCGATCTGTATGCATAGTGTTTTATTAGATGACAACATAAACCTAAAGCTGATTTGCAAAGGAGATTAAATCCATTTATGAATGAAGTAGTAAAGAAAGAAATTTTAAAATGGTTGGATGCTTGAATTATATATCTTATTTCAGATAGTGTTTGGGTAAGTCTGATTGATTGTGTTTCAAAAAAAGGAGGAGTAATTATTAAGATGAATGAAAAAATAATTAATAACCACAAGTCAAATCATTGGTTGGTGATGGTGAGGAAAGTCTTTTTATAGGTCGACTTGCATCGCTATCAATTCCCATATCATGTCAATGTCAAGGAGTCGCCACTCTGTTTAATATTGTCCTAATCTTATTTCTATGAATCCTATAAAGGATTTGAAGAATTTAGGACTAATAGGAAACAGTAGGAAAGGATGTTTATGATGATCTTTATAGGAGAAAATTCTAGAAGAACATATCCTAGGTTTTCTATATATGGAAAATTCATGAAATTTTGATAACCGGAGATTTCTATCATAGGTTCCTCTAAATCTCCTATAGAAGCAAGCTTCTATTGTTAATTACATCTTAAACAATTTTTAATTATTTAAGAAAACACCTGATTAATGTTGATCACTTGTTTTCTAAGAATTTTTTTATTTTAAGGGGAAGATGTACCCACTATCAAACCCTAATGTCATTCTGTTATGTTGCTTTTGTCATTTTTTCATCATATCATTATTTTGTCATTTCATTTAATTTATTATTGTTTTGATTTTACGGCTATCCTAAAAATTTCAAATTTTATCTTGTCATTTCATTTTATGTTTTTGTTTCATTGTTTGTCATTCTTATTTTGTCAATGTTGTTAAAAATTTCTATGTCACCATGTTTTTGTTTTAAGTTTTGTGACTATCCTAATGATTTCAGTTTTATTTTTTGTCGTGACTCCTGACGTCCTGCAAAACAGAGTTAACACATCCTATAACATGCAGAGGAAATCTAAACGAAGTTAATGTCGTTGTTTTTTAGTTTTCCTGCAAAACAGAGTTAGCACATCCTATAACATACAAAGAGAAGAAATGTCAGGTTTATTGATACTAAATCTAATAAATATTATATTTATTTTTAATTCAGTGTCATTTGAAGGCTAAGTTCAAATTTTTAATTCAGTGTTGTTTGAATCTTAATGTGTTATATTTAGTATAAATTTGTTTCAAACTTGATTGTTGTAAGATTGAATTCAATTTAGGTTGATTCAAGCTCAATATGGATTGAATTTGTTTTGAGTTAGGTTTGATTTAGGGTCGACTTAAGTTCAATGTTGTTTGAGTTTGATTTAAATTGTTTAAACTAATAAGTTTAAGTTGGGGTTGATTTTTAATATTTGACTTAAATTCAAGTTGAAATTGAACTTAAGTATATGTTAAAGTTAGATTCATGTATATTGAACCTAAAGAGTTTAATATTTAACTTAAGTTTAAATTGAAGTTGAACCTAAGTATATGTTAAAATTAAGTTCATGTATGTTGAACTTTAAGGTTTATGTCGAGTTGAGTTGAGTTAGGTTCATTGTCAGTTGAAACTAAGGTTTAGAACTTAAGTTAGGTTTTGGTTTAGATTCAAGTTAAGTTGAATCTAGGGTTTAGGTTTAGATTTAAATTTAATGTGAATTGAACTTAAGTTAGGTTTAGGTTTGAATTAGGTTCATGCTATACTAAACTTAAGTATAATTTGACATAAGTCTAATATGGATTAGACTTAAGCTGTGTTTAGGTTAAACTTAGGTTCATGTCAGGTTGAACCTAAGTATTTTTTTATTTAAGTCTAATATAGGTTAGACTTAAATTGAGCTTAGATTGTATTAAACCTTAATTGATTAAGTTTTAATAGGTTTGATTAAGTCTAATGTGGTAGAATTAATTATGTTTTAGGTTTGATTAAACCTTAGATAGTTAAGGTTTGATAATTAAGGTTTATGTTTAACTTAGGTTTAACTTGGGTTGAACCTAAGTATAGGTTAAAGAAAGTTCATGTGTGTTGAACCTAATGTTTAAGTTTAACTTAGGTTTAACTTGGGTTGAACCTAAGTATAGAAAAAAGTTAAGTTCATGTATGTTGAACCTATGGTTTAAGTTTAACTTATGTTTAACTTGGGTTGAACCTAAGTATAGGTTAACGTTAGGTTCATGTATGTCGAACCTAAAGTTTAAGTTTAGCTTAGGTTTAACTTGGGTTGAACCTAAGTATAGGTTAAGGTTAGGTTCAAGTATGTTGAACCTAAAGTTTAAGTTAACTTGAGTTCATATATGTTTCATCCTAAGTTAGAAGTTTGATTTAGATTCAATGTGGGTTGAATCTAAAGTTGAATTAACTTGAGTTCATGTCTATTTGAACTTAAGTTAGAAATTTAGTTTAGGTTTAATATGATTTGAAACTAAGATTTAATTAACTTAGGTTCATGTCTATTTGAACCTAAGTTTTATGTTGGTTTAGGTTCAGAATGAGTTAAACCTAAGGTTGGTTATCTTGAGTTCAAATTTAATTGAACTTAAGTTATAAGTTGATTTAGGTTCGATATAGGTTGAACCTAAGGTTGGGTTAACTTGGATTCAAGTTAGATTGAATTTAAGTTATACATTTTAAGTCTTATTAGAGTTAGGCTTACTTGGACTTATAAGCTACTTAAGTCTAATGTAAGTAATACTTAAGAGATAATTAAGCCTAATATGGTTAAACTTAATTTAAGGTTTAAGGATCGATTAAGTCTAATTAGGTTAGACTTAATTATGATTTAAAGGTTAATTATGTCTAATGTAAGTAAAACTTAAGGATTAATTAAGTCTAGTTAGGTTAGACTAAATTAGGGTTTAAAGGTTACTTAAGCTTAATGTAAGTAAAGCTTAAGGATTAATTAAGTGTAGTTAGGTTAGACTTAATTAGGGTTTAAAGGTTACTTAAGCTTAATGTAAGTAAAGCTTAAGGATTAATTAAATCTAGTTAGGTTAGACTTAATTAAGGTTTAAAGGTTACTTAAGCTTAATGTAAGTAAATCTTAAGGATTAATTAAGTCTAGTTACGTTAGACTTAATTAGGGTCTAGGGATTACTTAAGCCTAATGTAAGTAAAGCTTAAGGATTAATTAATTGGGTTTAATAGGGGTTAAACCTAATTAGGGTTTGTTTATTATTAAACCTAATATTTTTAAGGTTTAATTATGATTAATTAAGTTTAAAAATGTTTTAAACATAATTAATATTTATTTATTAAACCTAATGTTTTTTTAACGTTTAATATTAATTAATTAAGTTTAAGAATGTTTTAAGCCTAATTTATTTTAAGGTTTAATATTGATTAATTAAGTTTAAGGATGTTTTAAACCTAATTAATATTTGTTTATTAAACCTAATGTCTTTTAAGGTTTAATTATAATTAATTAATTTTAAGGATGTTTTAAACCTAATTAATATTTGTTTATTAAACCTAATGTCTTTTAAGGTTTACTTATTATTAATTAAGTTTAAGGATGTTTTAAACCTAATTAATATTTGTTTATTAAACCTAATGTCTTTTAAGGTTTAATTATAATTAATTAAGTTTAAGGATGTTTTAAACCTAATTAATATTTGTTTATTAAACCTAATGTCTTTTAAGGTTTAATTATATTTAATTAAGTTTAAGGATGTTTTAAACCTAACTAATATTTTTTTATTAAACCTAATGTCTTTTAAGGTTTAATTATAATTAATTAAATTTAAGGATGTTTTAATCCTAATTAATATTTGTTTATTAAACCTAATGTCTTTTAAGGTTTAATTAAGTTTTAGGGTATTTTAAACTTAATTAATATTATTTATTATTAAACCTAATATCTTTAAGGTTTAATTATGATTAATTAAGTTACTTAAACCTAATCAAAATTTGTTTTATTTTAAACCCAACATAATTGGGGTTCAAAATTTTAACTAAGCCTAGGGTAGTTAAACTTAATTAATAAAATTTTATGGTTTGTATTAACAAATTTTAACCATACAATAAAAATGTCATTTTAAATTTGAAAGAGGCTAGAATTTGTCATCTTAAGGTTTATATATGTATCCTTAAGTCTCTTAACCAATTTTAGGTTTTATTTCCTTAATTTCACATTTTTATAATTATTTAAAAAAAATTACAAAGTTCAATGGAAATTAGGAAATGCTATCTTAGGAAATTTTTCTGGTCATAGAAAAATTAGAGATTGTATGCAATGATATAAAGATGACTTTGTGAAAATTTCATAATTTTTTAACTTATAAATATTTTTTAGTAATTAAAATACTCTGAGGAGTGTTAATTTAATTAAAAATTAAATACAAATAAAAAATTACAATTTTCAATTCCACATTATAGTACTCACTTTCTTGAGTTCAAGGAAAGTTTTAGTTTGTTTTTGTGATTTTTTTATAAAAAGATATGTATTTTTGATTAATTTAAGGATTAACTGAATTAATTAAACCTAAAATTAAATACAAAAAGTCGGGGGAGCTCCACGTGTCCTCAGAGTCATCGAAAAAACGGTTAATCCTCTGTGGGGATCCGAACAGCTAAGACAGCGGAATATAATCTCAACCGTCCGTTTCCAAAACACGGGAACAAACAGTTATGGTTCATCGTCTTCTTCCCGCTGATCCCGCAGACCATCCATGATTTAGAATAAATTACTCACTCGATTCTTAATGAAATCAAGTGATTTTTGATTCTACACCTTTATCTTGAGGAGACGAAGACATCCATACAGCTTTGTAGGGGTTTTTAAATGGTTTCTTTCATAAAGTGTGAAACCCGACTACCATTGATAAGGAAGAACCATACCTTAGCCATAGTGTTTTAAATTTTGATCCGATTGCTTTGGATTGGTCGTCTTAGTCCCATAAAGCTTTTAGAGACTTCAATTTCAGTTCAAATTAGGTCTATGTGTGATTTTGAATTTTGAGGAGCTCGGCTTAGTGTGAGATGGTGAATAGAAGGTTAGAGACTATGGAGAGGCTTAGTTTTAGTTGGGCTCTTCCTCTTCTAACCCCTAAATGGATTTGGAAAGGTTAATTTTGAGTTTTATGTAGTTTGATTTCAAAAACCCATTCTGTCCTGGTTTTGGCTTATTTTGGTACTCTCGGGTTAGTCAAATTGAGAGGATATGGTGGGTTTAAGGGCCTAGTTATGATGGAGTTCAGTTGCTTAGGTCTTAAAGAGAAACTTTGATGTTGAATGTTTCTGGATTTGAGCAGTGTATGGGGATTTAGAATTTCCTCTTCCTCGCCTAATTTTAAGTTCTTGGGTTAGCCTATTTGAGCTGGTTTCATGGAGTTTTGAGGTTAGCTGAGGGCTGGATCTTGATTGGGATTCATTCCTAGGGTCATAAGGAATAAGTTTGCTGTTGGGAGTTAGGGGAATTGGATAGAGCATATGCCACTATTACCCTCTTCTTCTCTCCTTGCTTAAGCTTGGGTTAGGCTCTATTTATAGCCATGAGGGGGTTTAGATGAGTTTAGGCTGAAGTAGGTTTATCTAGGGCTGTTGCAAACCTTCTCATTAATGTTTTGAAGATAGGTTTCAGCTAAGGAAATGATGAAATTGGGTTTTCCATGCTTAGCCATCATTAACTTTAACCATGGTAAGGATTGAACCCCAACCTTGTCTTGTTCTCATTGGTTCCTCTATGAGGTGGATATAGCTAATTATAATCATTTAGATTAACCTTCATATGTTTATTTAATAGAATAAAGGAGAGGATGACACATATTTCCTTCATCCACCATGGTATGACAAATAAGATGGATGACTCATTTCATGCATAATCTCCTCATCATTTTATTTTACCATGGTTAAAGTTTAATCTATTATAATTTCTTTTCTCATTAGATGCTTAGGGTAGTAACCAAAATTATCTTTAAAGTGGTCGGCCACCTCATCTCATGCAAATGAGTGAGTTGAAGGGAAGATGACACATATTTCACTTACCCCATTATTTATATCTTTTGCTCATGATGGTTTCTAACCTTGGTAGAATCTTAACCTTATGTCTTGGTCTTTCTCCATTGGGTTAGGAAAGAGGTGCTTGCCACCTATGAAGCCATGTCACACCTCATCTTTAGAGGAGATGACACATAAATCTAACCATCATGATAACTCTTAAATTTTATTAAAGGTGATGAGTTATGGGTTAAGTAATATGTTAAACATATCATAATGGATTTGATGGGTGTGCTGATGTGTCATGATGGGTCTAATATTTCATGGGTAACCTATTAATAATCCTCCATAATTTAATTTTAATTTAAAATTAATTATGGGAATTTTTGTGTTACATATGATGTCATATGTCAAAATATCATTTTTGTCTTTTTTTTTATTTAATTTCTATTTTAGTTAATTATGCCATTAATTAAAATTGATAGAAATTATTTCATTAATCAAGTTATTAATTAAAAAAAAATTTAATTAATTATTTGATTAATTTTATATCTTCGTTAAGTTAAAGGTTTAAATTTGTCATGTCTTTAAACCTTTATATTTTAATTAATTAAAATCAATGAATATTTTAAATATTCATTTTATTAATCAATTAATTAATCAAAAATGATTTAAGATTAATTTTTTGATTAATATTTGTTATTTGTAGGTTAAAGGTTAAAAATTTGTCACATTTTAAACCTTTTAATCATATTTTTTTTAATTAATTCAAAAACTAATTAAAATTTCAAATATTATTTTATTAGTCAAGTAATTAATCAAAATGATTTAAAATTAATTATTTAAAAAATTTTTATAATTTTTATCAGTTTTGTTCAAAATTAGGTATTTTGGCCAAATTTGACAAAGGTTGATTGTGGTTGACCCTCGTTGACCCATGTTGACTTGGGTTGGTTAATTTGGGTCTAAAAATGTTAAATGTCACATCTTCAACTTTTTCATGGTTGATTTGGTCACAAAATTGAGGATTTTGTCAATTTAAGGTTTAATTTGGCTATGTTAACCAAATTTAGGGCTTAGGTCATCCCAATGGTCATTGTGGTGATGCTTGGATTAACATTTGGTTACATTGATTAACATCAAGTTGATTTCGTCAATGTGTGTCATTAAAGTTTATTTTGAAGTTAAAGTTAAGCCATTTTTGAGCAAATTTGACTTAGTTCAAAGTTAACCAAAGTTGTATTATTATTAATGTGATGCCTTAAAATGGTTAAATAAGTCATATTTGATTATTTGATTTGTCCAATGTTAAAAGTTGACTAATTAGGTCAGTAATTAGATCAAAAATTAATTAGTTTGATCAGAGTTGACTTTTTGGGCCATAGATTGACCTGTTGGGTCAGTAGGGTTGGTTGTTGGGTCAAGATTAACCATATTTGCCAAGGTTGATTATTTTTGGTTTTAGGGTTGACCTTATCATAAAAATGAGGTCAACAGTTGGCAAATCTTTATTGATTATAGGAAATAAAATGCAATCACTTGGAAAGATCACTTTACATTACCTTTTCTAGACCAAAATTTGGATAGGCTTGTTGGGCATGAATATTTTTGCTTTCAAGATGGATATACCGACAATGGAGTAGAAGTTTTGATGGATGATTTCTTTGTATTTGGAACTTCACTTGAAGCTTTTTTATATAATTTAGAAAATGTAAAGGAGTTATGCGAAAAAACAAATTTATTTCTAAATTGGGAGAAATGTTAATTTATGGTTGCAGAAGGAATTGTGCTTAGACATAAAATTTCTGAATAGCATGGAATTGGAACCTACAATGATTCAAATCATCACAAAACTACTGATGCGATGCGACTTTAAATATGCTTTAAAATACAAGAATTTGATACCACTTTTTATAAGATTTAATTCTTGGCAAATAGCTTCAAAAAATTGATGTGCATGGTTTACTTTTATAATTTTATTAGACTTAATTATTCTAAAATTCACAATTTTAAGCGCAAGTATACATATCATTCAAGTAATACAGGGCTCTAGTGGAGTCCTGGTTATCGATCTCACAGGGATAATAAAAATAAAAAGTAAAAATATATAAGTAATATTTTGAAATTTTCTTATGCAAATTATATATACCTTTATATATATATATATATATATATATATATATATATATATATATATATTCAAGTCTAATTAACTAATAACTTTTATAAAAAGAAAGTAAGCAATAAACAGGAAAGTAAAGTAAACGGTAATTAAAATTCAATGCAATTATAAAAACGACTTTCTCCTTTTTCAACTAATCCAAGAATTATAGATTAATTATCTTTTGCAGGGAATTAAGATTATAGTATTGTGTCAAATAGAAACATTCCTATTCTTTAACCTTTGGTCCAGGTGCAAAGAACATTGACGAATCTATAGTTAGGCTTAGGATTTGTTATTAGTAGAATGGGTTAATCCAGGTTCATGATACTAGATGTCCAAGGGTGGCTATGGTCGGCCCAACCAGTGATCCGTTACCTTTCTCTAAACCAAATTATTATAATTTAGTCTCACTCTAGAAACTAATTAATTCTACGCCCAATAAATAATATCCTCCAATTTATTTGTACTTCACCTTAAACAATCCGCATATAGCCTGCGATTATCTAAGGATTCATGTGATATCTACTAGTTAATAATTTATCTCCGGATATGTCTCAAAATTCTTCAATGGGTTTTAACAAATTAAATGGCCAATTTAAAAAGTAAACTAAAATCTGGTATTAATATCATCATAAAATTTTAAAATATTTTATATTTAATTCTCCTACAAAATTTAATTAATTTATAATCTTTTCATAGTTGAAAGGAGAAAGATAACTAACTACTCAGAACTCATTAAATTAACACACAAAACATATAAAACTTTGAACTAAAGTACAAATACTTATCTGAAGTGTTCCTTCAAGAGCTCCGCTGACTTCTACTGACTCTAACACAATGATGAAAGAGTCCAACAACAATTACACACAATAAACACTCAAAATAAGCTCGCTAGATACAAAATAGAGTGGAACACTAAGTATGGAAGAGACTAAAATAGGCTAAAATGAGTGTGTGTACTAAGAGGGGGGTTTTGGTGTGATTTTCTTTGTAGAATGAGCTCCTATTTATAGAGCTTTGAATTTGACCAGGGTTTGCTTAAGGCACCTCTTCAAAATTCATCTAAATTCAATGTATCTTCCAGAAGGTAACAGTCGTGCCTAGGTGCCGGGATCTGGTGTCAGGATCGGGCGCCTTAGCGCTGGACTCCTTGACCAGGTTGTTCTCACCTCTTCACTTTGGGTCGCACCTCTTCACGATTCAGACCGTTTCCTTGCGTCCAAATGCAATGTATCACATTTCCTATATATTAGGAGTAACTTTCAGTCTTCTAGAAGCTCTAATAATTGCTCAAAACCATCAAAATAACTGCCCAAAGTCATAAAAAAAAATGTAACAGCGTTTGTATCGAACTGGCGCTTAGGTGCTGGACTCTGGCGCCTAGGCGCCAGGCCAATAATTTGAAAATTTGCACCATAAGCTCCATTTTTGCTTCTTTTTGCTCCTTCTTTCCTTCTTGGACACTTTTTAATCATCCACATCCAAAAACATGAAAATACCTTTCATTAATGTATAATATACTTAAGAATTGAATCATAAATAAGGCATAAAAATGGGTATTTTTTTATGTAGATCAAATTCCCCCAAACTTAAATGTTACTTGTCCTTAAGTAACCTTTTAATTACATAAAATAAATAACTTTTGGAATGAAGTTTAAATATTTAAGATTCCTTTTAATTTTAGTTTTTATAAATGCTTTAGCAAATCATTAACCAAATTTCACTAATTAAGTTTAATTTTAAGAATTAAAGAACATTTAACTACCAAATCATAGGACTTCCAATTTTTTATTTATTTCAAGAATAATTCTAATTTATCATATCAAGGTCACATAGAATATTTACAAGAAAAAGATTTTCGTGAAACATTTTTCTAGTAAAAATATATGTACATAGAAATTAAGTTAAAAATATAATCAGTTTTCTTAATATAAGATAATTCATGTGAAGCCAATTTTTGATTAGGCATTTCCTCAAGTTTCTCCTCACTTTTTTTTTAAGTGAGGATTACTATTTTTGGATAGCCTATTAATGATTTTGATCTTCACTATCCTTAACTTATTTTCAAAAACATATACATTTTTACTTAATGGATATGACATTAATAATTTATTATTTTTCAAAATTTATTTCAATCTTTTCTTTTTCAAGCAATAATCTTGATTCCTTAGTATTTAAAAAATACATTTCTCTTACTATAAATAGAAAAATTTTCATCTTATTATTCTTTAAGCTAAATAATTCTATTCTTAAAAATCAACCAAAATTTTTGAAATTTTAGTTAAGTTTACTAAATTTTTTATAAATTCAAAAATTTAGGTAATCTTAAACAGATATTTTATTCTTTATGTTATGTTATATATTTTTAAAGAAATTATTAGTTCTTTAAGGACAAATAATATTTAAATTTGATAAATATTTCCCCTCCCCCATACTTCAGCTTTAGTATAATAATGAATTATGAAATTTTCTAAAGCATGAGAGAAAGAAATAAACAGGAATTAATCTAAGTATAACAATGATGTAGTAAGGAAAAACTAACCTCTACTTCTAAAAATGCTTCAATATGAATATATTAGAAATAATTAAACATATATAGAAAAGTTTTGCAGAGCAGGAGTTAATTAAATATTTTTCTTTCTTCCTTTTTTTAGAACATGCAAATTACTAAATATTCATGAACACTAAACAGTAGGCTGAATTATAAATAAACTTTTATAGAAATTCATTCAAATCTAAGTCTTAAACACACATCAGATAAGCTAAGAAACAATTTTAACATAAAAATTTCACAACAACACTAACAAATAACATCACAATAAATAGTACATGAAATAAGAAAACACTCTAAAAACAGAATCAATAAACCCTAGAGATAAATCAAGCTACTAATCTCTATTTGTAGCTTCATCATCATCATCACCAAAAGAGAACTCCATATCCTTAGGATCGACATAGGGTGAAAATCTGGGAGAAGTAGAGAACTGAACATCATGCTCTCCCTTTAGAAATCTCACTAAAGACTCTGAATACTCAGCATCATAATCACTCTTTCTTTGTGTTTACTCAGAAAGGTGATCAATCTTCTTGTCAATCGTATCTACTCTGCAGTGAGTTAAGAATAACTCATGTTGCTGCTCTATGAACTGATCATGCATGGTTTCCCAAAATGTAGATGATGGCTCAGTAGAAGTAGATGGTCTAGAAGTAGAAGCTCTACCTGAAGTAGGTAATGAACCAGCAGGTGGAGTAGAACTCTTACCTTGCAGTCGATCATAAATGCTGATGCTCTCTCTTCTTATAGGCTTTGTTGACTTAAGCTTTTCCTCAGAAAGCTCACCAAATAATCCAACACTTTGACATAGAGAATAGATCAGTGATGGAAAACCAAGTCTAATAGATGTGCTAGAACGAGCAGTAGCCTCCATAGAATCATAAATAATGCTCCCAACATCAATAGACTTCCTCTCTTGATTGCAGTAGTTTAGAATAGCTCTATCTCTGGTAACTTCACTCAGATGATTGGTTGGAAGGAGACGAGCAGAAATAAAGTAGTGTCATGCCTTGGAGACACTATTAAGCTTAGAAGATGAAAAATTTACCCTTTTTCCATTCCGAGTCTTCCAGGCTTCAATACTATCAGTCAGCTAGGCAATGATCATGTCCAAATCTTCCTCAGATGGAGATAATCCTGAGTAATAACACACAATGTTTGGCGGCAGGCCATAGAAAATGTTGATGCGTTCAGGACTGAATCCTACTCCAACTCCTCGAACAAAATTCTCGCATTCCTTTGCATCCACAAAATTAGCATAAAATTCTCTAACCATCGGGATAACATCAACAACAGTGAAATAGCAAAATCGTTTCCAGTTGAGTGCAGTGCAACAATTGTCTCCCCAATTCTTCCTCTAGGATTATAGAAACATCGCTCTGAGATAAACTTCTGAGTCGTAGCAAAATTATTATATCAGAAGTGTGCAATAGCAGTGATGAATTTGCTATGATCAAAGTTTTCGCATTCCTTTCCTCGCTTAGAATTGGGTGCCTTCTAAACGTGAAAAAAAACGTGAAATGAATTCAACTGATCTATGAAAATAAACTAATTTAAGCTTTTCAAACTTGAAAAAGCTTAAAGACCCATGGATTTGATCATAAAAACTCAAAATTTTCCTCAAAAATTTGGTTTTTCTAGATGAGGGCAAAATCCATGGTATAAAATAAAAACTAATGAGTTTTAAAATGTAGATCTGACCTTGAGATGAAGAAATTGGGTGATTTCAAGCCCAAAAACTTGAAAATCCGGCTCTAAATGGGATCTCTAGGTGGTGTTATCACGAAAATACTGTGGAGAAGGAATCTTAGGCATCAAAAATGGCGTGGGGGGGGGTTTAAGAAGTTGAGTTTTCAGGTTCAGGCCGAACCAGCGCCTAGGCGCCGAATTCTGGTGCCTAGTCGCCAGAATCGCCTTTCCAAAAATTCGATTTAAATTAAATATTTTCCAACAAATCTTATCAAATTTGACTCCTAATTACTCTTATGAGAGTATTTATCCATTTTATATCCTCCAAATAATTTCACAATCAATTTAAAATGATAGCATAGATCCACATAAATGTATCCAAATTCTTCACTTCAAAATCCTAATATCCATTCCAAAATTAACAATCTTCAGTACAAGACTTGTATCAAGGTTCATCGTTTTATAAATAATACAAACAATCAACGAAGCTAATATTCAAATCCAATAACACACATTGAAAAAATTAATCAAATACACACATTAGATATTAAAAACACTAAATCAAGACTCAATCACACCTAAAACACATATAAAATCTCTTTAACACTGATCTTAAATTTCCATCTCTATCGCAATGAAGTTATAGGACCGAAGAGATAGAACACCAATGCCCTTAGAAATTCCAAAGCCATCTTTTCATCAATCCACTTGTTCTTCGCATACATTTCTACTTGAGCGTCTTGATAGGCAGCCACGTGATCAGATTGAAGTTTGGTTTGCCATTCCAAGTGTTCGTATTGGTGATACATCTCATGGAGATAATTACCAATACTTTGAAGTTCCGCTTCAATCTTATCCATTTGACTAAACATGTTCTCCAAACTAACAACAATAAAACCATTAAAATAAGGCTGATGATCTTTAGGAGATTTCTCTTTTACCTCATTTCCATGATTTCTTCTATCAATGGCCTCCAAATCCTTCCTAACTCCTCCAAAATGAATTGCTCTGGTCAAAATTATTGTGTCTATGGGATTGGGGACAAAAAATAGGCTATAAATAAAGAGATATCGTGTGAAAAACTGAAGAAATTTGGTTTTTCCACGATCTGTAACCGCAGTGCTTAGGCGCCGGAATCTGGCGCCTTCGATATGCCAGTTATTTTTGTGCTTAGGCGCCAACTTTTGGCGCCTAGGCACTGGAACCTCGATTGAATCTGATTCTCCTATCGTCAAATTTTGTAAAGTTTCGGTCATAAAAGTAGGTCTAATAAATAAAAATGATCAACACACAAACGCAATTATGAAAATTCAAATCACAAACAATCACAAACGAAAGTTAACTTGATCTCCTTTTTACTCACATTTGACACGGAGTGGTCCAAGTTTAACTTCTATATACTCCAAGAAAATGTTTAGCTTAAGCCAATACAGACTTGTTAGCTATTTATTTCTAGAAGTTATATACAAATTCAGTCAAGACCAAGGCATAACCTTACAGCCATAACTAAACTCAAAGTAATTAATATGGGTTGCCCCTCACAAAGCGCTTGGTTTAACATCGTTAGCACGACCTAATTAATTAAATTAATCGGGTAGACTTAGCTCATAAGCCTCTTTGTAATTTAATTTCATTTTTCCCATATAAGGCTTCAGTCTTAATCAGTTAACTTTAAATACTTTTCCAGTTTTGGGATCATTAATATCTACAGCTCCATAAGGGTATACTTTCTCAATTATAAACAGTCCCATCCATTTAGATTTTAATTTTCTAGGGAAAAATTTTAATCGAGCATTAAATAATAATACTTCTTATCCAGGCTCGAATATTTTCCTTGAAATCATTTTTTCATGTAATTTCTTCATTCTTTCCTTATAAATTCTTACATTTTCATAAGTCTCATTTCTTATGTCTTCCATTTCATTCAGTTGTAATAATCATTTTTCTCCTACAGTATTCAAATTATAATTGAACTCCTTTATCACCCAATAAGCTTTATGCTCCAGTTCAACAGGTAAGTGACAATTTTTACAATAAATTAACTGATCAGGTGACATTACGATAGGTGTCTTATAAGCGTTCTATAAGCCCATAATGCAGAATCAAGTCTCCAGTTCTTTTAGGATTAACAGTCTTTTCCAATATTCTTTTAATTTCACTGTTTGATACTTCTGCCATTCCACTTATTTTAGGATGATAAGCAGTTGCAATTCTATGCTTAATTCTAAATTTTTCCAGCAATGATTGAATTCTTATATTTCTGAAATGACTTCCCCAATTTGTGATAATTATCCTAGGCACTCCAAGTCTTGTAAAAATCATTTTCTTTAAAAATTTCGAAACACTTTTGGAATCACAATTCGGTAAAGCTACAACTTCGATCCACTTTGAAACATAATCAACCGCTAATAAAATATAAATCTTTACAGATGATGGTACGAAAGGTCCCACAAAGTCTAAACCCCATACATCGAAAATTTTGATTTCTAGTATAAAGTTTAGAGCCATTTCATATTTTCTTGATATAATTCCCATTCTTTGACATCGATCACAAGTTTTCACATAATGTCCAACATCTTTAAATAAAGTAGGCCAATAAAATCCAGAATTTAAAATTTTAAATGCAGTTTTATCCACTCCAAAGTGTCCTTCAAATTCAGAATCATGACATTTTTGAATAATAGCAAAAGTTTCTTCATAAGGTACACATCTTCAAATAACAGAATCTCTTTCAATTTTAAATAAATGAGGATCTTCCAAATATATGATTTACAATCATTCTTGAATTTCTTAATATATTTACTATTCATCCAATATGGTAAAATGTTGCTAACCAAATAGTTAACTATATCTACATACCACGTCATTTGTAATCCTTGAATGACATATAATTGCTCATCCGGGAATTTCTCATTTATATTTTCTTCATAAATCTTCTTATTATTATTTTTGATTCTTGATAAATGATCAGTAATTTAGTTGTTAGTCCCTCTTTTGTTCACAATTTTAAAATTAAATTCTTGCAAAAGTAAAACCCATCTGATCAATCTAGATTTAGCATCCTTTTTAGATATTAAATACTTAATAGCAGAATGATCAGTATGTACTATACATTTTGTTCCAAGAAGATATGATCTAAATTTTTCAAAGACATATGCTATTGCTAATAACTCTTTTTTAGTAGTAGAGTAATTTATTTGAGTTTCATTAAGAGTTTTGCTAGCATAGTATATAACTTTGAAAATCTTCTTATATTTTTGTCTAATACAGCTTCGATTGCATAATCATTTGCATCACACATTAATTTAAAAGGTTTATTCCAATTATGTGCAACAATGACAGGTGTAGTGATTAACTTTTCTTTCAGAATATTGAACGCATTCGGACAATCTTTATTACATTCAAATTTGGCTTCTTTTTCCAATAAATGGCAAAGAGGTTTAACAATTTTAGAAAACCCTTTATATATCTCCTATAAAACCCAGCATAACTAAAAAAACTGCTTACATCAGTAACGGTAGTAGGTAGTTGCAGTTCAGCAATAATTTTCACTTTTGCTTGATCAACTTCCATCCTTATTTGTGAAACTTTATGTCCAAGTACAATGTCTTCTGTGACCATAAATTGACATTTTTTCCAGTTTAGAATTAAATTTGTTTCTTCACATCTCTTCAAAATTTTCGTTATATTTTCCAAGCAAGATTTAAAAGAAATTCCAAAAATTGAAAAATCATCCATGAATACTTCAAATCCTTTATCAATCAAATCACAGAATTATGACATCATACATCTTTGAAAAGTTGCTGGTACATTGCATAAACCGAAAGGCATTCTTCCAAAGGTAAATGTTCCATAAGAACTAGTAAATGTTGTCTTTTCTTGATCCTCAGGAGCAACAGGTAATTAATGATAACCATAATATCCATCCAGAAAATAGAAATATGAGTGTCCAGCAAGTTTATCCAAAATTTGATCCAAGAAAGGTAAAGGGAAATGATCCTTTCTAGTGGCGTTGTTTAATATTTTATAATCAATACAAATTCGCCATCCAGTAACTTGTCTTGTTGAGATTAATTAATTTTTTTCATTAACAATGACAGTTACTCCTCCTTTCTTCGGAACAAAATGAATAGGACTTACCCATTGGCTAACCGAAATAGGATAAATAATTCCAGCATCTAACCATTTCAAAATCTCTTTCTTAAGAACCTCTTTCATAATTGGATTTAATCTTTTTTGAGGTTCAATAGTGGGTTTACAATTTTCTTCCAATAAAACCCTATGCATACAGATTGAAGGGCTTTTTCCTTTTATATTTGCAATAGTCCAACCAAAAGTTT
Organism: Papilionanthe hookeriana x Papilionanthe teres; assembly: GCA_022702705.1. Lineage (NCBI taxonomy): Eukaryota > Viridiplantae > Streptophyta > Magnoliopsida > Asparagales > Orchidaceae > Papilionanthe > Papilionanthe hookeriana x Papilionanthe teres. The sequence continues at coordinate 136,591,302 of CM040423.1, forward strand.
TCTTATAATTCTTTCGAACTCCAATTATTTTTTCTTCTTAATCATTGCTTAATTCTGAAGATATAATTACATGTAAAGTTAATGGAACTCCAAGAAATGCATACTTTAAATGTACATGTAACATTTTTAATTCCAGTTCAAGGGCTTTTTCATTTGAGGGTAATAATATCTCATTTGTAGTTGTGTCTAGAATTTCCTAATTTTCATGAATATAATGAGCTTCTTCAGATGAATTTTCTTCATTTAATGACTCATCATATAACATAGATTCTTTATCTTTATCATAAAAAATGACCTTACATCTTTCTTGGTAATGTTTTTCAATCATATAATCAAAAATATCCATCCGATAGCATTTTTCTTTTTCAGGATACCTCATTGATTTCAGAACATTGAATGTTATCTCTTGATCATTAAATCTCATTGTTAATTTTCCTTTTTGCACATCAATCATAGCTCGACCGGTAGCTAAAAATGGTCTTCCTAAAATGATAAATATTTCTTTATCTTCTTCCATATTTAGAACAATAAAATCTACAGGGAAGATAAATTTATCTACCTTAACAAGAACTTCCTCTATAACTCCTTTAGGATAAGTGATTGATTGATCAGCTAACTGAAGAGTTATATTGGTAGGAGAGATCTCTCGTAAATCTAACCTTCGAAAGATTGAAAATGGCATGAGATTAATACTAGGTCCTAAATCACATAAGGCTTTTCCATAGAATTTTTCTCTAATAGCACATGGTATAGTGAAACTTCCAAGATCATTAAGTTTCTGAGGTAATTTCTTCTGAATTATTGCACTACATTCTTCATTTAATGCAACAGTTTCATAAGCTTCAAATTTTCTCTTCTTACTTACAATATCCTTCATGAATTTTCATAGCTTGGCATTTGATCCAAAGCTTCAGCAAAATGAATGCTGATGGTAAGTTTCTTAAAAATTTTAAAAAACCTAAAAAATTGATGGTCAACTTTTGCTGTTTAAGTCTTTGAGGAAAAGGTGGTGGTGGTCTTTCAACTTCCACTTCAGTAGGTACAAAAGTAAGATCTTTAGTTGAAGAAAAGGTATCTTTAGGTTTTTCAATCTCTTCAACTTCTTTCTCTTTTTCAATCTCATTTCGTGTTTTCTCTTTAAATTCCTTTCCACTTCTAAGTTGTACAGCTTTTGCTTCTTCATGTTCTTTTCTAGATTCTTTAAGATTAATTTTGACATTGCTAGGCAGTGTTCCTTGAGCTCTGTAATTAATGAAATTAACAATTTGACCCATTTGATTCTCAATATTACGAATAGCAGTTTTTTGACTTTGTAACTGATTGCTAAGTTGCAAGATCAATTCTTCTACAGACAACTTTTTCTGTTGATTGTTATAACCAGGAGGATAAGTTGGTCTATAGTTTGAATTTCATTGATTTTTTCAATTTGGATTGGTTTGATTTCCATTACTCCAATTAAAATTAGGATGATTTTTCCAACCAGGATTATAATAATTAGAATAAGGATTATTAGTTTTACTAGCAATAGCTTGCAAAGTTTCCATTGTTTGAGAATCATCAAAATTTGCAGCATTTTCATTATTCACATGTAATATATTAACAGCAAAATTATCTAATTTCTTAGATATCGCAGCCACTTGTGAAGCTAAACTAGAAAAGGCTTCATTATCATGAATACTGATCATTCATTTAGGATTAACCCTTTCAGAAGGTCATTAAAAATTGTTGTTAGCCATTTCTTCAATTAAAGTGTGGGCTTCTTCAAATGTCGTAGCCATTAAAGAACCACCCGCAGCAGCATCATCAATAATTGATCTAAGTGATCCAATAAGTCCATTATAAAATGTTTGAATGATTAACCAATTTGGTAAAACATGACGAGGACATATTCTTAATAGTTCTTTAAATCATTCCCAAGCTTCATAAATTGTTTCTCTATCAAATTGCATAAATGAAGTAATATCATTTCTCAATTTAGCAATTTTAGAAGAAGGAAAAAAGTTAGCAATGAATTTTTGTGTCATATCTGCCCATGTTTTAATAGAACAAGTTGCTAATTAATTAAGCCATATCTTTGCTTTATCTTTTAAGGAAAAAGGAAAGAGTCTAAGCCTAATTGTATCATCAGAAACATTATTATATTTAAAGGTAGCACAAAGTTCTAAAAAACTAGCAAGGTGTAAATTTAGATCCTCATTAGGTGTTCCTCCAAATTGATTATTTTGAACCATTTGAATAATAAGAGGTTTAAGCTCAAAAGAATTAGCATCTACAACTAAAATTTGAATACTAACATGAAGTTCATTAGCTATGGGTTTGCATATTCCCTTAATGGCTTATAAATATTTTGTTCATTAATTTTGATTGGATTTTGATTATTGTTATGTAAGTTAGCCATTTTTTAATGTTTTGAAATTTGTTTTCATTTTCTAATTTTTTTAATTGTTCTTTCTAATTCAGAATCAAAAGACAGTAATTCTTCAGATTCAGAGCTATGCATAAAAATTTAAAGATAATATTTTTTGTTTTTATGTTTTTTTATATTTTTGTTGTTTTTTTTACTTTTTATTTATTTTTATTTTTTAAATTTGTTTTGGTTTTACTTTTTATTTTATTTTATCCCCGTCAATGGCGGCCTAAAACTTGATGCGATGCTACTTTAAATATGCTTTAAAATACAATAATTTGATACCACTTTTTAGAAAATTTAATTCCTGACAAATTGCTTCAAAAACTTGATGTGCGAGGTTTAATTTTACAATTTTATTAGATTTAATTATTGTAAAAGTCACAATTTTAAACACAAGTATACGTATCGTTCAAGTAGTACAGGACTCTCGAGGAGTTTTGGTTATCGATCCCACAGGAATAATAAAAATAAAAAGTAAAAATATATAAGTATTATTTTGAAATTTTCTTATGCAAATTATATATACCTTTATATATATATATATATATATATATATTCAAATTTAATTAACTACTAAATTTTATTAAAAGAAAGTAAGCAATAAGCAGGAAAGTAAAGTAAACAGTAATTAAAATTCAAAGCAATTATAAAAACAACTTTCCCCTTTTTCAACTAATCCAAGAATTATATATTAATTGTCTTTTGTAGGGAATTAAGATTATAGTATTGTGTCAAATAGAAGCATTCCTATTCTTTACCCTTTGGTCCAGGTGCGAAGAACATTGACTAATCTATAGTTAGTCTTAGGATGTCTTTTTAGTGGAATGGGTTAATCTCAGCTCAGACTACTAGATGTCCAAGAGTGGCTATGGTCGCCCTACCAGTGACTCGTTACCTTTCTATAAACCAAATTATTAGAATTTAGTCTGTCACTCTAAAAACTAATTAATTCTACGCCCAATAAATAATATCTTCTTTATTATTTGCACTTGACCTTAAACAATCTGCGTATAGCCTACTATTACCTAAGGATTCATGTGATATCTACTAGTTAAGAATTTATCTCTGGATAGGTCTCAAAATTCTTCAATAGGTTTTAACAAATTAAATGGCCAATTTAAAAAGTAAACTAAGATCAGTTATTAATATCATCACAATATTTTGAAATATTCTATATTTAATTATCCTGCAAAATTTAATTAATTTATAATCTTTTCATAGCTGAAAGGAGAAAGATAACTAACTACTCATAACTCATTAAAATAACACAACAAAACATACTTATAAAATTTTAAACCTAAGTACAAATACTTATTTGAAGTGTTCCTTCAAGAGCTCCACTGACTTCTACTGACTCTAACGCAATGATGAAAGACTCCAACAACAACTACACACAATAAACACTCAAAATAAACTCACTAGATACAAAATAAAGTGGCACCCTAAGTATGGAAGAGACTAAAATAGGCTAAAATGGGCATTTGTACTAAGAGGGGGGGTTTTTGTGCGATTTTCTCCGTAGAATGGGCTCCTATTTATAGAGCTCTGAATTTGACCAGGGGTTGCTTAAGACAACTCTTCAAAATTCATCCAAATTCAATGTATCTTCTAGAAGGTAACCTTCGTGCCTAGGCACTGGGATCTGGCGCCTAAGCACCGGACTCCTTGACTTGGTCATTTGCACCTCTTCACTTTGGGTCGCACCTCTTCGCAATCCAAACCATTTCCTTATGTCAAAATACATTGTATCACATGTCCTATATATTAGGAGTAACTTTCAGTCTTTTAGAAGCTCTAATAATCGCTTAACACCATCAAAATAACTGCCAAAATTCCTCAAAAAAAACTTAACAGTGTTTGTATCGAACTGGCACTTAGGCGCCGGACTCTGGCGCCTAGGCACCAGGCCAATAGTTCCAAAAAATTACTCCATAAGCTCCATTTTTGCTCTTTTTTGCTTCTTTTTTCCTTCTTGGACTCTTTTTAATCATCTACGTCCAAAACAAGAAAATAACTTTCATTAAAGCATAATAACCTTAAGAATTCAATCATAAATAAGGCATGAAATGGGTATTTTTTTAGGTAGATCAACTACCACCTCCAACTACTTTGAGAAGGGTTAGTGGTTTTTTATGACATGCTGGTTTGTATAGACGTTATATTAAGGATTTTTAAAAAATTACTAAGCCTCTATGCTAACTTTGAGAACAAGATAAAAATTTTAATTTTAATGAAGAATGCTTAAACGCCTTTGAATTATTGAAAGAAATGTTAACCACTGCCCCTATAATAGTTTCACCTGATTGGGATAAACTATGTAAACTTTTGTGTGATATTAGTGATTATGCAATTAGAGTTATTTTAGGATAAAGGTATGATAAAATTTTCAAATTTGTATACTATGTTAATAAAACTCTTAATAAAGCTCAAATTAATTATACCACTACTGAAAGAAAGTCGTTCGCAATTTTATATGCTTTTGAAAAATTTAGGTCGTACTTAATTGGGACAAAATATATAGCACAAACAGACCATTGAGCTACCAAGTAATTAATGCGAAAGAAAGATGCTAAACCTAGATTGATTAGATAGGTACTTTTAATGCAAGAATTTGACATGATTATACTTGGTAGAAACAGATCAGATAATCAAATTGCTGATCATTTATCAAGGCTAGAACAACATGAATTACCTGATTTTGAAGATGAAATCACAGAAACATTTCCTGATGAACAAATTTATAATATTAAGGAATGAAATTTATCGTGCTATGCTAATATTATGAATTATGTTGTAAGTGATATTTTAACACATGAATTACCAAAACAAGAAGATAAAAATTTGTGTATGGTGCTAAGTTTTAATTTTGGGATGAACTATATTTATATAAACAATGTAAGGATTTAGTTATTAAGAGATGTGTGCCTTATGAAGAAATCAAACCAATTATTTAGAGATGCCATGATTCTGAATTTGGGTGACATTTTGGAACTGTAAAAGCTGCACACAAAATTTTACAATTTAGATTCTATTGGCCTGCTCTTTTAGGGATGTTGATAGATATATTAAACTTGTGATCGATGTCAATGAGTAGGTAATATTTCCAGAAAAATGAAATGCCCATAAATTTAATATTGAAAGTTGAAATCTTTGATGTTTGGGGATAGATTTTGTGGGACCTTCTATTTCTTTATTTGTGAATATGTATGTATGTGTATATATATATATATATATATATATATATATATATATATATATATATATATATATATATATATATATATATATATATATATATATATTGATTGCAGTGGATTATGTATCAAAATAGATTGATGTCATAGCTTTACCCAGATGTGACGCTTGCAGCGGTTTTAAATTTTTAATGAAAAATATTTTTATAAGATATGGAATGCCGAGAGTTATTATTACTGATGGTCGATCTCATTTTAAAAATAATCAGATTCCGAGATTAGCATAGAATCAAGTTCTTATCATCCCTAAAAAAGTGGTTTAGCTGAATTATCTAACTACAAAATTAAATAAATTTTGGCAAAATCTGTAAATCCTTAAAAATTAGATTAGATTGGTCTAGTAGATTAGATACTGGATTATGGGCATATAGAGCTGCCTATAAATCTACTATAGGAATGTCTCATTTGATCCCCGATAAATATATGCACGCTAAAAACTTGACTCCGCTGGATAAATGTAACGGTGCTAAAAACTTGATCCCGGCAATAACGCCAAAAGCTTGAGCCGTGAGGAATATATGCGCTGATGATTTAGATATGAAAATTATGATTTTATAATATGGGATACTTCACAAGTATACGTATCGTTTATCAAGTAATATAGAACGTTCTGATTAAGCCCTGAGATATCGAACCCACAGGAAAAATTTGAAAATCTTTAAAGGAATCAGAAAATTATCTTTTTACTTTTTTCTATGGCTTTTGAAAGTTTGTCTTGATTTGAAATGTTTTGAAAGTTGATTTGTCTTTTGAAATTTTCTTAATAAAATGTTAAGCAAGAAATTAAAATTATAATGACTAATAACACTGTATGTAAAACAATATTAACTAGAATATCTTTTTCTTTCCTTTTATGAAGTAGTAATAATTATTAAAGTTTTGTTATCGAATTAATTAAATTTGTTGTGACAGATAGAAGCAAATGTGTTCTTTACCCTTACTTGGTTCTATAAAGAACATATGTTAATTTGAAGTTTTTATCATCTTTAACATGGTCAGGCAGGGAAGATACCAGTCTCTCACTCTAGAGTTCCCTCGATTCCCACCAGCTGGGGGCTAACTTCTCATAACAAAACTCAAAACTTCAAACAAAATTAGGGGGTTTTAGCCTGTCACTCTAAAATCCTCTAATTTTACTCCCTTCCATAAAAATATCTTCTAATATTACATTCAATTATATGGACTATAATTCTCACCCATATAATTGCATGTGATTCTTACTAACGTTTATGAGACAATACCACATTAGATACATAATCTCAAGAAATTCTACAACTTAACAAACCAAATTAAGAAGTAAACAAAGTTTTCAAAATCAATCTTCACAACTTCTTCAAACTTTTAAACACTTATACTTTCCACAACAATTCTCCATAAACTAACTACTTCTCCATTTAAGAAAGAAAAAGATAAAGTAAACTACTCATAATGCATTGAGAAAATACAAAAGCACTTTTATTTGAAATTAAAAACAATAAGAAAAACAAAAAAAAAAAAAAGTATTAATGAAAAAACTAAACGTAAGAACAAAAGTAAACATTTATATGAAAATCCTCTGCACAAGACTCATGAAGTTCCTCTAAAACCTTGACTCTTCACTAAACTACTCTTCAGAGCAAGTCTTCCAACTCTGATGACTCAGAATACAAACTTCATACCTCAATAAAAATGAAACTAAAAGAAATAAAAGAAGTGGGAAGAATAAGACTTCACTCCAACCCTTTTCTCCTTTCTACTCTCTACTCCTACTCTTAATAAAAACTCTCTTCAAAATGCCGTGGAAGAACAGTGGAAGTACCCTACAAAATGCAGTGGACGAGCCTCAAAAGAAAGAAAGAACCCTTCAAAATACAAAGGAAGAGCCTCCACTTGTCTTTCCTAAGACTCTTTTTAAATAATAAACCAAAAGGTGCCTTGGTGTCTCTTCAAATGTGTCCAGATTTAATGTATCTACAAATGAACACACCCCTTCATTCAAATTTATCGCCCAAAGGAAGTTAAGGAAGTTACCACAAAGAGTTGCATCCCATCCCCTTTGAAATTGGCGCCAAATTTCTTTAGATTTCGATTTTTAACTGTGGAGACTTAGCGCCGGCCCAGCGGTGCTTAGGCGCCAGTGCCAAAATTTTGAGTTTTTTCATTTTTTTTGCACCAAATTTAATCCAATTTTTCTCCTTTCATCATGACCATCCATTTTCATCATACCTGCAAGAAAAATACAAAATACCTTCCATTAAAGTGAAATATCATTACAAATTGGTATAAAAATGTGCATAAAAATACTATATATTTTAGGTGTATCATCATTGTAGACTGATTTTTGGAAAAAGATGTCATTTACCAGTTGAATTAGAATATAAAGCATATTGGGTGATTAATGAGTTCAATTTCAATTTAAAGGATGCTGGTGAGAAAAGATTGTTGCTACTTAATGAATTGGAAGAAATTAGAGAGGAATCTTATGATAATGATAGAATTTATAAGGAGAAAATGAAGATACAGCATGATCGGAAGATTATAAGAAAGAGAATTGAACCTGGATAAGAACTTTTGTTATATAATACAAGGTAAAAATAATTTCTTGGAAATCTAAAGTCTAGGTGGATAGGACCTTTCACTGTTATAAAATTTTACCAGTTTGATTTTGTTGATATTGATGATCCTAAAACTGGAAGAACATTTAAAGTTAATGGGAATTGATTAAAATAATATTATGTTAAGTTAAAGAGGTTTTAATGTTAAGTTATCTTGAATGAAACTAATGTTGGTCGGGCTGATGACATTGAATCAAGCCATTTAAGGGAGGCAACCCATAGTTATTTGTGTTTCTTAGTTTGTTTTGATTTGGTTGAAGTTGATATTATTATTAGATAGTTGTATATTTGAGTCATACTCACTCATAAATATCCTAAATGGTGTTAATTATTCAATTATATCGAAGATTTGTAGTTTATTTGGACGAAAACGTTGTTGGAGAAAAACTGTGCTCTGGCGCCGACAGCGTGATTTTCTAGAGAGAAAATTAAAAACTCAGAGTTTGAGCTCCAACGGCGCTGATGGCCGAGTAGCAGTTTTTGGAGTTTCAAATGGCATAATTTGGCGCTTTTGAGTGGGAGTTTCACTCCTATAACCCCCGAAACTCATTTTAAAACCCATTAACTCTAGAAAAATGAAAGAGTAGTTCCAAAATTTACATTCCATGGCTTCCAAATCTTTAGAATCTAAAAGATCTAGAGTTTTTATCCGAAAAAAGTTCATCAGTTTCAAAGCGCAACGGCTTTGGGACAAAGTCCTTATAAAGAGGAAGCTTATCCAGGAAAGAGGCTTTGTCCATCGATATATGAGTGTTCCTAGTACACAAGTAGAAGAAATTATTATGCAAAGATAATGGGAAGTGTTTTGTTAGACTACTGTTGGAGTAGTCATTCCTATGGTTATAGAATTTTATGCAAATCCTCATGGAATCAACCAAGGAGTCGTCTATGTGCGAGGTAGGTGGATATCATTCACTCCTTCCAAGATTAATGGACTTTATATGATAGATAATGTGCCACTCTGTCATTATACCAATTGTGTCCCTATGAGAGACAATATGAATGAAATCTGTCAATATTTAATGGGTGAAGGTGAAGATTGGGAGATAAGAGATGACGAGTATGTTAATTTCTCTACTACCTTATTAAATTCTGCATCGAAGCAATGACCTTTCTTTATATCTTCCAGATTACTCTCGTTCATGAAAATTCTTAGTGACGAAGAAAAGTGCAATATAGAATTACTACATTCAAACTGGAAGGCCTATTGATATTCTCACCATAGTTGTGAAATCTATTTTAGGTTTTTTTTTGCATGGATCAAACTACTGTTTGGGACATACTTACACTATATTTCTTCTCTACAGTCAGTTATAAGTACGTTGAGAAAAGTGCTTCTCCCTTAGAAGCCCAAGTAATATTTATGACTGTCCAACAACTGAGGATGAAAATGATTTGAGCATAATTGTAGACCAACCGTATCAGAGTCTACTACCAGTTCAGCTTCATTTTCCTATAAATGCATAGTTGATTTTGAGGAAGATCAAGAAACTAGAGAAAGAAGTACAAAATCTAATGGTTGCAATTAACAATATATATGAGTAATTTAATCACCTATATTGGAGGATGAAGGAATGGTTCGATCATACTGGACGTATGGAAGAAGGATTGATACAATTGATGAAGAAAAAGGCTTGGGTTGAAGAAGATTCTACTGATGAATTCCCATATCAACCCTTCTACAATTTGTTTGTGCACCACCAATTAATGGGATATATCAGAGAAGATAGCACTAACATTGATGACGAGTAGTGATTCTCTATTTTATCTACTTTATTTAGTATTTGGACTTTATTTCCTTGAGTTTGATTTGTATTTGGCTTGCTTATGGTGTGATTTTAGACTTATTATGATTGAGATTTGAATTTATGTTATTTTTTTAGCATTAGAGTGTTGTGGTTTAATTTAGACGCTAAATAATTGATGTAATAGGAAGACTTATATGTGTAAGTTTGTAATTGTAGATTTTCTATATAAAAGTGATGTTTTATGTTGTTTGTGTAATATTTGTATTAGTTCATCACTTAATTATGAATGTTGATGCTTAAAAAGCCTAATTAGATGTCGTTGTAGTTTTGAAATATTAATTTGTCACTTAATTATGAATCTTAAAAATCAGTCTGGCTAATTAGATGTTACTCCAATTTCAATGTCACTTAATTATGAATCCTAAAAATTGGTCTGGCACCGATGAATCAATAATAGGCGCCGACAGTGCCCAAAATCCAAAACTTATCCAGGATGTTTGAACTCACGATTTTTAGCCTTTGACTACATTTGACCATCTTAAACCTGCAGGCATGTAATAATAACACTCCTAGGGCTTGCTTGCATTTGGATTGGAGGTGATTTCAAAGCTTTTTGAGGTTGGATCTCATCTTCTCATTGTAAGAGCTTTACTTTAAACAAAATTTTTTTTTATTTTCAAGATGGAATTCTCTTACATTAGAAAGATCCAAAATTTTGGTGTTTTTAAAGAAATTTTTGAGATAATCCATGGTGAAATGCTCCTACTTGTAAGATTTGACTTTGGATCTTAACATTGCGATTTTGGAATTTATTAGAATTTATTTACAAATTTTATGGAAATTTTGATATGGCTCCAAAGTTGATTAAGAGAAAGAGAAAGGTTAATTTTGATGAAAGGAAATTTGTGAATATCAAAGCACAGTATTACTTCATTTCTAAACTTCAAAGAAAAAAGTGCATAAAAGATCGAGGATTTCAAAATTTGGGCAAAATTGTGGAGCAGGTTATTGCTAATCAGACTTGGGGAACTTTCTTTTATTTTTTTGCCGATGTTGTTGTCGATGTAGTTTATGAGTTTTATGTTAACTTGAGGTGGACTGAAGAAGAATTTGTGTTGGTTCAAGAACAAATGCTAGAATTCACTCCTACATGGATCAATGCTTTCTACCAGTTGAGAGATAACCCATTATGTTGTCGGCATTATTTTTAGGTCGAGTGTGTTGTATTAATTTTTGAAAAAGGGGTCGCCTAACAGAAATTGTGCGGCGAATTTTTAATTTAATTTAAATAAATAATTTGAAAAGTAGTATTTGATTTTTGAAAATAATTTTAAATTTGAAGGTCTTAAGATATGAAATCCAACCGATCTCATACCCCAAATAATTTATATAAACGAGCACCACATCACAAACCGTGTATCTATCCTAACGATAGACACACTGCTTGATGGTGGGGCTCGATAAAATAAACTAGAAGATTTGTGACATCCGTTTGGTCTGCGAACCAATTTTATAAGCCGACAAGTTCCCCTGCTTAATATGAAAGCGTTAAACAGGGTTTATATTACCTGGGTTCTTTAAAATTCCCTATAAGAGCAAGCCCCTATAGTTAATTACATCTTAAGTGACGGGAATCACCTAAGAAAACTTTCGATAATAATCAATAATTCTGCTCTCAAGAATTTCAAAGTTTAAGGTTTTCAAAGGATTGAATTTTGGAATTTCAATAGGGAATGGATCAAATTTGGAAGATTTTGTTTTGGGGATTCAAAGGAAGAAAAGTAGGAGAAATTACAGATTCGAAGCGAACTTCGGTAATTTCCCGACTATCCTATTGTTTGGCTTGAATTTAAAAAGGTCCTAATATTTATTTAATATTTTGATCTTGTCAATTTTAGTTAATTAGGACTTATATTTATATGATAGAATCATACAAATAGCCTGGAAGATGTGAGGGTTTATGTCATATCGGACGACTACCTCGGAATCCTAAGTCCGGTTAGGGCTTAGTTTGTAATGCAAATGCCTAACGAAAAGGTTGAGGATTTATGTTGCACTAGGTAAACTACCTCGAAATCCTATGGTTTTGTTGTTTAATTCTAGGAAAGTTTTGCTGATGTAGACTCAGGTTTTGCTGACGACGATGGCCGTGCTGCCCACCATGCTCCAAGCTCCTTGTTGTTGCAGAGGTTTAGTTTTAGAAGTCATAAATCAGGGGATGAGAAAAGTGTTTTGGTTTAGAGAAAATCTTAATTTCCAAGTGTTTTTTTATGTTTTATTTACAACAAATCTTAAAGTTGATTATAACAACACCGGTTAAGATCCCACGGTTCCATCCTTCCGGCATCGTTATTTTTATCAGATTCACTTAGTCCAGATGAATTTGCTAAACTCAATTGAATGAGTTCCACACTTTCTTTTAGACACGTGGAAATCCGGTTAGCAACACGTAGGTTACATCATCCGAGGTATTCCCGATCATCCAACAGGACGTTTTAATTTAGTTGTAATTGTAGTTTTATGTTATGTTTGTGATTAAATTTTGAGTTGTTTTATATTTTTAAATGTTGTGGCGGTGAATTTTATCTTGCAATGACTTTTAATTTAGTTTTGGTTTCAGTTTTAGGGACTATCCTAAAGGTGTGGATTTTCATGCAACAGTTGTTTATCATGCAAGAAAAGTAAGTGCGATGCGATTAAATAAATTGCAATAAAGTAAATTGCAACAAAATAAAAGTGTACCTGGAGGGTCTTCCCGTCATCCCAAGCTACACTTAAACACAATTTAGAATAATTAAGAAAATTCCTAGGTAAAGCTAAGGGAAGGGTTATGGTTTTCTACCAAATTCCTAATCCTATAGCTAGTCATTTCCTATGACGTCTAGGTTCTTGTGTTTTGGTTTGAGGACGATTTTCTTTATCAAAGAATAATTAAGTTCAATTGTTCTTATGAACATCCTATCATATCGAGGAAGTGCTTAAGGCAAATCTTAAACATCTTTTCAATATTTCTATGACTGTTTTAAGTCCAAATGAATTTAATTATACAAATGAATTAATCGTCCGAGAATTCAAGTTATGTTGTTATCTTACTCAATGAACTACGACATTTGAATATCCTATAAGTGAAGTAACACTTCATTTAACATTCTGTTTTGGAGTTATGACAATAAAAGCTTTCGGGGGCAAATTGGTATTCAAATGGTTTGTGATTTAATTTAATTTCAGTTAAAGAGTTTAAATTTGGAATATTGTTCAAGTTGCTTTATATTTAATTTCTTTCATGTCTTAGGTGATGTTATTTAATTCAATTTAATTTAACTTTAATTTAATTTAATTTAATTTTAATTTTAATTTAATTTAATTTAATTCAATTTAGTTTGATTTGATGTTAAATTAATTTAGTTTAATTTGATTTAATTTCTTTTAATTTAATTTAATTTGTTTATTTAATTTTATTTAATTTAATTTAATTTGTTTTAATTTAATTTAATTTAATTTAATTTAATTTAATTTGATTTAATTTGTTTATTTAATTTAATTTAATTTAATTTAATTTGTTTTAATTTAATTTAATGTAATTTAATTTAATTTGTTTTAATTTAATTTAGTCTAATTTAATTTAATTAATTTATTTATTTAATTTAATTTAATTTAATTTATTCATTTAGTTTAATTTAATTTAATTTGTTTATTTAATTTAATTTAATTTAATCTTTAATTTAATTTTATTTATAATTTTAATTTAATTGAAAATTTAAAAAGAGTTTAATAATTTAACCTTTTTATTTAATTTAATGATTTAGTCCTTTAACATTTTAAAACTTAAATTTGAATTATCCTTTTTTAATTAGGAATTAAATATTATTCAAATGATTAGTTTTGGGATCTTTAAATTAAAGAATAAATCTCTTCCTGATAATATCCCTACTTTAATAATTCCAATTTTATTATTCTTCCAAATTTAATCAATTATTTAATTAAGGTTTATTTCAATTATTTTAAATTGTTTAATGGGTTTCTACCCTTTAATTATTTAAATTTCAATCATCCAAATCAGATTAATATCAAATATTTTACTTGTTAATTTTATTAAACCTAAAATTTTAATCAAGGGTTAAAATTTTTTAATTACCATTTTGCCCTTCAAGCTTAATAATTTCATAACTCACTAAATTAAGCTTAAATGAACTTGAAATTTTTATGTGACTTCACTCATATGTCAATAAAGACATGAGAGGAGAAAATGTGATTTTTCTGTATTTAATTTATTTATGTAATTATTTTTGGTGGAAAATAGGAATTTCCAAGGAAAATTTAATAATATGACCAAGGGAAAGTTTCTGTCCTTAAAAAAATTATGGGACATTTCTAATGACCAGAGGACCACTTGGACCAATTTTGGTGATTTTTTGAAATATATTATTTTTATTATAATTATTTTAATTTTTGGAGTGTTAATGAATTTAAAAATAAAATAAAGATTGAAAAATGAGTTTTATATTTTTCAAAAATGTCTCTAATATCAAGGAAATCAGAGAATCAATTTTTCCAATTTTCTGATTTTTCTTTGATTTATTAGAATTATTTTAGTGGAAATGCTAAAAAATACTTTTTTTTTAATTTTAAAATTACCTTAAGGGCTTTAAAATTCAATATCTCATCAAATAGACATAAGAAAAATATGGGGTTTGTTCCTAAGTGATTAAAATTCAAAATGTGACATTTTGGTGAATTTTATTATTTTTGTGATTTTTATTATTTTTTAATTATTAAAAATATTAAAATAATATTAAAAATCAACTTTTTTAGAAAATTGAAATTTTAATTTTTTTAAATTCCCCTAATAACAGAGAGGCTCCAAAACCAATTTGGTGAATTTTTGAAAGGTATTTTGAAAGTTATGAATTTTTAAAGTTTAAAATGACTAAATGGCTTAATCAACCCATTTAGTAGGGCTAGCCAAGTCTAATTGACTTCAAATTTTTATGGTGGGTTCCTCTGATCCTAAAGGTCAGTGGAGAATTGATTTCAAGTCACTTTAATGTATGGTTAGATCTAATTAATTAGAGATCTATTTTGGGTGTTTAAGCCAATTAGGGTTATTTTAAATGAATTAAGTCAAAACCTATTTTTCCTATGGTCCTTTGGTCATAAGAGACATCACCAAATTTTCCTAGAATTTATTTCACAACATGCTAATTATTGGAATTAAAATACTTAAAACAGCAACATGAATTTGAAAAATCAATAACTTCTCGTAGGGATGGCCTCTGACTTTGGAAAATTCAGGGAATGTTCCAAAATTCAGAGGCTTCAAAAGCCCTATGGTCTCATGCCATGGTGAATTTCCTATATGCATGGAGAATTAAAATAATGCAGACAGTAAATAAATTATTAAAAATAAAATACTTGATAAAATTAAATGATTTCTTTTCCACAATATTCTCCTCTGTTCACTGAACAAGAGATTATTTTTATTTTATTTTTCTGATTTTTCTACACAAAGTTATGCATTTTTGAAGTTTAGGGAATTAAATAAATAGGAAAATCCCTAATCTTCTATTTATCCGAGTCGACGCCGCGTCAACCTTAGCATCTCCGAAGTGCCGCGTGGCGCGCTCCCATTCGACGCCGCCGCTTGAGTCA
This sequence comes from Papilionanthe hookeriana x Papilionanthe teres, assembly GCA_022702705.1. NCBI lineage: Eukaryota > Viridiplantae > Streptophyta > Magnoliopsida > Asparagales > Orchidaceae > Papilionanthe > Papilionanthe hookeriana x Papilionanthe teres. Next base: position 136,606,957 of record CM040423.1, read on the forward strand.
GCAGCCCGGGTCCCGCCTTCCGCGTATCATCTGTCGATCCGATCTAATCTGAGCCGTCCGTCCGCACGTGTATTAAATGGACGGCATCCATTCATCGTCCCCAAGCGTCCTCACCCGAGAGCCGTCCACACTAAATCCCTAATATCTCACCCGATACTCAATGGATTTTCATTTTCTTATGCTCTATGGATTCGTCTTGAAGAGACGAATACATCTATACGGTGATCATGCATTGAAATTAAAGCATTTGAAATGGAGAATCTCCAGAAGCTCGGGATGAAGAATTAGCTCATACCTTTGCTCAGAGAAGTGTGGCTTCAATCTGAGGGTTGTGTCACCTTCGATTGCGTCCCAGCAAGCTCCAGATGAAGTCTCCTGATCTGGTGAATTGCCTAGGTAGGATTTTGACCACAACCGATCACAAAGCTTGGAGGCTGGAGCAACTGGGTGGCCTGGAGATGGGGCTTTTGCTGGTGGACACCTTCTCTTGGTCTGGTGAAGGTGTAGGACCAATCAATTTGAGGATTGATCCACCGTGGAGAAGTGTCCTGGTTTTTGGGCTAAAGTTTGAGCTCAAAATCGAGCTCGACTGGAGGGAATTGGGGCTGGAATTTAGTGGGGATCAAATGCTCTATGTATGGGGAATGATCTGGAACAATTTTGGCGAGTTTCCTTAAGGTTTGTTTCAGCACCTCTCATGGCCGAGAGGGGGTGGTGTTTAAATAGGAGAGGGTAGAGGGCCTCCTGGGGAGAGTTAGGGCTTGGGATCAGCTGCTCTCGGCATGAGAAGAACAGCCTACTAATGGCCACTGGGGATGGGGCGGCTCAGCGAGGGAGAATTCCAAAGTTGGCTCACATGTGAGCTCTCGGCCATGGTGTTTTCCGGCGACCTAGTGGCTGGCCGGCCAGGCATTGGTCACCATCTTGTTCAGGTGGGTCAGGGCTGGGGTTTAGTGTAGGCAATTGACAAATGACATGTGTAAAAGGCTTGGATTAGAATGGAATGGGAGAGGGCTCATTTTGGCTCAAATTTGTCAACCCCTCCATTTGGGCTAGGTGCACCACCCAAGGCCTGGTTTAGGCTGAATAGAAAGTGATTTAGGTCAGCTTAATCAGTGGGGAATGGTCACCATCCAAGTACAATTAAGCTTAAGCAAGGTTTAGTGGAATCATGGGAGTGGTTAATCACCTTTAGGAATTAAGGAAAGAGTCTCCTCCTTTTGCCCAAAATAGCATGGTGACATGTAAAGAGGCTCTCATGGCTTCCATGTGGCTCATGCATGGCTTCATGGCTCACCTTTGGCTTGGGAAAAGTCAAGTCAATTTCATGGAAATGGATTTAAGAAAAATTTTGGTATTTAGGGGTGATTTGGCATGAGGATTGATTTGGAATTATTTGATGATGGGATTATAACTTAGGGAATGGCTTTTATTAAATGGATGGCAAATGGAAATGTCATGTGGGCTTTAGGGCCAATTTTGGGCTTTTGTATTTGGTAGAAATGGGCTTTTAAAATGGTTTAGGGAAGTGGGCTTTTGGATTTTAAAATGGATTTTAGGATGGAATTTTGGCAAAGGCTTGGGCCAAATAATTGTTGGGTTTAGCTCATAGATGTGTCATGAGTGACTTGAAGCAAATTGGGAGTGATTTGGGTTTGAATTGGGTTGAATTTGGGCTTCTTTGGTGAATGGGCCAATATAGGTCAAATTGGACCAAGTTGGGCCAATGTTGGGCTAGGGTTGAAATTGACGTAAAATAAATATTGGGAAATTTTTATGGGAGTGTTTCAAAGAGGTTTTGACTTTGTTTGGGCTTTGATTTTGGGGTTTGGGCTCATTTGGGTTAGGTTTGGGTTTAGGTCAAAATTGGGTCTTTTAGCTTTGGGTAGAATTTGAGTGGGGTTTGGGTCTAAATGTTGGTCAAATCATGTTAGTTTTTTGTTTGTAGGGATGTTAAGGAAGGTTTAGAAAAGATTTGGGGTTAATTGGAGTTGAATTGGGTGAGTTTGGGTTAGGTTTGGGTCATGGGTCCAAATTGGTCTTTTAAGGCCAAAAGTAAAATTGGATCCAAATGTCAATCAAATTGGACTTGGATTTGGTCTAGATTGGTGTTGGAAATGTTGAATTGAAGTTTAGAATTGAATTGGACCAGAATTTGGGTCAATTGGGTAAGTTTGGTTTGACATTGGGTTCACTTAGGGTTAAAATGGGTCAAATTGGTGGTTTTGACAAAAGTGGGGTAAATTGACAAAATTAGCCCATGATGTAGTTGAACAAAATGAAATTGGGAATATTTGGGATTTTCTGGAATTTTCTGGTAATTTTCTGAATTTTTGGATTTTTGGGTCAAGGGGGGTATTTTGGGTATTTGGAGGGTATTGGGAGGTATTTTTTGAATTTTTGGTATTTTTGGGTATGGATGGTCAATTTGAGTGGAGAGAAATGTTTAGGAATGATTTTGGAGAATTTTGGGTGATTTGGAAATTTTGAGAAATTTGGGTAGTTTCAAGGGTTTTGGGTAGGCTAAGCGGGTGTAGGGTCCCGGGGGTCAAAAATTGAAAATTTGGAAAATTGAAGATTGGGTGAATATAAGTGGAATAAAATCATTTTGGTTGAGCCATGAAGCCATATCAAGCCCACATGAGCCATGAGGGGACTCATTTGAGGCATCCACTATGTTGTTCCTAACCCTCTTAGCCAAAGGCTCAGGGGTTAAGGACCATCCATGTGAATCATCTACATGAGTCAGGAGGTCAAGTTGGGTATAGGTGTGTGAAAGTGTAGCGTATAAATGTAGTGTGTGTGTAAGTCAGCCCCTTCACCAGACCAGGCCACCCAGGGTAGTCCTAAGGCCAAAGAGTCCTATAGGAACTCATCCTTTAAACTTCCACATTTGATTTCAACCCTCTAGGTGATTAGGGGTCTACAGTCAAGTTTGTGGAGTTTGCAAGGAGTTTAGAAGTGGTTTGAATTTCTAAGTGGTGGGTCCCAATTCTAGTCCTCTAAGACAGTCAAAGGAAAAGCCTAAGGCTAGATCCTAAGTACTAAAAAGAAGAAGAGAAGACCTCATCAAAAATGAGGTCAACATATGTGAGTACGAATCTTTTGGTGTTATGGATGCGGCTTTAAATGAGGTAGTTACTTTTTTTACTGATGGAAAAGTGGAGTGGAATACTAAGAGAAGACAAAAGATAAATTTTCTTGCTTCCACTCTAAATGTAGCATCTAAAGACTGGCATTACTTCATTTCTACAAGACTACTACCTACTTATCATCACAGAGAAGTTTCAAGGTATAAAGCTATTCAAAACTTTTGTATTCAAAACATGAGAATTATTGACCTTGCTAAAATTATTCGTCATAGTATTCAAACTATAGCTAAAGGGTAAACCACTGGAGAATTGGGACATGCTGCCCTGATTTACACATTATGTGTACAATAAGGAGTTGAGGTTGTGAGTAGCGAAGAGTCGGTTCATCTTTAAAGCCTATTAGTATAGAAAAAATTCACACTTATGAAATTTATCTCGGATTGAGATCTGGAAGTAGAGTAGTGAGATTTCTCTACTAGTTATGACATACCTTCTACCTCTGGGACACCTACTATATCTAATGTTATGGAGCGACTGATGATACAACAGGGTGATATTACGATGTGATCATAGTAGGATTGATGGTTTAGAAGTAAGAAATAGCATCAATGATGATTATCAGAGGAGAAGAGCGGAATATGGTATATTTTATCATGATGCTCAGATGATATTTATGATGGGAGAAGCTTGCATAATATTTTCCACTTGCCCCCGTTATATTGCATACCGGCCTGAGGAAGAAGGAGCAGAAGAAGAAAAAAAGGATGATTAGTAGTGTAGGATTCTGTTGTTTGCTACTGTTGTGTAAATTTGTGTGTTTGCTATTTTTTTTTGTGAAGTAGTTCATTTTTCTAATATTACTTTTTCTTAATTTAGTTAAGTTGTATTGATGCTTATGTTGGTTTGTTACAGTTGTAGTAAAATTGTAATGGATGTTGTATTAAGTGTTTAAAGTGGTATTTTAAATTAGCTTTACCTGCAAATCTCTGATATTTATGTGAACAATGCTTCTAACTATTTTTAGTTTAGAGTTAAATATTTAATTAATACGTGCATACTTGAACAGAATCAAAAGCTCGAGATAAAATGGCTAGTTTGCTTTTTGTTTTTCTCTCTCTTTTATAATTTCATATGCACTGAAAAACTTATGTTTGGGGGAGAAAAAATTAACTTTTATTTGTTCTCAATTAAAATATATTTTTAAAATTTTTTTTAACATGTCATAAAGTAGTTGAGCTTAACTTTAGATAACAAAATTTTTGATTTAATTTGAACATGATAGTAGATTTAAATGAATTTTTTTAGTAATGAAGGTGAATTTTATAGGGCTAAGATATTTAGTATAAGAGGATTAGACTATAGTCGATTATTTAAAGTAATGAAAATTGTATTTTTGAAATGATAAGAGTCTTAAAATTCTATTTGAGGAGAAATGATTGTGACTCTATGATGAATAATTTAATAGATAATATATATCTATAAAGTAAAAAAGTTTTAAGTTTCAACCTTAGGGAGAGGAGAGTGAAGTAAATAATTATTAAAGGCTATCTAGATATAGTAATCCTCACAAGAAAAGAGAAAAAGAAAATTAAAGAAAGGAAAAAAAAGAAATGAGGGTTGAAGAGCAATCCAAAAAACGAAAAGAGAAAAGAAAAAAAGAAAATATATGTGAGGAGAAACTTTAGGAGATGCCTAATAAAAAATTGGCTTCACTTGAATCAACTTAAGGGAAGAGCATAGTTACATTTTTGAATTTATATTTAAAGTATTATTGTCCTTACTAATAGAGTTTTTATGAGCTTCTTTTTCATATGATCCTTCAAAGTACCCTTAATTTGACAATTTATGATTAATTTTGAAATAAATAGGAGTTTAGAACCTTAGACTTGATTACTGAATGTTTTTATACCTATAATTTTGACCCAAGTTATTGGAAATATTTATAAAAATCTTGATATTATGTCTATTTAAATAAAAAATCGTAGTATTCTTTATGTAAAGTTCACTACTAAGAGCCAAATTTTTATACAGTAAAAGGATTACTTGAGGACAAGTAATAGTTAAGTTTGGGGGATTTTGATGCACCAAAAATATGTTTGATTTTTCATATGTATTTTTTACTCTTTTTTGGTGATATCGCACTTTAAAGGAATGTATTTTTCATGTTTTGCTACAGGTATGATGATTTTAGGCAATTAAAGCAAAAAGAAGAAAAAGAAACAAAATTGGAGTAAAAAAAGCAAAAATCAAGAATTTGAAGTTTTGGCGCCGTTAGTGCCAGAATGGGCACCGACAGCCCATATTTCCAGAGAGTTCAGTCAATTAAGCACGATAGGGTGCTGACGGCGCCCAATATCATTGGAGGACAAATTTAATGTACTTGGTCGACTTTCGGAGGGATTTTTGAAGTATCTCTTGGGAAAATCTTGCCTAGGCTATTTTGACTTGTTTTTGGTGCCAGAATTAAAAGAGAGGAGAGTCAAGAGTGTGGAGAGGAGTCTAGAGAAGAAGTGGTTTGAGTGTTTGAAAAGTTTTTTTAAAGTCTAGGGTTTGGTTTTAAGTTTTGTATTATGAGGGATTTTTCATAAAAGAGTTGTAGGAAGAGAGGGAAAGTAAGAGATTGCTTCTTCCTTACTATTCCAAGAGAGAATTGTGTGTTGTTGTAAAGAGAAAAGGAGATTCAAGGGAACTTTAAGGGATTTGCTCGGGGAAGAAATTGAGATATGTTGTATTTACTTTTTACTATTTGTATGGCGTATCTTGCACATATAAAATAATTTTTTTGTCGTATCTTGCACATGTTTTTTAGTAGATTTCTCTGACTTTCTCCTTGGTAGGATATATGATGAAATGATGGTTTAGATTGGATGTGCAATATAACTGTTAACAAATTGTGATAATTTTTCACTTCGTGCTTCATTTACTTTTCAATCTAGCCAATTGAATTGTTAAAATATGTTGTGAAACATATGATCCAAAAGAACTATGCATTCAACAACAAAAGTGAAGATTACATTCAATGTTCATGAATGAATGATGTAGTTCATGAGGGTTGGGTGCAAATAAATAGGGAAATACATTTATTGGGCATAGACTTTGAGATTTTAGGGTGACAGATGAAAATCCCCAATTTGGTCCTATTGTTTGTAAACTAATGCGAGAGTTAGCTTTCAGGAAAAGGGAAGTGGGTGCTTTGGTGTGTGAGCTAGTATCCTCCCAACCTAAACACATATTTAGGGACTAAATCTAGAATTAGCCAATGTTCTTTATAGCAGTCAGAAGAGGGTAAAGAATATGTATGCTCCTATTTGGCACAATACAAGAATCTTACTAACCATTATAATTCACTCAACATAATATCATTGCAAAGGGAGAGGACACTTTCTACAAATTTGATCTTTGCATTACAAAACTTATTTTAGTAGTAGTTAACTTTAATTAATGTAAGTGCATTGCTAATTTATATAGAAAGTACTTTAGTGACATTAAAATCACTAGCATAATTAAACTTTAGCAACTTTAGTAATAACTGTAAGTGCATTGCTAATATGAATGTTGAATTTTTATGCTATGTTTGAAGATTTGATTCCTCCCTGTGAGATCGATAGCCAAGACCTCGCTAGAGCTCTGTATTACTTGAACGATACGTGTACTTGCTTATAGATTGGATGCTTTCTTATTAAACTGATTATAAGTTGTGACTGAACTGAAAATATTTTCAAATATTATTCGATAGTAGCAATTGTCGGATCAACATTCCATAACGACAAAATAAAATCTTATAAAATAATAAATTACCTATTTATAAAATGAGTCTACAATACATTTTGACATTTTATTCTCCTAAATTTTTAGAAAAACTGCAAAGGAATCTCCAGGTTTAGTCTTTTTCTATATTCAAGATCATAGCTCACCAACTAATGAAGTTGCTTACTTTTACCATAATGACATCAGATTATTTGATGAAATTAAAGTTGCATTCAGTCCATATCAAACTGGTATACAACTCTTTGACAAATTTAATTTGGACCCCTGATTCAATTTGTTTTATATGTAAGAATTTATGACCTCAGATTTATATATTTATAAAGATTTTGTAAAGTCACAATTTCAAATGCAAGTATATGTATCGTATCAATAAATATAGGGCTCTAATGGAGTCTCGTTTATTGATCCCACAGGGAAGCGAGGTAAGAAGTTCTTAGTCAAATTCTAGTCTACTACTAACAGCCTTAGTTTGGAATGGTGATATAAGTGGTTTTTCTAAAAACTACTCCTAAATGCAGATGATTATGTGTAAGAATAATAAATACTCCCTAATGCAATATTACTTCTAAAGATAACCCTTTTTGGGGAAATTCATTTGATGAATTTTGAGATAATAAAAAATATTATTCTCATGTAATGAATCAGATAATGTATACGAATGAGTTGCATTAAATATTGTATGTGTCAAATAGCTGCAATCCTATTTTTACCCTCTTCCGAGTACCCCCTCTTCAGAGTGCTATAAAGAACATTGGTAAATCCTAGGCTTAGTCCCTAAATCCAAGGTTAGGCTTGGAGGATACTGGCTGCCACTTCACAGCTCCCACTTCTCTTCACCTGAAGGCTAACCCTAACTTTAGTTATGAAATTTTGGAACAAATTGGGCTCAGCCTGTCATCCTGAAACCTCCAATTCGACGCCCATGAAATCATATTTCCCTATTTATTTGCACTCAATCCCCATGAATTACATGGCTCATTCATGAACATTAAATGTGGTTCCACTTTGTTGAGAATTACACCGCTCTTCTGGGACAATGCAATTATAATGAAATTTAACAATACAACGGGCCCTTTTTGTAATATAAATGAGGTGCAAGTAAAAACCAACACATTGATAATTAAAAAATCTTTTAAGAAGCATCTCAATATCCTTAACATGAATCCTACTCATTGCAAAAGAAAAGTAGAGTGAAAATAATGGCATAAACTTCTTATGCCACTATTTCAAAACAAGAAGAAAGAGTAAAAGAAAGACATCACAAAGCACGAAGAAAACAAAACGAAAAACTTCATTTCAAAGCAAATCCAAAAAAATAAGTGTTTACAAAATCATAAGATAATGAAGAACACAATACTTAGCTTTTTCCCCTTGAAAGAAAGATGAAAATCTCTCCCACAAAGTCTCCCGCCGATCCATGCAATGCTAGAACATTCCCTTACAAATTCTCTCAAAATCTCCTCACCAATCTCTCCAAAAAGGTAAAAATCCACATTTCTACTCCTATTATAAGATCTCTAAGCACTCCAAGTTTTTCCTATCATCTCCCCCATTTTTTGGCTTCAAAATTGGTTTAAAATAGTGTAGGTACGAATTTCCTAAGAGGTACATGATGAAACCTTCCAAAAAGAGTCCAGATTCGATGTATATGGCCAATAACCGCTCAATTTTGCGTCCAGATAATCTTGGGTGCCACCGGCACTGAATAGGGTGCTGCCGACGCCCTATATTTTGTGGTCTCGGGATTCTGGCGCCGTCGGTGCTGGTTTGGGCACCCCCGGCGCCCACTCTACGCAACTCCACCATTTTGCTCCGTTTGTCTCCGTTTCAGCTGCAATTCATCCTGTTTCAGTTGCATTGCATTCCTAACAGATAGCCCTAAGCATAAAAAACCTTTCTTTAAAGTGTAATCTCATTCAAAAATATGCAAGAAGTGTAAAAGAGATGAAACATAGAAAGACTTATCGAAAGGTGTCAAGTCAAAACCTGCTTTCTTGCTCATGTTTCCTCCAAATTGCACTATTTTTGCTTCCTTTTGCTCCAATCACCATTTATAGTATCTAAAACCAAAAAACATACAAAATGCATTCCTTTAAATTGTAATATCATAAAAAATGAGTAAAATTATATAGTAAAAAGCGTATATATTTAAGACATATAGAAATACCCCCAAACATAACTATTACTTGTCATCAAGTAACACTGTAACTTTAAAAAAAAAATGCTGACTTGTGTTTGTGAGTTTCAATTGAGTTTTGTATAATTTCATTTCAGGAAAATTATAGTATAACATAGGAGAAATTTTAGTAAATCAACATAGGACTAGAGTGTAAGAATATCTAATATTCAACTTAGGAATCCCCATTTTCTATTTACTTCAAAAGTTATTGAAAATTGTCAAACTAAAGATTCATAGAAAGTATAAAAATGGAATTTAAGCACCTTATCTATACCAATTTAACAAACACATTTTGAAATAAGAATAATCTAAGGATTATTTTTAAGTCTTTTCATTTAAAAATATTTAAGTGAAACTAATTTTTTGTTAGGCTTCTGACCCAAGAGAAAAAGGTCAAGATTTTCATGCTTATTTTACACTGATTTTGATGATATTACATTTTAAAGAAAGAATTTTTGGTATTTTTCTGCAGGTATAAAGAATTAAGGACAAGGGAAGAAAAATATGCAAAAAATGAACGGATTTGGAGCGAAAAAGGACTAAATTATGCAAATTTGACTTAGGCCGCCGACAGCGAGGTCGAGGCCGCCTTCGGCGTGATTTTCCCGAGAGTTCAGAATTAATTATAAGGAGGCCATCGACAACGAGGATCTAGGCCGCCGACGGCGGGGATTGTTTAAAAGCATTGTTTCTAGAAGATCGTCGACAGCGCCTCGAGGCCGCCGACGGTGGGGTCGACGGATCATTTTAGAAATACATTGAATGTGGATGATTTTCAAAGGGGTTCCAACAAAACCCTTAGAGACTCTTCTACAACTTTAAAAGGAATGAATTTAGGACGAAAAAATGCTCTTCTTCTGGTCTCTAAAGTGATTAATAGTGGGTATATAGTGTAAAGGAGAGTCAATTAGTGAGTTTAATTTAGTGACTAGTGAGTTCAAATAGAGAATTTGTGAGGAATTCTTCGAGGGATTGCAAGAGTGGAAGGGGAGTGAGAGAACTCTTCCACATTGACATTTCAAAGGAGAATTCTAAAAAAAAGATCTAGAGGAACTTCAAGGAGTTTGTTTGGAGAGGAATTTGAGATAAGTAGTGTTTATTTGTTTTTAGTGTGTAGAACTTTACTATATTATATGAAATCTAAGTTTTATTGCAGTCTTCATGAATTCTGAGTAATTGCTCTATCTTTATCCTGGTTTAGACGGTTTTGTGAAATGATTATATAATTAGTTTATTAAATAAATTATAAAAGAAGTTGTGTTGGTACTATACCTAAACTTACTTTACTATATAAATTGGCCAATTGTATTGTTAAAATCCATGAAAAATTCTTAAGACCTAACCGTGGGCTAAGGATTCATAACTTGTATGTATCACATTTCTCTTTGCAAGGTAAGTGGGTAAATCCTTGAAGGGAGAAGTGCAAATAAATATGGAAATAATATTAATCAGGCGTAGAGTTGGAGATTTTAGAGTGACAGGCTAAAATCCTCAATTCGGTCTTATCATTTGGGTGTTGATGTGTAGATTGTTAGCCCTAAGGTGAGGGGAACGTGGAGCTCCAAAGTGAGAGCCGGTATCCTCCCAGCCTAGCTGCAGAATCAGTAACCAAGCATAGGATTAGTCAATTTTCTTTATGCCTCGACCAAAGGGTAAACAACAGGTATGCTCCTATTTGGCAAAATACATTAAAACTAATTATAATTATCATTTCACATAAATATCTTAACTAAGGAGAAAGATTCTTGCTGTTATCTATATTTGAACTTAACTTTAGTAGTAGTATTACTAAATTTTTAGTAAAACTAGTTGTAATTATGAATTGATTTTTATAATCCTACTCCGTAAGCTTTATTATATCTCTCCCTATCGGATCGATATCCAGGACTCCATTAGAGCCCTGTATTACTTGAACGATACGTATACTTGCATTTGAATGTAGCTCCATGATTAAAGATTAAAATATTTAATTGTTACTAAACTACATTCGAATTGGATATAAACGCAGGGTGGTTCAAGTTTCTAGCGTCGTTGCTGGGGAGAGATTTTATATGCTATAGGAATATAATATAATTAGAGTAACGGACAACAATTTAAGACTGTTAGAAAACCTTTTTAGAATTGCAACTTATTTTGTTCACTGTTTTTGCTGTGTACTGATTTCGAGTGTATGTGCAAATTTTGTTCTGAAAATCTTATACCTTACGATTTGAAATTAGAACGCACCGTTAGGACAATTTTAAAACTTAGAAAAAAACCTAAAAATTTCGAAATAATGGAAATCAACGTAAACAACTAAAGAATAGAAAATGAACAACAATCTAGACCATTAAGAGATTATGCAAACCCTACATTAGATGAAATTCACTTAACTATTCAAAATCTTGATGTAGCTGCTAATTCATTTGAGCTTAAACCTGCTATTATCCAAATGGTACAAAATAATCAATTTGGTGGAACTTCAAATGAAGATCCTAATTTTACATCTTGCAAGTTTCTTAGAACTTTGTGCTACTTTTAAGTACGACAGAGTGTCTGATGATGCTGTCAGACTTAGACTTTTTCCTTTTTCATTAAGGGATAAGGCTAAAGCTTGGTTAAATTCTTAGCACTGGGTCTAAAAAAACTTGGGGAGAACTTTCACAAAAATTCTTATCAAAAATTTTTCCACCATCTAAGACTTCTAAGCTTAGAAATGACATCACATCTTTCAGTCAGTATGAGGGAGAATCGATATATGAATCTTGGGAAAGATTTAAAGAACTTCTTAGGAAATGTCCACATCATGCTTTAACAGATTGGTAAATTATTCAAACAATTTATAATGGATTAGTAAGATCTCTTAGATCTATAATAGATGCTGCTGCTGATGGATCACTAATGTCTAAACCTTTTGAAGAAGCCTATGCATTAATAGAAGAAATGGCTACCAATAATTTTCAATGGCCTGTTGAAAGGCTAAATCCTAAGAAAGTAGCTAGTATTCATGATTCTAATGCTTTAACTATGATAGTTTCTCAGATTGCTTCCTTTCAAAGAAAATAGATCAATTTGGAATGAATCATTCTCAAACACCTCATGTGTTAAAAGAAAATTCATTAGGACAAATCATATATGCTCAATCTTCATATGAAACAATAAATGCAATAAATAATAGACAAAATAATCCTTGTTCAAACTATTATAATCTAGATTGGAAGAATCATCCAAATTTTAATTGGAATAACCAAAATAATAATAATAATCCTCAATGGGGGAACAATCCTGTAAACCCATTACGAAATATAAATAATCCAAGTAATTCCAATTATAGACCTTCTAATCCACCAGGTTTTTATAATAATTCACAATTTAAGGAAAAGAAGTTGTCTATGGGAGAAATAGTCTTGAATATGGGTAATCAATTACAAAGTCAAGGAAATGTTATTAAAAACATAGAAAGCCAATTAGGGCAAATTGCTTCTACATTAAGTAATAGACTTGTTGTAACTTTACCTAGCAATGTTGAAGTAAATCTTAAAGATCAAGGAAAATAACAAATCAAAGTTATTCAATTAAGAAGTAGATAAGAGTCGGAAACAAGAGTTCGAAAAGAAACTGTAGTTGAAAACAAAAAAGAAGAAACTGATGGAGAAAATAAAATTTTATATCCTAATTTTCCTCTGAAACCTATGAAAATTACTATTGAAAAACCACATCCACAATTTCCCCAAAGACTAAAGCAACCAGATAAAGGAAAAAGATTTGCTAAATTTTTAGACATTTTGAAAAAATTGTCAATAATTATTCTTTTTGTTCAAGCTTTAGAACAAATGCCTCGTTATGTTAAATTTATGAAGGATATACTCAACAAAAATAGAAAATTATTAGATCATGAGACTGTTGCAGTCAGTGAAGAGTGTAGTGCTATAATTCAAAGAAAACTTCCTAAAAAACTAAAATATCCTGATAGTTTCATTATTCAGTGTACTATTGGTGAAAAAATTTATGGGTGAGCATTATGTGATTTGGGAGCAAGCAAAAATTTGATGCCTCTATCAGCTTTTAAAAGGTTAGAAATTGGAGATATTGCACCAACTTCTGTAATTTTACAGTTAGCTGATCGATCTATTACACATCCTAAGGGAATTGTAGAAGTTGTTTTAGTCAAATTTGATAAGTATATTTTTCCTTTGGACTTTATCATTCTAGATATGGAAGAAGATAAAGAAATTCCAATCATTTTAGGAAGACCATTCCTAGCTACAGAAAGAGCTATGATAGACGTTCAAAGAGGAGAATTGACTATGAGAGTAAATGACCAAGAAGTAACCTTTAACATCCCAAAGTCAAAGAAATATCCATCAATTGAAAAAGATGATGAATGTTTCAGAATGGATGTTTGTGATTATTTGAAAAGAGAATATTTCCTAGAAAATTATAAAAAAAATGAAGATATAGAAAAAGATAATTATGAAGAAAGAGAAACTGAAGAAGCTAATTATAATCAGGAAAAATATGAAAAGCTAAATTTAACATCACCAGAAAATCAAATATTAATTTCATCTGTTGTAAAACCCCCTAAACTTGAATTAAAGAATCTTTCAAATCATTTGAAGTATATATTTTTAGGAAAGTTATCAACATTACCAGTAATTGTATCCTCAGACTTAAATGAGATACAAGAACAAAAATTATTGGATACATTAAAAAAATACAAAAGAGCTTTTGGTTGGACTTTAGCTGATATTAAAGGAATTAGTCCTTCGATTTGTATGCACAGATTTTATTAAATGAAGAACATAAACCAAGAATTGACCCTCAAAGGAGATTAAACCCTATAATGAAAGAAGTACTTAAAAAAGAAATTATAAAATGGTTAGATGCTGGAATTATATATCCTATTTCGGATAGTACTTGGGTAAGTCCAATTCACTGTATTCCCAAGAAAGGAGGAATAATTGTTGAAGAAAATAAAAATAAAGAATTAATTCCTATCAGACAAATTTCAAGATGGCGTATTTTTATAGATTATCAAAAATTAAATGCAGCCACCCGAAAAAATCATTTTCCTTTTCCTTTCTTAGACCAAATGTTAGAAGACTTGCTGGACATAAGTACTATTGCTTTCTGGATGGATATACTGGTTATCATTAGATACCAATTGCTCGTGAGGATCAAGAGAAAACAATTTTTACTAGTCCGTACGGAACTTTTGCTTTCAGAAGGATGCCTTTTGGACTATGTAATGCACCTGCAACATTCCAGAGATGTATGATGTCAATTTTTAGTAAATTGATAGACAATGGAATTGAAGTATTTATGGATGACTTCTCTGTGTTTGGAACATCATTTGACATATGCTTAAATCATCTTGAAAAAGTTTTGGAGCTATGCGAAAAAACTAAATTAGTTCTAAGATGGGAAAAATGTTAATTTATGGTAGTAGGAGGAAAGGTGTTAGGGCATAAAATTTTAAAAAATTTCATGGAAGTAGACCCTGCAAATATTCAGGTAATAACTAAATTACCACCTCCTACTATGGTAAGAGGGGTAAGAAGTTTTCTTGGACATATTGGTTTTTACAGGCATTATATTAAAGATTTCTCAAACATTACAAATCCTCTATGACAACTTTTAGAAAAAGATAAGAAATTTGAATTTACTGAACACTGCTTGAATGCCTTTGAATTATTAAAGAAAAAACTAATCACAGCACCAGTAATAGTTTCACCTGACTGGGAGAAACCGTTCTAACTAATGTGTGATGCTAGTGATTATGCTAATGGAGCTTTTCTTGGTCAAAGATATGACAAAATTTTTAAGGTTATATACTACGCTAGAAGAACTCATAATGATGCTCAAATTAACTATACGGTTACTGAAAAAGAGTTACTGGCTATTGTATATGTTTTTGATAAATTTATAACATATTTAATTGGAACAAAATGTATTGTGCATACTGATCATTCTGCTATTAAATATCTGATGCAAAATAAGGATACTAAACCACGATTAATTAGATGGGTATTCTTAA
Source organism: Papilionanthe hookeriana x Papilionanthe teres (assembly GCA_022702705.1). Classification (NCBI taxonomy): domain Eukaryota; kingdom Viridiplantae; phylum Streptophyta; class Magnoliopsida; order Asparagales; family Orchidaceae; genus Papilionanthe; species Papilionanthe hookeriana x Papilionanthe teres. The sequence continues at coordinate 136,622,012 of CM040423.1, forward strand.
TGCAAGAATTTGACTTTGTATTGATTGATAGAAAAGGAATTGAAAATCAAATTGCTGATCATTGTTGACCTCATTTTTAATGAGGTCTTTTCTCTTCTCTCCCCTTAGTACTTAGGATCTAGCCTTAGGCTTTCCCTTTGACTATCTTAGAGGACTAGAAATGGAACCCACCACTTAGAAATTCAAACACCTCTTAACTCACTACAAACCCCATAAGTTTGATTGTAAACCCCTAAGTCACTTGGAGGGTTAATATCAAATGTGGAGGTTTAAAGGATGAGTTCCCTATAGGACTCTTTGGCCTTAGGACTACCCTGGGTGGCATGGTCTGGTGAGGGTTGACCTGCACACATTACACTTTCACACACATTCCAAATCCTAAAACCATTTATACCTAGCTTGACTTCCTGACTCATGTAGGTAATCCATATGGATGGTCCTCAACCCCTAAGCCCCTGACTAAGAGGGTTAGGAACAACATAGTGAGTGCTTAAAATAAGTCCTCTCATGGCTCCTGTGAGCTTAATATGGCTTCATGGCTCAACCAAAATGATCCCATTTCACTTACATTTGATCAATCTTCATTTTTTTTAAAATTTCAATTTTTGACCCCGGGGACCCTACACGCACCAAACCTACCAAATGCCCTTGAAACTACTCTCATAAACATTTCTCAACATTAGTTTTACATCAAATCTAACATTAGCCCAACCTTAGCCCAAGTTAGGCCAATTTGACCCACTTTGGCCCCTTTACCAAAAAAGTCACAAATCAAACCCAATTCAACTCCAAATCACCTCAAATTCGTTTCAAATCACTCATGACACATCTCTAAACTAAACCCAACATTTGTTTGGCCCAATCCTTCACAAAATTTCCATCCACCAATTTTTTTTCAAACCTAAAGGCCCACTTTCTTAAACCATTCTAAAAGCCCATTTTCACCAAATCCAAAAGCCCAAAAATTCATTCCCAAGCCCACATGAAACCTTTTGTTCATCATTCCTTTGATGATACTATTTGACCAAAGTCTTAAATCATCATGAAATCTACCCATTTGTAGCATCATGAAAAATCCCATCAAAAGAATCAAAAGTTTTCAAAATTCCAACTAACCCACTTTCATGTAAATGAGCCAAGCCATGAAGCCATGCCCAAGCTATATGTAAGCCATGAGGAGCCATAGACTTGTCATCACTCCATAAATGGTAAAAGGAGGAGATCCTTTAAGCACTCCCTAAAAGTCATTAAGCCATTAAATGATTCCCCATAACCTAAATTTAATATAACTAATCCTTGATGGGGACTTCACCACACATGTGAGGCTGACCCAACTGATCCCCTTTAACCCAAGTCAGGTCATGGGGGGTGAACCTAAACCAAATCAATAGGTTGACCCATTTGGATCCAAAATCACCCCTCTCACCGTGCCACTTAAATCCAATCCTTTACACATGTCCAAAGGCAATTGACTACACCAAACCCCAGCACTGACTCCCCTGAGTCAGATGGTGACCTGACTCTGGCCGGCCAGCCACCAGGTCGCCGGAAAACTCCATGGCCGAGGAGCTTGGAATGAGCCAAATTTCAAATTCTCACCTGCCGAGCCGCCCCACTCCAATCGGCCACCACAGCTCTTCATCTCCTCCCCTAAGCAGGTCGATCCAAGCCATCAATTGCCCCCGGGAAGCCCCGGCCATGGCTATTTAAACCAGCCACCCCTCTCGGCCAAAAGATCGGCTGAAATCAACCTTCATAGAATCCCTCCAAACTCCTCGCAGAGCTTCCCCAGCCAAGAGCAATCCATCCCCACTGTTCTCCTGCCCTAAATCCCATTGATTGCGGTTAATTTTGGAGCTCAATTCTCAGGCCAGATTAGGACATCTCTCAAACCTCCACCAAAATCAAATTAAACTCACCCACACCTGCACAACACCAAGCTCTCGAGGCCACCCAAGTGCTCTAGCCTCCAATGTCTGAAATCGGGCTTGGTCACTTTCATACTTTGATCTTTAACCATGGCCAGAGGCTTCATCCCTAGGCTCTTCCAGCTCCAACGAACGTGCCGAGCACATTCAGTTGAGGCCTCACCTCCTGAACCAAGGTATGGAGACTTGTCTTTAACCCGAGTTTCCAGCGATTCTCCATTTCGTTTGAGTTAATTTCATAGCATGTAAACCATATGGATGTATTCATCTCTTCAAGATGAATCCATAGAGTATAAGAACACGGAAAACCATTGAAAAATGAGGGAGATATTAGGGTTTGAGTGTGGACTGTCATGGGTGCACACCAGTCGGAGACAACGACCAGCCGCCGTTGGATCGAACGTGTATCGAATGGACATCTCAGATTGCGTCTGACCAGGGAATGATATTTTAACCGCGGGTCCCATGGCGCTGAGTCAGATGGCGGCAGCGAATGGGAACGCACCGTGGGGAGCTTCGGAGACGCTAAGGTTACCGTGGCGCTGATTCAGATAAGTAGGAAAATATGGAATTTATGATTTAATTAAATGCCTGAAAATTAATCCATATCCTTGTGTGGAAAAATCACAAAAATAAATAAAAATACCCTCTTGCTCAGTGAACAGAGCAGAATAATGTAGAAAAGAATTGAGTTAATTTGATGAGTATTTATTTTTAATTAATTATTTGCTCATTTCAGTATTTTATGTCTCCATTTGTATAGACAATCCACCAAAGCATGAGACCATAGGGCTTTTGAAGCCTCTGATCTTGGGAACATTCCCTGAATTTTTCAAGGTCATAGGCTATCTCTATGGTAAGTTATGTATTTTTCAAGTTTATGTCACTATTTTTGGTTTTTTGATTCCATTAATTAGCATATTGCTTAGAAAATTATAGGAAAATTACTGGAAGTTTCTTAGGACCAGAGGACCCTAGGATAATTATGTTTTGAGTTAATTCATTAAGAATAACCCTAATTAGCCTAACTACTCAAAACTGAACTTTAATTAATTAGGGTTAACCACACATCAAAATAACTTGAAAATAATTCTCCACTGATCTTTAGGATTAGAGGGACCTCACATAAAAATTTGAAATCAATTGGAAATGTTTAACCCCACTAAATGGATTAATTAGGTCATATAAGTAAAATTAAACTTTAAAAATTCATAACTCCAAAACTAAATTTTAAAAATTAACCAAATTAGTTTTGGGACTTCTCTGGTAACAGACGAGTCTATGGAAATTAAAATTAGAATTTTCTAAGAATCTTCATTTTTCACCTTATTTTAACATTTTAATAATTAAAAAATAATAAAAATCACAAAAATATTAAAAATCATAAGAATGTCACATTTTAACTCCTAATCACTTAGGAACAAACTAAATATTTTTCTCAAGTCCCTAGGATGAGATATTGAATTTTAAAAGCCCTAAAACAATTTTGGAATTAAAAAATAAGTTTTCCAACATTTTCTCTAAATTAATTCTAATAAATCAAAGAAAAATCAAAAAATTATAAAATTTGTTTCTTATTACTCCTTGAGGTTAGAGAGATTTAAGAAAAATATAAAATCCATTTTTCAACTTTAATTTTATTTTATAATTGATTAATACTCCAAAACTCAAAATAATTATAATAAATAAAATGTAATTCAAAAAATCACCAAAATTGGTTCAAGTGGTCCTCTAGTCATTAGAAACATATCATAATTTTCTTAAGGACAGAAACCTTACCTTGGTCATGTTGTTGAATTTTCATTGAAAATCACTATTTTCTATTAAAATAAATATATGAATTAATTTAAAAACAGAAAAATCACATTTTCTCTTCTAATGTCTTAATTGACATGTTAGTGAAGTGACATAAAAAAATTCAAGCTCATTTGAGCTCAATTTCATAAGTTATGAAATAATTAAGCTTAAAAGGGCATATTAATGTTGACCTCATTTTTGATGAGGTCTTCTCTTCTTCTCTTTAGTACTTATGATCTAGCCTTAGGCTTTTCCTTTGACTGTCTTAGAGGACTAGAATTGGGACCCACCTTTTAGAAATTCAAACCACTTCTTAACTCCCGGCAAACTCTACAAACTTGACTGTAGACCCCTAATCACCTAGAGGGTTGAAATCAAATGTGGAAGTTTAAAGGATGAGTTCCTATGGGACTCTTTGGCCTCAGGACCGCCTCGGGTGGCCTCGGTCCGGTGAAGGGGCTGACTTACACACACACTACACTTATACACTACACCTATACACTACACTTTCACACACCCATACTTAACTTGACCTCCCGACTCATGTGGGTGATTCACATGGATGGTCCTTAACCCCTAAGCCCTCGGCAAGAGGTAAGGAACAACATAGTGAATGCCTCAAATGAGTCCCTTCGTGGCTCATGTGGGCTTGATATGGCTTCATGGCTCAACCAAAATGACTTCTTTCCACTTACATCCACCCAATCTTCAATTTCCCAAATTTTCAATTTTTGACCCCCGGGACCCTACACCCGCTTAACCTACCCAAAACCCCCGAAATTACCCAAATTTCTCAAAATTTCCAAATTATCCAAAATTCTCCAAAATCATTCCCAAAAATTTCCACATCACTTAAATTGATCATCCATACCCAAAAATACCAAAAATTCCAAAAATACCTCCCAATACCCTCCAAATACCCAAAATACCCCTCTTGCCAAAAAATCCAAAAATTCAGAAAATTCCCAGAAAATTCCAGAAAATCCCAAATATTCCCAATTTTATTTTGTACAACTACACCATGGGCCAATTTTGTCAATTTACCCTACTTTTGTTAAAACCCCCAATTTGACCCATTTTAACCCTAAGTGAACCCAATGTCAAACCAAACTTACCCAATTGACCCCAATTTTGTTCCAATTCAATTCTAAACTTCAATTAAATATCCTAAATACCAATCTAGACCAAATCCAAGTCCAATTTGATTGACATTTGGATCCAATCTAACTTTTGGCCTTAAAGCCCAATTTGGACCCATGACCCAAACCTAACCCAAACTCACCCAATTCAATTCCAATTAACCCCAAATCTTTTCTAAATCTTCCTTAACATTCCCAAAAACAAATTACTAACATGATTTGCCCAAAATTTAGACCCAAACGCCACTCAAACTCAACCCAAAGCTATAAGGCCCAATTTGGACCCATGACCCAAACCTAACCCAAATGAGCCCAAACCCCAAAATCAAAACCCAATCAAAGTCAAAACCTCTTTGAAACACTCCCATAAACATTTCTAAACATTTATTTTATATCAATTTCAACCCTAGCCCAACATTAGCCCAAGTTAGCCCAATTTGACCTACATAGGCTCACTTACCAAATAAATCCAAATTCAAACCAATTCAACTCCAAATCACACCAAATTGATTCCAAGCCCTTCATAGAACATCCCTAAACCAATTATGACATTTATTTGACAAAGTTCTTCACAAAATCTTTATCCAAATGCTCATCCTAAAATCAAAAAGCCCATTCCCCTTAAACTTTCCTAAAAGCCCACTTCACCACATCCAAAGGCCCAAAATCTACCCTAAAGCCCACATGACATCTCCATTTTGTCATCCACTTAATTAAATCCATTACCTAAGTCCTAAATTCACCATCAATTTATTCCAAATCAAGTTTCATACAAATTCCCATCAAATTACCAAAAATTCTTAAAACCCATTTTCATGAAATTGACCCAAGCTTTTTCCCAAGTCAAATGGAGCCAAGGATGAGCCATTCACAAGCCATATGAAGCCATGAAAGTTTGGCATGTGACCATGCCATTAATGGCAAAAGGTGGAGGTCCTTTAACCATCTCCTAAAAGTCATTAGCCTTAAGCATGTTTCCCCTTAACCAAGATTTAATCCAAATATTCTTGGATAAGGACATCACCACCTCTTGACCAGCTAGCCTTAACCGATCTTCTCAGCCCAAGACCAGCCATGGGGAGGTGAACCCAACCCAAACCAATGGGTTGACCAATTTCAAGCCAAAGTGGCCTCTCCCCCATTCCATTTTAATCCAAACACTTTACACATGTCCAATCCCACCGACTTCACCATTGCCAAGCCCCGACCTCCCCGGTCAAGATGGTGACCCATGCCCGCCACCACCGCCCGGATCGCCGGAAAACACCACACCCGAGAGCTCACATCCGAGCCAACCTTGAAATTCCACCTCGCCGAGCCGCCCCATGCCCAATGGCCACCATGGCTGTTCTTCCCATGACCGCAGCAGTCGATCCCAACCCTCGGCCATCCCCGGGAGGCTCTCCAGCCCACCTCTATTTAAACCCGACCCCCTCAAGGCCATGAGAAGAGAGTTGCACAAACCTTGCCGAAACTCGCCAAAATTGTTCCAAACCCTTCTCCACCCATAGAGCGAGCTTGATCCCGGTGTCAATTTGCCCTAATCCCCACCGATAAAATCCAATTTCCCAACCGAAATTCCACCCAAAACCAGGACACTTCTCCACAGGTGAGCCAATCCCCAAATTGATTGGTTCTACACCTTCACCGGACCAAGGGAAGGTGTCTACCAAGCAAAAGCCCCATCTCCGAGCCACCCGGCTTGCTCCAGCCTCCAAGCTTTGTGATCGGGCTTGGTCGAAATCACACCCAGACAATTCACCAGACCAGGAGACTTCATCTGGAGCTTGCTGAGATCCAATCGAAGGTGCAACAACTCTCAGATCGAAGCCACACTACTCTGAGAAAAGGTATGAGCTAATTCTTCATCCCGAGCTTCTTGAGATTCTCCATTTCAAATGCCTTAGTTTCAATGCATGATAACCATATAGATGTGTTCGTCTCTTCAAGACGAATCCATAGAGCATAAGAACATGAAAATCCATTGAGTATCGAGTGAGATCTTAGGGATTTAGTGTGGACGGCTCTCGGGTGAGGACGCTCGGGGACGATGAACGGATGCCGTCCATTCAATACACGCGCGGACGAACGGTTCAGATGGCGTCGGACCAGGAGACGGTACGAGAACCGCGGGGCCCGGGCTGCTGACTCAGGTGGCGGCGTCGAATAGGAGCGCGACACGCGGCGTTTCGGAGATGCCGAGGATGAGTTGGCGCCGCGTGGATAAATAGAAAATTAGGGTATTTTTTTAATTTATTTAATTCCCTAAACTTCAAAAATTCATAACTCTGTGTAGAAAAATTAGAAAAATAAAATAAAAATACCCTCTTGCTCAGTGAATAGAGGAGAATAATGTGGAAAAGAAATCATTTAATTTCATCAAGTATTTTATTTTTTATAATTTATTTACTCTGTGTATACTTTTAATTCTCCATGCATGTATACAATTCACCATGGCATGAGACCATAGGGCTTTTGAAGCCTCCGAATTTGGGAACATTCCCTGAATTTTCCAAAGTCGAGGCCATCCCTATAAAAAGTTATTGATTTTTCAAATTCATGTTGCTGTTTTGAGTATTTTAATTCCAATAAATAGCATGTTGTGAAATAAATTCTAGAAAAATTTGGTGATGTTTTCTATGACCAGAGAACCCTAGAAAAAATAGGTTTTGACTTAGTTCATTTAAAACAACCCTAATTGGCTTAAACACCCAAAATAAGTCTCTAATTAATTAGAGTTAACCATGCATCAAATTGACTTGAAATCAATTCTCCACTGACCTTTAGGATCAGAGGAATCCACATTAAAAGTTTGAGGTCAATTGGACTTGGTTAGCCCCACTAATTGGGTTGATTAAGCCACTTAGCCACTTTAAACTTTAAAAATTCATAACTTTTAAAATACCTTTCAAAAATTCACCAAATTGGTTTTGGAGCCTCTCTGATACCAGGGGAACCTAAGAAAATTAAAATTTTAATTTTCTAAAAAAGTTGATTTTTAATAATATTTTAATATTTTTAATAATTTAAAAATAATAAAAATCACAAAAATAATAAAATTCACCAAAATGTCACATTTTGAATTTTAATCACATAGGAACAAATCCCACATTTTTCTTAGGTCTATTTAGTGAGATATTAAATTTTAAAGCCCTAGGGTAATTTTAAAATTAAAAAAAATGCATTTTCTAGCATTTTCAATAAAATAATTATAATAAATCATAGAAAAATCAGAAAATTACAAAATTTTCTTCCTTGGTTTCCTTGATATCAGAGAGATTTTTAAAAAATATAAAATTCATTTTTCAACATTTATTTTATTTTTAAATTAATTAACACTCCAAAACTTAAAATAATTATAATAAAAATAATATAATTCAAAAAATCAGCAAAATTGGTCCAAGTGATCCTCTGGTCATTAGGAATGTCCCCTAATTTTCTTAAGAACAGAAACTTTCCCTTGGTCATGTTATTAAATTTTCCTTAAAAATCTCTATTTTCTACCAAAAATAATTATATAAATAAATTAAATACAGAAAAATCATATTTTCTCCTCTCATGTCTTTATTGACATATGAGTGAAGTTACATAAAAATTTCAAGTTCATTTGACTTCAATTTAGTGAGTTATGAAATTATTAAGCTTAAAGGGTAAAAGGGTAATTAATTTTTTTTTAACCCTTAATTAAAACATTAGGTTTAATAAAAAATTAACAAGTAAAATATTTGATCCTAATCTGATTTGGGTGATTGAAATTTAAATAATTAAAGGGTAGAAACCCATTAAGCAATTTTAAAATGATTAAAACTTTAATTAAATAATGGATTAAATTTGGAAGAATAATAAAATTGGAATTATTAAAATAGGGATATTATTAGGAAGAAATTTATTCATTAATTTAAAAATCCCTAAATTAATTATCTCATTAATATTCAATGCCTAATTAAAAATGATAACTCAAATTTAAAATCTTAAAAGACTTAATCATTAAACTAAAATTAAATTATTAAACTCTTTTAAAAAATTTCAATTAAAATTAAAAATAAAATTAAATTAAAATTAAATTAAATTAAATAAATTAAATTAAATTAAATTAAATTAAATTAAATCAAATTAAATTAAATTAAACAAATTAAACTAAATTTAATTAAATTAAATTAAAATTAAATTAAATTAAATAAATTAAATCAAATTAAATTAAATTAAATTAAGATTAAAAATTAAATCAAATTAAATTAAATTAAATTAATTAAATTAAATTAAATTACAAATTAAATTAAATTAAATTAAATCAAATTAAATTAAATTAAATTAAATCAAATTAAATCAAATTAAACAAATTAAATTAAATTAAATTAAATTAAATCAAATTAAATTAAAATTAAATCAAATTAAATTAATTTAACATCAAATCAAACTAAATTGAATTAAATTAAATTAAAATTAAAACTCAATTAAATTAAATTAAATTAAATTAAATTGAATTAAATAACAACACTTAAAATAGAAAGAAATTAAATATAAATCAACTTGAACACTATTCCAAATTTAAACCCTTTTAACTTAAATCAAATCATTTGAATACCAATTTACCCTTGAAAGTTTTAGTTATCATAACTCCTAAACGTAACATTAAATGAAATGTTACTTCACTCATAGGATATTCAAATATCCTAGTTCACTGAGCAAGTTAACAAAACTTGAATTCCCGGACGATTAATTCATTTGTATAATTAAATTCATTTGGACTTAAAACAATCCAAGAAATATTGAAAAGATGTTTAAGATTTGTCTTAAGCACTTCCTCGATATGATAGGATGTTCATAAGAACAATTGAACTTAATTATTCTTTGATGAAGAGAAATCGTCTTCAAACCAAAACACAAAGAACCTAGACGTCATAAGAAATGACTAGCTATAGGATTAGGAACTTGGTAGAAAACCATAACCCTTACCTTAGCTTTACCTAGGAACTTGCTTAAATATTCTAATTGTGTTTTAAGTGCAGCTTGGGATGACGGGAAGACCCTCCAGTGTACGCTTTTATTTTATTGCAATTTACCTTCTTGCAATTTACATTATTGCAATTTATTTAACTGCATTGCACTTACTTTTCTTGCATGATAAACAACTGTTGCATGAAAACCCACACCTTTAGGATAGTCCCTAAAACTGAAACCAAAACTAAGTTAAAAGTCATTGCAAGATAAAATTCACCGCCACAACATTTCAAAAATATAAAACAACTCAAAATTTAATTACAAACGTAACACAAAACTACAATTACAACTAAATTAAAACGTCTCGTTGGATGATCGGGAATACCTCGGATGATGTAACCTACGTGTTGCTAACGGGATTTCCCACGGTCTAAATGAAAGTGTGGAACTCATTCAGCTGAGTTTAGCAAATTCATCTGGACTAAGTGAATCCGATAAAAATAATGATGCCGGAAGGATGGAACCGTGGGATCTTAACCGGTGTCGTTATAATCAACTTTAAGATTTGTTTTAATTAAAATATAAAAAAACACTTGGAAACGAAGATTTTCTCTAAACCAATACACTTTTCTCATCCCCTGTTTTTTGATTTCTAAAACTAAACCTCTGCAACAACAAGGAGCTCGGAGCATGGTGGGCAGCACGGCCATCGTCATCAGCAAAACCTGAATCTACATCAGCAAAACTTTCCTAGAACTAAACAACAAAGCCATAGGACTTCGAGGTAGTTTGCACTAGTGCAACATAAACCCTCAACCTTTGTTAGGCATTTGCATGATCGGGTCATGTAAATTAAGCCCTAACCGGTTTTAGGATTCCGAGGTAGTCGTTCGATACGACATAAACCCTCACATCTTCGAGGCTATTTGTGTGATTTTATCATACAAATATAAGCCCTAACTAATTAAAATTGGCAAGACCAAAACATTTAAATAAATATTAGGACTTCCCTAAATCCAAGCCAAACAATAGGATAATCGAGAAATTACCGAAGTTCGCTTCGAATCTGTGATTTCTCCTACTTTTCTTCCTTTGGATTCCCAAAACAAAATGTTCCAAATTTGATCCATTCCCTATTGGAATTCCAAATTCCAATCCTCGAAAACCTTAAACTTTGAAATTCTTGAGAGCGAATTATTGATTATTATCGAGAGTTTTCTTAGGTGATTCCCATCACTTAAGATGTAATTAACTATAGGGCTTGCCCTTATAGGGAATTTTAAAGAACCTGAGTAATATAAACCCCGTTTAAAGTTTTCATATTAAGCAGGGAATTTTGTCGGCTTATAAAATTGGTTCGCGGACCAAACGGATGTCACAAATCTTCTAGTTTATTTAATCGAGCCCCACCGTCAAGCGGTGTGTCTATCCTTAGGGATAGATACACGGTTTGTGGTGCGGTGCTCGTTTATATAAACTATTTGGGATGTCAGATCGGTTTAATCTCATATCTTAAAACCTTCAAATTTAAAATTATTTTCAAAATCAAATACTACTTTTCAAATTATTTATTTTAATTAAATCAAAAATTCGCCGACAGCTTCTGTTAGGCGATCCCCCTTTTTTAAATAAAACACAACCTAAAAAATAATGCCGACAATTAATAATTAAGAATTTTAACCTCTAATTAAAACTTTAGGTTTAATCAAAATGGGCGGTAAAATATTTGATCTTAATTCTCACTTAGATGATTGAAACTTTGGAAAATAAAAGGGTAGGAACTCATTGATCACTTCTAATAAACCAAAAAAATAAAACCTTAATTAATTAATTAATTTGAATTTTTGAAGAATAATTAAAAAATTTGGATTATTAAAATGGGGATATAATTTAGAGAGACTATAATCACTCAAACTAAAATCCCCAAATGAATCACTTTAATTATATTTAACTCTTAATTAAACTTAAGATGATAATTAAAATTAATAAATTAATAATAAAGAAAAGGTAACTCTTAATTAAATTAAAAATTAAAACATTAAATAACTTGATAATTAATTAAAAATAAATTTAAAACATTAAAAAAATTAATTTCAAAAATCACTTGAAAGCAAATTTAAAACAAACTCGAAACATCAAAATCAATTTCAAAAAATAACTCTTAATTAAAAAAAATCAAAACCATTAAAAGTTAATATAGAATATTGCAATTAAATTAAAATTAAATCATTAAAGCCTAAATTAAATAATTTAAACTCCTCTTTCAATTCAAATAGTTTAAAACACTTAAGAATAAAACAACTTGAACACTATTCCAAACTTAAATTTATAAAAGTTTTATAACTAAATTAAATCACCTTAAAACATTAATTCTAATTTTAAATCGTTGAAATTCTTAATAAATTGATTTGCCCCTAAAGACTTTTATCATTATAACTCCTAAATGGAGCATCAAGTGAGGTGTCACTTCATTCATGGGATAATTAAATGTCCTAAGTTCACTGAGCAAGAGTTAAAACTTAACTAAAAATTTCTGGATGATTGATTCATCTCTACAATAAAAATTCATTTAGACTCGAAATAATCTCAGAAGTATTGAAAAGATGTTTAGAACTTGCTCTAAGCACTTCCTCAATACAATGAGGTGTTTTAAGAAGAATAATTGAACTTAATTGTTCTTTGATGAAGATAATCATCAAAAAAACAAAAGAACCTAGACGTCATAGGAACTGACTAGTAGTAGGATTAGGATCTTGGTAGACAACCAAAACCTTTCCCTTAGCTTTACTTAGGTACTTGTTGCAAATATTTAAATGCCCTAACATGTGTTTTAAGTGCAGCTTGGAATGACGAGAAAACCCTCGAGGTACACTTTTACTTTATTACAATTTACTTTATTGCAACTTATTTACCTGCACTGTGACCCACTTTTGATATTTATACTTACAAAAATATGTTCTTGATATTGGCAACGACACCAAAAACTTGATCCCGCACCAAATATGTGTATTTACACTGATGATTCTTTTATGAAAATATGATTTTTAATGTGGATACGATGCAAGTATACGTATCGTTATCAAGTAATAAAGGGATCTAATGGAGTCCAAGATATCGATCCCACAGGGAAGTTAGAGAATTTCAAGGACAAATTAAAGTAGACTTACTTACTAAGCTAGTATACAAAAGTTAAGATCACTTATACTAAAACTATTGCTCATAAAGGTTAAAATGTAAGATTCTAATTTTGAGAAGCATCTTTCTCCTTGTTGAGAGAATTAAGTGAATGATGAATTAAAGTAGTTTAGAGTTTGTATTGTGCCAAATAGGAGCATTCCTATTCATTACCCTTTGGTCCAGGTGCAAAGAACATTGACTAGTCCTATGTTTGATTACCGAATCGCGGCTAGAGCCGGGAGGATACCGATCGCCACTTCGTAGCTCCCATGTTCCCCTCGCCTGAGGGCTAACATCTACACTCCAGCTCTCAAACAATAGAACTGAATTGATTATTTTAGTCTGTCACACTAAAATGTCCAATTCTACGCTCGATAGTTAATATTTCTTTATTTATTTGCACCCTCCTTCCAAGGCTTTTGACTTCCTTGAATCTCGGATGTAATCTTTACTATAGTTAATAATTCAACATATGTTAACAAATCAAATGGCCAAATTGAAAATAAATTAAGTTTTAAGTAAAAGATTATCATAATTTTTATTTAATAATTTTATGCACAGTTACTTTGATTTATCACTTCACATAATCTCAACAACAAGGAAAAAGACTAAGGAAACTACTTAGAAAGCATGGGAAAAATGACACAAAGCATGGATTTCATTAAAGTTAACAAACAATAACAATTATACTTATCTCAATTCTTCTCCCCAAGTAGACTCCTTGAAGTTCCTTTGATTTTTCCTTCCAGTACAGCACACTTAATTAAACTCACTAAGACTGTCTGATTTACACTCTAACACAAATGAACACTAATTGACTTTAAAAAAACACCAAAAGAGACCAAAAATGACACACTAAAGGGACAAAAATCGTCTCTATTTATAGAAGGAGTCAAATCTTCAAAGGTTGCTTAAGCACCTCTTCAAAAAGCATCCAGGTTCATTGTATCTGGCTCTTTTCAACTGTCTCACCATCGGTGGGCTTCTAAAAGGTGGACTAACCGCGCCGATCTCGCTGTCGGCAGGCCTAATCTCGCTGTCGGCGGGCTCTTTAGAATAAATTAAAAAATTCTCTGGGAAATCTTGCCGTCAACGGCCTTGATCTCGCCGTCGGCGGGATAGTTCATTTTTCATCAAATTGAGTCCTTTCTACTCCAAATCCTCTTCTTTTGTGCTTTTTTGCTTTCAGTACTTATAATTCTTTATTCCTGCAATAAAACAAAGAAAATACCTTTCTTTAAAGTTCAATTTCATATAAAATTGGTATGAAATTCTTAATACATTTTCTAGTGATCAAATTCCCCCAAACTTAAGTATTACTTGTCCTAAAGTAATTTTTATACTTAATAAAAGTAAATGATTATTTCTAATAAAACTTTTAATTCAGAAAAACTATGAATTAAATTTTAATAAATACTATAGTAAAGTTTAATAGAAATATTTTAGATAATTAAATTAACTCTATAGATATAAGGTTATCTAGTCATCAAGCTTAAGATTTTTAGTCTTCTATTTATTTCAAGAATAACTATATTTGTAATATTAAATTACTTAAGATATTCAGTTGATAGGAATTCATGAAAACACTACTCAGTAAAATACTAATCCATAAATATAAATTTAGAAATATAATTGAGTTTACCCTTTAGGTTGATTTGAATGAAGCCAATTTTTGATAAGGCATCTCCTCAAGCTTCTCCTCACTTATATTTATTATTTTAATTTTCTTTTGAGGGATTGATTTTCAATCCTTCTTTTTCTTTTCCAAGTGAGGATTATTGTATCTGGATAGCCTGTTAATGATTTTGAACTTCATTTTCCTCTTTCCTAAATTTGAAACATGAAATATTTCCTTACCTTATATGTATTTTATAGTTTTTACTTCATAGGGTTTTAATCTCTTCTTTCTTAATTAAATACTTAAGAATTTCATATTTTAAAATATAGTTTTCTTTACTTTAAATAGTTGACTATATTCTTATTCTTTTATACCAAATATCTTAATCTACAAAATTAGTTTAATTACTAGAAATATTTTATTCAACTTTCTTATAATAATTAAATAAATTAATTCTAGTTTACTGAACTAAAGTTACTACAAAAAATCATTTTTTTAATAATTTTTTTTTGAAAATATAAAATGAGAACAATTTAATAATAAAATTTGTGTTTTTCCCTCCCCCAAACTTAAGTTTTTCTATCTAATCATGTAGGGTGAAAAGGAAATAAATTGTAATATTTAAATCATACCTTCGAGCTTTAGGTATTTCTCTTTTTGAAATTTGCAGGTTTTTTTCATTACTTACTTAACCTGTACTGTTAGTATCTTTTTAGACATATAATATCTAAGAAAATTTGTTGGGTAAAGAAATTTTTGAAATAAGTAAAAAATACTAACACAACTTATATTTAATCTACTGCTAAACATACAATTACTATTCTATTTAGAAATTACAATAACAGTTTGAAATATTAAAATAAACTAACTAATTTCAACAACAAAATTCCACAATTTAATATTACATCACAATCAGTTCATAAACTAAACATCCATTTTAAAGTTCCACAGAAATCACATAAACAATCATCCAACATAACAGTTAAAGTTCATAATTAAAACAACTTAAACAAATAAAAATAAACATCAAATCTAAAATCTAGTCTCCTAAATCGAAATACCAAGCCTCGTCATAGCCTCCTTGATCTGCAGGTGGAGTAGGCTGATATTGAATGTATCGAGGGCACTCAAGGAATACAACATCGAGTTCTCCTCTCCTCTAGCGACTCTCAGCATTGTAATAAGCTCTCTCATATTCAGAGTGTCTCTGGAGATACTCACTGTCATAATCATGTCGCCTCTCTAAACCTCCAATCCTGTGATCAATATGGTCCAATTTCTCTTCTATCTTCTCTAAACTCTTTCTCTATAGAGTCATCTCATTCAAATCATGAAGGGTAGGGGAACTGTAAGTAGGAGTGTCATAACTTGTAGAGGGAATATCTCTACTCGAAGAAGGTATATAACTCATTGTTCCAGATCTCCATCCTTCGTGGGATTCATAGGATTTAATATTAGCCGGAGTAATGGGTTTTATAGGCTCCACCCATTCCTCATCATCTCTCGCCTCTACCCCAGATAATTGGCAGAGTGCATAAATTAGACCAGGGTGTCCTAGTCCTCCTCTGCACTCACTTCTAGCATTGGCTAATATATTCTCGTAAATTACATTTCCCACATTAATACTCTTCTGATTCTGAATACAGAAATTCAGAATTGCTCTATCCCTTGTTACCTCACTATGGTGATACGTGGATAACAGAGTAGAACAGATAAAATAATACCAGGCTTTAGACAACGCATTCAACATAGAGAGAGGAAAATTTACCCTTTCTCGCTGCTTGATCTTCCAAACTCCTTTCCCGTCAGTGAGAAAGTCTATCACATCTTCTAGTGGTCCTTCCATTTTACCAAAAGTATCATACTCACTGGTGTGCAAATCTATTACTTCATAAAACAAATTGATTCTAGCATCACTAAAATCAACCAAAAATCCTCTCACCTTGATTGGTGCATCTTCAATCACTGTTAGATTGGCATAAAATTCTTTAACTACTTCCACTGTAGCTCTATTTGTGGTGTAACAAAAGTTCTCCCATCCTCTTTCCTTAATTATTCGTTCCACTTCTCCTCCCGGATTTTTAAAAAACTCGATCTTGAATGCATTTCCTGGCTTGAATGTTGTGATAATATTTTGACTGTGCCTTTGCATTCACAAATCGGTTTTCATCGTAATCCAATCGTCTTCTTTGTCGAGGAGCCATTTTTTTCGATCTATGAAATTCACAAAAATCTTAACTAATTTCCAAAATATCACTAAAATGGCTTTCTAATGTTATTAAAATCAATCTAAATCAAATTCCATGAATTTCTTCCAAGTCTTTTCTTCACATTTCAAAATTTTCCCAAAATCCTCAATGTAGAAGAAATTCATGATCAAAATCAAATAATTTTTACATAGGAGTGAAGCTCTTACCAAGGGAAGATGAAATCTGGCGTTGAAATGTCTTGAAATCGCTCCAAATTCCAGATCTATCAAGCCCTAGGTCGTTTTTTTGAAGTTTTGAGGAAGGGGATGAAGGAGCATTTCGAAGCATGTCAGAGATATTATCAATAGAATTCATCACATTATATATTTCCTTTTCCATTCCATTATTTTTTTGTAGAATCAGGTTATTTTTATCAGTCAAAGGCCTGATTAAAGGATTATTTTGACATGCTTGATCAGAGATAATTGTTATATCATCATTGTTATCCAAAGTAGGAAACATATCTGTCGGATCTAATGGTTTCTAGGGTAACAACACTTTTTCCCAAGCTTCGTAGGAAACTTGGTACTGACTACATAAAGCAAAAATTGTTGATGGGTGTCCGAGTCCATGAATCGATCCATTCACAATTAATCTTAATGCAGATTTCTTAATGATAGATCCAACATCGATAGGTAATCCAGATTGAATACAGTAATTTAAAATTGTGCATTCCTTCGAGACTTTGTTTACCCTCATAGTGGGTAATAACTTCAACGAAATAAAGAAATGGAAATACTTTGAGATGGGGTTAAGAAGTGATGCAGAAAAACTTACATACATGTCTTCTCGTATTTCCCAGTCATCAGGTTAGTCGGTCAGATATCGATATATCTCATTCAAGTTGTATCTTGTCGGAACAAAATTTGAATAGTGGCAAATAGGGGTATTCTCAATCGAGTATAATTCATTGATTCGAGAAGGAGTGAAAGTTACCCATCTGCCTCTTACGTAAACACTTCCATTATGGATTGCATGCAGATTATAGTAGAATTCCTTGATTACAGAAAATGTTGTGTAGCTTAATACCCCCAATGTTGCTGAACAATCATTTCTTCAATTGTTGTCGTTGAATTCCTTGCTCCTCTGTTTACGAATCCTCTCTCTTTAATCAGTCGATTCTTCATCAAAACTTTGTTGAATAGTCGCTGAGCCTTGGAACTGACGAACTTTCATCGATTAAACACTCCGGATTTCATGGTTTATAATGGGTTGGGGGCCATTATGGATTGTTTTGGAGGGGCTCTATTCGTTTCTAGTGAAGGAATGGTGTAAATAATGGGTTCTAAATGTTTTTAGTGAATATTATAGGTTAGAACAGCTCAAAACTGCAAAATAACTCTTAAAAACCACTTTTTAACTATCTCGCTGTCGGCGGTAACGATCTCGCCATCGGCGAGCTAGTTAATACTTTAAACTGAATTTGGGCGCGCCGATCTCGCCGTCGTCAAGATTAGGTAAATTGCCCAAATTTCACTCCAGTCTGAATATTTTCTGATTTCTTCGTATAGATTCAAATTTGTGATTATTTTAAAAAGTAAAATGACTAGTAGAATTTATTCTATATTTTAATTTTCAATAAATAGATCATAATTAATAACTACTATGGGTTGCCTCCCATAAAGCGCTTGGTTTAGCGTGGTCAGCCCGACCTAATTTAGTTAGTAATCAGGTTGACTGAGCATTAAAACCTCTTTAAAATTTAGTCTTCTCCCTTCAAAATAAGGTTTTAATCTGTGTCCGTTTACTTTAAATCTATGCCCAGTTTTTGGATCTTCTATTTCTATAGTTCCGTATGAAAATATTTGAGTTATAGTGAAAGGCCCTAACCATCGAGATTTCAATTTCTCAGAAAATAATTTCAATCTTGAATTATAAAGCAAAACTTCTTGTCCTGGCTCAAAATTCATCAGGTTAATCTTCCGATCATGCCAGAATTTCATTTTTTTCTTTATAAATTCTATCATTATGATAAGATTCATTTCTTAACTCTTCTAATTAATTCATTTGCAATAATCTCTTCTCACCAGCTTCTTTCAGATTGTAATTAAATTCTTTAATTGCCCAATAAGCTTTATGTTCTAATTCAACTGGTAAGTGGCAAGTCTTTCCATAAATAAGCCTGTAAGGAGTCATTCCAATCGGAGTTTTATAAACAGTCCTGTATGTCCATAATGCAGTGTCTAGTCTTATAGATCAATCCAATCTATTAGGTTTTACAGTTTTTTTTAAAATACATTTAATTTCTCGATTAGAAACTTCAGCTAATTCACTAATTTTTGGATGATAAGCAGTTGATATCTTATGAATAATGTTAAATTTTTCTACTAGTTTGTGAATATATTTATTTCTAATATGAGATACTTCGTCAGTGATAATCACTCTCGGCATTCCAAATCTAGTAAAAATATTTTTTATTAGAAACTTTGAAACACTCTTAGCATCACATCGAGGTAAAGCTTGTGCTTCAATCTATTTAGAAACATAATCAACAGTAACTAATATATATGAGTTTTCAAAGGAAGGAACAAATGGTCCCATAAAATCTAATCCCAAAACAAAAAAAATCTCAACTTCTAATTTAAAATTTAGAGGCATTTCATTTCTTCTAGATATATTACCTACTTGTTGGCATTTGTTGCAAGTTCTGATGTATCTATAAACATCTCTAAAAAGAGTAGGCCAATAAAATCCAGATCGTAAAATTTTATAAGCAGTTTTATCTGTTCCAAAATGTCCCCCGAAATCAGAATCATGACATTTCTGAATGATATGTTATGTTCCTTCATAAGGCACGCATCTTCTAATTATAAGATCCTTACATTGCTTATATAAATATGGTTCATCCCAAAAATGTGTTTTAGCATCATGAATGAATTTTTTCTGTTGTTGCAAAGTTAACATAGGTGGTAAAATATCACATACAATATAATTTACTATATCAGCATACCATGGTATTTTCCACTCATTTATATTATATAGATGTTCGTCAGGAAAACTGTCAGTAATTTCATTATCAATGTTAGATAATTCATTATATTCTAGCCTTGATAAATGATCTGCAATTTGATTATCAGTTCCCTTTTAGTTAATGATTTCAAAATCAAATTCTTGCATTTGTAATATCCATCTAATTAATCTTGGTTTGGAATCTTTCTTTTGCATTAGATATTTAATAGCAGAGTGATCAGTATGCACAATACATTTAGTTCTAATTAGATAAGGCCTAAATTTATCAAAAGCATAAACAATTGCTAATAGCTCTTTTTCAAGAATCGTATAATTCATTTCAGCATTATTAAGAGTTTTACTAGCATAGTATATAACTTTGAAAATTTTATCATATCTTTGCCCAAGTACTGCTCCTATAGCATAATCACTAGCATCACACATAAGTTCAAATGGTTTCTCCCAATCAGGTGAAACTATTATAGGTGCTGTGATTAATTTATCTTTTAATAATTCAAAAGCATTTAGGCATTCAGTTGGGAATTCAAATTTCTTGTCCTTTTCTAAAAGTTGGCTTAGAAGTTTAGTAATTTTTGAAAAATCTTTTATGTAGCGTCTGTAGAATCCAGTATGTCCAAGAAAACGTCTTACCCCTTTTACTGTAGTGGGAGGTGGTAATTTAGCTATATCTTGAATTTTTGCAGGGTCTACTTCCATGCCATTTTCCGAAATTTTATGCCCTAATACAATTCCTTCTCCAACCATAAATTAACATTTCTCTCAATTTAGAACTAAGTTAGTTTTCTCGCATACCTCTTATACTTTTTCAAGATGATTCAAGCATGCGTCAAATGACGTTCCAAATACAGAGAAATCATCCATAAATACTTCTATTCCATCATCAATTAATTTACTAAATATAGACATCATACATCTCTGGAATGTTACAGGTGCATTACATAATCCAAAAGGCATTCTTCCAAAAGCAAATGTTCCATGAGGACTAGTAAATGTAGTTTTCTCTTGATCCTCAGGAGCAATATGTATCTAATGATAACCGGTATATCCATCTAAAAAACAAAAATATTTATGTCCAGCTAATCTATCCAACATTTGGTCTAGAAATGATAATGGGAAGTGATCTTTCCTGGTGGCTGCATTTAATTTTCTATAGTCAATACATATACGCCATCCAGTAATTTGTCTTATAGGTATTAAATCATTATTTCCATTAGCATAACGGTCACTCCTCCTTTCTTAGGAACACAGTGAATTGGGCTTACCCAAGCACTTCCGAAATAGGATATATAATACCATTATCTAACCATTTTAATATTCTTTCTTGACTACTTCTTTCATTATTGGGTTTAATCTCCTTTGGGAATCTACTCTTGGCTTATGTTCATTATCTAAAATAATTCTGTGTATATAGATTGAAGGACTAATTCCTTTAATATCTGCTAAAGTCCAACCAAAAGTTTTCTTACATTTTTTTAATGTGTCTAACAGTTTTTGTTCTTGTGATTCATTCAATTCAGCTGATATAATAACTGGTAGGGTTGAATAGTTACCTAAGTAAGCATATTTTAAATGATTAGGTAAAATTTTTAATTCGAGTTTAGGAGGTCTAATAATTGACGGAACTATATTCTTTTCAGCGTTCTCAGTATTATCCAACATTTCAAATTTTTCCTGTATATAATCCAGCTTTACATTATCTGCTTCTTCAATTAATTCAGTATTTTCTTTTTCTAAATTTTCTTCATAATATTCTTTAAAATGTTCATTTTGTAAATTTTCTAGTATTTCCATTCGAAAACATTCATCATCCTTTTCTAAAGCAGTATATTTCATTGATTTTGCTATGTTAAAAGTTACTTTATGATCGTTTACTCTCATAGTCAATTCTCCTTTCTGAACATCAATCATAGCTTTTCCAGTGGCTAAAAAGTGTCTTCCTAATATTATGTGAATTTCTTTATCTTCTTCCATATTTAGAACAATAAAATCTACCGGGAAGATAAATTTATCCACTTTTACTAACACATCTTCAATAACTCCCTTAGGATAAGTCACAGAACGATCAGCTAACTAAAGAGTTACTGAAGTAGGCGAAATGTCTCCTAATTCTAATATTTTAAAAATTGATAGAGGCATTAGATTGATTCTTGCTCCTAAGTCACACAAAGCTTTTCCATAAAATTTTTCTCCAATAACGCAAGGTATAGTGAAACTACTAGGATCTTTTAATTTTTCAGGAAGCTTTTTCTGAATAATTGCACTACACTCTTCGCTAAGTGCAAAAGTTTCATTATCTGTGAATTTTTTTTATTTAAAACATGTTTCATAAATTTAACATAATTAGGCATTTGTTCTAATGCTTCTACAAAAGGAATATTTACCGTTAATTTTCTTAAAATTTCAAGGAATTTAGTAAATTGCTTATCTTTTTTATGTTGCTTTAGTCGTTGAGGAAATGATGGTGGTGGTTTTTTTATTGATATTTTCATAGGGATCAATGGATATTCTAAGTTTTGATCTTGCTGACACTTTTCTTTTTCGATTTCCACTTCCTTATTTTTACTTTCTGTTTCTTTCTGAATTTTAGTTTCAAACTCTTTTCCACTTCATAATTGTATCGCTTTAATTTATTCTTTTCCTTGGCCATTAGGATTTATTTCCACATTACTAGGAAAAGTTCCAGGAATTCTATTGTTAAGCACGGTAGCTATATGTCCGAGTTGAGTTTCAATATTTTTAGTTGTTGTTCCTTGATTTTGTAATTGATTTCCTTGAATTTGTAATTGATTTCCTTGATTTTGCAAGTGTTGACCCATACTTAATATTAATTCTTCTTTACATAACTTCTTAATTTTAAATTGAGTGTTATTAAATCCAGGTGGATAAGAAGGTTTATAATTCATATTTCCTTGATTAGGTGGATTTCCTATAGAGTTGTTCATCCATTGTTGATTAGTTGTATTGTTATTCCAATTAAAATTTGGATGATTCTTCCAACCAGAATTATAATAATTCGCATAAGGATTATTGGGTCTATTATTAATAGCATTTATAGTTTCATAAGGAGATTGAGAATCTATCATTTGTCTAGATGAGTTTTCTTCTAATATAATAGGAGAATAATTAATTCCAAAATGATCTAATTTTTTTGATATAGCAGCAATTTGAGAAGCTAACATAGATATTGCATCATTTTCATGAACACTGGCTACCTTTTTAGGGTTTATCCTTTCAGCAAGCCATTGAAAATTATTAGTAGCCATTTCTTCGATTAACGCATAAGCTTCATCAAATGGTTTTGACATTAATGAACCTCCAGCAGCAGCATCAATGATTAATCTAAGAGATCCTACTAATCCATTGTAAAAAGTTTGTATAATTAACCAATCTGGTAACACATGATGTGGCCATTTCCTAAGAAGTTCTTTAAATCTCTCCCAAGCTTCATATATGAATTCTTCATCAAACTGACTAAAAGATGTTATATCATTTCTAAGTTTTACAGTTTTCGAAGGAGGAAAATAATTGGATAGAAATTTTTGTGATAATTCTCCCTAAGTTCTAATAGATCCAGGTGCTAATGAATTTAACCACATCTTAGCCTTATCCCTTAAAGAAAAAGGAAAAAGCCTAAGTCTAATGGCATCATTAGATACTCCTTCATATTTGAAAGTAGCACATAGTTCCAAAAAACTAGCATGATGTAAATTAGGATCTTCATTCGGTGAACCACTAAATTGATTATTCTGTACCATTTGGATAATTGCAGGTTTAAGTTCGAATGAGTTAGCAGCTATATCAGGGTTTTGAATAACTAGGTGAATTTCATCTAATGTAGGGTTGGCATAATCTCTTAATGGTCTTTGTTGGTTTATATTTTCAATTCCTGGATTATTTTCCATTTGTGTTAAATTTAAAATTTCTTTTTTTAGTTTTCTGATTTTTTTAATAGTGCGCTCTAATTCTGAATCGTAAGGTATTAAATTTTAGTTTCTAAATTTGTGCATACAATTTTTATGTAAAATTTAAAATAGTCTGTTACTCTAGTAATTACTTCTAATAATTCTATTAATTACCTTAATAATTACTTTACTTACCCGGCAACGGCGCCAAAAACTTGACCCACTTTTGATATTTATACTTACAAAAATATGTTATTGATATTGGCAACGACACCAAAAACTTGATCACGCACCAAATATATGTATTTACACTGATGATTCTTTTATGAAAATTATGATTTATAATGTGGATACTACGCAAGTATACGTATCGTTATCAAGTAATAATGGGCTCTAATGGAGTCCAAGATATCGATCCCATAGGGAAGTTAGAGAATTTCAAAGATAAATTTAAGTAGACGTACTTACTAAGCCAGTATACTGAAATTAAGAACACTTATACTAAAACTATTGCTCAAAAAGGTTTAAATGTAAGATTCTAATTTAGAAAAGCATCTCTCTCCTTGTTGAGAGAATAAAGTGAATGATGAATTAGAGTAGTTTAGAGTTTGTATTGTGCCAAATAGGAGCATTCCTATTCTTTACCCTTTGGTCCAGGTGCAAAGAACATTGACTAGTCCTATGTTTGATTACTGAATCTGCGGCTAGGCTGGGAGGATACCTGTTGCCACTTTAGAGCTCCTACGTTCCCCTTGCCTGAGGGCTAATGTATACACTTTAGCTCTCAAACAATAGGACCGAATTGAATATTTTAGTCTGTCGCACTAAAATGTCCAATTCTTCGCCCGATAGTTAATATTTTTTTATTTATTTGCACCCTCCTTCCAAGGCTTTTGAATTCCTTGAATCTCGGATGTAATCATTACTATAGTTGATAATTCAACATCTGTTAACAAATCTATTGGCCAAATTGAAAGTAAATTAAGTTTTAAGTAAAAGATTTTCACAATTTTTATTTAATAATTTTAGGTACAGTTACTTTGATTCGTCACTTCACATTATCTCAACAACAAGGAAAAGAACTAAGGAAACTACTTAGAAAGCATGGGAAAAAAACACAAAGCATGGATTTCATTAAAGTTAACAAACAATAACAAGTATACTTATCTCAATTCTTCTCCCCAAGCAGACTTCTTGAAGTTCCTTTGACTCTTCCTTCCAGTACAGCACACTTAATTAAACTCACTACTCCAACACAAATGAACACTAATTGACTTTAAAACGACACCAAAAGACACCAATAATGACACACTAAAGAGACATAAATCGTCTCTATCTATAGAAGTAGTCAAATCTTTAAAGGTTGCTTAAACACCTCTTCAAAAAGCATCCAGGTTCATTGTATCTCACTCTTTTCAACTATCTCACCATCGGCGGGCTCGATCTCGCCATCGGCGGGCTTCTAGAAGGTGGGCTAACTGCGCCGATCTCACTGTTGGCGGGCTCGATCTCTCCGTCAGCGGGCTCTTTATAATATATTCAAAAATTCTCTAGAAAATCTCGTCGTCGACGGCCTTGATCTCGCCGTCGGCGGGATAGTTCATTTTTCATCAAATTGGGTCCTTTTTCCACTAAATCCACTTCTTTTGTGCTTTTTGCTTTTAGTACTTATAATTCTTCATTCTTGCAATAAAAAAAAGAAAATACCTTTCTTTAAAGTGCAATTTCATATAAAATTGGTATGAAATTCTTAATACATTTTCTAGTGATCACACTGTTCTTTACGTTTCTTACATTATAAAGAGGATTGTTGCATGAAAACTAAATCCTTTAAAATAGCCACAAAACTGAAACCAAAACTAAATTAGAAGACACAAGATAAAATTCACCACCACAACATCTAAAATATAAAATAACTCAAAATTTAATCACAAACAGAACAACAAAACCACAACTTTAACTAAAATAAAATGTCTCGTTGAATGGTCGGGAATACCTCGGATGATGTAACCCACGTGTTGCTAACGGGTCTTCCCACGGTCTAAATGAAAGTGTGGAACTCATTCAGTTGAGTTTAGCAAATTCATTTGGACTAAGTGAATTCATTGAAAATAACGATGTTGCGATGACGGAACCGTGGGATCTTAATCAGTTCTGTTTAATCAACTTTAAGATTTGTTTTAATTAAAACACTAAAGCCATTTGGACTTTAAGATTTCTCTAAACTAGGACACTTTTCTCATCCCCTGACTTTCACCTTCTAAAATTAAACCTCTGCAACATCAAGGAGCTTGGAGCACAGTGGGTAGTACGGCCATCGTCGTCAGCAAAACTTGGATCGACATCAGCAAAACCATTCTTAGAATTAGACAACCAAACCATAGGACTTCGAGCCAGTTTACCTAGTGTAACATAAATCCTCAACTCTTTGTTAGGCATTTGCATAATCATGTTATGTAAATTAAGCCCTAATCAGTTTTAGGATTCTGAGGTAGTCGTTTGGTACGACATAAACCCTCACATCTTCAAGGCTATTTGTGTGATTGTGGCATACGAATATAAGTCATAATTAATTAAAATTGGTAGGATTGAAACATTAAATATACTCTTAAATTGAAGCCAAACAATAGGAAAGTTTGAGAAGTTGCCAAGATTCTTCTTGGATCCTCAGCTTCTCCTACTTCTCTTCCTTTGGACTCCTAAAATTAATTGTTCTAAATTTGAGCTAATCCCTTTTGAAATTCCAAAATTCAATCCTTTGAAAACCTTAAACATTGAAATTCTTGAGAGCAAAACAATTGATCATTATTGAGAGTTTTCTTAAGTGATTCCTGTCACTTAGGATGTAATTAACTATAGGGGCTTGTCCTTATAGGGAACTTTAAGAACCCAAGTAATATAAACCCTGCTTAATTCCTTTATATTAAGCAGGGGAACTTGTTAGCTTATAAAATTGGTTTGCAGACCAAACGGATGTCACAAATCTTCTAGTTTATTTAATCGAGCCCCATCATCAAGCAGTGTGCCTATTCTTCGGGATAGATACACGGTTTGTGGTGTGGTGCTCGTTTATATAAACTATTTGAGATGTGGGATCAGTTTGAATTCATATCTTAAAATTTTCAAACTTAAAATTCTTTTCAAAATCAAATGCTTCTTTGTAAAAATATATATATATTTAAATTAAATTTAAAATTTAAAATTCAACGACAACTTCTCTAGGCGACCCCTTTTCAAAATACCACATAACCTAAAAATAAGCCGTACAATTATTTGTCGAGACTAGAATCTAATGTATTATTCTACACCGACAAAGAAATAATAGACAATTTTCCTGATGAAAAACTTTATAATATTAATGAGTGGAAAATACCTTGGTTTGTAGATATAGTAAATTATTTAGTAAGTGATATTATGCCACCTTTGCTAACATTGCAGCAACAGAAAAATTTTTTTCATGATTCAAAATCATATTTTTAGGATGAATCATATTTACATAAGCAATGTAATGATCTTATTATTAATAGATGTGTGCGTTATGAAGAAACTGAATAGATAATTCAAAAATCTCATGATTCTGATTTTGGAGGACATTTTGGAATTGATAAAACTGCATATAAAATCTTACAAGCTGGATTTTATTGGCCAACTCTTTTTAGAGATGTTTACAGTTATATCAAAACTTGTGATAGATGCCAATGAGTAGATAATATATCTAGAAGAAATGAAATGCCTCTAAATTTCATATTAGAAGTTGAGATTTTTGATGTTTGCGGATTAGAATTCATGAGACCATTTATTCCTTCATTTGGGAACTTATATATTTTAATTGTTATTGATTATGTATCAAAATGGATAGAAGAACAAGCTTTACCTCGATGTAATGCTTAAAGTGTTTCAAGGATTTTAATGAAAAACATTTTCACAAGATACGGTATGCCGAGAGTGATTATCACTGAAGGAGGATCCCATTTTAGGAATAAATACATTCAAAGACTGGCATAAAAGTTTATTATTGTTCATAAATTCTCTACTGCTTATCATCCTTAAACTAGTGATTTAGCTGAAGTTTCTAATATAGAGATAAAACAAATTTTAGAAAAGATTGTATACCGTAATAGAGTAGATTGGTATGCAAGATTAGATACTGCATTATGGGCAAACAAGACTGCATATAAAACTCCGATTGGTATGATCCTTACAGGCTTATATATAGAAAAGCTTGTTGTCGGCATACTTTAGGTTTTAAGTTTAATTTAAGTATATATATATAATTTGGAAAGTAGCATTTGATTTTGAATATAATTTTAAGTTTGAAAATTTTAAGATATGAAACCAAACTGATCACACATCCCAAATAGTTTATATAAACGAGCACCGCACCATAAACTGTGTATCTATCCTGAGGATTAGTCACACTGCTTGACGATGGGGCTCGATTAAATAAACTAAAAGATTTGTGACATCCGGTTGGCCTACGAACCAATTTTATAAGCCGACAGGTTCCCCTGCTTAATATAAAGTAATTAAGCAGGGTTTATATTACCTGGGTTCTTAAAGTTCCCTATAAGGGCAAGCCCCTATAGTTAATTACATCCTAAATGATGGGAATCATTTAAGAAAACTCTCGATAATTATCAGTTGTTTTGCTCTCAAGAATTTTAAAGTTTAAGGTTTTCAAGTAAATTAGATTTTGGAAATTTCAAATGAGATTAGCTCAAATTTGGAACAGTTTATTTTAAGAGTCCAATGGAAGAGAGGTAAGAGAAGTTGAGGATCCAAGAAGAATCTTGGCAACTTCCCAAACTATCATATTGTTTGGCTTCAATTTGGGAGTTTATTTAATGTTTCATCCTGCCTTTTTTAATTAATTAGGACTTATATTTGTATGACACAATCATACAAACAGCCTTGAAGATGTGAGGGCTTATTTCGTACCAAACGACTACCTCGGAGTCTTAAGACCGGTTAGAGCTAAATTTACATAAGACAATTATGCAAATGCCTAACAAAAAGTTGAGGATTTATGTTGCACTAGGCAAACCACCTCGAAGTCCTGTAGCTTTGTTATTTAATTTCTAAGAAAGGTTTAGTTGATGTAGATCCGAGTTTTGCTGACGACTATTGTCGTGCTGCCCAATATGCTCCAAGCTCCTTGTTGTTGCAGAGGTCTAGTTTTAGAAGGTCAAAAATCAGGAGATGAGATAAGTGTTTTCGTTTAGAGAAATCTTAAAATCCAAGTGTTTTTTTATGTTTTAATTAAAATAAATCTTATAGTTGATTATAACAACACCAATTAAGATCCCACGGTTCCATTCTTCCGGCATCGTTATTTTTTTCGAATTCACTTAGTCTAGCTGAATTTTCTAAACTCAACTGAATGAGTTCCACACTTTCATTTAGACCGTGCGAAATCCCGTTAGCAACACATATGTTACATCATCCGAGGTATTTCCGATCATCCAACGAGACGTTTTAATTTAGTTAAAATTATAATTTTTGTTGTTCTGTTTGTGATTAAATTTTGAGTTGTTTAATATTTTGAATGTTGTGGCGGAGAATTTTATCTTGTGTCGATTTTAATTTAGTTTTGGGTTTCAGTTTTGTGGCTATCCTAAAGGTTTCAGTTTTCATGCAACAATCTTATTTATCATGCAAGAAAAGTAAAACGCAGTGCAGGTAAATAAATTGCAATAAGGTAAATTGCAATAAAGTACAAGTGTACTTGGAGAGTCTTCTCATCATTCCCAGCTGAGACTTTAGTATTGCATTTTATATAAGTGTTTATAATTTTGCAAAAATTAAAGCATGCTAGAAAACAGGAAGAAGTAGAACTAACAAGATGTAACTATTCAATCCTATGATGTCTATGTGAATGTTTATGTTGTGTTTCAATAAAATTTGTTAATTTAATTGAGGATGATTTCGTTAAGCAGACATATTAAGTCTAATAGACCTCAGAGGTATCCAAACAATTAAAGAAGGATGCAGGTCCATGCTTCCCTCTCATATCGTGATGAAAAGTCTCGAGCTCATTTAGACTTATTATGTTGCTTAACAATTCACCCTACATGTACTCTTATGCTTAATGAATACAGTTGTTCAGGGTAGGTTGGGGCAGATGGGTTTAAGTGTGGTTTGGGTTTGTATTTGGTTGTAATTGGTTGTTTGATTTGGACTTATGGGAGTGCTATGAAGAGTTTGTGGTTTTTAATTGAGTTTGATTTTAGTTTGGAGATTGGAGGATTTGAATTTGGTTTGGTTTGTATTTGGTTTGGGTTTGAACTAAGTTTGGTTTTGGTTTTGGTTTTGGTTTTTGTTTTGGTTTTGTTTGAGTTTGATTTGAAACTAGGGATTTTGAGTTTGGAATATGAATTGGGAAGCTTATATGTACATCGGGTAAAAATTTGGGTTACTCCATGTATTCACTAAGCATAAGGATATTCTTGTTATGTTTTCTACACCAATTTGTGATCTCCTAGGGGACTTTATAAAGGGGAAAAATGAACCATGCCTCAGGAGGCCTATCCTAGGTTTGATTGTTATTGTGTTAGTATTGTATTATGATCAAAACTGTTGTTGTGTGTGGTGATTATTGTTTGTGTTGGGATTGTAGTTATGATTGTGTTGTATTATGTTATTAGTGTTTATATTGTTATGTGTTATTATTTTATGATATTATAGTTATTTATTGTTTATGTGTTTTGTTATTGTTTATTTTTATTATGTGTTGTTTAAAATTATTATCTTTTATTTGTAATTGAAATTATTATTATCTTTATATTTATTTAATTTATTATATTATATAATTCATTGTGATTTATTTACTTTATTATCATTTATTTATTTAACTAATTGTTATTAATTTTAATTTAATTTTACTTTAATTTATAGTTACTTAATATTTATTTATTTAAATTATTATTTTTTGTTTTCATTGAATTTGTTTTATTATTTAATTTAATTTAATTAATTTAATTTATATTATTTTACCTTATTTAATTTAATTTTATATTTTATTTATATTATTATTTTATTTAATTTATTTTGATTTAGTTTAGTTTAAATTATTTTTTATTTACATTATTAATTTAATTAATTTAATTTTTTTATTTAATTTATTTAATTTAATATTAATTTATATTATTATTTAATTTAATTTAATTTAATATGATTTAATTTGTTTAATTTAATTTAATTTATTATTATTTAAAATTATTATTAATTTATTTTATTTTATTTATTTAATTTAATGAAAAGTTTTATTGTTTAATTTAATAAAATTTAATTTAATTTGTTTTATTTTATTTAATTTATTTAATTTAATTTGTTTAGTTTAATTTAATTTTTTATTTATTTACATTATTATTTAATTTAATGTAATTTAATTAATTTAATTTATTTTGTTTAATTTAACTTATTATTTATTTACATTATCAATTTTATTTATTTAATTTGTTTATTTAATTAATTTAGTTTAATTTTTATTTATGTTATTATTTAATTTAATTTAATTTAATATGATTTGATTAATTTAATTTATTTTATTTAATTTAAATTATTATTTTCATTATCATTTAATTTAGTTTATTATATTATTTATATTATTTAAATTATTTTTAATTTATATATATATATATATGTATTATTTATTTTATTATTCTTTATATTATTATTTTTTAATATATATATATATATATATATATATATATATATATATATATATATATATATATATAAATTATAAGTCATTTTTATTTTAATTTATTATTGTTATTAATTATATGTATATTTAAGTTTATCATTTATATCATTTATTTATCATTTATATTATTATTTATTTAATTATAAAGCTTTTCATTTTCTCTCTCCTCAATTATCCTTTTCTTTATTTAAAGTTATGATCATTTATATTAAGTTATTATTTATTAAAAATTATTATTTACACATATATTTACATTTAGATTATTGTAAAGAGGCATGACATTTTTATTTGATTATTTTTATTATTTATCTTGAATTTACAACTATTTTCAATTATTTTTATTATTATTATTCTTTCTCATATTTTCATTATCTATTAAGTTTATGGTTATTTATTTTATTCTTATCATATTATTTTTATTACTTACATATTGTTATTATTAATTTACATATATATATTATTATTCTTTTTTTAGTTATTTATGTTTTAGTAGTATTTATTTAAATTTTAGTATAGATTATTTTTATTATGTCACTTATTTATATATAATTTATTTACATTATTTTAAACATTATTTATTAGTGTATTATAATTTATTTATAATATATTTAACATTAATATATATATTATTTAGTACATATAATATATTTACATTTATATTATTAATTTACATATGTATAATTTATGTTGTTATTTTATTTATATGTTATTTTATTATTATATGCTAAAAAAAATTTATTTCATTCCCTTTCATTTTATTTTATTCCTATTTTTATTTTATTTTCTCTTTATGTTTGTTTTCCTTTCTTTTATTTTTTTTCTTTATGTTAAATTATTTCTTTTAAATTTTAAAATTTTATTTTTCAAGTTAGTAGAAAGAGGTGGTAGATTTGTAAATATTTAAAACTAGCTATATAACTTTGCATAAAAAAAGAATTCCTAAGACTATGCACGAATAAAATTTAAATAGCATGAAGATAACCTGCACATGAAGATATACATGGAGATAGCTTGCATGAAAAAGAAAATAAATCCCTAAGGCTAAACATGGGCAAGCATACATGGTGTGAAGATTTGTAATAATTAACACATAATAATTTTATTTTTTTTTTAAAACCTATGAAGAGGAAGAAGAATTTTTTGAAGAAAATACATGTATGTGCTAAACATAAACAATATAATGACACTTTTTTTTTCCTTTTTTTTTTCTTTTAAATAAATTTTTAAACAAAAACAAAAGTAAAAGGGGGGTGGGGGGGAGACGAGATTACCTTAGCTTGGAGAAGCACTTGTTGGAGACCTTGAAGAGTCCCTTGTTGGAGATGAAGTGAGTGTGGCTGGCTAGCTTGGAAGGAGGAGAAGAAGAGGAGAGGGAGGCTCACGGTTTTGGAGAGGAAGTGAGTGAGTGGGACGGTAAAGTGAAGTGTGTAAGGGAGTGTGTAAGAGTGTGTAAGGGGTACGTGAAATGAAGTGGTGAGTAGGGTTTTAATGGGGAAGGCTCACGGCTAAGAGGAGTGGGGGAGAGTGGAATTAGATGAGGTGGAGGTGTGGTGGTGACATGGTAGAGGTGAGGAGGTGAGGGGAGAAGTGATGGGAGTGATGGAGAGGGGTGTAGGTGGCGTTTAGGATGAGGGAGGGATGAGGGGGGGTGAGGGAGAAATTTACTTTTTATATTATATTATTTTATTTATCTAATATATATATTTTATTATATATGTAATTATTTTAGGAATGTCATGGAGTTAATTTAATTAATTTTTCGTTTAATTTGATTTGATTTGAATTATTAGTTTAATTAGGTTCATTTGGCTTTGGGCTAACTTAACTTGGGTTTGAGTGAGAATGAGCTCTAGGTACCTTGACCAATATTCTTCATATAATTGTAATGAAGATTTTTTTATGAAGACATGAAATGGTTTTGACAAGGTTTAGAGGGCCAATTTGTTGGGTTTAAAACATGTGTTCAGCTTGGGTCAAAATTAGGGTTTCTTTGGTCCAAAATGGATTTGGGTAAGATCTGAGCTCAAATTATGGGCAATTGATGATCCAACTCAGTTTAAGGAGGTGTTATAAAGAGTTTGGAATTGAAATTTTGTAGGAATTGATTGACATTGGGTCACTTTAGGAGTTTTGGGTTATTTAGGCAAAATTGGGGATTTTGATTTCAAGTGGAATTAGATTCAAAAGTGGGTCACATTGGACATGAATTTGGTCTATATTGATATTGGGGAAGTTGAATTTTGGTTTAGAATTGAATTTGATGAAAATTGGGGTCAATTGGGTCAAGATTTGGTTTGGCTTAGGCACCTTCAGGTTAAATGGGCCAAGTTGGGATTTTGGATTGAAAGTGTATTAATTTGGGAAAAATGACCGATAGTGTAGTTGAATAAAATCAAATTGGGGATTTTTAGGATTTTTTGGATTTTTTTTAGAATTTTTTGGAATTTTTGGATTTTTGGGCAAAAAGAGTACTTTGGGTATTTTTAGGGTATTGAGGGTATTTTTGGAAATTTTGGAATTTTTGGTCATGAATGGTAAATTTGAGTGGTAAGGAATATCTTGGAATGATTTTTGGGGGGTTTTCGTGAATTTGGGTAATTTTGGAAATTTTGGGTATTTTGGGTAGTTTAAGGTTATTTAGGGGGCAAAGGGGCCAAAATTTTGAAATTTTGGAAAATTTGAAGGTGGCTTCAAGGTGAACAGGATGTAATGACCACTGGCCTCTTACATTTGGTCCTCTTTGTGTTGGTCCCTACCACATAGTCATAGACTTAGGGCTGGGCTATCCACATGAGTTTCCAAAGAGTTCAGGGTTGAAATTAGGATGTGCAGTGTGTGTATGTTGTGAATGTGAAGTGTATGAGTGGTGATCTCCAGACCTCCCTCAGGGTAAATCCTAAGGTCTAACCACCTATAGGAGACTTCCCTTAGGATTTCTTATGCTTGCCTTTTTCCTACCAAAAGGTGGAGGTTAGGCCTTAAGCATATGAAAACCCCCTAGTGAAGCAAGAAGAGTTTTGAATTTCTACGGGAAGGGTTCCATGACTAGTCCTCTAAGAAAGTCACCTGGAGAGTCCTATGGCTAGACCCTATGCTATTCTAAAGACGTCACAGCTGAAGTGGCTGTAATTTCACAGCTTTGTTTGTAGTAGTCATCATTTGATTTGTTGTAGATTCTGTAAAAGTTGTTGAAGTTGTCTTCGAGAAGTTGCTCTGACGTTCTTCGAATTGACATTGAAGTTGTAATTGCTGGACACTGAAGGATAAGACTTCGGGGTTGAATTTCCATTAATTTCTAACAACGTGACCCTTTCTTTAATTCTTCCTTCCAAGGCCTAAGCAGATTTCAAAATTTTATGTTCGTGTGAGTAAATTATTTTTCACTGTCCAAAGATATTTCTGAGCCAATTAATGACCTACCAAAAGGCATAGAATCACTTGACTCTTATCAAAGAATAATATCAGAGGAAACTTATTAAGGTTGTCTTTCAAGTTTTATTAATCAGGGGAGGATTAAGACACCAATTTTTGATTATATGCTTGCCTCAAGCTTCTTCTCAGGGAGCATTTTTTCTTTCCTTTTTTCTTTTTTATTGAGGATTACTATATCTGGTGGAGCACATGTTAAAGATTTTGAATGTCTTGATTGGGACACCAATTTTTTATTTTGTGCTCACCTCAAGCTTCTCCTCAGGAACTCTTTTTTTTTGCTCCTTTTATTTTTTTGAGAATTACTGTATCTGGCAGTGTATATTTCTGTTAAAGATTTTGAATGTTGAAACTCCCCTAATTAATAATTTTGAAATGTTCCTTAACGTGAATCCTGGAATATTATAACTTATTCGAAAGTTCGGACCCAGCCACATGGCGGGAAATTAAAAGGCTCGTGATATCCCAAATCAATTACTCGTATTTCAATCACACTACTTCATTTTGAAATCAACTTAGGACCCAGTCCAAATTCCTTAAAGTGAAGGACCCAGTCATTAGGGCATTAACTTCATTCTTTCCGGAAGTCGAAGTCTTAGTAAAATATCCCCATTTGAGTTTTTTCCAAATATTGAGCAATTCTTGAAAAAAATGAACTCCTTTCATTCATTGCAATAGAAGAGATGGTACAACTTAATACTGATCATGCTGCGCAACAAAAGTAGTACAATAGTAATCGAAAAGTGTCCCATCCTTTGTCAGCTGCGTAGGAATCAATCGAAGCATATAAATCACCAAAATCATATTGATAGAACCTCTTCAAGTTCTTTTCAAATATTCATCGGGGATTGTTACACTTCCATTATTAAAGTTCTTCTCCAACCATTCTTTGAAACTGATACAACCTTCAATTGTGTGCCCAATCATTCTGTGATATGGGCAATAGTTGGGATGATATTTCTTGTTAACCTCCGATGGTTTCTTTGCCTCAGGTAATCTGAACTCGGGCTTCTTAATCAAATTCTAGAACATCTATGCTACTGCTTCATCATTAAAGGGATATATTTTGTTCAACAAATCGGTCATAGACCGATCTTACCTTCCATCCGTCCGGAGTGGCCTCTGCTGGGATGACTGTTGACTGTGTTGCTGATTGTACCGCTGACCGTACTGTTGGACATGCTGAATATACTGTGGTGGTTGTTGAACCTACTGCTCTGGTGGCTGAACATACTGCTGTGGGTGTGGAACATACCTTTGAGGCGGCTGACTGAACTGAGGAAGTGGCTGATTGTACTGAGGAAACGGGTGACTGTACTGCTGTGAAAACTGACCATACTGAGGCGGCTGGGGTTGCTGACTTTATTGAGGTAACTACTCGGTCTGTATCGGTTGCTTTCCCTTGTCCACTGCTGCCACTTTCTCTGATCACCTTTCAGATATCTTTGCTGGCTCCACCCTATCCTCTTTCTCGATGAATTCAGTTTGTTTGACCTCCTCTTGCAGGCTTCCGACTTTACTAAGTAATTTCTCAAATGACTTGATGGTGAGTCCTTTATGAATGAAAGTTATCGGTCCATGGATGTTCTTGAGTAAGACCTCAATCGCATGTTGCTCCGGCAATTGGGGCTCGCACTTCATGCTTAAGTTTCTCCACCATAGAATGTACTCCACCAAAGTCTCATCTGGCTTCTGCTTCTCTTCCACAAGACTGCCTATGGTGACGTGGTGTTGAACCCCGACGAAACACTTGACAAAAAGATTCTCCATTTCTGCCAAAGTCTTTGCTGAACCGTTCGATAAGTTTGTGTACTAGTTGAAGGTGATTCCTGAAAGGCTGCTCACAAACTGTCGAAGCAGTAGCGCATCACTACCCCCCGCGTTGCAGCAACTTGCTCGATAGTGTTCAACGTGCTGCCGAAGGTTTCCAGTCCTGTCGAAAGTCCTGAACAAAGGTGGTACGAAACCCTTGGGGTATTGGATGGTATCAAACTCTCTGGGTAGGGCCTACCTTTCGGAATTAATGTCCCTCTTTTTGATTGATCTAGGGTTTCTCTCACCTGTTGTTCAACCATTTGCTTAATGTCTTTTTTCTGACATCATATTCTGAGTTGAATCTTTCTTTGGCAGCTCATCTCGGTTTGCAGAAGCAACCTCCCTTCTTTCATCGGTAATATGGACAATCTCCAGCTGGTTCATCTCTGGGGATGCCACCTGCTGTGAGTGCGACTGACCTTGCATTATAGCTAAAGCAGTCATAATTTCTTCAATTTTCTTCTCAAGACGACTGATATGTTCATCTCTTTGTTAAAAGACCCTCTGCCACTCATCCACGGCGTTCTCCTCACAAAGAGGAGTTTCGCTCACAGCTAACATGGCTTGGTTCTCGATGACTTTGATTTAGGTGTATTCGCCTTCTGTGTAATCTGTTAAGTTGTATTCTTCCTTTTCAAAGTCTTCTTTCTGACCTTTAGACAGTCGTGCAATTTCAGCTTGAAGCTTTTCCACAGTAGACTCAATTGACTTTCCTTTGAGAACTTTAAGGTCAATTGGAGGTTCTTGAGAAACATCACTTATTTTCTCGAGCAGCGGTGTATTCGTGTAGAAGTCAGTTGAATCACCCAAAATTGTATTTATAGAACCTTTTTCAAATTCTTTTAAGTACTCATTCGGGATTATCACATTTCCATTTCTGAAATTCTTCTCAAACCAATCCTTGAAGCTGAAGTAGTTTTCTATGGTATGGCCGAGCATTCGGTGGTATGGACAGTACTTGGGATGATCTTTCTTATTGGCCTCCTCTGGTTTCTTTGGCTCCTGTAGTATGAATTCTGGCCTCTTCATCAGGTAACGGAATATCTGCGACACTGACTCCTCTTTGAACGGGTATACCTTCTTTAATCGTTGATTCATTGTCGAGCCCTGTCTCCCATCTATCTGGTATGGTCTCAACCGGAACAACTGTTCTTCAGACCGATGCGGTTGTTGTCGTGGATGCTTGATCTTCAGAATTCCCTGATTACGCTTCCATTCCTATGTCATTGCCATTTGTATGGACTTCAGATCTGACTCAATCTTGGATTAGAAAATGGCAAAACCCAAGCATCGACTGACTCTTCCTCATGTAGAATATCTTTTCCTTTAGTTAGCGGAGCGACTGGTACAATGATAGTGAATCCGACAGAAGGAGCAAAAATAGCCTTAGAACATGTCCCAATGCTTGTAATGACAACCGAGTTCTTTTCAATCCATTCCTTCTTTGGTATGGGGAGTTCCTCAACAGACTTCAGGTTGAACATTACAATAGGCTTAACGGGCTTACTCATTTTAGGCTTCATCATTTCAATAGCCACGTCCCCGAACTTAGCTTCTACATCGTCGAACCCTTGTCCAAATTTGATGACTGCCAGCTCAGGCAGCTCGTCCCTATTGATGGTGAACTCTACTCTGGAGGCGAAAGAAAAGATCAACTTTGGTGAAAACATCATTCCTGGCATTTAAAGAATTTCTGAAAGTCAGTAACTTCCGTGCCTTGTAGTCTCAACGGAAGTACTCAAGCTACTGCACTCGTACTATAAACTGAGCAATTCTCTTATTTTGTTTGGTGTTTTTGCCTTATTTTATTTTTTTTGTTTTTTGGCTTTATATTTGTTAACATTGTTCATTTAATTTCAAAAATTTGAGTGAAAGGTACGAAAGTAGAAGTTTGGTTTAATTTGCAATTAGCAAATCAAACCCGAGAGACACGGAGCAAAAGTGAAATTCAGGACCCAGTCCTGGGCTGAATTCACAAAGCACATTGCCCAAGTGGAATCAATCCACCAACACACCTATTGGGGGTCCGACCCCACCTCTTTAGAGAGGTAATAAATGGAGGATTTCAGAACCTCTCTGTTTAGGGGTGTTTAAACAATGGCTCTAAAATCTAAGGAAAGTCGATCATACCTGTTCAAGATAGAAACATACAGGATATGTCAATGGAAGAATGGTAATTTGATCCACTAGGGCATGGATTTACTATCTTTTTATGAAAGCAAAAACATCTGATCAAAATGTGGAGAGGAACTATTCCCCAACGGAGTCGCCAGAAGCTGACGGCATATTTTTGGTTTTAAGTTTAATTTAATTATATATATATATAAATATATATATATATATATAATTTGGAAAGTAGCATTTGATTTTGAAAATGATTTTAAGTTTGAAAATTTTAAGATATGAAATCAAACTGATCTCAATCCCCAAATAGTTTATATAAAAGAGCACCGCACCACAAACTGTGTATCTATCCCGAGGAATAGTCACACTGCTTGATGATAGGGCTCGATTAAATAAAATAAAAGATTTGTGACATACGTTTGGTATGCGAACCAATTTTATAAGCCGACAGGTTCCGCAGCTTAATATAAAGAAATTAAGTAGGGTTTATATTACCTGGGTTCTTAAAGTTCCCTATAAGGGCAAGCCCCTATAATTAATTACATGCTAAATGACGAGAATCATTTAAGAAAACTCTCGATAATGATAAGTTGTTTTGCTCTCAAGAATTTCAAAGTTTAAGGTTTTCAAACAAATTGGATTTTGGAAATTTCAAAAGGGATTAGCTCAAATTTGGAACAGTTTATTTTAAGAGTCCAATGGAAGAGAGGTAGGAGAAGTTGAGGATCCAAGAAGAATCTTGGAAACTTCCCAAACTATCTTATTGTCTGGCTTCAATTTGGGAGTTTATTTAATGTTTCATCCTGCATGTTTTAATTAATTAGGACTTATATTCGTATGACACAATCTTACAAACAGCCTTGAAGATGTGAGGGCTTATGTCGTACCAAACGACTACCTCGAAGTCCTAAGACCGGTTAGGGCTTAATTTGCATAAGAAATTATGCAAATGCCTAACAAAAAGTTGAGGATTTATGTTGCACTAGACAAACCACCTCGAAGTCCTTTGGCTTTGTTATTTAATTTCTAAGAAAGGTTTAGCTGATGTAGATCCGAGTTTTGTTGACGACGATGGCCGTGCTGCCCACTATGCTCCAAGCTCCTTGTTATTGCAGAGGTTTAGTTTTAGAAGGTAAAAAATTAGGAGATGAGAGAAGTGTTTTGGTTTAGAGAAATCTTAAAATCCAAGTGTTTTTTAATGTTGTAATTAAAACAAATCTTAAAGTTGATTATAACAACATCGGTTAAGATCTCACGGCTCCATCCTTCCGGCATTGTTATTTTTATCAGATTCACTTAGTCCAGATAAATTTGCTAAACTCAACTAAATGAGTTCCACACTTTCATTTAGACCGTGGGAAATCTCGTTAGCAACACGTAGGTTACGTCATCCGAGGTATTCCCGATCATCCAACGAGAGGTTTTAATTTAGTTAAAATTGTAATTTTTTTTGTTCTCTTTGTGATTAAATTTTGAGTTGTTTTATATTTTGAATGTTGTGACGATGAATTTTATCTTGTGTCGATTTTAATTTAGTTTTAGGTTTCAGTTTTGTGGCTATCCTAAAGGTTTCAGTTTTCATGCAACAATCTTATTTTTCATGCAAGAAAACTAAAACGCAGTGCAGGTAAATAAATTGCAATAAGGTAAATTACAATAAAGTACATGCGTACTTGGATGATTTTCTCGTCATTCCCAGCTGAGACTTTTGTATTGCATTGTATATATGTGTTTATAATTTTGCAGAAATTAAAGCATGCCAGAAAACAGGAAGAAGTAGAACTAACAAGAAGTAACTACTCAATCCTATGATGTCTATGTGAATTTTTATGTTGTGTTTCAATAAACTTTTTTAATTTAATTAAGGATGGTTTCGTTAAGCAGACATATTAAGTTTAATAGACCTCAAAGG
Organism: Papilionanthe hookeriana x Papilionanthe teres; assembly: GCA_022702705.1. Lineage (NCBI taxonomy): Eukaryota > Viridiplantae > Streptophyta > Magnoliopsida > Asparagales > Orchidaceae > Papilionanthe > Papilionanthe hookeriana x Papilionanthe teres. Next base: position 136,662,718 of record CM040423.1, read on the forward strand.
TATCCAAACAAACAAAGAAGGATGCAGGTCCATGCTTCCCTCTCATATCCTGATGAGAAGTCTCGGGCTCATTTAGACTAATTATGTTGCTTAACAATTCACCCTACCTATACCCTTTTGCTTAATGAACACAGTTGTTCGGGGTAGGTTGGGGCAGATGGGTTTAGGTGTGGTTTGGGTTCGTATTTCGTGGTAACTGGTAGTTTGATTTGGACTTATGGGAGTCCTATGAAGAGTTTGTGGTTTTTAATTGAGTTCGATTTTAGTTTGGAGATTGGTGGATGTGAATTTGGTTTGGGTTTAAACTAAGTTTGGTTTTGGTTTTGCTTTTGGTTTGGTTTGAGTTTGATTTAAAACTAGGGATTTTGAGTTTGGAATATGAATTGAGAAGTTTATGTGGACATCGGGTAAAAATTTGGGTTACTCCAGACATTCACTAAGCATAAGGATATTCTTGTTATGTTTTCTACACCAAGTTGTGATTTCTTAGGGGACTTTATAAAGGGGAAAAAATGAACCATGCCTCAGGAGGCCTATCCTAGGTTTGATTGTTATTATGTTAGTATTGTATTATGATCAGAACTGTTGTTGTGTGTGGTGATTATTGTTTGTGTTAGGATTGTAGTTATGATTGTATTATATTATGTTATTAGTGTTTATATTGTTATGTGTTATTATTTTATGTTATTATTGTTATTTATTGTTTATGTGTTTTGTTATTGTTTATTTTGATTATGTGTTGTTTAAAATTAGTATCTTTTATTTGTAATTGAAATTATTATTATATTTATTATTTATTTAATTTATTTTTTATTTAATTCATTGTGATTTATTTACTTTATTATCATTTATTTATGTAACTAATTGTTATTAATTTTAATTTAATTTTACTTTAATTTCTAATTACTTAATATTTATTTATTTAAATTATTATTTTTGGTTTTCATTTAATTTATTTTATTACTTTATTTAATTTAATTAATTTAATTTAATTTTTTTATCTTATTTAATTTAATTTTATATTTTATTTATATTATTATTTTATTTTATTTAATTTGATTTAGGTTAGTTTAAATTATTATTTATTTACATTATTAATTTAATTAATTTAATTTGTTTATTTAATTTATTTATTCTAATATTTATTTATATTATTATTTAATCTAATTTAATTTAATATGATTTGATTTGTTTAATTTAATTTAATTAATTATTATTTACAATTATTATTAATTTAATTTAGTTTATTTATTTAATTTAATGTAAATTATTATTGTTTAATTTAATAAAATTTAATTTAATTTGTTTTATTTAATTAAATTTAATTAATTTAATTTGTTTAGTTTAATTTAATTTTTTATTCATTTACATTATTGTTTAATTTCATTTAGTTTAATTGATTTAATTTATTTTGTTCAATTTAACTTATTATTTATTTACATTATCAATTTAATTTATTTAATTTATTTTTTTAATTTATTTAATTTAATTTTTATTAATGTTATTATTTAATTTAATTTAATTTAATATGATGTGGTTAATTTAATTTATTTAATTTAATTTAAGTTATTATTTTCATTTTCATTTAATTTAGTTTATTATATTATTTATATTATTTAAATTATTTTTAATATATATATATATATGTATTATTTATTTTATTATTCTTTATATTCTTATCTTTTAATATATATATATATATTATAAGTCATTTTTATTTTAATTTATTATTGTTATTTATTATATGTATATTTAAGTTTATCATTTATATTATTTATTTTTCATTTATATTATTATTTATTTAATTATAAAGCTTTTCATTTTCTCTCTCCTCAATTATCTTTTTCTTTATATAAAGTTATGATCATTTATATTAAGTTATTATTTATTAAAAATTATTATTTACACATATATTTACATTTGGATTATTTTAAAGAGGCATTAAATTTTTATTTGATTATTTTTATTATTTATCTTGAGTTTACAACTATTTTCAATTATTATTATTATTATTCTTTCTCATATTTTCATTATCTATTAAGTTTATGGTTATTTATTTTATTCTTATCATATTATTTTTATTACTTACATATTGTTATTATTAATATACATATTTATATATTATTATTCTTTACTTAGTTATTTATGTTTTAGTAGTATTTATTTAAATTTAGTATAGATTATTTTTATTATGTCACTTATTTATATATAATTTATTTACATTATTTTAAACATTCTTTATTTAGTGTGTTATAATTTATCTATAATATATTTAAAATTAATTTACATATTATTTAGTACATATAATATATTTACATTTATATTATTAATTTACATATGTATAATTTATGTAGTTATTTTATTTATATGTTATTTTATTATTATATATTAAAAAAAATTTATTTCATTCCCATTTTATTTTATTCCTATTTTTATTTTCTTTTCTCTTTATATTTATTTTCCTTTCTTTTATTTTTTTTCTATATGTTAAATTGTTTCTTTTAAATTTTAAAATTTTATTTTTCAAGTTAGTAGAAATTAGTGGTAGATTTGTAAATATTTAAAACTAGCTATATAACTTTGCATAAAAAAAGAATTCCTAAGCCTATGCATGAATAAAATTTAAATAGCATGAAGATAACCTACACATGAAGATATACATGGAGATAGCTTGGATGAAAAAGAAAATAAATCCCTAAGGCTAAACATGGGAAAGCATACATGGTGTGAAGATTTGTAATAATTAACACATAATAATTTTTTTTTAAACCTATGTAGAGGAAGAAGAATTTTTTTAAAGAAAATAGATGTATGTGCTAAACATAAACAAGATAATGACACATTTTTTTTCCTTCTTTGTTTCTTTTAAATAAATTTTGAAACAAAAACAACAGTAAAGTGGGGGGGGGGAGGAGGAGATTACCTTAGCTTAGCGAAGCACTTGTTGGAGACCTTGAAGAGTCCCTTGTTGGAGATGAAGTGAGTGAGTGTGGCTAGCTTTGAAGGGGGAGAAGAAAAGGAGAGGGAGGCTCATGGTTTTGGAGAGGAAGTGAGTGAGTGGGATGGTAAAGTGAAGTGTGTAAGGGAGTGTGTAAGAGTGTGTAAGGGGTACGTGAAATGAAGTGGTGAGTGGGTTTTTAATAGGGAAGGCTCACGGCTAAGAGGAGTGGGGGAGAGTGGAATGAGATGAGGTGGAGGTGTGGTGGTGAATTGGTAGAGGTGAGGAGGTCAGGGGAGAAGTGATGGGAGTGGTGGAGAGGGGTGTAGGTGGTGTGTAGGGTGAGGGAGGGATGAGGGGGAGGTGAGGGAGAAATTTTCTTTTTATTTTATTTTATTTTATTTTATTTTACTTATTTAATATATATATTTTATTATATATGTAATTATTTTAGGAATGTCATGAAGTTAATTTAATTAATTTTTGGTTTAATTTGATTTGATTTGAATTATTAGTTTAATTAGGTTCATTTGGGTTTGGGCTAACATAACTTGGGTTTGAGTGAGAATGAGCTCTAGGTTCCTTGATCAATATTGTTCATATGATTGTAATGAAGATTTTTCATGAAGACACAAAGTGGTTTTAACAAGGTTTAGAGGGTCAATTTGGTGGATTTAAAACATGTGTTCAGCTTGGGTCAAAATTGGGGTTTCTTTGGTCCAAAATGAATTTGCGTAAGACTTGAGCTCAAATTATTGGCAATTGATGATCCAAATCAGTTTAAAGAGATGTTATAAAGATTTTGTAATTGAAATTTGGTAGGAATTGATTGACATTGGGTCACTTTAGGAGTTTTGGGTTATTTAGGGAAAATTGGGGATTTTGATTTCAAGTGGAATTAGATTCAAATGTGGGTCACATTGGACTTAAATTTGGTCTATATTGATATTGGGGATGTTGAATTTTGCTTTTGAATTGAAATTGATGAAAATTGGGGTCAATTGGGTCAAGATTGGGTTTGGCTTAGGCACCTTTAGGTTAAATAGGCCAAGTTGGGATTTTGGATTGATGGTGTATTAATTTGGCAAAATTGACCCATAGTGTAGTTGAACAAAATAAAATTGGGGATTGTTAGGATTTTCTGGAATTTTTTGAGAATTTTTTGGAATTTTTGGATTTTTGGGCGAAAAGGGTATTTTGGGTATTTTTCGGGTATTGGGGGTATTTTTGGAAATTTTGGAATTTTTGGTCATGAATGGTAAATTTGAGTGGTAAGGAATATCTTGGATTGATTTTTTGGGGGTTTTCGTGAATTTGGGAAGTTTTGGATATTTTGGGTATTTTGGGTAGTTCAGGGTTATTTAGGGGGCAAAGAGGCCAAATTTTTAAAATTTTGGAAATTTTGAAGGTGGCTTCAAGATGAGCAGGATGTAATGACCTAGGGCCACTTACATTTGGTCCTCTATGTGTTGGTCCCTACCACTTAGTCATAGACTCAGGGCTGGACCATCCACATGAGTTTCCAAAGAGTTCAGGGTTGAAATTAGGATGTGCAGTGTGTGTATGTTTTGAACGTAAAGTGTACGAGTGATGATCTCCAGACCCCTCTCAGAGAAAATCCTAAGGTCTGACCACCTATAAAAGACTTCCCCTAGGATTCCTTATGCTTGCCCTTTTCCTACCAAAAGGTGGAGGTTAGGCCTTAAGCATATGAAAACCCCCTAGTGAAGCAAGAAGAGTTTTGAATTTCTACGGGAAGTGTTCCATGACTATTCCTCTAAGAAAGTCACCAGGAGAGTCCTATGGCTAGAACCTAGGCTATTCTAAAGAGAGACTAGACCTCAACCAAAAGTGAGGTCAACGCTTGTCACTTACCAGTAGAATTGGAGCATCAAGCTTTTTGGGTGATTAAAGAATTCAACTATAATTTGAAAAATGCTGGTGAGAAGAGGAAGCTGCAATTGAATGAATTAGAAGAATTAAGAAATGAATCTTACAATAACAATAGAATTTATAAGGAAAAACTAAAGTTAAGACATGATCGAAAGAGTAACCTAAAGAAGTTTGAACCATGACAAGATATTTTGCTTTACAATACATTGCTAAAAATATTTCCTGAGAAATTGAAATCTCATTGGTTAGGACCCTTTACTGTAATTCAGGTTTATACTTATGGAGCTGTTGAAATTGAAGATGCAAAGACTAGGAATAGATTTAAAGTAAATGGACATAGATTAAAACCATATTTTGTGGGTAAAAGACAAAATTTTAAAGAGGTTTTAATGCTCAGTCAACCTGAATAACACCTGAATAGGTCGGGCTGACAACGTTAAACTAAGCGCTTTATGGGAGGCAACCCATAGTTATCTTTAATAGTTGTGTGGTTGTTTGAAATTATTGTTAGTTTGTAGTAATATTAAGTCCTACTACTCATATTTACTCTTTGATTATCATAGAATTTAAATCCATAGAGAAAATTTGAAACATATTGGACCATGACGGTTTTACGCAATTTTTTGCCTAGGGCGTCGATGATACACCTAAAATATATACTATTTTTATGCACATTTTTATACCTATTTTTAATGATATAGCACTTTAATGGAAGGAATTTTGTATTTTTCTTGCAGGTATGATGAAAATGGATAGTCATGATGAAAGGAGCAAAATTGGATCAAATTTGGAACAAAAAAAATGAAAAAAATCAAAATTTTGGTACTGGTGGCTAAGAGCTGCTGGGCCGGCGCTTAGCCGCCACAGTTAAAAATTGAGATTAAATTGAATTTGGCACCAATTTAAAAGGGGATGAGATGCAACTCTTGGTGGTAACTTCCATAACATCCTTTGGGCAACAAGTTTGAATGAAGGGGTGCATTCTTTGGTAGATACATTGAATCTGGACACATTTTGAAGAGACACCAAGGCACCTTTTGGTTTAATATTTAAAGAGAGTCTTAGGAAAGATTAGGGGGCTCTTCCTTTATATTTTGAAGGGTTCTTTCTTTCTTTGGGCTCTTCCTTTGCATTTTGGAGGGTTCTTTCTTTCTTGGGCTCTTTCTTTGCATTTTCAAGGGTTCTTTCTTTCTTTTTCTCTTCCACTTGCATTTTGAAGAGAGTTTTTACAGTATTTTACATTTATTTTGTGAGAGTTTTTATTAAGAGTAGGAGTAGAGAGTAGAAAGGAGAAAATGGTCGGAGTGAAGTCTTCTTCTTCCCATTTTTTTTCTTTTAGTTTAGTTTCTATTAAAGTCTGAAGTTTATTCTGAGTTAGCAGAGTTGGGAGATCTGTTCTGAGGAGTAGTTTAGTGAAGAGTTAAAGTTTCAGAGGAACTTCCTGAGTCTTGTGAAGAGAATTTTCAGATAAGTGCTTACTTTTATTCTTACATTTAGTTTTTTTTAATTAATACTTATTTTTGTTTATTTGTTTTTCTTATGATTTTTAATTTCAAATCAATGTGTTTTTGTATTTTCTCAATGCATTCTGAGTAGTTTATTTTATCTTTTTCTTTCTTAAATGGAGAAGTAATTACTTTATAGAGAATTGTTGTGGAAAGTATAAGTGTTTAAAGTTGGAAGAAGTTGTGAAGATAATTCTGAAAACTTTGTTTACTTCTTAATTTGGCCTGTTAAGTTATAGAATTTCTTAAGATTATGTAAGATCTAACGCGGTATTGTTCATAAAAGTTAGTAAGAATCATATGCAATTATATGGGTGAGAATTGTAGTCCATATAATTGAATGTAATATTAGAAGAATTTTTATGGAAGGGAGTAAAATTAGAGGATTTTAGAGTGACAAGCTAAAACCCCCTAACTTGGTTTGAAGTTTTGAGTTTTGTTATGAGAAGTTAGCCCCCAGTTGGTGGGAATCGAGGGAACTCTAGAGTGAGAGACTGGTATCTTTCCTGCCTAACCATGTTCAAAATGATAAAAATTTAAAATTAACCTATGTTCTTTATAGAACCAAGTAAGGGTAATGAACACATTTGCTTCTATCTGTCACAACATGTTTAAATGCTTCCACAAAAATACTTTAATAATTATAACTACTTTATAAAAGGAAAGAAAAGATATTCTAGTCAATAGTGTTTTACAAAGAGTGCTATTAGTTATTATAATTTTAATTTCTTGCTTAACATTTTATTAAGGAAATTTCAAAAGAGAAATCAGCTTTCAAAACTTTTCAAAATCAAGACATACTTTTAAAAAATAATTAAAAAAAGGTAAAAAGATAATTTTTTGATTTCTTTAAAGATTTTCATCTTTTCCCTGTGGGTTCGATATCTCGGGGCTTAATCAGAAAGTTCTATATTACTTGATAAACGATACGTATACTTGCGTAGTACCAACATTATAAATCAAAATCATAAGCATATATATATCTGGGGGGATCAAGTTTTGGGTGTCATTGCCAATTTTCATATCATATTTGTAAGTATAAATATCGGTGCAGAGTCAAGTTTTTGGCGTCGTTGCCGGGGAAAGAAAAGTAATTGCATTTTAAAGAGAATTAAGAAATTTTAAATTTTTACTTTTTTTATTTTTATTAGTGTGTTGTGTTTTGTTTTTTTATATTGTTGTATGTGTAGTTCAGGTTCTGAGGGACTTGTGCCTTACAATTCTGAATTAGAAAGAACTTTCAAAAAATAGAAAAAAAATTAAAAATACAAAAATAGATAAAAATATTCAAGAAATGTCAAATCATCAAGATCAAAATATTTGCATCCATCAAGATTTAAGCCTTTAAGAGATTATGATAACCCTACAGTAGATGGACTTCGTGGTAATATTTAAAACCCTGCTGTAGCTGCTAATTCTTTTGAGCTTAAACCTGCTATTATCTAAATGGTGTCTAATAATCAGTTTGGGGGAGAAACAACTGAAGATCCAAATTTACATCTTGCTAATTTTCTAGAGTTGTGTGCTAATTTTAAATATGATGGTGTTTCAAATGACGCTATTAGACTTAGACTTTTTCCTTTCTCAATATGGGATAAAGCTAAAATATGGTTACATTCGTTACCACCTGGATCAATAAGAACTTAGGGTGAACTGTCACAAAAATTTCTTGCTAAATATTTTCCACCATCTAAGACTGCTAAGTTGAGAAATGATATAACATCTTTTTATCAGTTTGAAGGGAAATCAATATATGAAGCATGGGAAAGATTTAAAGATCTCCTCAGGAAATGTCCACATCATGCGATACCGTATCGAGTTAATAATTCAAACTTTTTACAATGGATTAGTTCGATCTCTTAGATCAATCATCGATGCTGCTGTTGGTGGATCATTAATGCCTAAACCATTTTCTGATGCTTATGCTTTAATTGAAGAAATGACTACTAATAATTTTCTATGGCCTTTTGTAAGGTTAAATCCTAAAAAGGTAGACAGTGTTTATGAAAATGATGCTTTTATAATGTTAGCAAATCAAGTTGCAGCTGTATCAAAGAAGATAGACCAATTTGGGATGAATTTTTCTCTGCCAAACCTCATGATTTATGAAAATTCATTAGGCTAAATGGTTGATTCTTATTCTTCACTAACAACTCATATTCCAATTATTATAATCCAGGTTGGAAGAATAATCCAAATTTCAACTGGAATAACAATAATCAGGGTGGTGATAATCAACAATGGGGGAACCACCAAGTAAACCCATTGGGGAATTGGAACAACCAATGTAATAATAAAAATAGATTAATTTATCCTTCAGGTTATAACAGTACTTCACAAATAAAGGAGCATATGTGAAATCAATTACAAATTCAAGGAGCAATCATCAAAAATATTGAAAAATCAATTGGGACAAATTACAAATGCCTTAAGTAATAGATCCCAAAGAATGCTTCCAAGTAATACTAAAGTGAATCCAAGAGAAAATAAAAAGAAAAAATAAAAGCAATTCAACTAAGAAGTGGAAAAGAATTGGAAGGTAGGATTCAAAAAGAAACTGAAGAAGAGAAAGAAGAGATTGAAAGACTTAAAGAGGACGCACAAAAAGGTTTTGAAAGACTTATTTATCCACCTAAGGTTGACTTAGAAAAACCACCACCTCCATTTCCTCAGAGACTTCATCAACAAAAGTTGGATAAGCAATTTTCAAAATTCTTGGAGATATTAAAGAAGCTTACCATTAATATTCTATTTGCTGAAGCCCTAGAACAAATTCCAAGCTATGCAAAATTTATGAAGGATATTCTTAATAAAAAGAGGAAGTTTGAAGAAAATGAGACTGTTGCACTTAGTGAGGAGTGCAGTGCGATAATTCAGAAAAAGCTTCCTGAAAAACTTAATGATCCTGGTAGTTTCACAATTCCATGTGCAATCAGAGAAGTTTTTTTTCTGTGGAAAAGCTTTATGTGATTTGGGTGCAAGAATTATCCTTATGCCTCTATCAATATTCAAAAGACTGGGACTAGAAGAAATAACCCTAACTACTGTAACTCTGCAATTAGCAGATCGTTCGATCACATATCCTAAAGGAGTTATAGAAGATGTTTTGGTAAAAGTGGATCAATTTATTTTTCCTGTGGATTTCATTGTGTTAGATGTGGAGGAAGATAAAGAAATACCCATAATTTTGGGGAGACCTTTTCAAGGAACAGACAGAGCCATGATAGATGTGCAAAAAGGGAAATTAACGATGAGGGTTAATGATCAGACTGTTACATTTAATATTTCAAAATTGATGAAATATCCTGCTAGAGGTAAAGAAGATGAGTGTTATAGGATGGATGTTATTGAATATTTAAATGAATGTCATTTCAAATCAACTTATAAAGAGAAAGCTGAAAGAGAAGAATGGTAATATAAGCAAGGAGTTATTTGATTCTGAAGATTTTTAAGAGAAAGATTTAAAGTATATTCGTGAAAGTTTTGAATTGTTAGATATGACTGAGAAAGATGAATCTTATGGTCCATCAATTGAAAAACCTCCTGAACTTGAGTTAAAAATGCTTCCAAATCATTTGAAGTATGTTTTTTAGGTGAATCCTTAACCTTGCATGTTATAAATTCCTCTCAATTAACTGAAATAGAAGAAGAGAGTTTGCTTGAAATTTTAAAGAAGCACAAGAAAGCTTTTGGATGGACAATTGATGATATTAAAGGAATCAGTCCTTCAATTTGTATGCACAGAATTCTTATGGAAGATAATTGCAAACTGTGGGCTAATCCACAATGGAGATTAAATCCTATCATGAAAGACGTGGTTAAGAAAGAAATTTTAAAATGGTTGGATGCTGGAATTATCTACCCTATTTCAAATAGTGCTTGTGTTAGTCCTATTCACTATGTTCCTAAGAAAGGAGGAGTAAATGTGACTGTTAATGAAAAGAATGAAATGATACAAAAAAGATAAGTTACAAGGTGGCGAATATGCTTTGATTATAGAAAATTAAACCTTGCCATAATGAAAGATCATTTTCCACTCCCTTTTCTAGATCAAATGTTGGATAGACTGGCTGGGCATAAATACTTTTGTTTCTGGATGGATATACTGGTTACCACCAAATTTAAATTGCTCCTAAGGATCAAGAGAAAACTACGTTTACCAGTCCTTATGGTACACTTGCTTTTAGAAGAATACCCTTTGGTTTATGTAATGCCCCTGCTACATTTCAGAGATGTATGATGGCTATTTTTTGTGATTTAATTGAAAAAGGAATTGAAGTTTTTATGGATGACTTTTTAGTGTTTGAGATTTTGCTTGAATCATGTTTAGAACGTCTATCTAAAGTTCTAAAACGCTGTGAAGAAACTAATTTGGTCCTTAATTGGGAAAAATGTCAATTTATGGTAGTAGGAGGAATTGTTTTGGGACATCAGATTTCAGAAAAAGGTTTTGAGGTAGATACTGCAAAAATTCAAGTTATATCTAATTTACCTTGCCCAACCAATGTAAGGGGAATTAGAAGTTTTTTAGGACAAGCTATATTCTACAAGCGTTACATCAAAGACTTTTCAAAGATTACAAAACCATTATGTCGATTACTGGAAAAGGATGGAATTTTTAATTTTGATGATGACTACCGTAAAGCATTTGAAACATTAAAAGAAAAATTAAGCACTGCACCTGTAATAATTTTACCAAATTGCAAAAAACCTTTTGAATTAATGTGTGATGCTAGTGATTATGCTATTGGTGCTATTTTAGGTCATAAATATGATAAAATTTTCAAAATAATTTATTATGCCAGTAAAACTCTTAATAAATCTCAAATTAATTATACCACTACTGAGAAAGAGTTATTAGCTATTGTATCTACCTTTGATAAATTTTGATTATGTTTAATTGAAACTAAATGTGTGGTGCATACTAATCATTCTGCTATTAAATACTTAATGAAAAAAAATGATGCAAAACCGAGAATGATAAAATGGATTCTTCTTTTGCAAGAATTTAATTTTGAGATAGTAGATAGGAAGGGTTCTGATAATCAAATTGCTGATTATTTGTCCAGGCTTAAAATTTAAAAATCTCTCTGTGATATTAAAGAAATTAATGAACATTTTCCTGATGAAAATGTGTTTACTGTTAAAGAATGGTGTGTTTTGTGGTATGCAGACATAGTAAACTTTATTGTTAGTAATATTATACCCTACGGTTTGACATACCAAGAAAAGAAGTAATTTATGTATGATGCTAAGACTTATTTTTGGGATGACCCATTTTTATATAAACAAGGAAAGGATCTTATAATTCAAAGATGTGTACATTTGGAAGAGACTTATGAAATTATTCAAAAATGTCATGATTCTGATTATGGGTGACATTTTGGAAGTGATAAAACTGCATATAAAATATTACAATCGAGATTTTATTGGCCTTCAATTTTTAAGGATGTGAATGTTTATATTAAAAATTGTGATAGATGTCAGCGTGTAGGCAATATTTCTAGAAGAAATGAGATGCCCCACAATTATATGTTGAAAGTTAAAATATTTGATGTTTGGGGAGTAGATTTTATCGGACCATTTACACCATCTTTCAGAAATGTTTATATTTTGATAGCAGTCGACTATGTTTCTAAATGGATTGAAGCTATTGCTTTACCTCGATGTGATGCTCAAAGTGTTACAAAGTTTTTAGAAAAGAATATATTTTGCAGATTTGAAATACCAAGAGTAATCATAACTGATGGGGGAAGTCATTTTAGAAATGCGATTATTGGAAAGTTAGCAAAAAAATATCATATTAATCATCGCATTGCTACTGCTTATCATCCGCAGACAAGTAGTTTGGTTAAATTATCCAATCGTGTAATTAAAAGAATATTGGAAAAAGTTGTTAATCCAAATAAAAAGGATTGGTCAATAAAACTGGATTATGCTTTGTGGGCTTATAGGACTGCTTACAGAACACCTATAGGAATGTCCCCATATATGCTGATTTTTGGAAATGCTTGTCATTTACCTTTTGAACTTAAGCATAAAGCTTATTAGGCTATTAATGAGTTAAATTATAATTTGAAAGATGCTGTTGAAAAGAGATTATTGCAATTGAATGAGCTTGAAGAAATAAAGAATGAATCTTATGAAAATGCTAAGATTTATAAGGAAAAGATGAAGTTATGGCATGATCGAAAGATTCTTACTAAAAATCTTATACCAGGACAAAAAGTTTTAATGTATAATGCTACATTAAGAATATTTTTTGGAGAAGTTAAGTCCAGGTGGATGGGTCCATTTATTGTGATAAAACTTTATTCTTATGGAGCTGTAGATATTCAAGATCCTATGATTGGAAAAATATTTAAAGTTAACGCACATAGACTTAAACCATATTTTTCAGTCAATAAATCTAAATCTGATAATAATTTGATGTTGGGTCACTCAGAATGAGTTCTGGGTATGACATGCTGAAGAAGTTAAAATAAGCGCGTTGCGGAAGGCAACCCATAATTATTGGTGTGCTTTGCTTTATGTTTGTTTAGTGTGCTTTGTTTGTTTGGTTTGGTTTGTTTTCATGTTTTTAGTGGTAGTAATTTGGAGTTTTTAAACTATAGTAAAGTTTATTTGACATTATTTGATGACTTAGAGGAGTCAGATTGAAAATTTGGACACTTAGCACACCTGTGCTAAATTGAGCACTGGCAGCAAAGCGTCGACTGGTTGGTGCTTAGACGTCGCAGTTATAAAAAACATGAAAAATGAGGTTCTAGAAGCCTAAATCCTGGGGGAGTAGTTTTGGAAGTTATTTTAGAGTTTTAAAACGTCTTGGGGCAGTTTTAACACTTCCTAAGTCTATAAAAAGGACCTGATTTAAGATAAACACTTACCCCCAAGTCCTATTTTCATTTCTGAGTCTTAAGAAGAGAGTTTTTGAGTGCATCATGTCCTCCTGGGAGAATGAGATTAAGAAGAAGCAAGATTATGACAAGAGTGAGTTCATTAGTGATAGTGCTAAAGAGTTGTTCAATGGATATCTCGCTGTTAGTATTCAAGGGATTGTTGAAATGATTGCAAAAATTGAAGCCCGAGTGACTTCAATGGAAGCAAAAATCCATGAAAGTAAAATGCATTTAAAGCACATGGGATGCAACTCAAGATGCAGGTCAATCATTCAAGGTACATGGAAGAAGCAGATAAGGCGATGTTTCTGAAGAACAAATGGATTGAAGAAGAAGATGTAAGAATGAACAATTATCGCGCGTTTTATCAGATTTATATTCCAGAAGGGTCAAATGAGAATTATAATAGTTCAGGATATAATCCGCCTAATGGAGAATGGAATTAAGAGTTCTTTGTTCTTATTTGTTTATTGTTCTTATGTGTTATGTTTTATGTTTATGTGTGTTATGTTTGGTGTGTTCGGTGTTAATATTTAAGTATTAACTAAGCCTGATGATGTGATGGTTACATCCTAGAGATTTATACATATAAGTTTGAGATTAAATTCTTGTATTTAGAGAATTTCATTCTTTATGTGTGGATAGAAATTTTAAAATTGTATTAAGTGATATGTTTATTAGAATATAAGTTTGTGTTTATGTGAAATTTGTGTGGAATCAATGGATATTAAATTTTGATTTGGAATATTGGAAGATTTATGTGGGGAGAAATAATTATTCTGGAGTAATTAAGGGTGATTAACAATGTGATTTAGTGTATATACCTTAATTGAGAAAATCTGGGTACTGGCGGCTAAGCGCCAGAGTAACGGAGCATAAGAGCTAGAATTCGCGGCTAAGCGCCGAGGAGTTCTCGCTTAGGCGCCAGTTCACGAAAATTGGTTCCCAGCAGTTAAAAACCCAAAAATTGTCATTTTTAACCACCCCATTGTCATCAACCTTTGGTTTATCGTGAAAGAGGAGCCTAAGGCATCATATTGTAGACCATTTAAGAGCTGATCTTAACAATAATTGTTATATTTGGATTCCTTGAGGTAAGAGAACTATTCATAAGCAAAATTGTTTTATTTTCACCATGTATTTTGAGTACATTTTGGAAAATCTTAAAATCACTATTCATGGTAAAAATTTCAGGAAAAACTTGAGAAATTGCTTGGATTTAGTGAAAATATCTTTTGGAAGATAATTTAGCAAGTTTAGTTTGATTTTGAAATTTATGGTGAATTTTTCGTGAATTTTTTAGAGATGGCTCCAAAGTTAAAGCGTGCGAGAGAAAAGGCTAGATTTGATTCTGAAAAATTTGTTAGCACGAGGGCTGAGGAACGATACGTTGACGCACTGCAGTCACGTAAGTTGATTCCTGAGCGTGTATTTAGTAAGCCAGGAGAAGTGATTAAAGATATGATTGCTAGAAGGAATTGGGAGAGTTACTGTTGTTTCTCTGCTGTTGCTGTTGTTTCTTTGGTCAGAGAATTTTATGCAAATTTTCCTGTTGTAGAAGAGAATCAAGTGATGGTCAGGAGGCATGAGGTCAACTTTTCTTCAGGGGCAATCAACACTTTGTATGGACTACCTCTTAACATATTCTGTTTTTATTCTAACTATCATCCTACGGAGGGGGAATTAGATGAGATCATGGAATTTCTGACTGATGGAAGAGGATTATGGAAAATAACAAATGATAGAAGAGTGACTTTCCTTCTTCCAAATTGAATGCCACTTCTAAGGCGTGACATTATTTTATCTCATCTAAATTGTTACCTTCGAGTCATACTAGTGAAGTAACGAGAGAAAGAGCTGTGTTGAACCATTGCATTCAGCAAGGGAAGCCTATTGACATTGGAGGTATAATTTATGATCATGTTTTGAACTGTGTTAGAGCAACCACTACTACATGAATGGGATTTCCTTCCTTGATTCATTCATTATGTGAATGATCTGGAGTGAAGTTTGAAACCTGGGAAGAGGTACTTCAGCCATTGAGACCAATTACCAGTGTCAACGTTGGTGCTTACACTGTACATTCAGAGTTTTGTTGGAGAGGAAGATTTGGTTGGGCTTCTACTGCTTCTGCTTCTGCTACATCTACTTCTCGTACTACTACTTTACGTGTTTCATCATCTACTGATTCACAAACTAGTTTATTAAGAAAATTTTTGAAAAGAGTGAGTCTTACTCGAGAGCATATGAAAGATATGGATGGTAAGATTGATAATGTGGAGAGATATATTGTAAAACTTGTTGAATATGAGGAGAGTTATCAGCAATATTTGGATAAACTATATAGAGCTGATCAGAGTGCTGAGATGCCCCTTCATCCATTCTACATACCTTATGTGCCATCCAGGGATTGGAACGAGCAGGATGATGATGATGATGAGGGTGAAGAGTAGATGTATGTTGTTTGTTTTAGTTATTGTGTTGTTGTACTGTGTTGGTGTGTACTTTATATAGTATTTTGTTTGATGATTGTGTTGTGATGTGAATTCTGATAGTATGCAGATTGTAGTTGTACTATTTATCTGTTATTCAAATTCAGATGTATTGTTGTTGTTGTATTGATGATTTATATGTTGCTTTGAGTGTAGTGTGTGTGGCAGTAAATTTTTTAATGTGTATGTTATGTCATTATTTTTAGTAGTGTGTACTTTAATTCAAAAACTGTTAGGAGATTATAGACCACTATTGGGAACTTTTACTTAGGAAAGTACATGTTTAAAATTTTTCAAATTCCATTACCATTTGCTATCTGTATCAGTGTGTTATTTAAATTAGTGTGTATTTGCTTTAAAAACCTCAACTACTGTAGAATTCTTTTTGAAAGTTTTTACTTTTCTTGTTATAAAAAGAAAATTTTTTTGAAAAAACTGAATTTGATTTCATTTTACTCCTGTTATTTAAATTGTTATACTTGCATGTTAGGATATAAAAATTCCTGCAAGCATGTTATGTTAGTCTTTAATTCTCACCCATGTATAATTTCTAATGCTTAAATGTTTAATCTTAACTAAAAATTAAAGTTTTTTTTGGGGGGGGGGACTTTAAAAAACAACGATTTTTAAAAACCTAAAATTTTATTTGATTCTCAAGAATAATTAAAATAAATCTTATTTTTGATTGAGAATAATTATGTACATGATGTTATATTAGGGGAACAAAAATTTTGAATATAGAAATGAATAAAAGAATTTAGTTAAAATTTATAGTAATCATGTAAAACATAAAGTTAAAATTCTCTTAATGAAGAGGTGTTAAATAAAGTTAAACTATCTTTAGTAATAAGTTTTGTATTTTTGGATAAATAGAAGATTTGACTTTTATTCTTCAAAGCATAAATTTCTTTTATTGAAGAATAATTTTCAAATACTATTATTATGATTTTTAAGTGAAAGATGTATATCTGACCTTTATTTTTAATGGAAGGGTGGAATTCAAAATCATTAAAGGCCTATTTAGATATAGTAATCCTTGTCTTATAAAAATGAAAAAAAAAGTAAAAAATAGTATATGAAAAGGGAGGAGAAGCTTGAGGATTTAAGGGCCTAATCAAAAATTGGTTTCATACCTCAAGTTTAAGATATAAGTTTAGAGATAATCTAAAGCTTAAGGTTATAATATAGTAACTAATTTATTTTCAAATAAAGATTTTTAAGTGAGAAAAATAAGTGTTTGAGTCCTATATTTTGAAGAATCTACAAATATTTTTGAATTAGATATAAACTTATATTTGTCATTTTCCTTTACTTAAGAACTTTCTAAACTTTATGTTGGTTTTAATTACTAAATTTTTTTTTCTAAGTTGGACTATTCTATTTTTAGAACAAAATTTTGTTATCTTCCTAAGAAACTCATTACATAATTTGCATGCTAAAATGTTTTATAAGATTAGATGTCACTTGAGGACAAGTAACAATTTAAGTTTCAGGGATTTTGATACACCTAAAATATATAGTATTTTTATGCACATTTTTATACCTATTTTTAATGATATTGCACTTTAATGGAAGGTATTTTGTGTTTTTCTTGCAGGAATGATGAAAATGGATGGTCATGATGAAAGGAGCAAAATTGGATCAAATTTGGAGCAAAAAAAAATGAAAAAATCAAAATTTTAGCACTAGCGGCTAAGCACCACAGGGCCGGCGCTTAGCCGCCACAGTCAAAAAGCGAGATTAAATTGAATTTGGCGCCAATTTCAAAGGGGATGGGATGCAACTCCTAGTGATAACTTCAATAACTTCCTTTCGGCGGCAAGTTTGAATGAAGGGGTGCATTCTTTGGTAGATACATTGAATCTGGACACATTTTGAAGAGACACCAAGGCACCTTTTGGCTTAATATTTAAAGAGAGTCTTAGGAAAGATTAGGGGGCTCTTCCTTTGCATTTTGAAGGGTTCTTTCTTTCTTTGGGCTCTTCCTTTGCATTTTGAAGGGTTCTTTCTTTCTTGGGCTCTTCCTTTGCATTTTGAAGGGTTCTTTCTTTCTTTTGCTCTTCCACTTGCATTTTGAAGAGAGTTTTTACAGTATTTTACTTTTATTTTGTGAGAGTTTTTATTAAGAGTAGGAGTAGAGAGTAGAAAGGAGAAATGGGTCGAAGTGAAGTCTTCTTCTTCCCACTTCTTTTGTTTCTTTTGATTTAGTTTCTACTAAAGTCTGAAGTTTATTCTGAGTCATCGGAGCTGGGAGATCCGCTCTGAGGAGTAGTTTAGTAAAGAGTTAAAGTTTCAGGGGTATTTCTTGAGTCTTGTGGAGAGAATTTTGAGATATGTGTTTACTTTTGTTCTTACATTTAGTTTTATTTTAATTAATACTTATTTTTGTTTATTGTTTTTCTCAAGATTTTTAATTTCAAATCAATGTGTTTTTGTATTTTCTCAATGCATTATGAGTGGTTTACTTTATCTTTTTCTTTCTTAAATGGAGAAGTAATTACTTTATCGAGAATTGATGTGGAAAGTATAAGTGTTTGAAGTTGGAAGAAGTTGTGAAGATTGATTCTGAAAGCTTTGTTTACATCTTAATTTGGCATGTTAAGTTATAGAATTTCTTGAGATTATGTAAGATCCAATGCGGTATTATCTCATAAAAGTTAGTAAGAATCACATGCAAATATATGGGTGAGAATTGTAGTCCATATAATTGAATGTAATATTAGAAGATATTTTTATGGAAGGGAGTAAAATTAGAGGATTTTAGAGTGACAGGTTAAAACCCTCTAATTTGTTTTGAAGTTTTGAGTTTTGTTATGAGAAGTTAGCCCTCAGTTGGTGGGAATCGAGGAAACTCTAGAGTGAGAGACTGGTATCTTCTCTGCCTAACCATGTTCAAAATGATAAAAATTTCAAATTAACCAATGTTCTTTATAGAACCAAGTAAGGGTAAAGAACACATTTGCTTCTATCTGTCACAACAAATTTAAATACTTCCACAACAATGCTTTAATAATTATTACTACTTCATAAAAAGAAAGAAAATGATATACTAGTTAATATTGTTTTACATACAGTGTTATTTGTTATTATAATTTTAATTTCTTGCTTAACATTTTATTAAGGAAATTTCAAAAAACAAATCAAATATCAAAACTTTTCAAAATCAAGACATACTTTTCAAAAACCTTTAAAAAAAGGGAAAAAGATAATTTTCTGATTCCTTTAAAGATTTTAATCCTTTTCCTGTGGGTTCGATATCAAGGGGCTTAATCAGAAAGTCCTATATTACTTGATAAACGATATGTATACTTGCGTAGTATCCACATTATAAATCAAAATCATAAGCATATATATATCCGGCGGGATCAAGTTTTTGGTGTCATTGACAATTTTCATATCATATTTGTAAGTATAAATATCAGTGCGGAGTCAGCCGACGGCGCGCTCGACACCGTGATGGTGGGTTTTCTCGAAAGCTGTAGTATTTAATTGCATAAGGCTCGCTGATAGCGCCTTCGAGGCCGCCCACGGCGGGATCGGCGAGTGGGTAGTTTTTCTTGTTCAAAATGACGGTTTTTAGCAGTTTTTAGGTAATTTGTCCTTTATAAAGTCCTATGGACGGTTCCTAAACATTACAAACTCCCAAAAACGAATGGATTCTCTCTTCAATCCTTCTCAAATGGCTTCAAATTCGATTGACAACCCAAGATTTTAAGTTTACAATAGGAGAAAGTTCGTCAGTGCAGAGACGTGGCGACTCTTCAACATGGTAATCTCGAAGAAAAGATTGATTAAAGAAAAAGGATTTGTCAATAGAGGACAAAGTTATTCTTTGTCAACAGTCGAAGAAATGATTGTGCGAAGAAGATGGGAAGTGTTCTGCTACACTACTGTCGCACTAGTCGTTCCAGTGATTAAAGAATTCTACACAAATTTACATGGAATCAACCAAGGAAGCATTTATGTGCGAGGTAGGTGGATTACATTTAATTTCAGGAGAATTAATGAATTATATATGATTGAGAATGTTCCAGTCTGTTACTTTTCAAATTTTCGCGCCTACGAAAGAAAAGATGAACGAGATATATCAAATTTTGTCGGACGAAACTGATGAATGGGAAGTTAGAGAGAACAAGTATGTTAGTTTCCCTGCTACTCTCTTAAATCCTATTTTGAAACACTGGCACTTTTTCATCTTTGCGAAATTATTGCCGACGATAAAAATTGGCAAGGTTACAAAAGAAAGTGCAATCTTAAACTTCTGCATTCATAGGGGATGGCCCATTGATATTTGATCTATTATGATGAAATTTGTTTATGGCCTGATCGTTCAAGGTTCATCCCAAGGACTTGGACATCCTTCAACAATTTTCTCAATTTGCAGTTTGTTTCAAGTTTCGTATGAGGTTTAGGAGAAGATATTTCTACCTTGGAAACCCATATATCCAACTCAGATGATCCCAACCATTAATGGAGAGAGTGATGTAGGTTTTATCCTGGATCAAGCTTCGTATAATTTTGTTCCAGTTCAACCTTTAGTAGAAAACAAGACACCAATACTCATGCATAGAATCAAAGGTCTGGAGAATCAGGTACATAACTTAATGAGCATAGTTAACAATATGTTTGATTTCTTCGATCAGATCGATTAGAAAATGAAAGAACATTTTGACCAGACTAGACAATTTGAAGCAAGTTTGGTGCAATTTATGATAAAGATGGGATGGATCGATGAAGATTCTACTGAAGAATTCCCATTCCGACCTTTTTACAACTTGTTTGTCCATGTTTAAACGATGAGAGATATCAAAGGAGAGACAAGTACTAGTTCAGAAGAGTAGTGGACTTAATTAGTTTATTTCGGTTTATTGTGTTTGATTTAAACAATGTTTGTTTGTGTGTTTAATTAGTTTGCTTTTAATCTTAGTATAGATGAAATTAAGTTTGAAATGTTTGTATTCAGCATTTTGAGTGTTGTGGCTTGGATTGCGACGCTGATTGATGGATTTAGGTTGAAAGAATACCTACTTATGTGTGTTATGTATTGTGTGTTACAAAAACATGGATTTAATATATATAAATGTGAAGTTTGTTGTATGTGCATTTATTTGTGTTAATACATCACTAAATTAATTAAAATATAACATAAAAAGGATCAAACAGATGACGACGAGGCTTAAAATTAAAAAAAATTGCAAATTGTTCAATTTTAGAGAAACTCATCGATGGTGCCCTCGAGGCCACCGTCGGCGCTTTTTTCTCGAAAAAAACAGGAAATTAACTCCATAGAAACCGCCGACGGCACGAATGAGCCTGCTAACGACGCGGTCGTGAGAAATACTTGTTTACCAAGATTTTGACCTGTCAAATGCCGCTATTCATCTTTTTCTTCCCTTTTTATCCGAAAAGTCAACCTAGGGCTTGGGAGATCTTGGATTTGTAGCGATTTCAACCAATTCTAACACCGGATTTCATCTTCCCTTGGTAAAAGCTTCACTCCTATGTAAATTTTTTTTTTTTCACCATGAATTTCTTTCACATTGAGAAATTTTGGGAAATTTGAAAATGTGGAGAAAAGACTTGGAAGGAATTCATGGAAATTGATTTAAAATGTTTTAAACCCCATTTAGAAGTAATTGTGTTATTATTTTAGAGATTAGTTGGAATTTTTTGTGATTTGATAAATCGAACGATGACTCCAGACAAAAGAGAAGACTTGAATTTGATGAAACTAGATTCGTTAATGCAAAAGCCCAATCGAGGTACACTTAACTTTTCCAAAGTAAGAAGTGTATTCAAGATAGAGTTTTTGAGAATCCTGGAGGAGAGGTGGAATGAATTATCAAGGAGAGAGGATGGGAGAATTTCGGCTATACAACAACTAAAGCTGCTGTTGATGTTTCTAGAGAGTTTTACTCGAATCTGACTCAAATTGAGGACGAGCCTGTCAAAGTAAGGGGTTTCTCTGTCGAATTTAATGCTAATAGAATTAACTATTTTTACGAGCTTCAATCCAATTATACTAGCAAGTTTGAAAATTTTAGAAAATTGGGAGGTCCGTTGGATGATGTTATCGACTTTCTCACTGATGGGAAAGGAGTTTGGAAAATTAAAAATTTTGAATGGATTAACTTTCCACTGTTCATGATGAATGCCACTGCTAAGGCGTGACATTATTTCGTCTGTTCAACTCTGCTACCTACATACCATCATAGTGAAGTCTCGAGAGAGAGAGCTGTTTTGAATTTCTTTATTCAGAACAATAGACGAATTAATGTGGGGAAGATAATCTATAAGAATATTATGGCTACTACGAGGAGTGAGACAAGTGGATATTTAGGGCATCCTGGCCTCATTTATGCACTTTTTCAACTTACTGAAGTTTAAGTAAGAGATGATGAGGAATGGGTTTATCTTATGTAACCCATTACTAAAGAAAATATAAAGACTTATACATCCCATGAGGAATGGAGATCGGGGAGTAGGAGCAAAGAACCATCTACTAGTAGAGATATCCCTTCTACTAGCTGTGACCCTCCTGCCTCTAGTTCCCCTACCTTGTACGATATGATGAATGCCATGATCTTGTAGGGGAAACGTTTTGAGATATTAGATGAAAGATTTGTAAGGATTGATCATAGGATTGAAGGTCTAGAATGAAGACATGATCATGATAGTGAGTATCTTCAGAGGCATTCAGATTTTGAGATGGCTTATTAAGATGCTCAGGCTAGATACTATCAAGGAGAGCCAGATGTAACTTTTCTAGAGTGCCCCAGATATACTCAGTATCAGCCCAATCCTCCTGCTGACTAGGGTGATGACGACATTGTGTGGGATTTTGATGCTTGATCATTTGGATTTGATGTATTGTTTGTGTTTGTGTTTGTTTTTGCTTAAGTTGTTGAACTTTTATTGTATTGTGGACAATGCTTTATTTTCTGTGATATGTGTTTAGTGTGGTAGTTTTCATTTTCATTTCTAGATGCTTGTGAAATCTTGTTGACCTCATTTTTGATGAGGTCTTCTCTTCTTCTTTTTAGTACTTAGGATCTAGCCTTAGGCTTTTCCTTTGACTGTCTTAGAGGACTAGAATTGGGACCCACCACCTAGAATTTCAAACCACTTCTTTACTCCCTGCAAACTCTACAAACTTGACCGTAGACCCCTAATCACCTGGAGGGTCGAAATCAAATGTGGAAGTTTAAAGGATGAGTTCCTATAGGGCTCTTTGGCCTTAGGACTACCCTGGGTGGCCTGGTCTGGTGAGGGCTGACCTACACGCACACTACATTTATACACTACACTTTCACACACCTATACCCAACTTGACCTCCTGACTCATGTAGGTGATTCACATGGATGGTCCTTAACCCCTCGACCCTCGCGCAAGAGGGTTAGGAACAACATAGTGGATGCCTCAAATGAGTCCCTTCATGGCTCATGTGGGCTTGATATGGCTTCATGGCTCAACCAAAATGATTTCATTCCACTTACATTCACCCAATCTTCAATTTTCCAAGTTTTCAATTGTTGACCCCCGGGACCCTACACCCGCCTAACCTACCCAAAACCCTTGAAATCCTCCAAAACACCTAAATTACCCAAAATTCCTCAAAACAATTCCTAAATATTTCCACATTACCCAAATTGATCATTCATAGCCAAAAATATCAAAAATTCCAAAAATACATCCCAATACTCTCCAAATACCCAAAATACCCCTCTTGACCCAAAAATCCAAAAATTCAGAAAATTCTCAGAAAATTCCAGAAAATCCCAAATATTCTCAATTTCTTTTTGTTTAACTACACCATGAGCCAATTCTGTCAATTTACCCCACGTTTGTCAAAACCTCCAATTTGACCCATTTTAAACCCAAAGTGAACCCAATGTTAAACCAAACCTACCCAATTGACCCAAATTCTGGTCCAATTCAATTCTAAACTTCAATTCAACATTCCCAATACCAATCTAGACCAAATCCAAGTCCAATTTGATTGACATTTGGATCCAATTTCACTTTTGGCCTTAAAGCCCAATTTGGACCCATGACCCAAACCTAACCCAAACTCACCCAATTCAACTCCAATTAACCCCAAATCTTTTCTAAATCTTCCTTAACATTCCCACAAACAAAACGCTAACATGATTTGCCCAACATTTAGACCCAAACCCCTCACAAATTCAACCCAAAGCTAAAAGGCCCAATTTTGACCTAAACCCAAACCTAACCCAAATGAGCCCAAACCCCAAAATCAAAGCCCAACCAAAGTCAAAACCTCTTTTAAACAATCCCATAAACATTTCCTAACATTAATTTTGCATCAATTTCAACCCTAGCCCAACATTGGCCCAAGTTATCCCAATTTGACCTATATTGGCCCATTCACCAAAGGAGCCCAAATTCAACCCAATTCAAACCCAAATCACTCCCAATTTGCTCCAAGTCACTCATGACACATCTATGTGATAAACCCAACAATTATTTGGGCCAAGCCTTTGTCAAAATTTCATCCTAAAATCCATTTTAAAATCCAAAAGCCCACTTCCCTAAACCATTTTAAAAGCCCATTTCCACCAAATCCAAAAGCCCAAAATTGGCCCTAAAGCCCACATGGCAATTTCTTTTCATCATACCTTTAATTGATATCACCCCTAAGTTTCAAAATCATCATTAAACCATTCCAAATCAAGCTTCATACAAATTCCCATCAAATTACCAAAATTTCTAAAATCCTTTTTTTCATGAAATTGACCAAGCTTTTCCCCAAGCCAAAGACAAGCCATGCAAGCCATGGACAAGCCACATGAAGCCATGGAAGGTTTGACATGTGATCAAGCAATTAATGGCAAAAGGAGGAGCCTCTTTTAAGCCCCCTTAAAAAGGTTTTAACCCTTTTAATGCTTCACCTTAATCCATGATTAATCAAAATATTCATGGATGGTGACTTCTCCACCCTTTCCTAGCCGATTCATCCGATCCTCCCTCACCCAAGTCAGCCATGGGGAGGTGAACCAAGCCCAAAAGGTGGACTCGACCAAATCAAGCCAAAATTAGCTCCTCCCCCATTCCATTTCAATTCAACTCCTTTACACATGTCCATGGCCAATTTATTGCACTAAGCCCCACCTCGACCTCCCCGACCTCGAGGGTGACTCGACCCCGGCCGGCCGGCCACCACAGCTGCCGGAAACCACTGTGCCGAGAGCTCACATGTGAGCCCAAACTTGGAATTCTCACCGCCGAGCCGCCCCATCCCCGGCTGGCCATTGCAGCTGTTCTTCTCTTGCCAAGAGCAGCTGATCCCAAGCCCCAACTCTCCCTGGGAGGCCCTCCACCCCCTCCTATTTAAACACCACCCCCTCTCGGCCATGGGAGGTGCTGAACCAGATCTTACTGAAACCCTGTCAAAATTGTTCCAAAACACTCTCCATACTTAGAGCAGTTGATCCCCAGTGCCAATTTGCCCTAATCCCCACCAACAGAACTCAATTTCTCAGCCAAAATTCCACCCAAAACCAGGACACTTCTCCACAATGGATCAATCCTCAAATTGATTGGTCCTACACCTTCACCAGACCAAGGGAAGGAGTCCACCAGCAAAAGCCCCCTCTCCAGGCCACCCATCTGTTCCAGACTCCAAGCTTTGTGATCGGGCTTAGTCGAAATCATACCTAGGCGATTCATCAGACCAGGAGACTTCATCTGGAGCTTGTTGGGATCCAATCGAAGGTGACACAACCCTCGATTGAAGCCACACTTCTCTGAGCAAAGGTATGAGCTAATTCTTCATCCCGAGCTTCGGAGATTCTCCATTTCAAATGCTTTAATTTCAATGCATGATCACCGTATAGATGTATTCGTCTCTTCAAGACGAATCCATAGAGCATAAGAACAAGAAAATCCATTGAGTATTGAGTGAGATATTAGGGATTTAGTGTGGACGGCTCTCGGGTGAGGATGCTTGGGGACGATGAACGGATGTCGTTCATTTAGTACACGCGCAGACGGACGGCCAGGATCGCGTCGGATCAGGAGATAGAACGACACAGCGGGGCCCCGGAGCGCTGAGTCAGATGGCGGCGTTGAACCAGAACACGCCGCGTGGCCTTTCGGAGCTGCCGAGGTTGACGCGGCGCCGCGTGGATAAATAGAAAATTAGGGTATTTTTGATTTATTTAATTCCCCTAAACTTCAAAAATCCATAACTTTGTGTAGGAAAATCAGAGAAATAAAATAAAAATACCCTCTTGCTCAGTGGAACGGAGGAGAATAATGTGGAAAAGAAATCATTTAATTTCATCAAGTATTTTATTTTTAATGATTTATTTCCCTTCTGCATTGTTTTAATTCTCCATGCATATAGGAAATTCACCATGGCATGAGACCATAGGGCTTTTGAAGCCTCCGAATTTGGGAACATTCCCCGAATTTTCCAAAGTCGTAGGCCATCCCTATGAAAAGTTATTGATTTTTCAAATTCATGTTGTTGTTTTAAGTATTTTAATTCCAATAATTAGCATGTTGTGAAATAAATTCTAGGAAAATTTGGTGATGTCTCTTATGACCAGAGGACCCTAGGAAAAATAGGTTTTGGATTAGTTTATTTAAAATAACCCTAATTGGCTTAAACACCCAAAATAACTCCTTAATTAATTAGAGTTAACCATATATCAAATTGGCTTGAAATCAATTCTTCACTAACCTTTAGGATCAGAGGAACCCACCATAAAAATTTAAAGTCAATTGGACTTGGTTAGCCCTACTAAATGGGTTGATTAAGCCATTTAGTCAATTTAAACTTTAAAAATTCATAACTTTCAAAATGCTTTTAAAAAATTCACCAAATTAGTTTTGGAGCCTCTCTGATATCAGGAGAATTTAAGAAAATTAAAATTTCAATTCTCTAAAAAAGTTGATTTTTTGGTATTATTTTAATATTTTAATAATTAAAAAATAATAAAAATCATAAAAATAATAAAATTCACCAAAATGTCAAATTTTGAATTTTAATCACTTAGGAATAAATCCCATATTTTTCTTAGGTCTATTTAATGAGATATTAAATTTTAAAGCCCTAGGGTAATTTTAAAATTAAAAAAAATGTATTTTCTAGCATTTTCACTAAAATAGTTATAACAAATCAAAGAAAAATCAGAAAATTGCAAAAATTGATTCTCTGATTTCCTTGATATCAGAGAGATTTTTGAAAAATATAAATTTCATTTTTCAACCTTTATTTTATTTTTAAATTAATTAATACTCCAAAATTTAAAATAATTATAATAAAAATAATATATTTCAAAAAATCACCAAAATTGGTCTAAGTGGTCCTCTGGTCATTACGAATGTCCCATAATTTTCTTAAGGACAGAAACTTTCCCTTGGTCATATTATTAAATTTTTCTTGGAAATCCCTATTTTCTACCAAAAATAATTACATAAATAAATTAAATACAAAAAAATCACATTTTCTCCTCTCATGTCTTTATTGGCATATGAGTGAAGTCACATAAAAATTTCAAGTTCATTTAAGCTCAATTTAGTGAGTTATGAAATTATTAAGCTTGAAGGGCAAAATGGTAATTAAAAATTTTAACCCTTAATTAAAACTTTAGGTTTAATAAAATTAACAAATAAAATATTTGATCTTAATCTGATTTGGATGATTGAAATTTAAATAATTAATGGGTAGAAACCTATTAAACAATTTGAAGATAATTAGAATAAACCTTAATTAAATAATTGATTAAATTTGGAAGAATAATAAAATTGGAATTATTAAAATAGGGATATTATTAGGAAGAGATTTATTCTTTAATTTAAAAATCCCTAAATTAATCATCTCAATAATATTTAATTCTTAATTAAAATGATAATTCAAATTTAAGTTTTAAAATGTTAAAGGACTTAATCATTAAATTAAATTAAAAAGTTAAATTGTTAAACTCTTTTTAAATTTTCAATTAAATTAAAATTAAAGATAAAATTAAATTAAAGATTAAATTAAATTAAATCAAACAAATTAAGTAAATTAAATTAAATTAAATAAATAAATTAAATTAAAATAAATTAAATAAATAAATTAAATTAAATTAAATTAAACTAAATTAAATTAAAAAATATTAAATTAAATTAAATTAAATTAAATTAAAACATATTAAATTAAATTAAATTAAATTAAAATTAAATCAAATTAAATTAAATTAAAGGAAATTAAATCAATTTAAACTAAATTAATTTAACATCAAGTCAAACTAAATTGAATTAAATCAAAATTAAATTAAGATTAAAACTAAACCAAATTAAATTAAATTAAAATTAAATTCAATTGAATTAAATAACATTACCTAAGACATAAAGAAATTAAATATAAAGCAACTTGAACAATATTCTAAATTTAAACCCTTTAACTGAAGTTAAACTAAATTACAAACCATTTGAACACCAATTTGCCCTCGAGAGCTTTGGTTATCATAACTCCTAAACAGAACGTTAAATGAAATGCTACTTCACTTATAGGATATTCAAATGTCCTAGTTCACCGAACAAGATAACAAAACTTGGATTCTCTGACGATTAATTCATTTGCATGATTAAATTCATTCGGACTTAAAACAATTCTAGTAATATTGAAAAGATGTTTAAGATTCTTCTTAAGCACTTCCTCAATATGATAGTATACTCATAAGAACAATCGAACTTAATTATTCTTTGATGAAGAAAATCATCCTCAAACCAAAACACAAGGACCTAGACGTCATAGGAAATGACTAGCTATAGGATTAGGAACTTGGTAGAAAACCATAACCCTTCCCTTAGCTTTACCTAGGAACTTGCTTAAATATTCTAATTGTGTTTTAAGTGCAGCTTGTGATGAAGGGAAGACCCTCCGTGCACGCTTTTATTTTATCGCAATTTACATTATCGCAATTTCTTTAATTGCATCACACTTACTTTTTCTTGCATGATAAACAACTATTGCATGAAAACCCACACCTTTAGGATAGTCCCTAAAACTGAAATCAAAACTAAGTTAAAAGTCATTGCAAGATAAAATTCACCGCCACAACATTTCAAAATATAAAACAACTCAAAATTTAATCACAAACAGAACACAAAACTACTATTACCACTAAATTAAAACGTCCTATTGGATGATCGGGAATACCTTGGATGATGTAACCTACGTGTTGCTAACGGGATTTCCCACGGTCTAAATGAAAGTGTGGAGCTCATTCAGTTGAGTTTAGCAAATTCATATGGACTAAGTGAATCAGATAAAAATAACGATGCCGGAAGGATGGAACCATGGGATCTTAACCGGTGTCGTTATAATCAACTTTAAGATTTGTTTTAATTAAAACACAAAAACACTTGGAAACTAAGATTTTCTCTAAACCAAAACACTTCTCTCATCTCCTGATTCATGACTTCTAAAACTAAACCTCTGCAAGAATAAGGAGCTTGGAGCATGGTGGGCAGCACAGCCATCGTCGTCAGCAAAACTTGAATCTACATCAGCTAAACCTTCTTAGAATTAAATAACCAATCCATAGGACTCCGAGGTAGTTTGCCTAGTGCAACATAAATCCTCAACCTTTTGTTAGGCATTTGCATTACAAATTAAGCCCTAACCTGACCTAGGATTCCGAGGTAGTCGTCCGATATGACATAAACCCTCACATCTTCCAGGCCATTTGTATGATCATGTCATACGGATATAAGTCCTAATTAATTAAAATTGGCAAGATTGAAACATTAAATAAACATTAGGACTTTCCTAAATCCAAGCCAAACAATAGGATAGTTGGGAAATTACCGAAGTTCGCTTCGAATTTGTGATTTCTCCTACCTTTCTATCTTTGAATTCCTAAAACAAAATGTCCCAAACTTGATCCATTCCCTATTGAAATTCCAAAATCCAATCCTTTGAAAACCTTAAACTTTGAAATTCTTGAGAGCAGAATTGATGATTATTATCGAGAGTTTTCTTAGGTGATTCCCGTCACTTAAGATGTAATTAACTATAGGGGCTTGCCCTTATAGGGAATTTTAAAGAACCCAGGTAATATAAACCCTGTTTAATGCTTTCATATTAAGCAGGGAAATTTGTCGGCTTATAAAATTGGTTCGCAGACCAAACGGATGTCACAAACCTTTCTAGTTTATATAATCGAGCCCCATTATCAAGCAGTTTGTCTATTCTTTGGGATAGATACACGGTTTGTGGTGCGGCGCTCGTTTATGTGAACTATTTGGGATGTGAAATCAGTTTGATTTCATATCTTAAAATTTTCAAATTTAAAATTATTTTCAAAAATCAAATACTATTTTTCAAATTATTTATTTAAATTAATTTAAAATTCGCCGACAATTTCTGTAGGCGACCCTTTTTTCAAAAATACAACATAACTAAAAAATATGCCGACAATTTCTGGCGACTCCGCTGGGGAAAATTCCTCTCTCCATTTTTAATCAGACAATTCTGCTTTTAAATATCGGTAGTGTATCCATGTCCCTTGTGGATCAAGCTATCCTTCTTTCCATTCGAATACTATGTTCATTTCTACCTTGAACAAGTATAGCCAACATTCTCTCGGATTTAGGAGCCACTATTTAGACAACCCTAAACAGAGAGGTTCCGAGATCCTTTTACCTCTTTTTCCGAGGTGGGGTGGACCCCCAATAGGTGTTAGTTTAGGAGTGATCCTCCGAGTCGAGAAGTCTTGCATAAGACTTTTTCTTCCTTTCCAAGTCTGAATCGGATTCCTTACCTTCTCTACACCTTTGAACATTCCGTTCTAAATAAATAAACCCTCTAATGAATGATTCTTTTAACAAATAACTCCTTCTTATAAATACATGAACAAGAATGTGTTCGGACTCTTTTCGATTCCTTTCTTTTCGTCCTAATGAGAAGAAGCATAACTCGGGACGTACAATCGGATCCGCCCCGCAAATGGAGGCCCCAAAGCTGATTTTCTCCTTCACCAATGGACTCGACTTCGCTGTTTACAAGGATGAGCTGCCCGACAATGGGATCATCCGGTTTGGACAAGGATTCGAGAACACAAATGTAAAGATCACTAATGTTTCCCTTTTCGCATTGACAAACAAAGTATCTGAAGCTGAGAAGCCGTTGATCGAGTTCAACCTTAGGTCAACTCAAGAGTTTCCTCCCCGCAAAAGATTCCAACCGAGAGGAGTACCGCCGTCCGCAGGAGGACCGTTGTTGCTACCCCCACCGGTCCGGTCGTCTCTGCACCTACCCCGGCTTCTGCCAAATTAAAGGGGAAGGAAATCCAGAACTATGGTGAACCTGCTACCGTGGAGGGTACATACTTTCCTGTGAGACCTTCTGTTTTTGAAATCGGGTCCAGCTCAAGAATTCCATCACTAACACGGACCCAAAAAAGGAACAAAAGTAGGAAAATTGCCGTGAAGGCCGTAGCCGCCGAAGTTGCTTTCCTGAGGAAATCCCGAAATCCCCGAGTACACACCACTACCCGAATACATACTATTGCCTCGAAGATACACCCTTTTTGGAAGGAAGTAGATTCCACCCCTTTCCGCCGCAACTGACGAGGAAAATGTCCGCAGGATTGTTTCTACATTACCTCGACCAGCATACTACAACGACAGCAGAAAGAAAAGGGCTAGGATCACGCCATTTGCCCGACTACAGACTATGATCGAGAAGCTAGCAAAGAAAGAGAAATGCCCCGTATCGGAGATTCTAAGAAGGATAGGGCGGGTGCCAGTCAAATCCCGTCTTGGTCCACGAGTAGAACCTGTCATCGTTACAGAAAAGCCAAATAAAAGGATGAAGGCTAGTCCGCCTATCGTTGTTTCAGGGTTGCAGATAGGGAGGATACCACCTTCCAAAGCATTTGGCCGACGCGACCATCCGGTCCTAGCACCTTCCGCCGCTAGAAGGATGGTATGGCGTCCCACTACCTGGACAACTAAGATCGAAACAACAGACTCGAGAAGGAAAGTCTCGTCGGGAGACTCGAATCCGAAGAAAGTGCTACCGCAAAGAAGGGGACTCGTGAGAAGGGAACCCGACGGCTATCACACGACAACCGCGAAGATGCATAGAAAAGACCGCTAGAGGACGCTATGGAAAAGTCGAGGATCGATATTCGACGACTAGCAAAAGAAAGAGAAGAGAAATTCGAGACGAGATCGATTCATCGGAATTCATGGACGATGAGTATGCAGAAATCAACATGGTCGAAACACGAGCTTTGTCGCCTTCACAAGGTGCTCCCGCGACCGCAGAAGAGAGCAGCCGGAAGTGATGAGAAGACAGCTTCAAGAGAAAGACGATACGATCGCCCAAATGGTGAAAAGAATGGAAGAGATGGTTGTAGCCCTAGCCACTCTCCAGAGTCAAGTGCAACCCAAAGAGAGACGCCCCCAGAGGTCTTTCACATTGTGGACGGAGGAAAGGAGATTACATCCGTCAGCGGGGATGATCAGCTAAAGAAAGATACAACACAAAGTATGATTCCAGAAAAAGATATCAAGAGTTTGGTGGAACAAGCAAGTGCGAGAAGCCTTAGCACAATCAAAGAGCGGGACATCCATTCGGACGGGTAGACCTTACCCGGAAGAATTCGACGCCGTCCAATACCCAAAAGGCTTCGTACCATCTCTCGTTCAAGACCTTTGATGGAACCGGGAACCCCGACAAGCATGTTGCAAACTTTCGTGCTAGTTGTTGCAATGCCGGCGGGAGCGATGCATTACTCTTCCGACGGCTCGTCGCAACTCGTCGTGGATCGCCTTTGATTGGTATGAAGAATTACCAAATGGTTCAGTGAAGACGTTCTCAGAACTAGAAAACCTCTTCATCAAGCGATTCGCCGAAGCTCAGCACCACATAACTATAGGTGATTTAGTGGTAGAGAAGCAGAAGCCGAACAAAACTTTGGTGGATTACATACTTCGATGGAGAAATCTAAGTATGAAGTGTGAACCACAATTACAAGAACAAAGATGCGATCGGCATCTTACTTAAAAGCATTCACGGCTCGATAGCACTTCTCCTCAAAGGATTCACTATTAAGACTTTCGAGAAGTTGTTAAGCAAGGCCGGGAGCTTGCAAGAGGAGGCGAAGCAATTAAGTTTCACCGACAAGACAGACAAGTAAAAGCCTGTGAAGACTTTTGAAAAGAAATCCGGGATCGTTGCAGCAGTCGACGAAGGCAAGCAGCTGATACAAATATCATCCGAACGGCCGCATCAACCTCAACAGAATTACCAGCAACCCCGACCCAGCTATCAGTCACCTCCACAGTATGAACAACCACCTCGTCCGCAACGTACATTAAGGGAGCTTCTAAGCAAGGAATATCCATTCAAGAATGAGGCAGTGCCGAAAATGTTCCGTAGTCTGATGAAGACTCCAGATTTCTAGCTGCCAGAGCCTAAGAGACCAGAGGAAGTCAACAAGAAGGGTGATCCCAACTTTTGCCCCTACCACCGGATGCTTGGACACAAGATAGAAGATTGCATTACCTTCAAGAGTTGGCTCAATGACAACCTTCGGAAAGGGAATATAATGATCCCGAAGGAGTACATGAAGGAACCCCAGAAAGGAGGTTCCGTCAATGTTGTCTCGACTGTTCTCATCGTTCCGATAGATCCCTATACAACTGACGATGGATGGACTACCGCTTGAACAAGGTCTTCAAAAAAGATTTTAGACAACATCCAAACCGCCTCGGTACGAGCTTCAATTCAGAGTTCGAAACCTGTCAAGTCAGCACTATCACTTGCGATAGAAGAACCACCTCAATAGGAGACGATAGAAGAGAAGAAGAAAATTGACGAAGAAGAGAAGACCGAGGCTCCTAAGGCTAGACTAGGGGCTGCTTATCCTAGGATAGTTGTTTCCGATTCGGGGGAGAAATCCCTCGAACCTCCGACTCGTATGATTATTTGCTCACTCCGGTGGGATCTTATAATGATAAGGGTGATGGCGTTGGCTACGTTTTCGACTATTTCTAACGATTACGTAACTAGCGACAATCCGGACATCGATTTCGATACCAATGACAATTCTCAAATCATACACAATCTCGACGATCACGATGACGAAGAAGACATCCAACAAGGAGGTTACGAGAGTTCAACAAGCAATGAATCTATCTGCGAGTTTCAAGGAGCTCCAGTCACAATAGAATTAGAACCTTCAGACTCTGAAGTTAATCCGGAAGAACCTGTCATTCCGATTCAGGAAGAAACACCAAGCAAGCTCAACACTAGAGTCGAAGAAATTACGAAGTTAACTTAAGAAGTGGAAGAGTTTTACCTCCGAGAATGGGTCCAAAGGAAAAAGGGAAGCAGGTGGTTGTTCAAGAAGAACCAACCCCAGCAGAAGAAATACCCATTCGAGAAGAAGCCGAGACACATGGAAATAAAGTGGACTACAACGTGCTAGCCCATCTTAGGAAACCACCGGCCAAACTGAGCATCTACGACGCTCTCATCTTATCAAAGGAGATGAGAGAAGCTCTGATCAAGGCCTTACTTGATCCGGAAATTTGCTTAGCTCAAATGGCCGGAGATTCCTTAGATGAGGTTTGTTCGTTAAAGGAACAGCGAGGTATTACCTTCACGGACAATGACCTATTACTTGGGACAGCAGACCACAACCGGCCGTTGTACATTTCAGTTATAATTGGG
Organism: Papilionanthe hookeriana x Papilionanthe teres; assembly: GCA_022702705.1. Classification (NCBI taxonomy): domain Eukaryota; kingdom Viridiplantae; phylum Streptophyta; class Magnoliopsida; order Asparagales; family Orchidaceae; genus Papilionanthe; species Papilionanthe hookeriana x Papilionanthe teres. Next base: position 136,697,149 of record CM040423.1, read on the forward strand.
AAGTTTACACTCTCCAGAGTATTGGTGGATCCAGGAGCATCAATCAATATAATGAGTCTTCGAACACTAAGCATACTTGGAAATCGATGCTCGCGAGCTCGAAGCCGACAAAATGTTATTAAGAGGATTCAACCGTAAAGGAGAAAGAACCCTCGGATCAATAACACTACTAATGAAGACCGGTGACTTAGCAAAAACAACCGCAAAATTTCACATAATCGATTCAGAAACGTCGTTCAACGCTCTACTGGGCCGACCATGGATACATGAAAACCGGATGGTACCATCATCTCTACATCAGTGCATCAAATACTACGATGGAGGGGAACAGTGCATCAAAGGTGATTTACAACCATTCTCCGTACATGAGATTGGAATCCATGAAGACGCAGCTTATTATGCACCTCCGAAGAAAACAATCTTCTCCGCAGATACCATAACAAATGAAGCAAAGAAAGTTCGGGACAACGAAGAATCCGAAGTTCTAGTCCAACAAGCCACCCACCACTCCCTTACGGCGAGATGGTGAAGGTTTCTCCACAACTCGCATCCGAGGTCGAGGCCGGGGACGAGGTCGTGGTAGAGACGTTAGGACAGATGGACAGAGGAAACCAGCCATCAATATTGATTGGGAAGACAGTTCTAAAGAAGAAAAAGAAATCAAGCAAGAAGCAGCGACAATAAGTCAGAAGAAGCCGCAATTCAAGATCTCTCTCGAAGATGAGAAGAACGAAGAATATAAATCAATGTACGAGAAGATTAACCACTATGTACATACTATGAACCTGACCCCGATCCATTCTAATAAGATCGAGGGTATGGTGGTCAAAGAGGTACGTAGCGGCGGTGCAAAGCTGATCAAATTCTACCGTGGTGCTCCTTCCTCCAAAACTGAAAATAATGTACACTTCAAGATGTCACTTCATCGAATTAATGGAATTACCTTTTGAGTGGTACTCTCCCCGTGTTCAAAATTTAATTCAGCCGTGGTTTCTTACCTCGACAATGGACAAAAGGCCAATCACAACATTTTGAAAAATTATGGAATAACTCCGATCGTCCACCTAATCGAAAGCATGGACTCGGATTCGGCACGAAGGATCGAGCTGACGATACCGAATTTTGCTTGGTTTTCACTTGCGAATCTAATGAAAACCGCATGGAAACTACGTACGAACTCGAAGATTTACAAATTGGAGACGCTCCACCGTAATTCGAAGAAGAAATTAAATCTACAATAGATGAGTTAACGGAAGTTAACTTAGGTACTAGCTGAAGAGCCTGTACCTACCTTTGTTAGCTCCTTACTCAATAAAGAAGACTCCGAAGAAATAATCAAGTTATTAATGGAATTTATAGACCGTTTTGCTTGGAGCTACGATGAGATGCCGTGTTTGAGCTCCGCAGGTCGCAATCCATAAGCTAGGAGTGGATCCTATTTTTGTCCCAACGTACAAGGTCCCGAAGAATGCGTCTAGAAATTGAACAACAAGTCATAACGGAAGTTAAAAAGCTAATCAGACGCTAAATTTGTCCTCGAAGAACAATACACGACTTGGTTAGCCAATGTGGTGCCGATCGTAAAGAAGAATGGTCGATCGAATTTGTGTGGACTTCGGAGATTTAAACAAGGCATGTCCAAAAGATGAATTCCCTCTACCGATCCTGCAACTAATGATCGACATTGCTTCGACACATGAAATATTCTCATTCATGGATGGATCTTCAGGATACAACCAGTATAAAAATGGCTCCGTAAGATGAAAAACTTACAAGCATTCGTAACGCCGATCGGAGTATATTGCTACACAAGTGATGCCATTCGGACTGAAGAACGCAGGAGCAACATACCGTAGAGCGATGACAAGAATTTTTGATGATCTCATCCACAATCAATTCGAATGCTACGTGGACGATGTGGTCATCAAAAGCAAAGTAAAGGACAACCACTTGTATGATTTGAGAATTATTTTCGAACGATTAAGGCAATTTAACCTTAAGATGAATCCCTTAAAATGCGCCTTCAGCGTCACCTCCGGAAATTCTTAGGATTCGTTGTCCGACATCGTGGAATTGAAATCAACCCGTAAAAGATTAAAGCTATCTTAGAAATGCCGCCTCCCAAAACCTTAAAGCAACTACGATCTTTTCAAGGGAAGTCGGCATATCTTCGACGCTTTATCTCAAACTTGTCGTGTAGGTGTCACCTTTCTCGCACTAGTTAAAAAGGACGCCAAATTTATTCGGGAAGAGAAATGCCGTAGGGCCTTCGAGGACATTAAACAATATTTAATGACACCTCCCGTCTTAGCAGCCCCAGCCTCGTGTAGACCGCTGATACTTTATACCGCAGCTTTAGACGACTCTCTCGAGCTCGTTAGCCTCAGTGTCAATGATGAGGGTAAAGAAAATGCTCTTTACTACCTAAGTCGTCGTTTACTTCGACCGAAATAAGGTATCCCACAATCGAAAAGCATTGTTTGGCCCTCGATCTTCGCCGCTCAAAAGCTCGAGAACTACATGCTTTCTCATAAGGTCAACCCGATCTCGAAATTTAATCCATTGCAATACTCGATGACCCGTCCAACGCTTTCCGGCAGACTTGCCGATGGTCGATGATATTATCGTAATTCGATATAACTTTCGTGCCTCTTCGTGCCGTAAAGGGACAAGTCTTAGCAGATTCCCTCGCAGCACACACTTTGCCTGTAGAATCTCCTCTCAATGAAGACTTGCCAGATGAACAAATAATGAGCCTAGAAGACCCTGATGATCGACGCTGGAAATTATATTTCGACGGAGCATCTTCAGCACACAAAGACAAAGAATCGCAAGTGATAGTGCCCGGTAAGGCAGGAATCAGATTAATCTTTATAACACCGGAGCGGGGGATGTTAAGATACTCCTACCACTTAACAAAGCCGTGTATAAACAACAAAGCAGAATACGAAGCCCTCATAACAGGACTGGAATTAGCTATTCAAATGGGGATAACAGACATCAACATCTACGGGGATTCGCAGTTAATCATTCAACAGATCGCCGGACAGTACAGAATTTTAAAGCCAAGACTCGAGCAATACTTCCAGTATGCCATACAGCTGTTGGAACAAATTCCGAATGTGACGATCTACAAAATTCCTAGAAAAGAAAATGCCTTAGTAGATGCGATAGCTCGCCTCGCAAAAGAATTTGCCTGCTTGCAAGATGAATCAGTAGAAGTGTCAATTCACGGACGTCAGGTCCTATCACAGCTCGACATAGACACAATACACAAATCGAAAAAGAAAAAGAATCAATTGCAGTAGAAGGATGTAAAAACACGTAAGATTGGCGACAACCATTAATAGACTACTTGCAAACAGAGAAAACTACCAGACGATAGGTCGCTAGCCCATCGATCAAGAAAAGAACTCGTCCTACGCTTTAATAAACAACACGTTATACAAAAGGTCTTTCGATCAAATGCGGCTAAGGTGCCTAAGCGGGTCCGAGGCCCGTGAAATTGTTAAAGAGGTGCATTCAGGACTCGTGGCGCTCACCGCCGGGTCCGAAGATGAAAATGAAAATTAAAAGATTAAGGTACTACTGGCCCTCGATGATGACCGACTGCATGAAAATCGCCAAGAGCTGTCACCAATGCCAAGTGCACGGAGTGGTTCTACACCAACCCCCAAATGTGCTACATCCGACAATTACGTCGTGGCCATTCGAATGTTAGGGCACGTATATAGTGGGTCCAATAGAACCACCATCTTCAAAAGGACATCGCTTCATTCTTGCGGCTACTGCATTACTTTTCCAAGTGGGCAGAGGAAGTTCCACTTAGAGAAGTGAAAGCACACCACGTGCTACGCTTTTCAAGAACCAAGTTGTCTACCATTTTGGAGTGCCGCACAGATCATCTCGTATAATGGGTCAGCATTCGAAGCACACAAATCAACAATTTTGTCGTGAGACACGGAATCGACCGGCGGTATTCAACAATTTACTACCCAAGAGCAAACGGCCTCGTCGAGGCTTTTAATAAAACTCTCGTTCAAATCTTAAAGAAAACCTTGGACGATAATAAGAGAAATTGGCACGAGAAGTTATTAGAAGCCTTATGGGCCTACCGGACAACCTTTAGAACTCCTACTCAAGTTACACCTTACGCTCTGGTGTATGGGTCCGAGGCAGTCTTACCTTTAGAGGTTCAGCTTCCTTCACTCAGAATTGCAGTTGCAAATAAGATCACGACAGAAGAGAATGCCAAATTAAGACTAGAGGAATTAGAAAGCCTGGAAGGGAATAGACTTGCAGCGCAGCAGAATTTAGAATTATACCAAGCTAAGATGGTTCAAGCCCATGACAGACTGGTCCGCCCAAGAACCTTCAAAGTTGGTGACTTAGTTCTCGTTCTCAAGAGACCTATTCTCGCACACCGCAAGATAGGAGGAAAATTTGAACCCACTTGGGAAGGACCGTTCGTGGTCAAGCAAGTATACTCGGGAGGTTCCTACCAGCCTAGTGAATTGCCAAGGAGAATGACATATGCTTCCGATCAACGGACGATACTTGAAAAAGTATTACGCTACCTGATGTTTCGAAGGAATGAATTCTTCATCCCTAGAAGCACGGGCGAAGTAGTTTCTTATGACTGGGTCCGAACCCAAAAAATAATAAAAATGTGCTAAGATAAATAAAATCATGATAATAAAGTTTTCCTTGTTTTCTCTTCCATATCAAAATCTCTTTCCTGATCTAATCCCACTTCATTCCTGTTAAATTTTAAAATATAAGAGTAATAAAAAAAACTGTCTTTAATAAACATTTTCTTAATGTTCTTGTTCTTAGTACAGCCCTCGATCCTTTTCCTTGTCTTTTCGCAGGGAAATGTCGAACGGGCGGTTGGTCCTGAACTTTAGAAATGGCGTAAGCCTTGCACTCGATGAAAAGAGGGTGAAAGATGGAGCGATAATCGAAATTGACTAAGACTTCGCACCAGCAGGCCTACAGTCTGAGGAAAATGATTGGGTCCCAGTTGACCGAGAGGAACTGCCTGGACAGACAGTGATGAAAGTGGGTGGCCCAAGACACCAATCCAGCAGCAATAAAAGAAAGGCAAACACTGAAGAATATAAGAAAATCAAGTCTGTAGTCGCTACAGCAGAGGGCAGGCTTGTCAGCGTCGCGCCCACAGAGATTCAAGAAGTTCAAAGAGCTACTCTCACAGCAATGCAACGAAGAAATAATAATCGTCGTATCCGTAAGATGTTAACCAAACTAGCAACGGACCGGCGCGACGAGGCAGTGCTCATGCACGCGCACATACACTTCAAGGACACCGGTCCACCGAGAACTCGAAGAAAGGAGGCCAGCTCCTAGGATAACGAAAAGTACCGTGGAAATCTCATGAAGATCGAAGAAAGAAGTCTACCACGCTACCAGATAGAACCACCAGTAATGCATGACCTTGTTGCAGAAGCAACCCCGGGGGATGTCCCGATGGACATCATCCCCGAGGAGCCGAGGTATGCAGGAGAACGTGAAGGGATTGAGCCGTATATCCCACAATACCTCACTGTGCCTCGCCATTTGCGGATTATTCCGAGTACGAGTTGGAAAGAATGCAGAATGTCGAAAAGAAAACTTTTGAATACTTCGAGAGAATCAGAGGCAGAAGGATCAATATACTAGAAGGGCTCGAGCTACATACAGACGTATTCTCAGAATATGAACAACAACAAATCGTGGATTGCATCCAGGATTTGAAAAGAATGGGTCGAGCGGGCCGCCTAAGGGAAAACACCTACTCAGAACCCCGGAGATGGATGCCAGGGAAAGGAAGAATTACAATACAATGTGGATGCTGCTACAACTTTGCGGAAGACAGGAAGGGAAACCAACCAGGGATACTCCGTCATGGCCAAGTGGATCCAATGCCATTAGTCATCAAGAGAATTGTAAAGAGGTTGACAACATGGAGGGTACTGCCAGCAGATTGCATACCCAATAGCTGCATTATTAACATCTACAAGAAGGGTGACTGCATAACCCCGCACATAGATCACCACGACTTTGTCAGACCTTTCGCACGATCTCTTTCCCGAATGAATGTAACATCATGTTCGGATCCGACCTCCGCATAGCAGGCCCGGGTGAGTTCCGAGGGCCAGTGAAGATACCTTTACCGGTAGGTTCCGTCATGATACTGAAGGGTAACGGAGCAGATATCGCTAAGCATTGCATACCAGGAGTACCAGTGAAGCGGATCTCAATTACTTTCTGAAGGATGGATGACAGGAAGACACCTTACCATTTCGAGCCAGACCCGGAGCTAGAGAGCCTCCGGCCTTACGATCTGTGAGCTACATGGAAAATATCTCACCTCCAATGTACATCCATACGACATCCTTGCTAAGGATGGCTTGGAAGGTGATGTTATTGACCATGTACCCCACTATTCAGACATGGATTTTTGACAGATTCTTCTTTAGATGGATCGATAAAGATCATACATAGTCCGTTTTGAGTCTACATGTATTGTATGAGATGTATTCCAGATCGAGTTGTATGATGTATCTTCGACATGATTGGAATGAAAGTGACCATGTCACATTTTTGGCCTTCACCTCTTTTGTGCAAATTGACTGGGAAAAGCCATTAAAGTTAAATGAACTTCGAACAAAGAACAAAAAAGAAATTAAAAAAAAGAAAAATAAAAGAAAACTTTCCGTAAAAATCTAAAACTGACTAACACCAAATTCATATGAACATTAAATAAACGATAAAATAAATTTGAATCGTTAAAGGACAGACAAAATGAACACAAATTTCAAATCAAAATTTTAAATCAAATTCAAATTCAATATTTCCAGATTCCAAATCTCAATCAAATTCAAATTCAATCTTTCCAGATTCCAAATCTCAATCAAATTCAAATTCGATCTTTCCAGATCTCAAATCAAATCTCAATCGAAAATTCAAATTCAATCTCCCAAATCTGAAATCCAATCCGTTCTACTCTCTCCCTTGTCTGGGATGGAAGCGGTTGATTCCATTGACGCGGATCGAATCTAATGGCGAGGGATTATATCCAATCCAAACCAGTGACTTCCGATCAACTCTTTTGAACGGGGTATGTAACCTCTACATATTCCCTCCTAATCTATTTCCTTCCATGAAAGTCTTTTACAACTTTCATGAAATTCTCGAAACACCAAAATTCCACACTTTTCAAATCAACACTACAAATCTTTGCAAAGTCAATGACTACATCAAATTCAAACTTTTGGAGTTGAGGATTTTACATCCGAGGCTACATTGTTTTAGGATTCTTTCCCTATTGCAATGAAATATATCAAATTCAAACTTTTGGAGTTGAGGATTTTACATCCGAGGCTGCATTGCTTTAGGATTCTTTCCCTATTACAATGAAATACATCAAATTCAAACTTTTGGAGTTGAGGATTTTACATCCGAGACTGCATTGCTTTAGGATCATTTCCCTATCGCAATGAAATACATCAAATTTAAACTTTTTTGAGTTGAGGATTTTACATCCGAGACTGCATTGCTTTAGGATTCTTTCCCTATCGCAATGAAATACATCAAAATTCAAACTTTTTGGAGTTGAGGATTTTACATCCGAGACTACATTGCTTTAGGATTCTTTCCCTATCGCAATGAAATACACCAAAATCAAACTTTTGGAGTTGAGGATTTTACATCCGAGACTGCATTGCTTTAGGATTCTTTCCCTATCGTAATGAAATACATCGAAAATCAAACTTTTGGAGTTGGGGATTTTACATCCGAGACTGCATTGCTTTAGGATTCTTTCCCTATCGCAATGAAATACATCAAAATTCAAACTTTTTGGAGTTGAGGATTTTACATCCGAGGCTGCATTGCTTTAGGATTTTTTCCCTATCGCAATGAAATACATCAAATTCAAACTTTTGGAGTTGAGGATTTTACATCCGAGGCTGCATTGCTTTAGGATTATTTCCCTATTGCAATGAAATACATCAAATTCAAACTTTTTGGAGTTGAGGATTTTACATCCGAGACTGCATTGCTTTAGGATTCTTTCCCTATCGCAAGGAAATACACCAAAATTCAAACTTTTTGGAGTTGAGGATTTTACATCCGAGAATGCATTGCTTTAGGATTCTTTCCCTATCGCAATGAAATACACCAAAATCAAACTTTTGGAGTTGAGGATTTTACATCCGAGACTGCATTGCTTTAGGATTCTTTCCCTATCGCAATGAAATACATCAAAATTCAAACTTTTTGGAGTTGAGGATTTTACATCCGAGACTGCATTGCTTTAAGATTCTTTCCCTATCGCAATGAAATGCATCAAAATCAAACTTTTTGGAGTTGAGGATTTTACATCCGAGACTCCATTGCTTTAGGATTCTTTCCCTATCACAATGAAATACATCAAATTCAAACTTTTTGGAGTTGAGGATTTTACATCCGAGACTGCATTGCTTTAGGATTCTTTTCCTATCGCAATGAAATACATCAAAATCAAATTCCTGGGGTTTAGGATTTTACATCCGAAACTGCATTGCTTTAGGATTCTTTCCCTATCGCAATGAAATACATCAAAATCAAACTCTTGAGGTTAAGGATTTTACATTCAACACCGCATTGCTCTGACATCTCTCCTCAATGCAATGATTCAATCCAATCGATTCAATTTTCTTTTGAGGTTGTAGATGTTACATCTAAAACCACAAAATTCCAATTTTCATTTCGAGTCTACTTTAATTTAAATTGAAACTCCAAACTAAAATCTAAGCTCACACATAAAAAAAAATTAAACTAAAACAAAATAAAATCTAAGTTGAAATTCTCCCAGATCATGTGATCTGGGATTCACTTCCTTTTTCTTTCCCCATCGAGAGTTCAAGAAATCTCCAGTCTCAGAAATATGCATGACACTCCCCAGCGGAAACTCTTCTACTTTGTCCTAAGTTTGTCACTTGGACATCTGTGTTGGTTTTGTTGATCTCTTCGGTCAAAGCCAATACGCACGGTGTGCTTGTTTAGCTCACCAAACCTATTGGGGGTCCATTTGTTGACCTCATTTTTGATGAGGTCTTCTCTTCTTCTTCTTAGTACTTAGGATCTAGCCTTAGGCTTTTCCTTTGACTCGTCTTAGAGGACTAGAATTGGGACCCACCACCTAGAATTTCAAACCACTTCTTAACTCCCTGCAAACTCTACAAACTTGACTGTAGACCCCTAATCACCTAGAGGGTTGAAATCAAATGTGGAAGTTTAAAGGATGAGTTCCTATAGGGCTCTTTGGCCTTAGGACTACCCTGGGTGGCCTGGTCTGGTGAGGGCTGACCTACACACACACTACATTTATACACTACACTTTCACACACCTATACCTAACTTGACCTCCTGACTCATGTAGGTGATTCACATGGATGGTCCTTAACCCCTAATCCCTTGGCTAAGAGGGTTAGGAACAACATAGTGGATGCCTCAAATGAGTCCCTTCATGGCTCATGTGGGCTTGATATGGCTTCATGGCTCAACCAAAATGATTTCATTCCACTTACATTCACCCAATCTTCAATTTTCCAAGTTTTCAATTGTTGACCCCCGGGACCCTACACCCGCCTGACCTACCCAAAACCCTTGAAATCCTCCAAAACACCTAAATTACCCAAAATTCCTCAAAACCATTCCTAAACATTTCCACATTACCCAAATTAATCATTCATAGCCAAAAATATCAAAAATTCCAAAAATACCTCCCAATACCCTCCAAATACCCAAAATACCCCTCTTGACCCAAAAATCCAAAAATTCAGAAAATTCTTAGAAAATTCTAGAAAATCCCAAATATTCTCAATTTCATTTTGTTCAACTACACCATGGGCCAATTCTGTCAATTTACCCAACTTTTGTCAAAACCTCCAATTTGACCCATTTTAAACCCAAAGTGAACCCAATGTTAAACCCAACCTACCCAATTGACCCAAATTCTGGTCCAATTCAATTCTAAACTTCAATTTAACATTCCCAATACCAATCTAGACTAAATCCAAGTCCAATTTGATTGACATTTGGATCCAATTTCACTTTTGGCCTTATAGCCAAATTTGGATCCATGACCCAAACCTAACCCAAACTCACCCAATTTAACTCCAATTAACCCCAAATCTTTTCTAAATCTTCCTTAACATTCCCACAAACAAAACACTAACATGATTTTCCCAACATTTCGACCCAAACCCCACTCAAATTCAACCCAAAGCTAAAAGGCCCAATTTTGACCTAAACCCAAACCTAACCCAAATGAGCCCAAACCCCAAAATGAAAGCCCAACCAAAGTCAAAACCTCTTTGAAACACTCCCATAAACATTTCCCAACATTAATTTTACATCAATTTCAACCCTAGCCCAACATTGGCCCATGTTATCCCAATTTGACCTATATTGGCTCATTCACCAAAGGAGCCCAAATTCAACCCAATTCAAACCCAAATCACTCCCAATTTGCTCCAAGTCACTCATGACACATCTATGTGCTAAACCCAACAATTATTTGGCCCAAGCCTTTGCCAAAATTTCATCCTGAAATCCATTTTAAAATCCAAAAGCCCACTTCCCTAAACCATTTTAAAAGCCCATTTCCACCAAATCCAAAAGCCCAAAATTGGCCCTAAAGCCCACATTGAAATTTCTTTTCATCATACCTTTAATTGATATCACCCCTAAGTTTCAAAATCAACATTAAAACATTCCAAATCAAGCTTCATACAAATTCCCATCAAATTACCAAAATTTCTAAAATCCTTTTTTCATGAAATTGACCAAGCTTTTCCCCAAGCCAAAGACAAGCCATGCAAGCCATGGACAAGCCACATGAAGCCATGGAAGGTTTGACATGTGATCAAGCCATTAATGGCAAAAGAAGGAGCCTCATTTAAGCCCCCTTAAAAAGGTTTTAACCCTTTTAATGCTTCACCTTAATCCATGATTAATCAAAATATTCATGGATGGTGACTTCTCCACCCTTTCCTAGCTGATTCATCTGATCCTCCCTCAGCCCAAGTCAGCCATGGGGAGGTGAACCAAGCCCAAAAGGTGGACTTGACCAAATCAAGCCAAAATTAGCTCCTCCCCCATTCCATTTCAATTCAACTCCTTTACACATGTCCATGGCCAATTGATTGCACTAAGCCCCAGCCCTGACCTCCCTGACCTTGAGGGTGACCTGACCATGGCTGGCCAGCCACCACAGCCGCCGGAAACCACCAGGCCGAGAGCTCACATGTGAGCCCAAACTTGGAATTCTCACCGCCGAGCCGCCCCATCCCCACGTGGCCATTGCAGCTGTTCTTCTCTTGCCAAGAGCAAACTGATCCCAAGCCCCAACTCTCCCCGGGAGGCCCTCCACCCTCTCCTATTTAAACACCACCCCCTCTCGGCCATGGGAGGTGCCGAACCGCATCTTACCGAAACCCTACCAAAATTGTTCCGAACACTCTCCATACTTAGAGCAGTTGATCCCCGAGTGCCAATTTGCCCTAATCCCTCCAACGGAACTCAATTTCTCGCCCAAAATTCCACCCAAAACTAGGACACTTCTCCACAGTGGATCAATCCTCAAATTGATTGGTCCTACACCTTCACCAGACCAAGGGAAGGAGTCCACCAAGCAAAAGCCCCCTCTCCAGTGCCACCCATCCGTTCCAGACTCCAAGCTTTGTGATCGGGCTTGGTCAAAATCATACCTAGGCGATTCATCGGACCGAGAGACTTCATCCGGAGCTTGCTGGGATCCAATCGAAGGTGACACAACCCTCATATTGAAGCCACACTTCTCTGAGCAAAGGTATGAGCTAATTCTTCATACCGAGCTTCTGGAGATTCTCCATTTCAAATGCTTTAATTTCAATGCATGATCACCATATAGATGTATTCGTCTCTTCAAGATGAATCCATAGAGCATTAGAACACTAAAATCCATTGAGTATTGTGTGAGATATTAGGAATTTAGTGTGGACGTCTCTCGGGTGGGGACGCTTGGGGATGATGAACGGATGCCGTTCATTTAATACACGCGCGGACGGACGGCCAGGATCGCATCGGATCAGGAGATAGAACGACACAGCGGGACCCCGGAGCGCTGAGTCAGATGGCAGCGTCGAACCAGAACACGCCGCGTGGCCTTTCGGAGCTGTCGAGGTTGACGCGGCGCCGCGTGGATAAATAGAAAATTAGGGTATTTTTGATTTATTTAATTCCCCTAAACTTCAAAAATCCATAACTTTGTGTAGTAAAATCAGAAAAATAAAATAAAAATACCCTCTTGCTCAGTGAACAAAGGAGAATAATGTGGAAAAGAAATCATTTAATTTCATCAAGTATTTTATTTTTAATGATTTATTTCCCTTCTGCATTGTTTTAATTCTCCATTTATATAGGAAATTCACCATGGCATGAGACCATAGGGCTTTTGAAGCCTCTGAATTTAGGAACATTCTCTGAATTTTCCAAAGTCAGAGGCCATCCCTATGAAAAGTTATTGATTTTTCAAATTCATGTTGTTGTTTTAAGTATTTTAATTCCAATAATTAGCATGTTGTGAAATAAATTCTAGGAAAATTTGGTGATGTCTCTTATGACCAGAGGACCCTAGGAAAAATAGGTTTTGGATTAGTTTATTTAAAATAACCCTAATTGGCTTAAACACCCAAAATAGCTCCTTAATTAATTAGAGTTAACCATATATAAAATTGCCTTGAAATCAATTCTCCACTGACCTTTAGGATCAGTGGAACCCACCATAAAAATTTGAAGTCAATTGGACTTGGTTAGCCCTACTAAATGGGTTGATTAAGCCATTTAATCAATTTGAACTTTAAAAATTCATAACTTTCAAAATGCTTTTCAAAAATTCACCAAATTGGTTTTGGAGCCTCTCTGATATCAGGGGAATTTAAGAAAATTAAAATTTCAATTTTCTAAAAAAGTTGATTTTTTGGTATTATTTTAATATTTTAATAATTAAAAAATAATAAAAATCCTAAAAATAATAAAATTCACCAAAATGTCACATTTTGAATTTTAATCACTTAGGAACAAATCCCATATTTTTCTTAGGTCTATTTAATGAGATATTAAATTTCAAACCCCTAGGGTAATTTTAAAATTTTTAAAAAATATATTTTCTAGCATTTTCACTAAAATAGTTATAACAAATCAAAGAAAAATCAGAAAATTGTAAAAATTGATTCTCTGATTTCCTTGATATCAGAGAGATTTTTGAAAAATATAAATTTCATTTTTCAACCTTTATTTTATTTTTAAATTAATTAATACTCCAAAATTAAAATAATTATAATAAAAATAATATATTTCAAAAAATCACCAAAATTGGTCCAAGTGGTCCTCTGGTCATTAGGAATGTCCCATAATTTTCTTAAGGACAAAAACTTTCCCTTGGTCATATTATTAAATTTTCCTTTGAAATCCCTATTTTCTACCAAAAATAATTACATAAATAAATTAAATACAGAAAAATCACATTTTCTCCTCTCATGTCTTTATTGGCATATGAGTGAAGTCACATAAAAATTTCAAGTTCATTTAAGCTCAATTTAGTGAGTTATGAAATTATTAAGCTTGAAGGGCAAAATGGTAATTAAAAATTTTAACCCTTAATTAAAACTTTAGGTTTAATAAAATTAACAAATAAAATATTTGATCTTAATCTAATTTGGATGATTGAAATTTAAATAATTAACGGGTAGAAACCTATTAAACAATTTGAAGATAATTAGAATAAACCTTAATTAAATAATTGATTAAATTTGAAAGAATAATAAAATTGGAATTATTAAAATAAGGATATTATTAGGAAGAGATTTATTCTTTAATTTAAAAATCCCTAAATTAATCATCTCAATAATATATAATTCTTAATTAAAATGATTATTCAAATTTAAGTTTTAAAATGTTAAAGGACTTAATCATTAAATTAAATTAAAAAGTTAAATTTTTAAACTCTTTTTAAATTTTCAATTAAATTAAAATTAAAGATAAAATTAAATTAAAGATTATATTAAATTAAATCAAACAAATTAAGTAAATTAAATTAAATTAAATAACTTAATTAAATTAAATTAAATTAAATTAATAAATTAAATTAAATTAAATTAAACTAAATTAAATTAAAAAATATTAAATTAAATTAAATTAAATTAAATTAAAACATATTAAATTAAATTAAATTAAATTAAATTAAATTAAATTAAATTAAATTAAAATTAAATCAAATTAAATTAAATTAAAGGAAATTAAATCAAATTAAACTAAATTAATTTAACATCAAGTCAAACTAAATTGAATTAAATCAAAATTAAATTAAGATTAAAACTAAACCAAATTAAATTAAATTAAAATTAAATTAAATTGAATTAAATAACATTACCTAAGACATAAAGAAATTAAATATAAAGCAACTTGAACACTATTCCAAATTTAAACCCTTTAACTGAAGTTAAACTAAATCACAAACCATTTGAACACCAATTTGCCCTCGAGAGCTTTGGTTATCATAACTCCTAAACAGAACGTTAAATGAAATGCTACTTCACTTATAGGATATTCAAATGTCCTAGTTCACTGAACAAGATAACAAAACTTGGATTCTCGGACGATTAATTCATTTACATGATTAAATTCATTTGGACTTAAAACAATTCTAGTAATATTGAAAAGATGTTTAAGATTCTTCTTAAGCACTTCCTCAATATGATAGTATACTCATAAGAACAATCGAACTTAATTATTCTTTGATGAAGAAAATCGTCCTTAAACCAAAACACAAGGACCTAGACGTCATAGGAAATGACTAGCTATAGGATTAGGAACTTGGTAGAAAACCATAACCCTTCCCTTAGCTTTACCTAGGAACTTGCTTAAATATTCTAGTAGTGTTTTAACCGGCATTGGGATGACGGGAAGACCCTCCGGTACGCTTTTATTTTATCGCAATTTACATTATTGTAATTTCTTTAAATGCATCGCACTTACTTTTCTCGCATGATAAACAACCGTTGCATGAAAACCCACACCTTTAGGATAGTCACTAAAACTGAAACCAAAACTAAGTTAAAAGTCATTACAAGATAAAATTCACCGCCACAACATTTCAAAATATAAAACAACTCAAAATTTAATCACAAACGTAACACAAAACTACAATTACAACTAAATTAAAACGTCCTATCGGATGATCGGGAATACCTCGGATGATGTAACCTATGTGTTCCTAACGGGATTTCCCACTGGTCTAAATGAAAGTGTGGAGCTCATTCAACTGAGTTTAGCAAATTCATATGGACTAAGTGAATCCGATAAAAATAACGATGCCGGAAGGATGGAACCGTGGGATCTTAACCGGTGTCGTTATAATCAAATTTAAGATTTGTTTTAATTAAAACACAAAAACACTTGGAAACTAAGATTTTATCTAAACCAAAACACTTCTCTCATCTCCTGATTCATGACTTCTAAAACTAAACCTCTGCAACAACAAGGAGCTTGGAGCACGGTGGGCAGCACAGCCATTGTCGTCAGCAAAACTTGAATCTACATCAGCTAAACCTTATTAGAATTAAATAACCAATCCATAGGACTCCGAGGTAGTTTTCCTAGTGCAACATAAATCTTCAAACTTTTGTTAGGCATTTGCATTGCAAATTAAGCCCTAACCGGACTTAGGATTCCGAGGTAGTCGTCCGATACGACATAAACCCTCACATCTTCCAGGCCATTTGTATGATCATGTCATACGGATATAAGTCCTAATTAATTAAAATCGGCAAGATTGAAACATTAAATAAACATTAGGACTTTCCTAAATCCAAGCCAAACAATAGGATAGTTGGAAATTACCGAAGTTCGCTTCGAATCTGTGATTTCTCCTACCTTTCTTCCTTTGAATTCCCAAAACAAAATGTCCCAAACTTGATCCATTCCCTATTGAAATTCCAAAATCCAATCCTTTGAAAACCTTAAACTTTGAAATTCTTGAGAGCAGATTTGATGATTATTATCGAGAGTTTTCTTAGGTGATTCCCGTCACTTAAGATGTAATTAACTATAGGGGCTTGCCCTTATAGGGAATTTTAAAGAACCTGAGTAATATAAACCCTGTTTAATGCTTTCATATTAAGCAGGGGAATTTGTTGGCTTATAAAATTGGTTCGCAGACCAAACGGATGTCACAAGCCTTTCTAGTTTATCTAATCGAGCCTCATTATCAAGCAGTGTGTCTATTCTTCGGGATAGATACACGGTTTGTGGTGCGGCGCTCGTTTATGTGAACTATTTGGGATGTGAAATCAGTTTGATTTCATATCTTAAAATTTTCAAATTTAAAATTATTTTCAAAAATCAAATACTATTTTTCAAATTATTTATTTAAATTAAATTAAAATTCGCCGACAATTTCTCTAGGCGACCCTTTTTTCAAAAATACAACATAACTAAAAAATATGCCGACAAATCTATAATAGTAAGTGTAATTGTGAATTGTTTAGTTTAAATTAGTAAACTGTTTGTTCAGTGTTGTGAAATGTATATGGCCTATGTAGTGTAGTTAGTTGTTTTCCATTTAATGTTTAGTTTTATATACTTGTTTTAAAATTTAATTACCCCTACAAATTTTAAACTACTATATTTGTAGAAAGGTTTTTAATATTACGTCACTTTAAGTTAAAATTTTGAAAAAACCTGCAAAAATTTCAGAGAAAAAGAAAATGCCTAAATTCCAAATGTATGAATTTTATATTTAGAATTTTTCTTTCACCCATGTACTATTTCTTTTTATTGAAAACTTTAGGTTTAGGTAGGGAAGAAAAACCTTAACTATTATATGTTTTCAAATAATATATTTTCAAAAATTATTACTATGATTTTTGTGATAAAATTCAAATTCTCAATACTATTTAGATTTTATGTAAATATTGTAAAAGATTCAAAGAAATATTTTAGATAATGAAAATTTATTTTGTAGATTAAGATTTTTAGTATAAGAGGATAAGACTATAGTTAACTATTTAAAGCAAAGAAAAATATATTTTTAAATATTAAGAATCTTAAGAATTTAGTTGAGAAAGAAAAAATTGAGATTCAATAAAGTAAAAACTATGCAGTATATATAAGGTAAATAATGTTGAAAGTTTCAAATTTAGGAAAAGAAGAGTGAAGTTCAAAATTATTAACATGCTATCTAGAAATAGTAATCCACACTTGAAAAAGAAAAGAAAAAGAAAAAGAAAAAAAAGGATTGAAGGACAATCCCTGAAAAATAAAAGAAAAAGAAAATAAAATAAGTGAGGAGAAGCATGAGGTTATGACTTATCAAAAATTGGCTTCACTTGGATTAACTTAAAAGGAAAACTAAAAACATTTCTGAACTTATATTTATGATTAGTTTCTTACTTATAGTTTCATCATGAATTTCCTATCTCCTGAATACTCTAAGTGAATTAATATTGCAACATATAGTCATTCTTGAAATGAATAGAAAACTAGAACTGTTAAACTTAATGACTAGATAGCCTTATACCTACAAAATTAATCTAATTATTTGAAAATCTTCCTGAGAATTCTTATTATAATATTTATTTAAATCAAAATTATATTATTTCTGAATCAAAACTTTACCACAATAAATCATAGTTTTTATGTAGTATTAAAGATTACTTGAGGGCATGTCATAGTTAAGTTTGGGGGATTTTGACCCAAGAGAAAAAGGTCAGGATTTTCATGCTTATTTTACACTGATTTTGATGATATTGCACTTAAAAAAAAGATTTTTTTGGTGTTTTTCTGCAGGTATAAAGAATTAAGGACAAGGGAACAAAAATATGCAATAATGAGAGGATTTGAAGCAAAAGAGGACTAAATTATGCAAATTTGACCTAGGCTGCCGACGACGAGGTCGATGTTGCCGACGGTGTGATTTTCCCGAGAGTTCAGAATTAATTATCAGGGAGGCCGCTGAAGACGAGGATCGAGGCCGCCGACGGCGACGACTGTTTAAATGCATTGTTTCTAAAAGGCCGCCGACTGCGCCTCGAGCTTATACTTCCCCTAAAGCTTCTCCTCACTTGTTTTCTTCTTTTTTCTTTTCTTTCCAGATCATTTTCAATCCCCTTTTTTCACATTTTTTTTTCTTTCAGGATCATTTTTAATCCCTTTTTTTATCTTTTTTTTGGGGTCATTTTTAATCCCTTGTTTTTACTTTTTATGTGAGGATTACTATATCTGGATAGACATTTAATAATTTTGACTTTCACTATCCTTTCTCTAAAATCCAAAACTCAAAACTTTCCCTCACTTTTTATAAGTGTAAGTATTAGTTCGAAATAGGTTTTCAATAAAGGCTTAATTCTCATTAAGTATAAATCTAAGAATTTTAGCTTTTCAAATTATTCAACTCCTTTCTACCTTAAATAGAAGAATCATTTTCCCAATGTTTCCTACAAAATATCTTAAATCTATAATAGTTTCTTCACATAGAATTTCAACTAATTTATTTTTCTAAAATTTCTAAAATCGAAATTATAGTAACCTAAAGGTAACACCACATGCCATAAATCGTTTTGAAAGTGATATCAAATCAAAAACAAGCTACTGAGGACAAATAAATTAACATTTTAAAAACTTTTCTTCCCCCCAAACTTAAATTTTAAAATATTTTGCAATTAATTCCATAAAATGTTGCAGGAAGAAACATTAAAAGTTGAATCTACTTACTACTACAAAATTCTATCAAATTCATATACTTGCATAATCAGGATAGAATGACTATAGGAGAAAGTAAATCTAACCTAAAACTTGCTTGTAATAAAATTACACTAAAATGAAGTATTTTCACATTAAAATTTTATTTTTCTTCCTACCCCCAAACTTATTTTTTAACATATATTGCATTCAGTACAGAAAATATAAGCAGGAAGAAAAACATTTTAGAAAGTCTATCTACCATAAATGTCTATCAAAACCATTTACATGTATTCATTAGGACGGAAAAAAATCCAGAAGAAAGTAAATCTAAACTAATCATACCAGAATGAAATTCACTAAATAAAATTTTAACTAGCATAGCAGGTATCAACAAGGGAATATTAAAATGTTCTTCAATTATTTTATAAAATTGTAACACAAACATAAACACAACATAAGATTAATGAGGTCAATTCTTCCATTAACTCATCACATCACACTGATTTACATCCAATTTCTAATGGAATTACTACACTAATAAATTAGGTACATTTTAAAATGATTTTATAGATTATAATCCTAAAGATAAGACTATCCCAGATAAATTGGTTCTTAGGCACCAATCTCAGACATCATTGTTGACCTCATTTTTGATGAGGTCTTCTCTTCCTCTCTTTAGTACTTAGGATCTAGCCTTAGGCTTTTCCTTTGACTATCTTAGAGGATTAGAATTGAGACCCACCGCTTAGAAATTCAAACCACTTCTTAACTCCCTGCAAACTCCACAAACTTGACTGTAGACCCCTAATCACCTAGAGGGTTGAAATCAAATGTGGAAGTTTAAAGGATGAGTTCCTATAGTACTCTTTGGCCTTAGGACTGCCCTGGGTGGCCTGGTCTGGTGAAGGGTTGACTTACACATACACTACACTACACTTTCACACACCTACTAAAACCACACCCATACCCAACTTGACCTCCTGACTCATGTAGGTGATTCACATGGATGGTCCTTAACCCCTAAGCCCTTGGCAAAGAGGGTTAGGAACAACATAGTGGATGCCTCAAATGAGTCCCTTCATGGCTCATGTGGGCTTGATATGGCTTCATGGCTCAACCAAAATGATTTCATTCCACTTACATTCACCCAATCTTCAATTTTCCAAATTTTCTATTTTTGACCTCCGGGACCCTACACCCGCCTAGCCTACCCAAAACCCTTGAAATTACCCAAATTTTTCAAAATTTCCAAATCACCCAAAATTCCCCAAAATTAACCTTGAACATTTCCTCACCAATCAAGTTGATCATCCATAGCCAAAAATATCAAAAATTCCATAAATACCTCCAAATACCCTCCAAATACCCAAAATACCCCTCTTGACCCAAAAATCCAAAAATTTAGAAAATTTCCAGAAAATTCCAGAAAATCCCAATTATTCCCAATTTCATTTTGTTCAACTGCACCATGGGCCAATTTTGTCAATTTACCCAACTTTTGTTAAAAACCCTCAATTTGACCCATTTTTAACCCAAAGTGAACCCAATGTCAAGCCAAACCTACCCAATTGACCCAAACTCTGGTCCAATTCAATTCTAAATTTCAATTCAACATTCCCAACACCAATCTAGACCAAATCCAAGTCCAATTTGATTGACATTTGGATCCAATTTCACTTTTGGCCTTAAAGCCCAATTTGGACCCATGACCCAAACCTAACCCAAACTAACCCAATTCAACTCCAATTAACCCCAAATATTTTCTAAACCTTCCTTAACATTCCCACAAACAAAACACTAACATGATTTGCCTAAAACTTAGACCCAAACCCCACTCAAATGCAACCCAAAGCTAAAAGGCCCAATTTTGACCTAAACCCAAACCTAACCCAAATAAACCCAAACCCCAAAATCAAAACCCAACCAAAGCCAAAACCTCTTTGAAACACTACCATAAACATTTCCCAACATTTATTTTACATCAATTTCAACCCTAGCCCAACATTGGCCCAAGTTAGCCCAATTTCACCTATATTGGCCCATTCACCAAGGAAGCCCAAATTCAACCCAATTCAAACCCAAATCACTCCCAACTTGCTTCAAATCACTCATGACACATCCATGAACTAAACCCAACATTTGTTTGGCCCAATCCTTCACAAAATTCCCATCCATAAATTTATTTTCAAACCAAAAGCCCACTTTCTTAAACCTTCCTAAAAGCCCAAACTTCATGCTAAAGCCCATATGACAAATTCTTCTCATCATACCCTTAATTAAAATCATCCCTAAGTTCTAATTGAGCCATCAAATAGTTCCAAATCAAGCCATGTGCCAAATCCCATCAAATCACTCCTAAATTACCAAAATTCCTAAAAACCTCTTTCATGAATGTTGACTTAGCTTTTTCCAAGCCAAAGGTGAGCCATGAAGCCATGCATGAGCCACATGTGAGCCATGAAAGCCTTGGACACTTCACCATACCCAAAATGGCAAGAAGAGGGGACCCTTTAATGATTATCTTAAGAGTGATTAACCACTCCCATGTCTCCCCTAATTCTTGCTTAAGCTTAATTGTACTTGGATTGTGACTTGACCCCACTAATCAAGCTGATCCAAGTGACTTTCCCTTCAGCCCAAAGTGGCCTTGGAGGGTGGACCTAACCCAAAACCAATGGTTGACCCATTTAGACCCAAAACTAGCCCTTTCCCATTCAAATTTGATTCAAACCCTTTACACATGGCATTAGCCAATTGCCTACACAAAACCCCAGCCCTGACCCACCTAAACTTGAGGGTGACCATTGCCTGCCAGCCAGCCGCCTGGATCACCGGAAAACACCATGGCTGAGACCTTGGGAGGAGCCAAAAATTTTAATTCTCCCTTGCTGACTTGTCTCAACCCAAATGGACAGCATAGCTCTTCTTCTCCTCACCAGAGCAGCTGATCCCCAGCCTTAAACCCCCCTGGGAGGCCCTCCAGCCTCTCCTATTTAAACACCCCCTCTCTCGGCCATGAAGAGTTGCTGAACCAGATCTTACTGAAACCCTGCCAAAATTGTTTCAGAACACTCTCCATACTTAGAGCAGTTGATCCCCAGTGACAATTTGCCCTAATCTCCACAAACAAGTGCCCAATTTCTCAGCCAAAATTCCACCCAAAACCAGGACACTTCCCACAGTGGATCAATCCTCAAATTGATTGGTCCTACACCTTCACCAGACCAAGGGAAGGAGTCCACCAGCAAAAGCCCCCTCTCCAGGCCACCCATCTGTTCCAGACTCCAAGCTTTGTGATCGGGCTTGGTCGAAATCATACCTAGGCGATTCACCAGACCAGGAGACTTCATCTGGAGCTTGCTGGGATCCAATCGAAGGTGACACAACCCTCAGATTGAAGCCACACTTCTCTGAGCAAAGGTATGAGCTAACTCTTTATCCCGAGCTTCTGGAGATTCTTCATTTCAAATGCTTTAATTTCAATGCATGATCACCGTATAGATGTATTCGTCTCTTCAAGACGAATCCATAGAGCATAAGAACACGAAAATCCGTTGAGAAATGAGTGAGTTCTTTGGGTTTTAGTGTGGACGGCTCTCGGGTGAGGACTCTTGGGGACGATGAACGGATGTCGTTCATTCCATACACGGGCTGACGGACGGTCAGGATCGCGCAGAATGAGGAGAAGGAACGATACAGCGGGCCCCTGGAGCGCTGAGTCGGATGGCGACGTCGAATCAGAAAGCGCCACGCGACACTTCGGAGATGCTATGGTTGACGCGGCGCCGATTCAGATAAATAGAAAAATAAGGATTTTCTTATTTATTTAATTCCCTAAACTTCAAAAATGCATAACTTTGTGTAGAAAAATCAGAAAAATAAAATAAAAATACCCTCTTGCTCAGTGAACAGAGGAGAATAATGTGGAAAAGAAATCATTTAATTTCATCAAGTATTTTATTTTTTATGATTTATTTACTCTCTGCATTGTTTTAATTCTCCATGCATATAGGAAATTCACCATGGCATGAGACCATAGGGCTTTTGAAGCCTCTGAATTTGGGAACATTCCCTGAATTTTCCAAAGTCAGAGGCCATACCTATGAGAAGTTATTGATTTTTCATATTCATTTTGCTGTTTTGAGTATTTTAAATCCAATAATTAGCATGTTGTGAAATAAATTCTAGAAAAATTTGGTGATGTTGCTTATGACTAGAGGACCCTAGGAAAAATAGGTTTTGAATTAATTCACTTAAAATAACCCTAATTGGCCTAAACACCCAAAATTGGTCCCTAATTAATTAGAGCTAATCATACATCAAATTGACTTGAAATCAATTCTCCACTGACCTTTAGGATCAGAGAAACCCACCATAAAAATTTGAAGTCAATTGGACTTGGTTTGCCCTACTAAATGAGTTGATTAAGTCATTTAGCCAATTTAAACTTTAAAAATTCATAACTTTCAAAATACTTTTCAAAAATTCACCAAATTGGTTTCGAAGCCTCTCTGATATTAGGGGAATTTAAGAAAATTAAAATTTCAATTTTCTAAAAAAGTTGATTTTTCATATTATTTTAATATTTTAATAAATAAAAAATAATAAAAATCACAAAAATAATAAAATTCACTAAAATGTCACATTTTGTATTCTAATCAATTAGGAATAAACCACATATTTTTCTCAGGTCTATTTGATGAGATATTAAATTTTAAAGCCCTAAGGTAATTTTAAAATTAAAAAAATGAATTTTTTAGCATTTCCACTAATATAATTCTAATAAATCAAAGAAAAATTAGAAAATTGTAAAAATTGATTCTCTGATTTCTTTGATATCAGAGAGATTTTTGAAAAATATAAAATTCATTTTTCAACTTTTATTTTATTTTTAAATTAATTAATACTCCAAAATTCAAAATAATTATGATAAAAAGAATATAATTCAAAAAATCACCAAAATTGGTCCAAGTGGTCCTCTGGTCATTAGGAATGCCCCATAATTTTCTTAAGGACATAAACTTTCGCTTGGTCATGTTATCAAATTTTCCTTGGAAAACTCTATTTTCCACCAAAAATAATTACATAAATAAATTAAATACAGAAAAATCACATTTTCTCTTCAAATGTCTTTATTGACATATGAGTGATGCCACATAAAAATTTCAAGTTCATTTAAGCTCAATTTAGTGAGTTATGAAATCATTAAGCTTGGAGGGGCAAAATGGTAATTAAAATTTTAATCTTTAATTAAAACTTTAGGCTTAATAAAATTAAAGAGTAAAATATTTGATCTTAATCTGATTTGGATGATTGAAATTTAAATAATTAAAGGATAGAATCCTACTAAACAATTTAAAAATAATTAAAATAAACCTTAATTAAATAATTATTAAATTTGGAAGAATAATAAAATTGGAATTATTAAAATAGGGATATTAATAGGAAGAGATTTGTTCTTTAATTTAAGAATCCCTAAATTAATCATCTCAATAATATTTAATTCCTAATTAAAATGATAATTCAAATTTAAGATTTTAAATGTTAAAAGTCTTAATCATTAAATTAAATTAAAGTTAAATTATTAAACTCTTTTAAAATTTCAATTAAATTAAAATTAAAAATAAAATTAAATTAAAATTTAAATTAAAATAAATTAAACAAATAAATTAAATTGAATTAAATTAAATTAAATTAAATTGAATTAAATTAAATTAAAATTAAATTAATTAAATAAAATTAAATTAAAACAAATTAAATTTAAATTAAATCAAATTAAATTAAATTAAATCATATTAAATTAAATTAAATTAAATTAAATTAAAAAAATAAAAATAATAAAATCAAGTTAAAATTAAATTAATTTAAATTAATTAGATTAAATTAAAATTAAAACTAAACTAAATTAAATTAAATTAAAGTTAAATTAAATTGAATTAAAAATAACATCACCTAAGACATAAAGGATTTCAAAATAAAGCAAATTGAACACTATTCCAAATTTGAACCCGTTAAATGAAGTTAAATTAAATCACAAACCATTTGAACATCAATTTGCCCTCGAAAGCTTCTATTGTCATAACTCCTAAACAGAACGATTAAATGAAATGTTACTTCACTTATAGGATATTCAAATGTCCTAGTTCACTGAGTAAGATAACAACAAAACTTCACTAAACCTCGGACGATCACTTCACCTCATTGATTAAATCCATTTGGACTTAAAACAATCCTAACAGTATTGAAAAGATGTTTAAGACTCGTCTTAAGCACTTCCCAAATATGATAGGATGTTTATAAGAACGATTGAATTTAATTGTTCTTTGATGAAGAAAATCGTCCTCAAACCAAAACACAAGAACCTAGACGTCATAGGAAATGACTAGCTATAGGATTAGAAACTTGGTAGAAAACCATAACCCTTCCCTTAGCTTTACCTAGGAAATTGCTTAAATATTCTAAATTGTGTTTAAGTGTAGCTTGGGATGACGGGAAGACCCTCCAGGTACGCTTTTATTTTGTTGCAATTTACTTTATTGCAATTTGTTTAATCGCATCGCACTTACTTTTCTTGCATGATAAACAACTGTTGCATGAAAACCCACACTTTTAGGATAGTCCCTAAAAATGAAACCAAAACTAAATTAAAAGTCATTGCAAGATAAAATTCACCGCCACAACATTTCAAAATATAAAATAACTCAAAATTTAATCACAAACAGAACACAAAACTACAATTATAACTAAATTAAAACATCTTGTTGGATGATCGGGAATACCTCGGATGATGTAACCTACGTGTTGCTAACGGGATTTCCCATGGTCTAAATGAAAGTGTGGAACTCATTCAGTTGAGTTTAGCAAATTCATCTGGACTAAGTGAATCCGATAAAAGTAACGATGCCGGAAGGATGGAACCGTGGGATCTTAACCGGTGTTGTTATAATCAACTTTAAGATTTGTTTAATTAAAATATTAAAAAACACCTGGATTTTAAGATTTTCTCTAAACCAGAACACTTCTCTCATCTCCTGATTTATGACTTCTAAAACTAAACCCCTGCAACAACAAGGAGCTCGGAGCATGGTGGGCAGCACGACCATCGTCATCAGCAAAACTCGGATCTACCTCAGCAAAACTTTCTTAGAGTTAAATAACCAAACAATAGGACTCCGAGGTAGTTTTCCTAGTGCAACTTAAATCCTCAACCTCTTCGTTAGGCATTTTCATGATTATGTCATGTAAATTAAGCCCTAACCGGTCTTAGGACTCTGAGGTTGTCGTTCGGTACAACATAAACCCTCATATCTTCAAGGCTATTTGTATGATTGTCTCATACAAATATAAGTCCACATTAATTAAAATTGGCAAGATCAAAACATTAAATGAACATTAGGACTTTCCTAAATTCAAGCCAAACAATAGGATAGTCGGGAAATTACCGAAGTTCGCTTTGAATCTGTAATTTCTCCTACCTTTCTTCCTTTGAATTCTCAAAACAAAACATTCCAAACTTGATCCATTCCCTATTGAAATTCCAAAATTCAATCCTTTTGAAAACTTAAACTTTAAAATTCTTGAGAGCAAAATTACTAATTATTATCGAGAGTTTTCTTAGGTGATTCTCGTCACTTAAGATATAATTAACTATAGGGGCTTGCCCTTATAGGGAATTTTAAGAACCCAGGTAATATAAACCCTGTTTAATGCTTTCATATTAAGCAGGGGAATTTGTCAGCTTATAAAATTGGTTCGTAGACCAAACGGATGTCACAAATCTTCTAGTTTATTTAATTGAGCCCCATCACCAAACAGTGGGTCTATTCTTCGAGATAGATACACAGTTTGTGATACGGTGCTCGTTTATGTAAACTATTTGGGATGTGAGATCGGTTTGATTTCACATCTTAAAATTTTCAAATTTAAAATTATTTTCAAAATCAAATATTACTTTTCAAATTATTTATTTAAATTAAATTAAAATTTTGCCGACAATTTCTGTTAGGCGACCCCTCTTTTCAAAATACAACACTCAACCTAAAAATAAGCCGTACAATCATCTAATCCCTATAATTAAGCACCTCTAACTATTATAAATCGTAGTGTAAGATCATCCACAACTTATTCATCAAATAGTTTCGTGACTCCTATCAAATGAAAACAAAGTTAGAGAAAGGATGTAACAAAGTTGAGATGAAGCTGTCATTGTTTAAATTGATGATATCTCTTGTAAAACTCAAGCCCGAGTAAGACCTGAGTTATAGTGAACTTGTCAATCTAACTACTACAAGTGAGCATACAAGTCTAACCATAATAAGAAGTTAAGGAGTCACCTCCCTCATGACACACAAAGCTCAAATCAAACTACTAACAATCCAAACATCATCCAATCATCAATCAAACTTATCAATTCATGATGACACATAAAGATCAAGTAAATCCACTCTAAACCAAACACCATACAAAATTAACAATCATGACTCTCAAAGACACTGATAAATATGGGTTGTCTCCCTTAAAGAGCTTGGTTTTAACGTCGCAAGCCCAACAAATGATTCCTCCTGGATCAAAATTCCAATTAAGTAAGCCGCGATCAATTGCACAATCCCTTTGAGATCTAGGAATTCCTACAAAGTCCTTAGTTTATAATTTTTCAGTCATCTCTTTCTTTTCTGATGGATTTATATCATTGTTTCTCATATTTCTTTCAAGATCCAATATTCTTCTATTGATTTTCTGAATTTGCACATTAATATCATCCTTGAAATTAATAAGAAATGGATCTCTATAAGATAATTTAAGATCTCCTAAAAATTGGATCGGATTCTCTTTAGATAATTCTGATTCAGGATTAAATTCTTATATGTCATTCTTCTGTTTCAAGTTATCTTCTAATTCTTCACATTTAAAATTATTAAATGATGGAGAATTTATCTTAGTTGAAGAAATATGTTTTTTTAATTCCTTAGGAATTTCTTCCAATGGTTTTCCAATATCCTTATCCTCTTTTCTCAACTCAAAGTTATTTTGAAATTTATCCTCAAATTCTCTTCGAAGTCCTAGTTCAATAACTTTATCTTGTTCATCATTCAAGTCAAGTTTTTCGTGTAATTGAGTTGATTATGAAGTCATAAAGACTTGCGGTGTAGATGAATTCTCTAAATAGGCAGGTCTTTAAAATTTTATCGGGGTACATCCATCTTAAGTTCATGAAATTTTTCAACAAATGGAATTACAAGTTCACTATTTTTCGAAGCTTCCATCATTTCACACTTCTCTTGAACATACATACAATCTTCTTTAAATAACGTTTTCAAATCATCATGAAAATTCATTCCGACCTCATCTGTTATCTTACTCTAAAAAATTTCTTGAAAATGGTCTTTACTTTGATAATCAATTTCATCCATCTAAAAACATTCATCATCTTTTCTCTTAGCTGGAAATTTTATAGTCTTCAACACATCAAAAGTGACTTTCTGGTCATTAATATTCATAATCAACTCTTCTTTTTGCACATCTATCATAGTTTGTCCAGTAACAATGAATAGTTTTTCATTATCATTCTCTTTAGGATTGATCTCAGTGTTGCTAGGAAGTGTTTCTTTGGGTCTATTGCTAAGTGAATTAGCAATTTCTTCTAGTTGATTCTCTATGTTTCTAATCACAACATTTTGACTTTGCAACTGGTTTTCCATTGGCAATACCACTTTGTTTATAGACATCTTCTTATCCTCAAATTGTTGATCAATATTAGAGTTCATCAGATGTGAAGGCCTATATCTTGGTTACCCTGCCTATTCCAACTTCCATTAGGATTTGCATGATTGTTTTTCCATTGTTGGTTTCCACCCTCAGTAGTATGATTCCAGTTAAAATTAGGATGGTTTTTCCAACAAGGGTTGTAAAAGTTAGAATATGGGTTATTTATGGTATTTAAAGTCTCATATAATAAGATGGAATCAGTCATACGCCCTAATGAACTTTCCTTACTTACAGGAGTAAATTGAGGTTGGTTCATTCCATGTTGGTCCAACATCCTTGATATTGTAGCAACCTGAGATGCAAGAATTGCAATCACATCTGTATCATGAATACTAGCTATATTTTTATGATTTACCCTTGCAGAGGGCCATGGAAATTCATTTGTAGCTATCTCTTTAATTAATGCATAGGCTTCATCAAATGTTTTTTAAATTAATGAACAACTAACAATAGCATCAATAATGAACCTAAGGGATCCTACTAACCCATTATAAAATGTTTAAATCATTATCCAATCTGGCAGAGCATGATGCAGACACTTTCTTAGGAGTTCTTTAAATCTTTCCCAAGCTTCTTATTATGATTCCCCTTCATACTGACAAAATGAGATAACATCATTTTTAAGTTGAGTAGTCCTTGAATGTGGAAAATACTTAGCTAGGAATTTTTGAGTTACCTCCTCCCAATTTTTAATAGAACCAGGTGCTAATGAGTATAACCACATTTTAGTTTTATCCCTTAGTGAGAAAGGAAAAAACCTTAGCCTAACACCATCGTCTGACATGCTATTATAATGAAATGTAGCACTGTCGGCATATTTTTAGGTCGTGTGTTTTATTTTGAAAAGGGGGTCGCCTAACAGAAGCTGTCGGCGAATTTTTATTTTAATTAAAATAAATAATTTGAAAAATAGTATTTGATTTTGAAAATAATTTTAAATTTGAAGGTTTTAAGATATGAGATTAAACCGATCTCACATCCCAAATAGTTTATATAAACGAGCACCGCACCACAAACCGTGTATCTATCCCTAAGGATAGACACATCGCTTGACGGTGGGGCTCGATTAAATAAACTAGAAGATTTGTGACATCCGTTTGGTCCGCGAACCAATTTTATAAGCCGACAAAATTCCCTCGCTTAATATGAAAACATTAAACGAGGTTTATATTACTCGGGTTCTTTAAAATTCCCTATAAGGGCAAGCCCCTATAGTTAATTACATCTTAAGTGATGGGAATCACCTAAGAAAACTCTCGATAATAATCAATAATTCGCTCTCAAGAATTTCAAAGTTTAAGTTTCAAAGGATTGAAGTTTGGAATTTCAATAGGAATGGATCAAATTTGGAACATTTTGTTTTGGGAATCCAAAGGAAGAAAAGTAGGAGAAATCACAGATTCGAAACGGACTTCGGTAATTTCTCGACTATCCTATTGTTTGGCTTGGATTTAGGAAAGTCCTAATGTTTATTTAGTATTTCAATCTTGCCAATTTTAATTAATTAGGGTTTATATTTGTATGATAAAATCAAACAAATAACCTAGAAGATGTGAGGGTTTATTGTCGTACCGGACGACTACCTCGGAATCCTAAGACCGGTTAGGGCTTGATTTTCCATGCAAGCGCCTAACGAAGAGTTGAGGATTTATGTTGCACTAGGCAAACTACCTCGAAGTCCTATGGCTTTGTTCTTTAATTCTAAGAAGGTTTTGCTGATGTAGATTCAGGTTTTGCTGATGACGATGGCCGTGCTGCCCACCATGCTTCGAGCTCCTTTGTTGTTGCAGAGGTTTAGTTTTAGAAGTCATAAATCAGGGGATGAGAAAAGTGTTTTGGTTTAGAGAAAATCTTAATTTCCAGGTGTTTTTTATGTTTTATTTAAAACAAATCTTAAAGTTGATTATAACGACACCGGTTAAGATCCCACGGTTCCATCCTTCCGGCATCATTATTTTTATCGGATTCACTTAATCCAGATGAATTTGCTAAACTCAACTGAATGAGTTCCACACTTTCATTTAGACCGTGGAAAATCCCGTTAGCAACACGTAGGTTACATCATCTGAGGTATTCCCGATCATCCAACGAGACGTTTTAATTTAGTTGTAATTGTAGTTTTGTGTTCTGTTTGTGATTAAATTTTGAGTTGTTTTATACTTTGAAATGTTGTGGCGGTGAATTTTATCTTGCAATGACTTTTAACGTAGTTTTGGTTTCAGTTTTAGGGGCTATCCTAAAAGTGTGAGTTTACATGCAATAGTTGTTTATCATGCAAGAAAAGTAAGTGCAACGCAGTTAAATAAATTGCAAGAAGGTAAATTGCAAGAAAGTAGATTGCAATAAAATAAAAGCGTACCTGGAGGGTCTTCCCGTCATCCCAAGCTGCACTTAAAACACAATTAGAATATTTAAGCAAGTTCCTAGGTAAAGCTAAGGTAAGGGTTATGGTTTTCTACCAAATTCCTAATCCTAAAGCTAGTCATTTCCTATGACGTCTAGGTTCTTTGTGTTTTTGTTTGAAGACGATTTTCTTCATCAAAGAATAATTAAGTTCAATTGTTCTTATGAACATTCTATCATATCGAGGAAGTGCTTAAGATAAATCTTAAACATCTTTTCAATATTTCTAGGATTGTTTTAAGTCCAAATGAATTTAATTATACAAATGAATTAATCGTCCGGGAATTCAAGTTTTGTTAACTTGCTCAGTGAACTAGGACATTTGAATATCCTATGAGTGAAGTAACATTTCATTTAATGTTCTATTTAGGAGTTATGATGACTAAAGCATTTGAGGGTAAATTGGTGTTCAGATGGTTTGTGATTTAGTTTAATTTCAATTAATGAGTTTAAATTTGGAATAGTGTTCAAGTTGCTTTATATTTAATTTCTTTCTGTTTTAGGTGATGTTATATTTAATTTAATTTAATTTAATTTAATTGAGTTTTAATTTAATTTAATTCAATTTAATTCAATTTAATTTGATTTGATGTTACATTAATTAATTTGATTTGATTTAATTTTAATTTAATTTGATTTAATTTAATTTAATTTAATTTAATTTAATTTATTTAATTTATTTAATTTTAATTTAATTTTATTTTTTAAATTTAATTGAAATTTTTAAAAGAGTTTAATAATTTAATTTAAGTTTAATGATTAAGTCTTTTAATATTTTGAATTTGAGTTATCATTTTAATTAAGAATTGAATATTAATGAGATAATTAATTTAGGGATTTTTAAATTAAAGAATAAATCTCTTCCTAATAATATCCCTATTTTAATAATTCCAATTTTATTATTCTTCCAAATTTAATCCACTATTTAATTAAAGATTAATCATTTTAAAATTGCTTAATGGGTTTCTACCCTTTAATTATTTAAATTTCAATCATCCAAATCAGATTAGGATCAAATATTTTACTTGTTAATTTTTTATTAAACCTAAAGTTTTAATTAAGGGTTAAGATTTTTAATTACCATTTTACCCTTTAAGCTTAATAATTTCATAACTCACTAAATTGAACTCAAATGAACTTGAAATTTTTATGTAACTTCACTCATATGTCAATAAAGACATGAGAGGAGAAAATGTGATTTTTCTGTATTTAATTTATTTATATAATTATTTTTGGTAGAAAATAGAGATTTTCAAGGAAAATTTAATAACATGACCAAGGGAAAGTTTCTGTCCTTAAGAAAATTAGGGGACATTCCTAATGACCAGAGGACCACTTGGACCAATTTTGGTGATTTTTTGAATTATATTATTTTTATTATAATTATTTTAACTTTTGGAGTGTTAATTAATTTAAAAATAAAATAAATGTTGAAAAATGAATTTTATATTTTTCAAGAATCTCTATAATATCAAGGAAATCACAGAAGCAAATTTTGCAATTTTCTGATTTTTCTATGATTTATTATAATTATTTTAGTGAAAATGCTAGAAAATACATTTTTTTTAATTTTAAAATTACCTTAAAGCTTTAAAATTTAATATCTCACTAAATAGACCTAAGAAAAATGTGGGGTTTGTTCCTAAGTGATTAAAATTCAAAATGTGACATTTTGGTGAATTTTATTATTTTTGTGATTTTTATTATTTTTTAATTATTAAAAAATATTAAAATATTATTAAAAATCAACTTTTTTAGAAAATTGAAATTTTAATTTTCTTAGGTTCCCCTGATATCAGAGAGGCTCCAAAACCAATTTGGTGAATTTTTGAAAGGTATTTTAAAAGTTATGAATTTTTAAAGTTTAAAATGACTAAGTGGCTTAATCAACCCAATTAGTGGGGCTAACCAAGTCCAATTGACCTCAAACTTTTATGGTGGATTCCTCTAATCCTAAAGGTCAGTGGAGAATTGATTTCAAGTCAATTTGATGCATGGTTAACTCTAATTAATTAGAGACCTATTTTGGGTGTTTAAGCCAATTAGGGTTGTTTTAAATGAACTAACTCAAAACCTATTTCTCCTAGGGTTCTCTGGTCATAAGGAACATCATCAAATTTTCCTAGAATTTATTTCACAACATGCTATATATTGGAATTAAAATACTCGAAAGCAGTAACATGAACTTGAAAAATCAATAACTCTTCATAGGGATGGCCTCCGACTTTGGAATATTCGGGAATGTTCCCAAATTCGGAGGCTTCAAAGCCTCTATGGTCTCATGCCATGGTGAATTGTATACATGCATGGAGAATTAAAAGTATGCAGAGAGTAAATAAATTATAAAAAATAAAATACTTGATGAAATTAAATGATTTCTTTTCCACATTATTCTCCTCCGTTCACCGAGCAAGAGGGTATTTTTATTTTATTTTTCGATTTTTCTACACAGAGTTATGAATTTTTGAAGTTTAGGGAATTAAATAAATAAAAAAACCCTAATTTTCTATTTATCCACGCGGCGCCAACTCATCCTCGGCATCTCCGAAACGCCGCGTGTCGCGCTCCCATTCGACGCCGCCATCCGACTCGGCGCTCGGGCCCCGCGGTTCTCGTACCGTCTCTCGGTCCGACGCCATCTGAGCCGTCCGTCCGCGCGTGTATTGAATGCATGGCATCCGTTCATCGTCTCCGATCGTCCTCACCCGAGAGCCGTCCACACTAAATCCCTAAGATCTCACTCGATACTCAACGGATTTTCATGTTCTTATGCTCTATGGATTCGTCTTGAAGAGACGAACACATCTATATAGTTATCATGCATTGAAATTAAGGCATTTGAAATGGAGAATCTCCAGATGCTCGGGATGAAGAATCAGCTCATACCTTTGCTCAGAGAAGTGTGGCTTCGATCTGAGAGTTGTTGCACCTTCGATTGGATCTAGTGAGCTCCGGATGAAGTCTCCTGGCACAGTGAATTGTCTCAGATGTGATTTCGACAAAGCCCGATCACAAAGCTTGGAGGCTGGAGCATAGCTGGGTGGCCTGTAGATAGGGCTTTTGCTGGTGGACACCTTCCCTTGGTGCAGTGAAGGTGTAGAACCAATCGATTGGGGAATTGGCTCACTTGTGGAGAAGTGTCCTGGTTTTGGGTGGAATTTCGGTTGGGAAATTGGATTTTATCAGTGGGGATTAGGGCAAATTGACACTTGGGGATCAAGCTGCTCTAAAGGGTGGAGAAGGGTTTGGAACAATTTTGGCAGAGTTTCGGCAAGGTTTGTGCAACTCTCTCCCATGGCCGTGAGGGTGAGGGGTTTAAATAGGAGAGGCTGGAGAGCCTTCCAGGGGGAGTTGAGGCATGGGATCAGCTGCTCTGGTGAGGAGAAGAACAGCCATAGTGACCATTTGGCATGGGACAGCTCAGCAAGTGGGAATTCCAAACTTTGGCTCCTCCCAAGGTCTCGGCCATGGTGTTTTCCGGCAATCCAGGCGGCTGGCCGGCAGGCATGGGTCACCCTCAGGTCCAGGTGGGTCAGGGCTGGAGGTTTGTGCAATCAATTGGCAATTGCCATGTGTAAAGGCTTTGAATTAAAATGGAATGGGGAGGGGGTCATTTTGGCCTTAATTTGGTCAACCCATTGGTTTGGGTTGGGTGTACCTCCCCATGGCCTGATTTTGGGCTGAGAGGATCAATTGGGTCAGCAAAGGGAGAGTGGTGTGGTCTCTATCCATGATGAGGTGGCTAAACATGGTTTAGTGTGTGACATGCTTAAGGTAAAAAATGCTTAATGAAAGATTAGGAAAGGGGCCCCTCCTTTTACCATTAATGGCATGGTCACATGTCAAGCCTTCCATGGCTTCATGTGGCTTGTCCATGGCTTGCATGGCTTGTCTTTGGCTTGGGGAAAGTTGAGTCAATTTCATGGAAATGGGTTTTAAGAATTTTGGATATTTTGGTGAAAATTTGAATGAAGCTTTATTTGGAATGGTTTAATTGATGATTTTGAAACTTAGGGGTGATTTTGATTAAATGGACGATGAGGGGAAGTGCCATGTGGGCTTTGGATGGATTTGGGCTTTTGAATGTGGTGAAATGGGCTTTTAGGAAAGTTTAAGGGGAATGGGCTTTTTGATTTTAGGATGGGCATTTGGGTAAAGATTTTGTGAAGAACTTTGTCAAATAAATGTCATAATTGGTTTAGGGATGTTCTATGAAGGGCTTGGAGTCAATTTGGTGTGATTTGGAGTTGAATTGGTTTGAATTTTGGTTTATTTGCTAAGTGGGCCTATGTAGGTCCAAGTGGGCCAAGTTGGGCTAATGTTGGGCTAGAGTTGAAATTGATGTAAAATCAATGTTGAGAAATGTTTATGGGAGTGTTTCAAAGAGGTTTTGACTTTGGTTGGGCTTTGATTTTGGGGTTTGGGCTCATTTGGGTTAGGTTTGGGTTTAGGTCAAAATAAGGCCTTTTAGCTTTGGGTTGAGTTTGAGTGGGGTTTGGGTCTAAATTTTGGGCAAATCATGTTAGTGTTTTGTTTGTGGGAATGTTAAGGAAGATTTAGAAAAGATTTGGGGTTAATTGGAATTGAATTGGGTGAGTTTGGGTTAGGTTTGGGTCATGTGTCCAAATTGGGTTTTAAGGCCAAAAGTGAGATTGGATCCAAA
This sequence comes from Papilionanthe hookeriana x Papilionanthe teres, assembly GCA_022702705.1. Lineage (NCBI taxonomy): Eukaryota > Viridiplantae > Streptophyta > Magnoliopsida > Asparagales > Orchidaceae > Papilionanthe > Papilionanthe hookeriana x Papilionanthe teres. The sequence continues at coordinate 136,732,748 of CM040423.1, forward strand.
TGTCAATCAAATTGGACTTGGATTTGGTCTAAATTGGTATTGGGGATATTGAATTGAAGTTTAGAATTGAATTGGACTAAAATTGGGGTCAATTGGGTAGGTTTGGTTTGACATTGGGTTCACTTTGGGTTAAAATGGGTCAAATTGGGGGTTTTAACAAAAGTAGGGTAAATTGACAAAATTAGCCCATGGTGTAGTTGGACAAAATGAAATTGGGAATATTTGGGATTTTTTGGAATTTTCTGGAAATTTTCTGAATTTTTGGATTTTTTGGCCAAGAAGGGTATTTTGGGTATGTGGAGGGTATTGGGAGGTTTTCTTGGAATTTTTGGTATTTTTGGGTATGGATGATCAATTTAAGTGATGTGGAAATTTTTGGGAATGATTTTGGAGAATTTTGGGTAATTTGGAAATTTTCGAGAAATTTGGGTAATTTCAAGGGTTTTTTTTTGGTAGGTTTAGTAGGTGTAGGGTCCCGGGGGTCAAAAATTGAAAATTTGGGAAATTGAAGATTGGGTGAATGTAAGTGGAATGAAATCATTTTGGTTGAGCCATGAAGCCATATCAAGCCCACATGAGCCATGAAGGGACTCATTTGAAACATTCACTATGTTGTTCCTAACCCTCTTAGCTAAGGGCTTAGGGGTTAAGGATCATCCATGTGAATCACCTACATGAGTCAGGAGGTCGAGTTAGGTTTGGGTGTGGTTTTAGGAGGTATGTGGAAGTGTAGTGTGTAAGTGTAGTGTATAAGTGTAATGTGTGTGTAAGCCAGCCCCTTCATCAGACCAGGCCACCCAGGGCAGTCCTAAGGCCAAAGAGTCCTATGGGAACTCATCCTTTAAACTTCCACATTTGATTTCAACCCTCTAGGTGATTAGGGGTCTAGAGTCAAGTTTGTGGAGTTTGCAGGGAGTTAAGAAGTGGTTTGAATTTCTAAAAGGTGGGTCCCAATTCTAGTCCTCTAAGACGAGTCAAAGGAAAAGCCTAAGGCTAGATCCTAAGTACTAAAGAGAAGAAGAGAAGACCTCATCAAAAATGAGGTCAACAAATGGACCCCCAATAGGTGTGGTGAGCTGACAGAGCACACCGCGCGTATTTGCATTGACCGAAACGATCAACAAAACCAACACAGACATCCAAGTGACAAACTTAGGACGAAATAGAAGAGTTTCCGCTGGGGAGTAGCAAGTATATCTCTGAAACCGGAGATTCCTGAACTCTCGCTGGGGAAAGGAAAAGGAGGTGAATCCCAAATCACATGACCTGGGGGAATTTCGATTTAGATTTTATTTTGTTTCAATTTAAGTTTTGATGTGTGAGTTTAGATTTTAGTTTGGAGTTTCGATTTAGATTGAAGTTTTTGTCAAAATTAATTTGAGGGATTTAATTTGAAATGAAAATTGGAATTCGAGGTTTCGGATGTAACATCTTCAACCTCGAAAGAAAATCGAATTGATCGATTGAATCATTGCAATGAGGAGAGATCTCGAAGCAATGCGGTATTGGATGTAAAATCCTTAACCTCAAGAGTTTGATTTTGATGTATTTCATTGCTTGTAGGGAAAGAATCCTAAAGCAAGTGCGAGTCTTGGATGTAAAATCCTCGACCCAAAAAGTTTGAATTTGATGTATTTCGAGTGCAATAGGGAAGAATCCTAAAGCAGTGCGGTCTTGGATGTAAAATCCTCGACCCAAAAGTTTGAATTTGATGTATTTCGAGTGCAATAGGAAAAGAATCCTAAAGCAAGTGCGGTCTTGGATGTAAAATCCTCGACCCAAAAGTTTGAATTTGATGTATTTCAGTGCAATAGGAAAAGAATCCTAAAGCGATGCGGTCTTGGATGTAAAATCCTCGACCCAAAAGTTTGAATTTGATGTACTTCAGAGTGCAATAGGAAAGAATCCTAAAGCGATGCGGTCTTGGATGCAAAATCCTCGACCCAAAAGTTTGAATTTGATGTATTTCAGGTGCAATAGGAAAAGAATCCTAAAGCGATGCGGTCTTGGATGTAAAATCCTCGACCCAAAAGTTTGAATTTGATGTACTTCGAGTGCAATAGGAAAGAATCCTAAAGCAATGCAGTCTTGGATGTAAAATCCTCGACCCAAAAGTTTGAATTTGATGTACTTCGAAGTGCAATAGGAAAGAATCCTAAAGCGATGCGAGTCTTGGATGTAAAATCCTCGACCCAAAAGTTTGAATTTGATGTACTTCAGTGCAATAGGAAAGAATCCTAAAGCAAAGTGCGGTCTTGGATGTAAAAATCCTCGACCCAAAAGTTTGAATTTGATGTACTTCAGTGCAATAGGGAAGAATCCTAAAGCAGTGCAGTCTTGGATGTAAAATCCTCGACCCAAAAGTTTGAATTTGATGTACTTCAGCGCAATTGGAAAAGAATCCTAAAGCAGTGCAGTCTTGGATGTAAAATCCTCGACCCAAAAGTTTGAATTTGATGTATTTCAGTGCAATAGGGAAGAATCCTAAGCGAGTGCAGTCTTGGATGTAAAATCCTCGACCCAAAAGTTTGAATTTGATGTATTTCAGTGCAATAGGAAAATGATACTAAAGCAGTGCAGTCTTGGATGTAAAATCCTCGACCCAAAAGTTTGAATTTGATGTATTTCAGTGTAATAGGAAAAGAATCCTAAAGCAGTGCAGTCTTGGATGTAAAATCCTCGACCCAAAAGTTTGAATTTGATGTACTTCAAAGGTCAATAGGAAAAGAATCCTAAAGCAGGTCTTGTCTTGGATGTAAAATCCTCGACCCAAAAGTTTGAATTTAATGTATTTCAAGTGCAATAGGAAAAGAATCCTAAGCAAAGTGCAGTCTTGGATGTAAAATCCTAGACCCAAAAGTTTGAATTTGATGTACTTCAGTGCAATAGGAAAGAATCCTAAAGCAGTGCAGTCTTGGATGTAAAATCCTCGACCCAAAAGTTTGAATTTGATTGAGATTTGATTTGAGATCTGGAAGATCGAATTCGAAATTTGGAAGGATGAGTTTGGACTCGATTGAAATTTGATTTAAGATTTGATTTGAAATTTGGAAAATCAAATTTGAAATTTGATCGAGATTGAATTTGGAATTCGGTTGAGAATTTGATTTGTGATTTGATTTAACATTTATGTTGATTTCGTTTATCTTTTAATGATTCAAATTTTATCTTATTGTTTTTTTAATGTTCATGTGAATTTGGTGTTCGTCATTTTTAGATTTTTAAGGAAAGTTTTCTTTTATCCCTTTTTTTATTTCTTTTCTGTTCTTTGTTCGAAGTTCTTTTAACTTTAATGGCAATTCCCAATCAATTTGCACAAAAGAGGTGAAGGCCAAAAATGTGACATGGTCACTTTCATTCCAATCATGTAGAAGATACATCATACATTTTGATCTGGAATATATTTCATACAATCCATGTAAACTCAAAACGATCGTGTATGATCTTTGTTGATCCATCAAAAGAAGCATCTGTCAAAAATCCATGTCTGAATAGTGGGGTACATGGTTAATAACATCACCTTCCAAGCCATCCTTGGCAAGGATGCCGACTGGATGTACGTTGGAGGTGTGATATCTCCCATGTAACTCACAGCTCATAAGGCCGGAGGTTTTCTAGCTCTGGGTCTGGCTGGAAATGGTAAGGTGTCTTGTTGTCGTCCATCCTTCTGAAAGTAACCGAGATTCGCTTCACCGGTACTCCTGGTATGCAATGCTTAGCGATATCTCGCTCCGTTGCCCTTCGGCATCATGACGGAACCTACCGGTAAAGGTATCTTCACTAGCCCTCGGAACTCACCCGGGCCTCGCTATCCGGAGGTCGGATCCAAACATGATGTTACACTCGTTCGTGAAAGAGACTATGCGAAGGGCTCGACAAAGTCATGGTGATCTATGTGTGGGGGTATGCGATCACCCTGTTTGTAGATGTTGATAATGCAACTATCGGGTATGCAATCCGCCGGCAGTACCCCCATGTTATCAATCTCTTTACCATTCTCTTGATGACTAATGGCATCGGATCTACTTGCCCATGACGGAGTATTCCCGGTGGGTTTCCCTTCCCGTCTTCGACGAAAGTTGTAGCAGCATCCGCATTGTATTGTGATTCTTCCCTTCCCTGGCATCCATCTCCGAGGTTTCGAGTATGTGTTCTCCCTTAGGCGGCCTGCTCGGCCCATTCTTTTCAAATCCCGGATACAATCCACGATTTGCTGTTGTTCATATTCTGAGAATACGTCGGTATGTAGCTCGAGGCCCTCTAAGTATGTTGATTCTTCTTCCTTTAATTCTCTCGAAGTATTCAAAGGTTTTCTTTTCAACATTTTGCATTCTCTCCAGCTTGTATTCCGAATGATCTGCAGATGGCGAGGCCTTGTGACATATTGTGGGATATATGGTTCAATCCCTTCACGTTCTACTGCATACCTCGGCTCCTCAGGGATGATGCCTGTCGGGACATCCCCCGGGGTTGCTTCTGCAACAAGGTCATGCATTATTGGTGGTTCTATACGGTGGCGTGGTAGCCTTCTTTCTTCTGATCCTCTGAAGATTTCCCTGGTTCTTTCTGTTATCCTAGGAGCTGGCCTCCTTTCTTCAGGTTCCTAGTGAACCGGTGTCCTTGAAGTGTATGTACTGGCATTAACAACTGTCTCGTCGCGCTGGTCCGCAGCTAGTTTTGTTAACATCTTACGGATACGGTGATTCTTATTTCTTCGTTGCGTGGCTGTGAGAGTAGCCCTTCGAACTTCATGAATCTTTGTGGGCGCGGCGCTGACAAGCCTGCCCTCTGCTGTAGCGACTACAGATTTCATTTTCTTATTTTCTTCGGTGTTTGCTTTTCTTTTCTTTTTGTTGGATTGGTGGCTTGGGCCACCCACTTTCATCACTGTCTGCCCGGGTAGTTCTTCTCGGTTAACTGGGACCCAGTCACTTTCCTCATACTGTAGGCCTGCTGGTGTGAAATCCGAGTCAATCTCGATTATCGCTCCATCTTTCACCCTCTTTTCATCGAGTGTAAGGCTTACGCCATTCTTAAAGTTTAGGACCAACCGCCCGTTCGACATTTCCCTGCGAAAAGACAAGGAAAAGGATCAGGGGCTGTACTAAGAACAAGAACATTAAGAAAACGTTTATTAAAGACATTTTTTTATTTTATATTTTTTGTATTTTCGAATTTAACAGGAGTGAAATGGGATAAGATCAGGGAAGAGATTTTGATTTGGAAAAGAAAACAAGGAAAACTTTATTATCACGATTTTATTTATTTTAACACATTTTATTATTTTTTTTTTTTGGGTTCGGACCCAATCATAAATAATTACTTCACCCGTGTTTCTTAGGGATGAAGAATTCACTCCTTCGAAATATCAGGTGGCGTAATACTTTTTCAAGTATCGTCCGTTGATCGGAAGCATATGTCGTTCTCCCTGGCAATTCACTAACTGGTAGGAACCTCCTGAGTATACTCTGCTTCAACCACAAACGGTCCTTCCCAAGTGGGTTCAAATTTTCCTCCTATCTTGCGGTGTGCGAGGATAGGTCTCTTGAGAACGAGAACTAAGTCACCAACTTTGAAGGTTCTTGGGCGGACCAGGTTTGTCATGGGCTTGAACCATCTTAGCTTGGTATAGTTCTAAATTATGTTGCGCTGCAAGTCTTTTCCCTTCCAAGCTTTCTAATTCTTCGAGTCGTAATTTGGCATTCTCTTCTGTCGTGATCTTGTTTGCAACTGCAATTCTGAGTGAAGGAAGCTGCACCTCTAAAGGTAACACTGCCTCGGACCCATACACCAGAGCGTAAGGTGTAGCTTGAGTAGGAGTTCTGAAGGTTGTCCGGTAGGCCCACAAGGCTTCTAACAACTTCTCGTGCCAATTCCTCTTATTATCGTCCAAAGTTTTCTTTAAGATTTGAACGAGAGTTTTATTAAAAGCCTCAGCGAGGCCGTTTGCTCTTGGGTAGTAAATTGTTGAGTATCGCCAGTCGATTCCGTGTCTCCTGACAAAATTGTTGATTTGCGTGCTTGTGAATGCTGACCCATTATCTGAGTTGATCCTGCGCGACACTCCGAAACGGTAGACAACTTGGTTCTTGAAAAACTGTAGCACGTGGTGTGCTTTCACTTCTCTAAGTGGAACTGCCTCTGCCCACTTGGAAAAGTAATCTGTAGCCGCAAGAATGAAACGATGTCCTTTTGTAGATGGTGGTTCTATCGGACCCACTATATCTGTGCCCCAACATTCAAATGGCCACGATGCAATTGTCGGGTGTAGCACATTTGGAGGTTGGTGTAGAACCACTCCGTGCACTTGGCATTGGTGACAGCTCATGGCGATTTTCATGCAGTCGGTCATCATCGAGGGCCAGTAGTACCCTAGTCTTTTAATTTTCATTTTCATCTTCGGACCCGTCGGTGAGCGCCATAGAGTCCCGAATGCACCTCTTTAACAATTTCACGGGCCTCGGACCCGCTTAGGCACCTTAGCCACATTTGATCAAAAGACCTTCCGTACAATGTGTTGTTTATTAATGCGTAAGACGAGTTCTTTTCTTGATCCGATGGGCTAGCGACCTATCGTCCGGTAGCTTTCCTGCTTGCGGGTAGTCATTAATGGCTGTCGCCAATCTTCCGTGTTTTCACGTCATCGTTGCTAGCTGATTCTTTTTCTTTTTCTGATTTGTGTATTGTGTCTATGTCGAGCTGTGATAGGACCTGACGTCCATGAACTGACACCTCTACTGATTCATCTTGTAAACTGGCAAATTCTTTTGCAAGACGAGCTAAAGCATCAGCTAAAGCATTTTCTTTTCTGGGAATTTTGTAGATCGTTACATTTGGAATCTGTTCCAACAGCTGTATGGCATACTGGAAGTATTGTTCGAGTCTTGGCTTTAAAATTCGTATTGTCCGAGCGATCCGTTGAATGATTAACTGTGAATCCCCGTAGATGTTGATGTCCGTTATCCCCATTTGAATAGTTAATTCCAGTCCGGTTATGAGGGCTTCGTATTCCGCTTCATTGTTTGTACACGGTTACGTCGAGTGGTAGGAGTATCTTAACATCCCCCGCTCCGGTGTTATAAAGATTAGCCCGATTCCTGCCTTACGGGGCACTATCACTTGCGATTCTTCGTCTTTGTGTCTTGAAGATGCTCCGTCGAAATACAATTCCTAACGTCGATCATCAAGGTCTTCTAGGTTCATTATTTGTTCATCCGGCAAATCGTCATTGAGAGGAGATTCTGCCGGCAAAGGGTGTCTTTGCGAGAAAGTCCGCTAAGACTTGTCCCTTCACGGCACGCGGAGGCACGAAAGTTATATCGAATTGCAATAATATCATTGACCATCCGGCAAGTCCGTCGGAAAGTGTTGGACGAGTCATCAAGTATTGCAATGGATTAAACTTCGAGATCGAGTTGACCTTATGAGAAAGCATGTAGTGCTCGAGCTTTTGAGCGGCGAAGATCGGGGCCAAACAATGCTTTTCAATTGCGGGATACCTTACTTCCGTCGGAAGTAAACGACGGCTTAAGTAGTAAAGAGCATTTTTTCTACCCTCATCATTGACTTGGGCTAACGGGGCTCGAGAGAGTCGTCAGAGCCGCGGTGTAAAGTATCGACGGTCTACCTAAGGTTGGGGCTGCTAAGACAGGAGGTGTCATTAAATATTGTTTAATGTCCTCGAAGGCCTTCTGGCATTTCTCTTCCCAAATAAATTTGGTGTCCTTTTTAACTAGTGCCGAGAAAGGCTGACACCTACCTGACAAGTTTGAGATAAAGCGTCGAAGATATGCCAGCTTCCTTGAAAAGATCGTAGTTGTTTTAAGGTTTTGGGAGGCGGCATTTCTAAGATAGCTTTAATCTTCTCCGGTCGATTTCAATTCCACGATGTCGGACAACGAATCCTAAGAATTTCCCGGAGGTGACGCCGAAGGCGCATTTTAAGGGATTCATCTTAAGGTTAAATTGTCTTAATCGTTCGAAAACAATTCTCAAATCATACAGGTGGTTTTCCTTTACTTTGCTTTTGATGACCACATCGTCCACGTAGCATTCGACTTGATTGTGGATGAGATCATCAAAAATTCTTGTCATTGCTCTTTGGTAGGTTGCTCCTGCGTTCTTCGAGTCCGAATGGCATTCATTGTGTAGCAAAATACTCCGATCGGCGTTCGAATCGCCGTAAGCTTTTCATCTTCTGGAGCCATTTTTATCTGGTTGTATGTTGAAGATCCATCCATGAATGAGAATATTTCATGTGTCGAAGCAATGTCGATCATTAGTTCTGGGATCGGTAGAGGGAATTCATCCTTTGGACATGCCTTGTTTAAATCTCCGAAGTCCACACAAATTCCGATCCGACCATTCTTCTTTTCGATCGGCACCACATTGGCTAACCAAGTCGGGTATTGTTCTTCACGGACAAATTTAGCATCTATTAGCTTTTTAACTTCGGCTATGACTTGTTGTTCGATTTCTAGACGCATTCTTACGGGACCTTGTCCGGTCGGGATAGAAGTAGGATCCACTCCTAGCTTATGGACTCGCGACCTCGGAGCTAATCCCGGCATCACATCGTAGCTCCAAGAAAAACAGTCTTTAAATTCCATTAATAATTTGATTATTTCTTCGGAGTCTTCTTTATTGAGTAAGGAGCTAACAAAGGTAGGTCTAGGCTCTTCGCTAGTACCTAAGTTAACTTCCATCAACTCATCTATTGTAGATTTGATCTCTTCTTCGAATTCTGGTGGAGCGTCTCCAATTTGTAAATCTTCGAGTTCGTCTATAGTTTCCATGCAGTTTTCATTGGATTCACAAGTGACAACCAAACAAAATTCAGTATCGTCAACTGACCCTACTGTGCCGAATCCGAGGCCATGCTTTGAATTGGGTGGACGACCAGAATTATTCCATAATTTTTCAAAATGTTGTGATTGGCCTTTTGTCCATTGTCGAGGTAAGAAACCACGTTGAATTAAATTTTGAACACAGGGAGAGTACCACTCAAAAGGTAATTCCATTAATTCTGATGAAGTGACATCTTCGAATTGTACATGATTTTCGGTTTTGGAGGAAGAAGCACCACGGTAGAATTTGATTGGCCTTGCACCGTCGTTACGTACCTCTTTGACCACCATACCCTCGATCTTATTAGAATGGATCGGGGTCAGGGTCATAGTATGTACATAGTGGTTAATCTTCTCGTACATTTATTTGTATTCTTCGTTCTTCTCATCTTTGAGAGAGATCTTGAATTGCGGCTTCTTCTGACTTATTGTCGCTGCTTCTTGTTTGATTTCTTCTTCTTCTTCAGAACTATCTTCCCAATCAACATTGATGGTTGGTTTCTTCGTCCAACTCGTCCTAGCGTCTCTACCACGACCTCGTCCCCGGCCTCGACCTCGGATGCGAGTTGTGGAGAAACCTTCACCATCTCGCCGGAAGGGAGTGGTGAGTGATCGTTGGACTAGAACTTCGGGTTCTTCGTTGTCCCGAACTTTCTTTGCTTCATTTGTTACGGTATCTCTCGGAGAAGATTGTTTTCTTTGGCGGTGCATAATAAGCTGCATCTTCATGGATTCCAATCTCATGTACGGATAATGGTTGTAAGTCGCCTTTGATGCACTCGTTCCCCTCCATCGTAGTATTTGATGCACCGATGCGAGATGATGGTACCATCCTGTTTTCATGTATCCATGGTCGGCCCGATAGAGCATTGAACGACGTTTCGAATCAATTATGTGAAATTTCGCGGTTGTCTTTGCTAAGTCACCGGTCTTCATCGATAGCGTTATTGACCCGAGGGCTCTTTCTCCTTTCCGGTTGAATCCTCTTAATAACATTTTGTACGCTTCGAGCTCGCGAGCATCAATTTCCAAATATGCTAGTGTTCGAAGACTCATTATATTGATCGATGCTCCCGGATCCACCAATACTCCGGAGAGTGTAAATTTTCCGATTGTAATCGAGATGTACAATGGTCGGTCGTGATCTCGCCGTCCCAAGTAGTAGGTCATTGTCCGTGAAGGTAACGCCTCGTTGTTCCTTTAACGAGCAAACCTCATCTAAGGAATCTCCGGCCATTTGAGCTAAGCAAATTTCCGGATCAAGTAAGGCCTTGATCGAGCTTCTCTCATCTCCTTTGATAAGATGAGAGCATCATAAATGCTCGGCTTGGCCGGTAGTTTCCTAAGATGGGCTAACACGTTGTAGTCCACTTTGTTCTCATGCGTCTCGGCTTCTTCTCGAATGGGTATTTCTTCTGCTGGGGTTGGTTCTTCTTGAACAACCACCCGCTTTCCTTTGTCTTTTGGACCCACTCTTGGAGGTAGAACTTTTCCACTTCTCAAGTTGACTTCTGTAATTTCTTCTAAATCTAGTGTTGAATTTGCCGGTGTCTCCTCCTGAATTGGAATGACAGGCTCTTCCAGATTATCTTCAGAATCTGAAGGCTCTAACTCTATCGTAACTGGAGCTCCTCGAAACTCACAGATAGATCCGTTGCTTGTTGAACTCTCGCAGCCTCCTTGATGGATGTTTTCTTCGTTATTTTGATCGTCGAGATTGTGTATGATTTGAGAATTGTCGTTGGTATCGAAATCGATGTCCGGATTGTCGCTAGTTACGTAATTGTTAGAAACAGTCAAAACGTAGCCAACGCCATCACCCTTATCATTATATGATCCCACCGAAGTGAGCAGATAATCATACAAAATCAGAGGTTCGAGGATTTCTTCCCCGAATCGGAAACAACTATCTCAGGATAAGCGGCCCCTAGTCTAGCCTTAGGAGTCTCGGTCCTCTCTTCTTCGTCAATTTTCTTCTTTTCTTCAATCGTCTCTCGTTGAGGTCGTTCTTCTATCGCAAGTGATAAGTACCGGCTTAACAGGTCTCGAACTCGAATCGAAGCTCGCACCGAGGCGGTTCGGATGTTGTCTAAAATCTTCTTCGAAGACCTCGTCCGAGCGGTAGTCCATCCATCGTCGGTTGCATAGGGATCTATCGGAATGACGGGATCGGTTGAGATAACATTGACGGAACCTCCTTTCGGGGTTCCTTCATGTACTCCTTCGGGATTGTTATATCCCTTTCCGAAGTTTGTCGTTGAGCCAACTTTTAAAGGTAATGCAATCTTCTATCTTGTGCCCAAGCATCTGGTCGTAGGGGCAAAAGTTGGGATCACCTTTCTTGTTGACTTCCTCTGGTCTTTTAGGTTCTGGCAGCTGGAAATCTGGAGTCTTCATTAGGCTACGGAACATTTTCGGTACTGCTTCATTTTTGAACGGATATTCTCTGCTCAGAAGCTCCCTTAATGTACGTTGCGGACGAGGAACGAGGAGGTTGTTCATACTGTGGAGATGACTGATAGCTGGACCGGGGTTGCTGGTAATTCTGTTGTGGTTGCTGCGGCCGTTCTGGTGGTATTTGCATCGGTTGCTTGCCTTTGTCAACTGCTGCAACGATCCCGGATTTCTTTTCGAAGGTTTTTACTGGCTTCTGCTTGTCCGTCATGTCGGTGAAACTTAATTGCTTCGCCTCTTCTTGCAAGCTTCCGGCCTTGCTTAACAACTTCTCGAAAGTCTTAATAGTGAATCCTTTGAGGAGAAGTGCTATCGGGCCGTGAATGCTTTTAAGTAAAATGCCGATCGCATGTTGTTCTTGTAGTTGTGGTTCACACTTCATGCTTAAGTTCCTCCATCGAAGTATGTAATCCACCAAAGTTTCGTTCGGCCTTTGTTTCTCTACCACTAAATCACCTATAGTGATGTGGTGCCGAGCTCCGCCGAATCGCTTGATGAAGAGGTTCTCTAGTTCGAGAACGTCTTTACCGAACCATTTGGTAATTCCGCATACCGATCGAAGCGATTCTCGACGATCGTCGACGAAGCTGTCGGAAGAGTAGTGCATCGCTCCCGCCGGCATTGCAACAACCGGCACGAAAGTGTGCAACATGCTCGTCGGGGGTTCCCGGTTCCGTCGAAGGTCTTGAACGGAGGTGGTACGAAGCCTTTCAGGTATTGGACGGCGTCGAATTCTTCGGGTAAGGTCTACCCGTCCGAATGGATATCCCGTTCTTCGATTGTGCTAAGGCTTCTCGCACTCGCTGTTCTACCAAGTTCTTGATATCCTTTTCGGGGATCATACTTTGTGCTTGTATCCTTTTAGTCGATCATCCCCATTGACGGATGTAATCTCCTTTCCTCCGTCTACAATGTGAATGACCTCGCGGGGGTGTCTCTCTATGTGGTTGTACTTGACTGCGGAGAGTGGCCAGAGCTACGGCCATCTCTTCCATCCTTTTCGCCATTTGAGCTATCGTGTCGTCTTTTTCCTGAAGTTGTCTTCTCATCAGTTCTGGCTCCTCTCTTTCTGCAGCTGCAGGAGCACCTTGCGAAGCTGATGAATCTCGTGTCTCAACCATATTGATTTCTGCATATTCGTCGTCCATGAACTCCGATGAATCGATCTCATCTCCGAACTTTTCTTCTCTTTCTTTTGCCAACCGTCGGATATCGGTTCTCAACTTTTCCATGGCGTCTTCTAGCGGAGCTTTCGTGTGTCTTTGCGGTTGTCATGCGATAGCCGTCGGGTCCCCTTTTCACGAGTCCCCTTTATCGCAAGAGCACTTTCTTCGATTCCAGCCTCTCGGCGAGACTTTCTTTCTCGGGCTCGTCGTTTCAATCTTAATCGCCAAGTAGTGGGATGCCATACCATCCTTCTAGCGACGGAAGGTCTAGAACCGGATGGTCCGTCGGCCAAATGCTCGGAAGGTGGTATCCTCCCTAATCCGTAATCCCGAGACTACGATGGCGGGCTAGCCTTCATTCTCTTGCTTGGCTTTTCTGTCATGACGGCGGGCTCTACTCGGGGCCCAAGATGGGATTTGACTGGCACCCGCCCTATCCTTCGTAGAATCTCCAATACGGGGCAGTTTTCCTTCCTTGCCAACTTTTCTACCAATGTTTGCAGTCGAGCAAACGACGTAGTTCTAGTTCTTTTCTTGCGGCTATCGTTGTAATATGCGGGCTGAGGTAATGTGGCAGCAATCTTGCGAACATTCTCCTCATCCTCTGCGGCGGAGAGGGGATGGAACCTGCTTCCTCCCAAAAGTGGTATGTAGTCAGGCAGCGGTGTATATTCTGGTAGCGGTGTATATTCTGGTAGCGGTGTATATTCTGGCAGCTCTGGAATTTCCTCCAGGAAAGCAATCTCAGCGACTCCGGCTTCTCCGGCGATCCTTCTACTTCGTTTCTTCTTTGGGTCCTTGTCGGTGATGGAATCTTTGAACCGGACCCGATTTCGAAAATAGAAGGTCTTACGAGAAGATCCGTACCCTCCACGGTAACGAGTTTACCATAGTTCGGATTTCTTTCCCTTTGATTTGGCGAAGTCGGGGTAAGTGCGAAACAACTAGACCGATGGGGGTAGTGAGAATGCAGTCCTCCCGCGGACGGCGAGACTCCTCCTAGTTGGGATCCTTTGCAGGGGAGGAAACTCTTGGGTCGACCTAAGGATGAACTCAAGCAGCGGTTCCTCAGCTTCAGATACCTTGTTTGTCAGTGCAAAGAGGGAGATGTCGGTGACCTTGACATTCGTGTTTTCAAATCCTTGTCCAAATCGGATGATCCCATTGTCGGGCAGCTCATCCTTATAGACAGCGAAGTCTAGTCCGTTGGTGAAGGAGAAAATCAGCTTCGGGGCTTCCATTTCTGCAGGGTAGATTCTGGTTGTCAATCCTAAGTTATGCTTCTTTTCTTTAGGACGAAAAGAAAAGGAATTGAAAAGAGTCCGAACTCATTCTTGTTCATGTATTTATAAGAAGGAATCATTTGTTAAAAGAGTCACTTATTAGAGGTTTTGTTTATTTAGAACGGAATGTTCAAAGGTGTAGAGAAGGTGAGGAATCTGATTCAGAGTTAGAAAGGAAAAGAAAGTCTTAAGCAAGACTTCTCGACTCGAAGGATTACTCCTAAACTAACACCTATCGGGGTCCACCCCACCTCGAGAATGAGGTAAAAGGATCTCGGAACCTCTCTCGTTTAAGGGTGTCTAAACAAGTGGCTCCTAAATCCGAGAATGTTGGCTATACTTGTCCAAGGTAGAAATGAACATAGTATTCCAACGGAAAGAAGGGTAGTTTGACCCATTAAGGACATGGATATACAACCGATTTTTGAAAGCAGAATTATCTGATTATAATGGAGAGAGGAATTTTCCCCAGCGGAGTCGCCAGAAATCTTGTCGACATATTTTTAGGTCGTGTGTTTTATTTTGAAAAGGGGGTCGCCTAACCGTAAGTCGTCGGCGAATTTTTAATTTAATTAAAATAAATAATTTGAAAAGTAGTATTTGATTTTGAAAATAATTTTAAATTTGAAGGTTTTAAGATATGAGATTAAACCGATCTCACATCCCAAATAGTTTATATAAACGAGCACCGCACCACAAACCGTGTATCTATCCCTAAGGATAGACACACCGCTCGATGGTGGGGCTCGATTAAATAAACTAGAAGATTTGTGACATCCGTTTGGTCCGCGAACCAATTTTATAAGCCGACAAAATTCCCCGATTAATATGAAAACATTAAACAGGGTTTATATTACTCAGGTTTTTTAAAATTCCCTATAAGGGCAAGCCCCTATAGTTAATTACATCTTAAGTGATGGGAATCACCTAAGAAAACTCTCGATAATAATCAATAATTCTGCTCTCAAGAATTTCAAAGTTTAAGTTTCAAAGGATTGAAGTTTGGAATTTCAATAGGGAATGGATCAAATTTGGAACATTTTGTTTTGGGAATCCAAAGGAAGAAAAGTAGGAGAAATCACAGATTCGAAACGGACTTCGGTAATTTCTCGACTATCCTATTGTTTGGCTTGGATTTAGGAAAATCCTAATGTTTATTTAGTATTTCAATCTTGCCAATTTTAATTAATTAGGGCTTATATTTGTATGATAAAATTAAACAAATAACCTAGAAGATGTGAGGGTTTATTGTCGTATCGGACGACTACCTCGGAATCCTAAGACTGGTTAGGGCTTGATTTTCCATGCAAGCGCCTAACGAAGAGTTGAGGATATATGTTGCACTAGGCAAACTACCTCGAAGTCCTATGGCTTTGTTGTTTAATTCTAAGAAGGTTTTGCTGATGTAGATTCAGGTTTTGCTGATGACGATGGCCGTGCTGCCCACCATGCTCCGAGCTCCTTTGTTGTTGCAGAGGTTTAGTTTTAGAAGTCATAAATCAGGGGATGAGAAAAGTGTTTTGGTTTAGAGAAAATCTTAATTTCCAGGTGTTTTTTATGTTTTATTTAAAACAAATCTTAAAGTTGATTATAACGACACCGGTTAAGATCCCACGGTTCCATCCTTCCGGCATCATTATTTTTATCGGATTCACTTAGTCCGGATGAATTTGCTAAACTCAACTGAATGAGTTCCACACTTTCATTTAGACCGTGGAAATCCCGTTAGCAACACGTAGGTTACATCATCCGAGGTATTCCCGATCATCCAACATGACGTTTTAATTTAGTTGTAATTGTAGTTTTGTGTTCTGTTTGTGATTAAATTTTGAGTTGTTTTATATTTTGAAATGTTGTGGTGGTGAATTTTATCTTGCAATGACTTTTAACTTAGTTTTGGTTTTAGTTTTAGAGGCTATCCTAAAGGTGTGAGTTTTCATGCAATAGTTGTTTATCATGCAAGAAAAGTAAGTGCAATGCAGTTAAATAAATTGCAAGAAGGTAAATTGCAAGAAAGTAGATTGCAATAAAATAAAAGCGTGCACTGGAGGGTCTTCCCGTCATCCCAAGCTGCACTTAAAACACAATTAGAATATTTAAGCAAGTTCCTAGGTAAAGCTAAGGTAAGGGTTATGGTT
Organism: Papilionanthe hookeriana x Papilionanthe teres; assembly: GCA_022702705.1. Taxonomy (NCBI): domain Eukaryota; kingdom Viridiplantae; phylum Streptophyta; class Magnoliopsida; order Asparagales; family Orchidaceae; genus Papilionanthe; species Papilionanthe hookeriana x Papilionanthe teres. The sequence goes on from CM040423.1 coordinate 136,748,635, forward strand.
TTCTACCAAATTCCTAATCCTATAGCTAGTCATTTCCTATGACGTCTAGGTTCTTTGTGTTTTTGTTTGAAGACAATTTTCTTCATCAAAGAATAATTAAGTTCAATTGTTCTTATGAACATTCTATCATATCGAGGAAGTGCTTAAGACAAATCTTAAACATCTTTTCAATATTTCTAGGATTGTTTTAAGTCCAAATGAATTTAATTATACAAATGAATTAATCGTCCGGGAATTCAAGTTTTGTTAACTTGCTCAGTGAACTAGGACATTTGAATATCCTATGAGTGAAGTAACATTTCATTTAATGTTCTATTTAGGAGTTATGATGACTAAAGCATTTGAGGGTAAATTGGTGTTCAGATGGTTTGTGATTTAGTTTAATTTCAATTAATGAGTTTAAATTTGGAATAGTGTTCAAGTTGCTTTATATTTAATTTCTTTCTGTTTTAGGTGATGTTATATTTAATTTAATTTAATTTAATTTAATTGAGTTTTAATTTAATTTAATTCAATTTAATTCAATTTAATTTGATTTGATGTTACATTAATTAATTTGATTTGATTTAATTTTAATTTAATTTGATTTAATTTAATTTAATTTAATTTAATTTAATTTAATTTAATTTAATTTAATTTAATTTAATTTAATTTATTTAATTTTAATTTAATTTTATTTTTTAAATTTAATTGAAATTTTTAAAAGAGTTTAATAATTTAATTTTAGTTTAATGATTAAGTCTTTTAATATTTTGAATTTGAGTTATCATTTTAATTAAGAATTGAATATTAATGAGATAATTAATTTAGGGATTTTAAATTAAAGAATAAATCTCTTCCTAATAATATCCCTATTTTAATAATTCCAATTTTATTATTCTTCCAAATTTAATCCACTATTTAATTAAAGTTTAATCATTTTAAAATTGCTTAATGGGTTTCTACCCTTTAATTATTTAAATTTCAATCATCCAAATCAGATTAGGATCAAATATTTTACTTGTTAAATTTTTATTAAACCTAAAGTTTTAATTAAGGGTTAAGATTTTTAATTATCATTTTACCCTTTAAGCTTAATAATTTCATAACTCACTAAATTGAACTCAAATGAACTTGAAATTTTTATGTAACTTCACTCATATGTCAATAAAGACATGAGAGGAGAAAATGTGATTTTTCTGTATTTAATTTATTTATATAATTATTTTTGGTAGAAAATAGAGATTTTCAAGGAAAATTTAATAACATGACCAAGGGAAAGTTTCTGTCCTTAAGAAAATTAGGGGACATTCCTAATGACCAGAGGACCACTTGGACCAATTTTGGTCATTTTTTAATTATATTATTTTTATTATAATTATTTTAAGTTTTGGAGTTTTAATTAATTTAAAAATAAAATAAATGTTGAAAAATGAATTTTATATTTTTCAAAAATCTCTTTGATATCAAGTAAATCAGAGAAGAAAATTTTGCAATTTTCTTATTTTTCTATGATTTATTATAATTATTTTAGTGAAAATGCTAGAAAATACATTTTTTTTAATTTTAAAATTACCTTAAAGCTTTAAAATTTAATATCTCACTAAATAGACCTAAAAAAAATGTGGGGTTTGTTCCTAAGTGATTAAAATTCAAAATGTGACATTTTGGTGAATTTTATTATTTTTGTGATTTTTATTATTTTTTAATTATTAAAAAAATATTAAAATATTATTAAAAATCAAATTTTTTAGAAAATTGAAATTTTAATTTTCTTAGGTTCCCCTGTTATCAGAGAGGCTCCAAAACCAATTTGGTGAATTTTTGAAAGGTATTTTAAAAGTTATGAATTTTTAAAGTTTAAAATGACTAAGTGGCTTAATCAACCCAATTAGTGGGGCTAACCAAGTCGAATTGACCTCAAACTTTTATGGTGGATTCCTCTGATCCTAAAGGTCAGTGGAGAATTGATTTCAAGTCAATTTGATGCATGGTTAACTCTAATTAATTAGAGACCTATTTTGGGTGTTTAAGCCGATTAGGGTTGTTTTAAATGAACTAACTCAAAACCTATTTCTCCTAGGGTTCTCTGGTCATAAGGAACATCATCAAATTTTCCTAGAATTTATTTCACAACATGCTATTTATTGGAATTAAAATACTCAAAACGAGTAACATGAACTTGAAAAATCAATAACTCTTCATAGGGATGGTCTCGACTTTGGAAAATTCAGGGAATGTTCCCAAATTCAGAGGCTTCAAAAGCCCTATGGTCTCATGCCATGGTGAATTGTATACATGCATGGAGAATTAAAAGTATGCAGAGAGTAAATAAATTATAAAAAATAAAATACTTGATGAAATTAAATGATTTCTTTTCCACATTATTCTCCTCTCGTTCACCTGAGCAAGAGGGTATTTTTATTTTATTTTTCCGATTTTTCTACACGAGTTATGAATTTTTGAAGTTTAGGGAATTAAATAAATCAAAAAATACCCTAATTTTCTATTTATCCACGCGGCGCCAACTCATCCTCGGCATCTCCGAAACGCCGCGTGTCGCGCTCCCATTCGACACCGCCATCTAACTCAGCGCTCCGGGCCCCGCGGTTCTCGTACCGTCTCCTGGTCCGACGCCATCTGAGCCGTCCGTCCGTGCGTGTATTGAATGGACGGCATCCGTTCATTGTCCCCTAGCATCCTCAGCCGAGAGCCGTCCACACTAAATCCCTAAGATCTCACTCGATACTCAATGGATTTTCATGTTCTTATGCTCTATGGATTCGTCTTGAAGAGACGAACACATCTATACGGTTATCATGCATTGAAATTAAGGAATTTGAAATGGAGAATCTCCAGAAGCTCGGGATGAAGAATCAGCTCATACCTTTGCTCAGAGAAGTGTGGCTTCGATCTGAGAGTTGTTGCACCTTCAATTAGATCCTAGCAAGCTCCAGATGAAGTCTCCGGTGCCAGTGAATTGTCTAGATGTGATTTCGACCAAGCCCGATCACAAAGCTTGGAGGCCTGGAGCAAGCTGGGTGGCACGGAGATAGGGCTTTTGCTTTGGTGGACACCTTCCCTTGGTACGGTGAAGGTGTAGAACCAATCGATTAGGGAATTGGCTCACTGTGGAGAAGTGTCCTGGTTTTGGGTGGAATTTCGGATGGGAAATTGGATTTTATCGGTGGGGATTAGGGCAAATTGACACCGGGGATCAAGCCGCTCTAAGGGTGGAGAAGGGTTTGGAACAATTTTGGCGAGTTTCGGCAAGGTTTGTGCAACTCTCTCCCATGGCCATGAGGGTGAGGGGTTTAAATAGGAGAGGCTGGAGAGCCTTCCGGGGGAGTTGAGGCATTGGATCGGCTGCTACGGTGAGGAGAAGAACGGCCATAGTGACCATTTGGCATGGGACGGCTCGGCGAAGTGGAATTCCAAACTTTGGCTCCTCCCGAGGTCTCGGCCATGGTGTTTTCCGGCGATCCGGGCGGCTGGCCGGCGAGCATGGGTCACCCTCGGGTCCGGGTGGGTCGGGGCTTGAGGTTTGTGCAATCGATCGGCAATTGCCATGTGTAAAGGCTTTGAATTAAAATGGAATGGGGAGGGGGTCATTTTGGCCTTAATTTGGTCAACCCATTGGTTTGGGTTGGGTGCACCTCCCCATGGCCTGATTTTGGGCTGAGAGGATCGGTTAGGTCGACCAAGGGAGAGTGGTGTGGTCTCTATCCATGATGAGGTGGCTAAACATGGTTTAGTGTGTGACATGCTTAAGGTAAAAAATGCTTAATGAAAGATTAGGAAAGGGGCCCCTCCTTTTACCATTAATGGCATGGTCACATGTCAAGCCTTCCATGGCTTCATGTGGCTTGTCCATGGCTTGCATGGCTTGTCTTTGGCTTGGGGAAAGTTGAGTCAATTTCATGGAAATGGGTTTTAAGAATTTTGGATATTTTAGTGAAAATTTGCATGAAGCTTGATTTGAAATGGTTTAATTGATGATTTTGAAACTTAGGGGTGATTTTGATTAAATGGATGATGAGGGGAAGTGTCATGTGGGCTTTGGATGGATTTGGGCTTTTGAATGTGGTGAAATGGGCTTTTAGGAAAGTTTAAGGGGAATGGGCTTTTTGATTTTAGGATGGGCAATTGGGTAAAGATTTTGTGAAGAACTTTGTCAAATAAATGTCATAATTGGTTTAGGGATGTTCTATGAAGGGCTTGGAGTCAATTTGGTGTGATTTGGAGTTGAATTGGTTTGAATTTGGGTTTATTTGGTAAGTGGGCTTATGTTGGTCCAAGTGGGCCAAGTTGGGCTAATGTTAGACTAGAGTTGAAATTGATGTAAAATCAATGTTGAGAAATGTTTATGGGAGTGTTTCAAAGAGGTTTTGACTTTGGTTGGGCTTTGATTTTGGGGTTTGGGCTCATTTGGGTTAGGTTTGGGTTTAGGTCAAAATAGGGCCTTTTAGCTTTGGGTTGAGTTTGAGTGGGGTTTGGGTCTAAATTTTGGGCAAATCATGTTAGTGTTTTGTTTGTGGGAATGTTAAGGAAGATTTAGAAAAGATTTGGGGTTAATTGGAATTGAATTGGGTGAGTTTGGGTTAGGTTTGGGTCATGGGTCCAAATTGGGCTTTAAGGCCAAAAGTGAGATTGGATCCAAATGTCAATCAAATTGGACTTGGATTTGGTCTAAATTGGTATTGGGGAAATTGAATTGAAGTTTAGAATTGAATTGGACCAAAATTGGGGTCAATTGGGTAGGTTTGGTTTGACATTGGGTTCACTTTGGGTTAAAATGGGTCAAATTGGGGGTTTTGACAAAAGTAGGGTAAATTTACAAAATTGGCATATAGTGTAGTTGGACAAAATGAAATTGGGAATATTTGGGATTTTCTAGAATTTTCTGGGAATTTTCTGAATTTTTGGATTTTTTGGCCAAGAGGGGTATTTTGGGTATTTGGAGGGTATTGGGAGGTTTTCTTGGAATTTTTGGTATTTTTGGGTATGGATGATCAATTTAAGTGATGTGGAAATGTTTGGGAATGATTTTGGATAATTTTGGGTAATTTGGAAATTTTTGAGAAATTTGGGTAATTTCAAGGGTTTTCTTTTTGGGTAGGTTTAGTAGGTGTAGGGTCTCGGGGGTCAAAAATTGAAAATTTGGGAAATTGAAGATTGGGTGAATGTAAGTGGAATGAAATCATTTTGGTTGAGCCTGAAGCCATATCAAGCCCACATGAGCCATGAAGGGACTCATTTGAGGCATTCATCTATGTTGTTCCTAACCTCTTAGCGAGGGCTTAGGGGTTAAGGATCATCCATGTGAATCACCTACATGAGTCGGGGAGGTCGAGTTAGGTATGGGTGTGGTTTTAGGAGGTATGTTGAAGTGTAGTGTGTAAGTGTAGTGTATAAGTGTAATGTGTGTGTAAGCTGGCCCCTTCACTGAGACCGAGGCCACCGGGGCGATCCTAAGGCCGAAGAGTCCTATGGGAACTCATCCTTTAAACTTCCACATTTGATTTCAACCCTCTAGGTGATTAGGGGTCTATAGTCGAGTTTGTGGAGTTTGCAGGGAGTTAAGAAGTGGTTTGAATTTCTAAAAGGTGGGTCCCAATTCTAGTCCTCTAAGACAGTCAAAGGAAAAGCCTAAGGCTAGATCCTAAGTACTAAAGAGAAGAAGAGAAGACCTCATCAAAAATGAGGTCAACAAGCACAAAATTCTAGAAAACTAGATAAGTGTAAATAGGGATCCTCCGAAGGAGTTCCCCCAAGCTGGTTGTTCGCACTGAGTTGGGTAATCACCTGGATTTAGTTCGAACGAGTCGACTTCTACTGACGGGTTTTTGTATACCTTAGTGAATTTTATCTATTGTAGGATTTATATAATCCCTCAATGATTTATGATGATTTTTCAAGTTAATATTTTGAATGTTTTCCATTTCCATTTCTAGTTTTTCAAGTCATTTCTGTTTTTTTATTTTTTTCCTTTTTTCTAACTCAGGATCATAAGGCACAAGTCCTACAGATCCTTTGTTTTACATACCTAACACAACAAACAATACATTAAAAATAAAACAAATAAAACGAAAAATATATTCAACACAACAAAATATTTTCACAAACACCTTATTTTTCACACAAACAGTTTTTTTCACAACACTATTTCATAAAAAAAGCACTTTTCACACAAACACAATTTTACGACACTAAATTTTTACAATTCTAATCCTAATTACTTCAACTAAAATTCTCCTAAAATTCTTACCAAAGCTTCCCCGATAACTGTGCCAAAAACTTGATGCGACTTTTTTATATGTAAGAATTTATGACCTCAAGTTTATATATTTATAATGATTTTTTATAGTCACAATTTCAAACAAAAGTATATGTATCGTATCAAGTAATATAGGGCTCCAATAGAGTCCCGTTTATCGATCCCATAGCGAAGCGAGGTAAGAGGTTATTAGTCAAATTATAGTCTACTACTAACGTGACCTTAGTTTGGAATGGTGATATAAGTGGTTTTTCTAACAACTACTCCTAAATTCAGATGATTATATGTAAGAATAATAATTACACCCTAATTCAAATATTACTTCTAAAGATAACCCTTTTTGTGGAAATTGGTTTGTTGAATTTTAAGATAATAAAAACTATTATTCTCATGTAACTAATTGGATAATGTATAGGAACGAGATGCATTAAGTATTGTATGTGCCAAATAGGAGCAATCCTATTCTTTACCCTCTTCCGAGTACCCCCTCTTCAGAGTGCTATAAAGAACATTGGAAAATCTTAGGCTTAGTCCTTAAATCCAAGGTTAGGTTGGGAGCATACTGGTTGCCACTTCAGAGCTCCCACTTCCCTTCACCTGAAGGCTAACCTTTGCTTTAACTACCAAACTTTAGGACCAAATTGGGGATCTCAGCATGTCATCCTAAAACCTTCAATTCGACGCCCATGGAATCATATTTCCATATTTATTTGCACTCAATCCCCATGAACTACGTAAATCATTCATGAACATTGAATGTGGTTCCACTTTGTTGAGAATTACACCGCCCTTTTGGGACAATGCAATTACAACAAATTTTAACAATACAACGGGCTCTTTTTGTAATGTAAATGAAGTACAAGTAAAAACCATCACATTTTTAATTAAAACATCTTTTATCAAGCATCACAATATCCTAAACATGAATCCTACTCATTACAAAAAAAAAGTATAATGAAAACAATGGCATAAACTTCTTATGCCACTATTTCTAAAAAAGAAGAAAGAGTAAGAGAAAGACATCACAATGGACGAATAAAACACAACGAAAAACTTTATTTCAAAGCGAATCCACAAATTAAGTGTTTACAAAATCATAAGATACTGAAGAACATAATACTTAATTTTTTCCCCTTGAAAGAAAGATGAAAATCATTCCCACAAAGTCTCCCGCCGATCCATGCAATGCTAGAACCTTCAATTCTCTCAAAATCCCCTGACCAATATCTCCAAAAAAGTAGAAATCTACATTTCTACTCCTATTATAAGACCTCTAAGAATTCTCCAAGTTTTTCCTATCATCTACCCCATTTTATTGGAATCAAATTCGTTTTAAAATAGTGTAGGAACGAATGAAGAAACCTTCCAAAAAGCATCCAGATTCGATGTATATGGCCAATAACCGCTCAATTTCACATCCAGACAGTCTTGGGCACCACTAGCGCTGAATAGGGTGATGTCGGCGTCTTATGTTTTGTGGTCTCGGGGTTCTGGCTCCGCTGGAGCTTGTTTGGGCGTCCCCGATGCCCACTCTGTGCAGCTTTACCGCTTTGCTCCGTTTGACTTCGTTTCAGCTCCGATTCGCCGCGTTTTAGTTGTACTACGTTCTTAACAGATAGCCCAACAAAATAAGTATAAAAATGCTTTTCTTTAAAGTGTAATCTCTTTCAAAAATACACAACAAGTATAAAAGAGATTAAACACTGAAAGATTTATCGAAAGGTGTCAAGTCAAAATTTACTTTCTTGCTCATTTTCCTTCAAATTGCACTATTTTTGCTTCCTTTTTCTCCAATCACAATTTCTTGTACCTAAAATCAAAAAACATATAAAATACCTTCCTTTAAAGTGTAATATCATCAAAAATAAGTAAAATTATATAGTAAATAGCAAATATATTTTAGGCGTGTCATCCCCTATAATGGCTTTCCTCTTTTTTCACAAGATTTACCTCAAGAGCTTCCCATAAAATAATGCACTTTTGAGGAAATGGAAGAATAAGTTGATCAAAAAGGAAATAAATTTGTATTGATAAAGAAAGAGATATTTTGTCACCATGTGTGCATGAGGTCATATCTTGTTCCAAAACTATGCTGCTAATACGTACCCACCAAATAAATAGAACTCGTTCTATTAAAAGAAAAAAATAAGTGGAATGAAGACAATAATTTTGAAACATCTGAATTTGAGGAAAATATTTTTGGGAACTGTTCTTTCTTAAATAAAAACAAGGTTTATCCAGTACCCATCGAGTACGAGGATAATACATTTCAATCAGTTCAAGAAGAAAATTGTCCATCAATACGAACTATATATTGTGTGTTCAAAAGAGTTGCACAAAAAGATAGATGTTAAATCTCTGAACTTTTAGACAAAATGTGATGTGCAATTTCTACAACTTTGAAAAAAGAAACTTCTAGCACAAGAGATTCCTATCTGTCAAGAAATGGATAAAAAATTCCCCTTAGAAAGACAATACACACGGGTACAAGTTAAACTCTGTTTGGGGCCAAGAGTTACGAATATAACTATCTAAAAGGATAGAACATAACATGATAAATTAATATCAGAAGCAAAAGAGGCATCTGCTAAAACGAAATCTCTTGTCTAATTGTTACAAGATGGAGACCATTCTTACTCATAACCTGATGATAAACTTCCTGGAATATCATGCCCTATACTTAAAAATAATGTATGGAAACGTGAGTTACTGAAGGGAATCTCCTATATTGTGAGTACTCCTACAGACAGTTTTCAAGAAAAGACTTATGAAAAAATTTTATAAAATCATTTGAGGAAAGAGTGAAGAATTTAAAAGCAGATATTAAAAAATTTTCAATACAAAGAGAGAAAAATTCTTCAAATAGTCTAAGTGAGGAATTTATGGAAATAAATAAGGTGGAGACGCGAGCTACCTCCTCAGCATGAGAATTAAGCGAAGAGAAAATGAAGAATGAATTAAGAACTGTTATCTCACAATGATATGATTAGATTAATCATTTCGAACAAAAAATTAAAGAAATGATGGCAGCATTACAAATTTTGCCACAAATGACTCTCTTACCTGTCGTTAAAATTATTAGGGCAAAGGCAATACATATTCTTAAAGAAAGAGGAAAATCAATAGAAATTGAAGAAAGCACTCGAAAGAAGAAGGATTCCTCCTAGAGTGAAATTCTAGAAAAGGAAATTTCACAATTGGTGGAACAAAAAATAAAAATAAAAAGGCTCAGGTGAGGGTCGAATTTTTTTATCCAAAGGGCAAACTTTATCCAAATAAAGTTGATTCTATCCATTACCCCAAAGGCTATTCCACCTCTCTTTAAAATGTTTGATAGGACTGGTAATCCTCATTAGCATTTTGCACACTTCAGAGAAAGTTGTTGTGACGCAAGAGGAATGGGTGCCCTTCGATTCCGCCAGTTAGTTAACAGCCTCACAGGGGTTGTAATTGATTGGTATGTAGAGATTTCTAACAGAAATTTTAAAACTTTTTTAGAACTTAAGAATCTCTTCATTCGATGATTTGCTAGAGCACAACATTATAAAATAGTTAGAGACCTGGTAGTGGAGAAACAAAAACCAGGAGAAGATTTTGCGTTTCAGAAGTCTTAGCATGAAATTTGAACCATAACTTCAAGAACAACAAGCTATCAAAATCCTGCTATTCATGGTCCTATAGGATTCATGCTTAATGGATTTACAATAAAGACAATTAGAAAATTTCTTAGTAAAGCTGTCAATTTTCAGGAAGAAGCAAAACAAATGAGTACGACAGAAAAGACAGAAAAGACAAAGCTGGTTAAGAAATATGAAATGAAATTGACAAATGTTGTAGAAGATGGTAAGCAAATGATGTAAGTGTAATCCAAGCAGAAAAAAAACTGCAAAATATGAGTCAACCATTACAAAAATCATCTTCACTACAACTTCAAAAAGCAAATCCATTATCAACATAAAAGATATCAATGCCTGAGAGGATAAACAAAGAATATCAATTCAAGACAAAAGCTATGTGAAAGATATTTCATAGCTTGTTAAAAGTGCCGGAGTTCAAATTTCATGAATTTAAAAGACTAGGAGAAGTATATATGAAAGATTATCCTAACTATTGTCCTTATCATAGAATGCCCAGAGATAAAATTGAAGAATATTTTGTCTTCAAAGACTGGTTTGAACGCTACTTCAAACAAGGGAATATAAAATAATATCTGAATGAACCTGAAAAAGGTTAAGTCAATAAGATTTCGGTTGATGAACTTATTCCTAACAATCATCCCAATAATGAAGACGGAGAGAATACTACTCAAGGTAAATCTCTTAAGAAGACCTTTGTAGACTTACAAATTACAAAATCTTCCAAGAAAGAAAAGAACAAAAAAAATAAATAAACAAAAAGGGTTAGAGTTCTTCAAGATATAGTGACTACTGCTCCTTTTGTATCTTCCAGTTGTCGACATATTTTTTGAGTTATATGTTTAATTTATAATTATATATAATTTGAAAGTAGTATTTGGTTTTGAAAATAATTTCAAATTTAATGATTTCAAGATTTGAAATCAAACTGATCTCACATCACAAATAGTTTATATAAAGGAGCACCGCATCACAAATCGTGTGCCTATCCCGAAGAATAGACACACTGCTTGACGATGAGGCTCGATTAAATAAACTAGAAGATTTGTGACATCCGTTTGGTCTGCGAACCAATTTTATAAGCCGACAAGTTCCCCTGCTAATATAAAGAAATTAAGCAGGGTTTATATTACCTGTGTTCTTAAATTTCCCTAAAAGGGCAAGCCCCTATAGTTAATTACATCTTAAATGACGAGAATCATTTAAGAAAACTCCCGATAATGATTAGTGATTTTGCTCTCAAGAATTTCAAAGTTTAAGGTTTTCAAATAATTGGATTTTAGAAATTTCAAAAGGGATCGGATCAAGTTTGGAACAGTTTATTTTGAGAATCCAACGGAGGAGATAGGAGAAGTTGAGGATCCAAGAAAAATCTTGGAAACTTCCCAAACTATCCTATTGTTTGTCTTGAATTTAGGAATTTATTTAGTGTTTCAATCTTGCCAATTTTAATTAATTAGGACTTATATTTGTATGACACAATCATACAAAGAGCCTTGAAGAGGTGAGAGACTATGTCGTACCAAACGACTACCTCAGAATCCTAAGACCAGTTAGGGCTTAATTTGCATAACACAATTATGCAAATGCCTAACAAAAAGTTGAGGATTTATGTTGCACTAGGAAAACTACCTCGAAGTCCTATGTCTTAGTTGTTTAACTCTAAGAAAAGGTTTGCTGAAATAGACACAAGTTTTGCTGACGACGATGGCCGTGCTGCCCACTATGCTCCAAGCTCCTTGTCGTTGCAGAGGTTTAGTTTTAGGAGGTGAAAATCAAGAGATGAGAAAAGTGTTTTGGTTTAGAGAAGTCTTAAAATCCAAGTGTCTTTAGAATTTTAATTAGAATAAATCTTAAAGTTGTTTAATTATAACCGATTAAGATCCCACGGTTTTGTCATCCCGACACCATTATTTTTGTCGAATACACTTAGTCCAGATGAATTTGCTAAACTCAACTAAATGAGTTCCACACTTTCATTTAGACCATGGGAAATCCCATTAGCAACACGTGGGTTACATCATCCGAGGTATTCCTGATTATTCAATGAGATGTTTTAATTTAGTTGCAATTGTACTTTTGTTATTTTGTTTGTGATTAAATTTTGAGTTGTTTTATCTTTTCAATGTTGTGGCAGTGAATTTTATCTTGTAGAGACTTTTAATTTAGTTTTGGTTTCAGTTTTGTGGCCATCCTAAAAGGTTTCAGTTTTCATGCAACAATCTTGTTTAACATGCAAGAAAAGTGAAGCGCAGTACATGCAAGTAACTTGCAATAAAATAAAAGCGTACTTGAAATGTCTTCCCATCATTCCAAGCTACAATTAAAACACATGTTAAGGCATTTAAATTTTTATTACAAATACCTAGGTAAAGCTAAGGGAAAGGTTTTGTTTGTCTACCAAAATCTTAATCCTATTGCTAGTCAATCCCTATGACGTCCAGGTTCTTTTGTTTTTGTTTAAGAATGATTTTCCTCACCAGAGAACAATTAAATTCAATTGTTTTCTAAAACTGCCCATCATATTGAGGAAGTGCTTAGGATAAATCCTAAACATCTTTTCAATACTTCTGGGACTGTTTTGAGTCCAAGTGAATTTAATTGCACAGGTGAACTAATCCTCCAGAAGTTTAGTCAAGGTTTGTTTCTTGCTCAGTGAACTTGGGCATTTAATTACCCGATGAGTGAAGTGACATTTCACTTAATGCTCTATTTAAGAGTTATAAAAGCTTTTATGGGCAAATCAGTTTATTGAAGATTTTAATGATTTAAAATTGGGATTGATGATTTAAAGTGGTTTAATTTAATTATGAAATTTTAATAATTTTTAAGTTTGGAATAGTGTACAAATTGTTTTAAATTTAGTTTAAATCTTTAAACCTTTTTTTTATTATCTTAATATTTCAGATTAATTTTGATGTTTTCAATTTACTTAGAAGTGTTTGAATTATTCATATATTTTTGATGGTTTGATTTTGATTAATTATGATACTTTAGGTTGGTTTTGATTAGCTTAATTTTTTATATGCTTAATTATGAATTGTTTTAATATTATTTAATATTTCAAATTTGTTTTAAGTTTGTTATTAACTGAGGTTGAATTAATTTTAAATTTAATTTAATTTAATTTTTAAATCACTTATTATTTTAAATATTAATTTAATTAAGGGTTATTTTCTTTTAATTTTTAATTTATCAATTCCAATTATTATTTTAAGTTTAATTAAGAATTAGATCTTATTGAAGTTATTTATTAAGGGCTTTTAAATTAAAGAATTAATATCTTCCAAAGTTATATCCCTAACCGTAATAATCTAAATTTTTAATTTAATCTTAGAAAATTTAAATTAGTTAATTAATTAAAATTTACCTTAAATGTTTTTAAGGTAATTAGTGGGTTTCTACCTCTTAATTTTCTAGGTTTCAATCATCTAATCAAAATTTAAAATCATATATTTTACCCTCCCCTTTGATTAAGCCTAAAATATTAATTAGGGTTAAATCTTTTAATTACCTTTATGCCCTTTTAAGCTTATTTATGTCATAACTCACAAAATTGAGCTCAAATAAACTTGAAATTCTTATTTCACCTCACTCACATGTCAATTAAGACATTAGAGGAGAAAATGTGATTTTTTTAATTTAATTTAATTTATATAATTATTTTTGTGAGAAAATGAGGGTTTCTAATGGAAATTCAACAACATGACCAAGGAAAGGTTTCTGTACTTAAGAAAATTATGGGATGTTCCTAATGACCAGAGAACCACATGGACCAATTTTGGTGATTTTTTAAATTATATTTTATTTATTATAATTATTTTAGGTTTTGGAGTGTTAATTAATTATAAAATAAAATTAAAGTTAAGAAATGGATTTTATATTTTTCTTAAGTCTCTCTAACCTCAAGGAGTTCAGAGAAACAAATTTTACATTGTTCTAATTTTTCTTTGATTTATTAGAATTAATTTGGTGAAAAGGTTGAAAAATCCATTTTTTAATATTAAAAATTGTTTTAAGCCTTTAAAATTCAATATCTTAACCTAGAGACTTGGGAAAAATATTTAGTTTGCTCCTAAGTGATTAGTAGGCAAAATATGAAATTTTGTGAATTTTCATATTTTTGTGATTTTTATAATTTTTTAATTATTAAAATATTAAAAATATGATTAAAATGACAATTTTTAGAAAATTCCAATTTTAATTTTCATAGACTCCTCTAATATCAGAGAAGTCCCAAAACAAATTTAGTGAATTTTTGAAGTGTATTTTTAGAGTTATGAAATTTTAATGTTTAATTTTGATCATGTGATTTAATTAATCTATTTAGTGGGACTAATCACTTCCAATTGATCTCCAATTTTTATGCGAGGTTCCTCTGATCCTAAAGACCAGTGGAGAATTATTTTCAAGTTATTTTGATTTGTGGTTAATCCTAATTAATTAAAGTTCAATTTTGAGTGTTTTTAGGACAATTAGGATTATTCTTAATGAATTAACTAAAACCATAATTTTCCTAGGGTCCTATGGTCCTAAGATACTTCCCCAAATTTTCCTAGAATTTTCTAACTAACATGCTAATTACTGGAATTAAAATATTAAAACAGGCACAAAAATTTGGAAAATAAATAACTTGCCATAGAGATGGCCACTGACCTTGGAAGATTCAGGGAATGTTCCCAAGATCAGAGGCTACAAAAGCCATATGGTCTCATGCCATGGTGAATTGTCTATGCAAATGGAGAATTAAAACATTGAAATGAGTAAATAATTAATTAAAAATAAAATACTCAACAAATTGACTTGACTTCTTTTCCACATTTCTCTCCTCTGTTCACTGAGCAAGAGGGCATTTTTATTTTATTTTTCTAATTTTTCTATGCAAAGTTATGGATTTTTCAATTTCTGGGTATTTAAATAAACAGAAAATAGCCTATTTATCTACTTATCCAGCGCGGTGCTGACTCAACCTCGGTGGATCTGAAAGACCACGCGGTGCGCTCCCATTTGACGTTGTCATCTAACTCGGATGCCATGCAGCCTGAGGTCTTGCTCCATCCTTCGATCCGGCGCAATCTGGACTGTCCATTCGATACATGACTGGACGGTGCCTGGTCATCGTCTATGACTGGTGTGTCCCGTGAGCCGTCCACACTAAAACCCTAAGATCTCTCTCATTTCTCAATGGATTTTCGTGCTCTTAGGGACTATGGATTCGTCTTGAGGAGACAAACACATCCATATGGTTTACATGCTATGAAATTAAGCCAAGCAAAATAGAGAATCGCTGGAAGCTCAGAAGGAAGAAGGTATCCATACCATGGCTATGAGAAGTGAAGCTTCAATCAGAGAGTTGTGGCACCTTCGATTGCACCCAAGGAAACTTTAGATGAAGTCTCTAGCTCTGGGGATTGCCTAGGTATGAAAGTGACCAAGGCCGATTTCAAAGCTTGGCTGATAGAGAGGATGGCTGGCCTGGTGAGGGGGCTTTCACTAAGGAACTCCTTCTCTAGGTCTTGTGCAGGTGTGGGTGTGATGTGTGTAAGTCAACCCTCACCAGACCAGGCCACTCAAGGTAGTCCTAAGGCCGAAGAGTCCTATAGGAAACCCATCCTTTAAACCACCACATTTTATCTTAACCCTCCAAGTGGCCTGGGGGTTTATAGTCAAACTTATGGGGTTTGGAGGGAGCTTCAGAGGTGTTTGAATTTATAAATGGTGGGTTCCATCTCTAATCCTCTAGGATAGTCAAAGGGAAAACCTAAGGCTAGATCCTAAGTACTAGAGAGATATAAGAGAGAAGACCTCATTAAAAATGAGGTCAACACCAGTTCCTTTAGTTTTTTATTTTCTACTAGGATAGTTGTCTCAGAGGAAGGGAGGAAATCCCTCGGGTTGTTATCTTTGTATGACTTTCTTTTTATCCATATGTGAATAATAATGCTTCCAGTATTACTTATGTTTTGACAAATTCTAATGCTATTTCAGAAAATGATCAACCCTATTTCGATCCTGTAGACAATACTCAAATTGTACATAATCTCAATAAGCCCAGCGACAATTAAAATGATAATAGTAAAGATAAAGATGACAAAATTACACTAGAACTACAAGGAATACCAATTTCAATAGAATTGGAGCTCGTTGACTCAGAGATAAAAGCATCAGACGTTAAACCAGAAGAAATAACTGAAGTAAACTTATGAAGTGGAAGAGTTCTATCTCGAAGAATGGCTCCTAAAGAAAAAGAGAAACAAATAGTTGCACCGGAAGAGATCATTCCTCCAGTACATCAATAATTATTTGAAAGAAGTGAAGAAAATCTCCATAATAAAGTGGACTATAATGTGCTAGCCCATTTAAGAAAAATACCAGCAAATTAGAGTACTTATGATCCTTTTATACTTTCCAAAGAAATGAGGGAATCATTGATAAAAGCTCTTTCAGATCCAAAAATTTGTCTAGCTCAACTCACTATTATATCTTCAAAAGAGTTTTATTAATCAAAAGAACTGACTAAGATAACTTTATCTGACAATGGCTTGTTGCTCGGTACGACCGAACATAATCTTTCATTATTCATTACAGTGAATATAAATAACATTACAATTTCAAGGGTGCTTATTAACCCTGGTGCCTCGATTAACATTATGAATTTAAGAACTCTTGCAAACTTGGAAATTGATGACTGCAGGCTAACTAAAAGTGAAAAAAAGTCCGTTGTTTGACATTTTTTTGCAAGCAATAGATTAATTGAAACATATCAAACTTAGTCTAAAATTAATTTATTATATAAATTCATTTAATTTAACTTTAAGAAGTAATGTCCACAAATACATGTTATATGAACAAAAAGAAAGTCCCAAAAAGGGCGTTGATTGTCAGGAAATTCATTTTTCATTTTGTTATTGTTTTCCCAGTTTACAAATGAGTCATCATTTTTTATATCACATAATAGTTCTTCCCCATTGATTTGGAGTAAGATTCTTTCTTTTTAACAATCGATCAATTTGTTGTATCCTCCCGAGTATGCCTTTTGAACAACATATGGGCGTTTCCACATTGGTTTGAATATTCTATCTTTTTTTTTGGTGAGCAAGGTTGGGTCTTCAGAGAAGAAAGACTAATTTAACGATTTGAAATGACCTAGGATGAACCAATTTCGTAGGCCCGTATAATTTTTTGCTTGGTATAACTCATGATTTTGCTGGGCTTATAGATGCTTGCCTTCTAATTTCTTAAGTTATTTAAGTAATAATTTTGCATTTTCTTCTTCGGTTATCTTGTTTGCGACTACAACTCTAGGGGTCTAGCTATAGGATGTTTCTGGTGACTATTTTAGAAGACTAGCAATGGAGCCCTTACCCATTACAAAATCAAAACACTTCTTTTCTTTACTTGAAGTTTTTGAATGCTTAAAGTCTAACCTACAAATGCTTAGGATGATGAGACCAAGCATTAGGAAACTCAAGAGGAGTTCCCTATATGATGGTTAAGCCTTAGAACTCACCCTAGGAGGTCTGGTCTGGAGCTGAGACACACACACTTGCACATTACACTCTCACACACTACCTCACAACCCCATACCAAACATCTATACAATTGATCCCCTACTTATTTGAAAACTCATGTGGGTGGTTTCCCCAAGCTCTTAGCCCTAGGCTAGGGTTTGGCTAGTACCAGATCATGGACAATCTAAATGGGGAATTCCCTTGGTCCATGGCTCAAATGGGTTATCATTCTCACTTAACCCCAATTTTACTAAAAAAAAAGTCTAACTTTTGACTCCTTACACCTTAACTCTACCAAATGACCAAATTACCCCTTAAAACCCTAATTTTACCAAAAATCACAAAATCATCCAAAATTACCAAAATCCTAAAACATCTTCCCAAAACATTCATCACCACTCAAAATACCCAATGCACTTCAAATTTACCAAAATCCAAAAAATACCCCCAAAATACCCAAATTACCAAACTGCTCCTCCCAGCCCAAAAATTCCAAAAAAATTCAAAAATTCCCAAAATCATCAAAATATTTTCAATTTCAATTTAGAACCATCACATTGACCAAATTTAACCAAATTGACCCATTTTAACCAAAAGCCCTAAATTTACTCTTTAAGCCCAAAATGCCCAAATTACACCCAATGTCAACCCAATTGACCACAATCTTGCCCAATTTCCACTCCAAAACAAAATTCAACATCCCTAGTCTAATCTAAACTAAATCCAAGTCCAATTTTAACCACATTTAAACCAAATCTGAACCCGAACCAAAAAGCCCCAATTTTAACCATATGACCAAATCTCCCTAAATTAAACCTAATGTCAATCAATTTCCACCAATTTTGAATTCTAAACTCTTCATGACATTACCCTACACCAAATTTATCCATCAACTGCCCCCAATTTGAGCCCAAGCCTCACCCAAGTCCAACCAAACCTAAAATACCTAATTTTGCTCCAAATTAACAACATGCCCAAATGCCACCAAATTAAATAGCCTAACCCTAAAATTTCCACCAAACTAATGTTGAGCTCTTTATCCCCATAGACCATTTGGAACCATCACTTGGCATTTAACCCAACCCTACCCTAACCTAAACTCAAGCTAATCTGATATCCCCAAATCGACAAAATACTCAAAACAAGCCAAATAAACACCCCAAACCCATTCAAAATCCTTTGAATCCTCTCTCCAAAACTTTATAACAATCATACACACCATATTAAACAATAAATTGGACCTAACCAAAGCTTGAACCCAATCTAGCTCAACTTGATTGAACCTATGGCCCAATGTGACCAAATCAATCCAAATGTGACTAACCTACGTTGACTACAACCACGTGAACCCTAGGAACTACCCTAAATTCACTTAGTCCACTCTATTTGAGCCATGGACCAAGGGTCTTATGATTTAGAGGAATTCTTTCTTAAAGTGCTTAAACCAAATAGATTTTTTTCAAAATTGATTACTAACTTAATTATTCACCATGATGGCCTGCCCTCCTGACCACCTGACCTCTGGCCACCTCCTCTGGCCTAGCCGGCTGGCCTAGTTGCCTAAGGGGCCCAAACCGAGAGCCACCTCCTCCACATCGAAACCCAAACTCACCACCAAGCTATCCAGCTCTAATTTGTCACTTGTGCCTTACTTCCTTCCACCTAAGTAGCTAATGCCACCCATTGCTAAGCCATTAGCTCAGCCCAATGGCCATGGCTATAAAAGCCATACTTCACAGCCAAGAGGGGCGTGCTGAAATTTTCCTAAGGAAGCTCTGCTAAATTGCCTTGAGAGATTCTTTGGGGCCTCCTGAGAGCAAGCCTACCATCCTTAACCATTAAATACCACTGCCCAGAGATAATTTCAGCCGAAACTTGGACAAACTATACCACACCTCCACACTGCATCAAAATCAAATTAATTGCACCCACACCATCCCCGCACTGAAAGAAGAATTTCCCCCATCAAAGCCCCATCACAGAGAGCCTCCAGCATAAACTTTGATCAACACCTAAAATCAGGCCTAACTTAACTTAGGTCCGAACATTTCACTGCAGTAAGAAGCTTCATCTGGAGGTTCGTTGGGTCCAATCAAAGCTACTACAACCATCTAATTAAGGCCTCCCCTCTCAAACAAAGGTATTGAACTCTCTCCCTCTCATGAGCTTATTTCAATTCTCCATTCATGTTGGCTTGATTTAGCGCTAGGTTAGCCACAAGATAGGTTCGACTAGGCTAGATGAGTCCATAGAAACAAATTCAAAGCGATTTGGTTGAGTATCGAGCGAGATATTAGGTCTAAAGTGTGGACGGTATGCGAGAAGAATTATTTCTGGATGAAGGTCATGGACTGTTGGATCGCGCGAGTATCACTTGGAAGGCTAAGATTGCACCAGACAGTACCACGAGACATAATGCGTGGGCTGACTCAGATGGTGGCTGATAGACCTAAAAAATATAGTTATTTTATGCATATTTTTATACCTATTTTTGATGATATTGCTCTTTAATGGAAGGCATTTTTGTGTTTTTCTTGCAGGTATGATTAAAATGACCTCGAGCTAAGCACCGAAGGCCTCGAGCTTAGGCATTGGTTCACAAAAATTGATTTTCGGCAGTGAAAAACCCGAAGATCACCATTTTTAACTACCCCTATCATCTTCAACCTCTT
Organism: Papilionanthe hookeriana x Papilionanthe teres; assembly: GCA_022702705.1. Classification (NCBI taxonomy): domain Eukaryota; kingdom Viridiplantae; phylum Streptophyta; class Magnoliopsida; order Asparagales; family Orchidaceae; genus Papilionanthe; species Papilionanthe hookeriana x Papilionanthe teres. The sequence continues at coordinate 136,768,709 of CM040423.1, forward strand.
ATTTTCATGAAGGGGCCTAGGGCATCAATATATTGGATCATTTGAAAACTGATCTCAACAAAAATTGTTAGATTTGGATTCCTTGAGGTAAGAGCACTACTCCTAAGTAAATTTTTTTTATTTTCACCATGTATTTTGAGTACATTTTTAGAAAAACTTAAAATCACTTTTCATGCTAAAAATTTGAGTAAAAGCATGAGAAATTTCATGACTTAGTGGAAATGACTTTTGGAAGTTAATTTAGCAAGTTTAGTTTGATTTTTGAATTTATGGTGAAACTTTTTCGTGAATTTTTAGAGATGGCTCCAAAGTTAAAGCGCGCGAGAGAAAATACAAGATTTGATTCTAACAAGTTTGTTAGTGCAAGGACTGAGGAACGATACGTCGAGACACTACAGTCACGTAAATTGATTCCTAAGCGTGTGTTTAGTAAGCTAGGAGAAGTTATTAAAGAGATGATTTCTAGAAAGAATTGGGAGAATTACTGTTGCTTGTCCGCTGTTGCTGTTGTTTCTATGGTCAGAGAGTTATATGCGAACTTACCTGCAGCAGAAGAGAACTTGTTGATGGTGAGGAGGCAAGAAGTTGATTTTTCACCTACAGTAATCAATAGTTTTTATCGACTGCCTCTTGATATGTTTTGTTTTTATTCTACCATCATCCTATTGAGGGAGAGTTAGATGAGATAATGGCATTTTTGACTGATTGAAAAGGATTATGGAAGCAAACTAATGATAGAAGAGTCAATTATCAGGCCTCTAAGTTAAATGCCACTTCTAAAGCTTGACATTATTTTATTTCATCTAAGCTGTTGCCTTCAAGTCATACAAGTGAAGTTACAAGGGAGAGAGCTGTGTTGATCTATTTCATTCAGCAGGAGAAGCCTATAGATATTGGAGCAATCATTTATGATTATATTTTGAATTGTGACAGATCTACCATTACTGCAGGTATGAGATTTCCTTCCTCGATTCATTCGTTATGTGAGCGGTCTGGTGTGAAATTTGAAACTTAGAAAGGAGTTCTTCTGCCTTTGAAACCAATTACCAGAGTAAATGTTGGAGCTTACACTGTACATTCAGAGTTTGGCTGGAGAGGAGGATTTGGTAGGGCTTCTACTGCTTCTGCTACTTCTACTTCCCATGCTACTACTTCGTGAGCTTCATCATCTAGTGATTAACGGACTGGTTCGTTGAGAAAGATTTTGAAAAAGGTGAGTCTTACTCTTGAGCATGTTAGAGACGTGGATAGTAAGATGAATAATATGGAAAGATATATTGTGAAACATGATGAATATGAGGAGAATTATCATCATTATTTGGATATTTTAATTAGAGGTGATCCGAATGCTGAGATGCCCCCTCATCCATTCTATATACCTTATGTGCCATCAAGAGATTGGAATGAGCAAGATGATGATGATGATGAGGATGATTAGATTAGTTTTTTTTGTGTTACTGAGTTTCTGTTGATGTACTGATGTATGTTGTGTCTTGTGTTTCATTTTGATTTTGTGTTTGTGGTGTTAACTCTGGTGGTATGCTAATTGTAGTTGGACTATTATTTATGCATATTCATGTTGGATTGATATTCTATATGTTGTTTTGTGTGATATATGTGTAGTAGTAAATGTTTTAATGTGTATGTTGTGTCAGAGTTTTTATAGTGTGTACTTTAATTCTAAAACTGTTAGGAGAATATGGAACACTATTAAAAACTATTATTTAAAAACTACATGTTTAAAACTATTCAAAATCTACTACTACCATTTGTTATCTTGTATTAGTGTGATTTCAGTTATTTTCACTTGGTGTGTATTTTCATTGAAAACCTCCAGTACTATAGAAGTCTTTTGAAATTTTTACTTTTCTTTTTATAAAAATTTTGAAAAAAAAAAATAATTTTGAATTTGATTTCTGTTTGCTCCTATTTTTAAATTGTCATACTTGCATATTTACCTGCAAGTATGTTAGGTTAGTTTTTAATTCTCACAAATGAATCATTTCTTATGCCTAAATGTTTTATCCTAACTAAACATTAATGTTTGGGGGGGAATTTAAAAAACAAAAATTTTTTCAAAAACATAAAATTTTATTTGTTGTCAAGAATACTTAAAATTAAAATGATTTTTGATTAAAAATAATTATGTATATGAAGTTATATAAGGGGAACAAAATTTTGAATATAGAAATGAAGAAGAGAAATAAGTTAAAATTTATAGTAATAGTGAAAATTTTAAAGTTAAAATTTTCTTAGCAAAAGAAGTGTTAAATATAGTTCAACTTTCTTTAGTAAGAAATGTTGTATTTTTGGATCAATAGAAGATTTGACTTTTATTCTTCAAAGCTTAAATTTCTTTTATTGAGGAGTAATTTTTAAATGCTATTATTATGATTTTTAAGTGAAATATGTATATCAGACCTTTATTTTAAATGAAAGGGTGGAAATCAAAATCATTAAAGGCCTATCCAGATACAGTAATCCTTACCTTAGAAAAAAAAAGTATGTGAAAAGGGAGGAGAAGCTTAAGGATTCAAGGGCCTAATCAAAAATTTGTTCCATACATAAAGTATAAGATACAAGTTCTGAGAAAATCTAAAGTTTAAGGTTATAATATAGTAAGTAAAATTATTTTGAAATAATGATTTTTAAGTGAGAAAAATAAGTATTTGAATCCTGTATTTTAAAGAATCTACAAGTATTTCTGAATCAGATAAAAACTTATATTTTACATTATACTTTACCTAAGAACTTTCTAAACTTTAAGCTGGTCTTAATTACTGAAATTTTTCTAAATTGGACTATTCCTTTTGTAGAATAAAATTTTGTTACCTTTCTAAGAAACTCATTACATAATTTGCATGCTAAAATTTTCGTGTGATTAAGAGTCACTTGAGGACAAGTAACATTTTAAGCTTGAGGGATTTTGATACACCTAAAATATATAGTATTTTTATGCACATTTTTATACCTATTTTTGATGATATTGCACTTTAATGGAAGATATTTTGTGTTTTTCTGACAGGTATGATGAAAATGAGTGATTATGATGAAATGAGCAAAATTGGATCAAATTTGGAGCAAACAAAATGAAAAAAATGAAAAATTAGACACCGGAGGCTAAGCGCCACCTGGTCGGCACTTTGGCGCCACAGTTATAAAAATAAAATTTATTCAAATTTGGCACCATTTACAAGGGTTGTTTGAGGTAACTTTTGATGGTAACCTCAGTTTCCTTTTGGCGACAGAAATAATCCAAGGGATGCAAGGTTTGGTGGATACATTAAATCGGGACACAATTTGAAGAGACACCAAGGCACCTTTTGGATTATTATTAAAATTATGACATGTAATTTTCATGGGAGTCTTGAAGAAGGAGAGTCTTGAAGAAGGAGATTCTTGAAGAAGGAGAGTCTTTTCAGAGTTGTTACATAGTTAAGAGAGTGTGTGAGGGTGAGAAATCAGTAGGAGTAGGAGTAGAGAGTAAGAGAGGAGAAAAGGGTTAGAGTGAAGCCTTTATCTCACCAATTCTCTTCCTTCCTTTTATTTAGTTTTTATTGATGTCAGAAATCTGTTTTTGAGTCATCAGAGTTGGGCGACCCACTTTGAGGAGTGTTTTAGTGGAATGTCAAGTTTCAAAGGAACTTTCGGAGTCTTGTGGAGAGGATTTTCATATAAGTGTTTACTTCTATTTTTATATTTAGTTTTAATTAAAACTTGTTGTGTTTTCATTGTGATTTATATTTTCAAATCAATGTTTGCTTCTGTTTTCTTCATGAGTTCTGAGTAATTTTAATTCTATGAAGAAGTAATTAAATTATGTAGGATTGTTGTGGAATGTATAAGTGTTTAAAGTTGGAATAAGTTGTAAAGATTTAATTCTATGAACTTAATTTACTTCTTAATTTGGAGAGTTAAGATGTTAAAATTTGTTGTGAGATTATGTATGATCCAAAGTGGTATTGTCTCAAACAACAATTAGCAAAAATCACATGCAATTATATGGATGAGAATTGTAGTCCATATAATTGAATGCAAATATATTAGGAGATCTGTTTTTAATGGGGAGTAAAATTAGAAAACTTTAGAGTGAAAGGCTAAGGCCCCCTAATTTGGTTTGATATTTTAAATTTTATTATGAGAAGCTAGCCCCCAGGTGGTGGGAATCGAGGGAACTCTTGAGTGAGAGCTCGTATCTTACCTGCCTAACTATTTTCAAAATTTTAAAATTTTAAATTAACCAATGTATTTTATAGAACCAAGTAAGGGTAAATGAATAAAATTGCTCCTATTTGTCACAACACATTTTAATACTTCCACAACAATACTTTCATAATTATTACTGCTTTATAAGAGAAAGAAAAAGATATTTTATTTCCTAATGTTTTATATCTTGTTTTAAAGTTCTGATAATTTTCATTTCATGCTTAGCTTTTTACCAAAAAGACCAAAAACAACTTTCAAACATTACAAATCAAAACATACTTTCAAAACTTATTTAAAAAGTAAAAATATAATTTTCTTATTTCTTTAAAAATTTTCTACATTTCCCTGTGAGATCGATATCTCGAGGTTTAATCAGAGAGTCCTATATTACTTGATAAACAATACGTATACTTGCGTAGTATCCCATATTATAAAATCATAATTTTCATATTATCAAAATGGTAAGCACATATATTTGTCGGGGATCATATTTAAATTTTGATATGCTTTGGTGTGCTTAGTATTTAGTTTGATTTACTTTGTAATTTGTGTTTGAACTTATTATGCTTGGAATTTTTCTATAGTATTCAGTGTTAGAGTATTATTTTAGTGTGATTGTGACGCTGAATTTCTATGTTATATGGCTTGATGGACTCATATAGATGAGTGCTTAAATATGTATGTTTGTAATGTGGATTTTATATATTAAAGTGATGTTTTGTGTTGTTTGTGTGAAATTGATGTTAGTCAATTGCTTAATCCATGAATAAATTCTTAAAATGGTTAATTATATGACAGTCTAACATAGAAAGGATCAAAATTGCAAAACTTTTATGGACCCAGAATTTGAATTGGTTCCAACGGAACCCGAAACCCGAATATGCCCAATTTTATTTAAATTCACGATTTTTACATTAGGACCCACCATTTTTGCCCTTTCCTTCATCTTCAACCTCAAGATAGGGTCAAATAGTGACCTAGAGCTTGCTTGTTTGCGGATTTGAGGCATTTTCAAGGGTTTAAAAGTTTGGATCTTGTCTTCTCTTGGTTAGAGCTCTACTTTAAAATAAATATTTTTTATTTTCACCATGAAAATCTTCTACATTAAGTTAGTCTGAAATTTGGAATCTTTTATGATGCTTTGAAATTGACCTTGGTGATAGAAGCCATTACTAAGATTTACTTTTGGAGTCTTCTACATTGTGATTTTAGAATTTATTGAATTTTCTTGCATATGTCTGAAAACATTGATTGTCTTCAAAGATTAATAAAGGGAAGAGGAAACTCAATTTTGATGAGAATAAATTTTTGAATGTTAAAGCACAATTTCATTTTAATCCGTAAGAATGTATACAAGATCAAGCATTTGTAAATCTAAGTGGGATGGTAGAAATGTTAATTGTCGATCGAGAATGGGAGATATTTTGTTATTTTAATTGTGATGCGATTATGGGTATAGTTCGTGGATTTTTTGCAAATTTACCATGGACTGAAAGCGACGATATGCTTATGCGAAGGAAAATGGTATAATTTTCCCTGGATTGTATTAACACTTTTTTTAAGTTAAGAGGAACATCATTATGTGAATATGAAAATTTTAGCACTATGGATGCTAGACTAAATGAAGTGATTTCTTTTCTTACTGATCAAAAATGGGAATGGAAGATAAAGCAAAGACAAAAGATTAACATCCTTGCTTCCATGTTGAATGTAGCTTCTAACGCCTGACATTTCAAAAAAGTTATTAACATCTTACCATCACAGTGATGTTACTAGAGATAGAGCTTGTCTGTACTATTACATTCAAATAAGAAACATATAGAAATTGGAGTTTTCATTTATAAGAGTATTAAGAATATTAAAAGTGGGGAAACCACTGTTAGATCAGGACATCCTACCCTGATTCACACACTATGCGTACAGTCTGGAGTGGTGTTTGATGACAATGACGAGTTAGTCCATCCATTGAGACCTATTTCCAAGGCTAATATTCGTACTTATGACGTGATACGACTATTTTAAATTGCCAAAATTTATGAAATCAGACTATATATATATATATATATATATATATATATATATATATATATATATATATATATATATATATATATATATATATATATATTGAATTAGTTTTCTATTGAGTCACATATTTTATATATTAATATATTAATTTAGTTTTCTTATTAAATAAACACTATGCTTCAAAACAGACGAAAATTCTACGGTTGAAAACTTAAAATCTTGAATTTTCGATCGAGTTCGAATCCATTTTGATGAGATTTGGGATCTTTCTTTTCGTTTCTCTGTTGGTTTTGACATGTAGGGGTAGTTTTTGGGAGTCTAAATGGAAGAAATGTCGCCTAGAACCTAAAAATAGAATTTTAAAAATGAAAAACTATTTTCTAAACAGCAACATGGTCAGGCGCTGACGGCAGCGCTGTCCGGCATTGATGGCAGCGCTGTTCGGCGCTAGTTCATTTTTTGCCAAACTTTCATTTTGTCCAAATTCTTTCCAAACATTGATTCAATTCATTTCTTTATTGTATTTTATGATATTTATGGATGGGTAGAACTTAATTAAGTAATAATCAAACAAAAATAACACATTAAACAAGCAAAACACTCAATAACTATGGGTTGCCTCCCACAAAGTGCTTGGTTTAACATCATCATCCCATCATAAACTTAAGTTATTCAGGTTGATCCAACATTAAAACCTCATTAAAATTAGGTCTATTAACTTCAAAATATGATTTTGATATTTGTTCATTAACTTTAAATATTCTTCTAGAATTAGGTCTTCAATAATCACAGCTCCAAATTGATAGATTTTTACGAGAATGAAAGGTCTTATCCATCTAGATTTCAGTTTCAAAATAAATAAATTCAATCTTGTATTGTATAGTAAAAATTTTTGTACTGGTTCAAATTCCTATTTAATAATTTTCCAATCATGCCATATTTTTCTTCTCTCCTTTTATAATATATTATTATCATATGATTCATTTCTGATTTCTTCCAACTCATTGAATTGCAACAGTCTTTTCTCACCAACATCATTCAAATTAAAATTCAATTTCTTTATCCCCCAATGTGCTTTATATTCTAATTCAACTGGCATATGACAAGTCTTTTAAAAAATTAATCTATAAGGGGACATTCCTATAAGAGTTTTATAAGCAGTTCTGTATGCTCTGTCTAATCTAGCAGAACAATCTAATTTCTCAAGATTTATGAATTTTTCTAAAATTCATTTAATTTCATGATTAGATACCTCAGCTAAGCTAATATTTTGAGGATGTAAACTGTAGAGATTCTAAGCATAATATTATATTTTTCTACCAATCTCTCAATTAGATTATTCTTAAAATGGGATCCTCCATCTGTGATGATTACTCTAGGCATTCCATATCTTGTGAGAATATTTTTCATTGAAAACCTCGAAACACTTCTAACATCACACTTAGGTAAAGCTATTGCCTTAATCCATTTTGATACATAATAAATAGCAATTAATATATATAAATTCCCAAATGAAGGTATAAATGGTCCAATAAAATCTAATCCCCAAGCATCAAAAATCTCAACTTCTAAAGTAAAATTAAGAGGCATTTATTTCTTCTAAATATATTGCCTATTCTCCAACATCGATCACAGGTTTTGATAAATCTATAAACATGTCTAAAAATAGTAGGCCAATAAAATACAAATTATAAATCTTATGTGTTATTCTATTAATTCTGAAATATCCTTCGAATACAGAATCATGACATTCTCGAATAATTTGTTTACTTTTTTCATATGGCACACATCTCCTAATAATAAGATCTTTAAATTGCTTATACAGATAAGGATCGTCCCAAAAATAAAATTCAGCATCATGTTTGATTTTCTTCCATTGTTTCATTGTTAATTCTTATGGTAAAATGTTACTAAAAATGTAGTTTATAACATCTGCGTACCACGGTATATTTTCTTCTGTAATATTATACAACTGCTCATCAGGGAAAGTTTCAATTATTTCCTTTCCAAAATCACCCAATTTAGGTTGTTCAAGTCTAGATAGATGATCAACTATTTGATTATCAACTCCTTTTATATTGACGATCTCAAAATCAAACTCTTGCATTAAAAGTATCTATCAAATTAATCTTATTTTAGCATCCTTCTATCGTATTAAATATTTAATAGTAGAATGATCAGTATGCACTATACAATTGGCTCCAATTAAGTAAGATCTAAATTTTTCAAAGGCTTAAAGGATAGCTATTAACTCTCTTTCTGTAGTAGTGTAATTAATTTGAGCATCAGTAAGAGTTTTAATAGTGTAGTATATAACTTTAAACATTTTCTCGTTCCTTTGCCCTAAAACAACTTCAATAGCATAATCGCTCGCATTACACATTAATTCATATGGTTTCTCCCAGTCTGGTGAAACTATTATAGGAGCATCAATTAATTTTTCTTTTAATAAATCAAAAGCTTTTAACAATTCATCATTAAAATCAAACTTCTTATCTTTTTTAAAAGTTGGCATAGAGGCTTAGTTATTTTTGAAAAATCTTTAATATATCGCTCGTAGATTCCATCATGTCTTAAAAGGCTTCTTACTTCTCTCACAGCTGTTGGAGGTGGTAACTTTCCATAATTTGAATCTTCACAGGATCTACTTCCATGACATATTTAGATATTTTATGTCCAAGAACAATTCCTAGTGCAACCATAATTTGACACATTTTCCAGTTTAGTACTAATTTTGTTCTTTCGCATACCTCTAAAAATTTTTCTATGTTGTATAGGAATGCATTAAATGAATCTCCAATACAGAGAAATCATCCATAAACACTTCTATTTCATCATCTATTAATTTGCTAAATATGGACATCATACATCTTTTAAATGTTGTAGGTGCATTACATAATCCAAAGTGCATCCTTCTAAAAGTAAAACTTTCGTAAGGGATAATAAATATAGTCTTATTGGATCCTCAGGAGCAATAGGTATTTTGTGATAACTGGTACATCCATCTAAAAAGCAATAATACTCGTTTCAAGTAAGTCTGTCTAATATTTGGTCTAAAAAAGGTAAAGGGAAATGATCTTTTTTGGTAGCAGTATTTAATTTTCTACAATAAATACATATTCGCCAACCAGTGACTTGTCTTGTGGGTATGATTTCATTTCATTCATATACATCAACAGTCACTCTTCCTTTCTTAGGAACACAATGAATTGGTCTAACCCAAACACTATAAAAAATAGAATATGTAATTCCAGCATCTAACCAATTTAAAATCTCTTTTTTAACCACTTCTTTCATCATTGGGTTCAGCCTCCTTTATGGATGAACTCTAGGTTTATGATGTTCATTCAAAAAAATTCCGTGCATATAAATCGAATGTCTAATTCCTTTAATATCTACTAAGGACCAACCAAATGCCTTTTTTGTATCTTTTTAAGGTATCCAGTAATTTTTGTTCTTGATATTCATTTAAACCCGAAGATACAATGACTGGTAATGTAGATGATTCTTCTAAAAACATATACTTCAAATGGGTAGGGAGAATTTTCTTCTCAAGTTTAGGGGATTTCATGATAGATGGAATTAAACATTTATCTCCACTTTCCATATTATACAATCTTTCAAATCTTTCCTGAACAAATTCTAACTTTTTATTCTTCATATCATCCAAATCATCTTCACTTTTACTTTCATCCTCACATTCCAAATTCTTTTCAAACACTTCTATAAAATAATCTTCTCTCAAATAATCATAGATTTCCATTCAAAAGCACTAAACATCTTTTTTAGCTGAAGGGTATTTCATAGATTCCAGAATATTGAAAGTCACCTCATGATCATTAACTCTCATAGTTAATTATCCTTTTTGAACATCGATCATAGCTCTCCCAGTAGCAAGGAATGGTCCTCCCAAAATACATAGAATTTCTTTATCTTCCTCCATATCTAATATAATAAAGTCTGCAGGAAATATAAATTTATCCACCTTCACAAATACATGTTCCACAACTCCTTTAGGATAAGTGATAGAACGATCAGCCAATTGAAGAGTCATAGATGTAGGTGAAATTTCTCCTATTCCCAATTTTTTTAAATTTAATAAAGGCATAAGATTAATAGTAGCTCCCATATCAAATAAAGCTCTTCTGAAAAATTTCTCTCTTATAGCACACGGGATAGTGAAACTACCAGGGTCTTTAAATTTTTCAAGAAGCTTCTTCTAAAAAATTGCACTACACTCACCCCTATGTTCAACAGTCTCGTGGTCCTTAAACTTTCTTTTCTTTTTAAGAATATCCTTCATAAACTTTGCATAATCAGGCATATGCTCTAATGCTTCAACAAAGATAATATTAATCGTTAATTTTTTAAGGATTTCAAAAAAAATTGTAATTCTTTTATCCCTGTTCTATTTTTTTAGTCTTTGAGGAAACGGAGGAGGTGATTTTTCAATAGTAATATTCATTGGTTCAATCAAATATTCTAAGTCTGGATATATCTTATTAGAACCTTTTTCAATGTCCACTTCCTCTCTCTTAACTTAAACTTCTTTTCGTACGTTTTTTTCCAGTTCTTTTCCACTCCTTAATTGAATAACCTTAATTTGCTCATTATTTTGATCTTTTATGTTGTCTTAACATTCCTAAGAAGTTTTCCATAAGGTCTATTACTAAGCACAGTAAAAATATATCCCAATAGATTCTCAAAGTTCTTCATCGCAACATTTTGAGCTTGAATTTAATTACCCATATTCGGAATTATTTCTTCAGTAGATAGTTCTTTCCTTAAATTATGGGTTACTATTAAAACCAGGAGTATAAGAAGGTCTATAATTGACATTTCCTTGGTTGTTCAGATTTCCAACTAGATTCATAGAATTGTTTCCCCATTGCGGGATAACAACAACATTATTATTAATCCAGTTAAAGTTTGGGTGATTCATCCAACCAGGATTATAATAATTTGAATTAGGATTGTTGAGTTTATTATTTATAGCATTCAAGGTTTCATAAGGTGTTTGAGATTCAATCATCTGTCCTGATAAATTTTCCTCTAACACTGGGGGTGTTTGAGAATAATTCATTCCATGTTGATCTATTTTCTTCGAAAGTGCAGCAATTTGAGAAACTATCATAGTTATCGCATCAGAATCGTGAATACTAGCTACTCTCTTAGGATTTACCCACTCAGAGGGCCATTGAAAATTATTAGTAGTCATCTCTTCTATTAATGAATATGCTTCATCAAAAGGTTTTGACATTAATGATCCACCAGCAGCAACATGTATAATTGATCTTAAAGATCTCACTAATTCATTATAAAATGTTTGAATTACTAACCACTCTAGAAAATCATGATGTGGACACTTTCTCATAAGATCTTTAAATCTTTCCCAAGCTTCATATATAGATTCTCCATCAAACTGACTAGAAGATGTGATATCATTCCTCAGCTTAGCAGTTTTTTAAGGAGGGAAATCTTTTAACAGAAAATTTTGTGAATGTTCTCCCAAATTTCTGATAGATCCAGGTGCTAAAGAATTTAACCCCTTCATTTCCAAATTTCTGATAGATCCAGGTGCTTAGACTTATCCCTTAATGAAAAAGAAAAAATTCTAAGCCTAACAACATCATTCGACACTCCATCGTATTTAAAGGTAGCACACAGTTCTAGAAAACTAGCAAGATGTAAGTTAGAATCTTCATTAGTTATTCCTCCAAATTGATTATTGATCACTGAAAAATTTATTAAGAAATTCATACCTATTTTTGATGAAATTACACTTTAAAGAAAGGTATTTTCTTTATTTTGTTGCAGGAATGGAGAATTTAGGTGATAAAAGCAAAAATCATAAAAAGGAGCGGATTTGGATCAAAAAGGAAGAAAATAATGCAATTTGTGCTGAGTCGCCGACGGCGAGATCGAGCCCGCCGACGGCGAGGGTACGAGGAAGAAATTCTGAAGGATTTATAACTGTCTCGCTGACAGCGAGCCCGAGCCCGCCGACAGCGAGATAGCGCGGTTCGAAGACCTTCTAGAAGCCTCGCCGACAGCGAGGTAGTTCGTCGCCGACGGCGAGCTAGTTCAAATGGCACAGATACATTGAACCTGGACACCTTTTGAAGGGATGCTTACGCACCTCTTGCTCCTTTGCTTACCTCTATATATAGAGGCCGAAAATTAGTCTTTGGTGTGCAGTCTTTTGTGTCTTTTGTGTGTTCTAAGTGTGTTATAAATGAGTAGCAGTCTTTAGAATCTTAATTAGTGTAATTAGTGAGTCTTTTAGTGAGTTTAGTGAGTAATTAGTGAGTCGTGTTGTACTGGAAGGAAGAGTCAAAGGAACTACGAGGAGTCTGCTTGGAGATAAATCAAGATAAGTATTTGTATTTATTGTTTTTAACTTTAAATGAAATCCATGCTTAGTTTAGTTCCCTTGCATTCTGAGTAGTTTATTTAGTCTTTCTCCTCGTTTATGAAATTAAGTGACTTGATGAAATTAAAATAGAGATACTTTTATATATTAATAAATTGTGATAATTTTTACTTAAAACTTAATTTACTTTTCAAACTGGCTATTTGATTTGTTAAAATGTATTGATTTACAACTATAGTAAAAATTACATCTGATATTCGGGGAATTCAAAAGCCTTGGAAGGAGGGTGCAAATAAATAAGGAAATAATATCACTGGGCGTAGAATTGAGCATTTTAGTGTGACAGACTAAAATATTCAATTCGGTCCTATTGTTTGAGAGCTGAAGTGTAGATGTTAGCCCTCGGACGAGGGGAAAGTGGGAGCTACGAAGTGGCGGTCGGTATCCTCCCGACTTAGCCGCAGATTCAGTAATCAAACATAGGATTAGTCAATATTTTTTACACCTGGACCAAAGGGTAAAGAATAGGAATGCTCCTATTTGTCACAATACCTTAACATTATCTATTTAAATTCATCAATCACTTAAATTTCTAAACAAGGGAAAGATACTTTTTCTGAATAGTTAAGACTTATTTAGCAATTAGTTAATTTCCTGCACTTTCAATACGTATTAATCTTCTACTTAGTTAAGTTACCCAATTAAAATACTTAGTTTACTTTATTGCGTTTAAATTTAGAATTCGAAATTTTCGTATACTGTTTTAAAATTATTATTATTATTTTAAAATTAGTTGTTATTTAATTTTCTCTTTCCTTGTGGGATCGCTAACCAGGACTGCACTAGAGCCCTGTATTACTTAATACGATACGTATACTTGCGTAGCATCCACAACATAAACAATTACAATTCTATACATATAATATAGCGGGGTCAAGTTTTTGGCTTCGTTGCAATTAAATTAAAAATATCATAATATAAAATTGTGGGTCAAGTTTTTGGCGCCGTTGCCGGGGATTGAACCCGGGTCACCCTCGTGACAGGTGGGAATACTTACCACTATACTACACCGACTAGCTCAACATAAAAAAGATAAACAATTTGCTAAATTCCTTGAAATATTAAAGAAATTAACAATCAATATACCTTTTGTCGAAGCTTTAGATCGGATGCCAAATTATGTAAAATTTATGAAAGATATTCTAAATAAGAAAAGAAAATTCAACTGATAATGAAACGAGTCGCACTTAGTGAAGAGTGTAGTGCTATTATTCGAAGAAGCTTCTGAAAAATTGAAGGATCCTAGTAGTTTCACTATACCCTGCGCTATAGGAGAAAAATTTTATGGAAAAGCTTTGTGTGACTTAGGAGCAAGCATCAATCTAATTCCTCTATCAATTTTTAAGAGATTAGGATTAGGAAAAATTACACCTACTTCAGTAACCCTTCAATTAGCTGATCGTTTGATTACCTATCCTAAGGGAGTTATTGAAGATGTGTTAGTAAAAGTGGATAAATTTATCTTCCAGTAGATTTTATTGTTTTAGATATGGAGGAAGATAAAGAAATTCCTATCATTTTAGGAAGACCATTTTTAGCTACTTGGAAAAGCTATGATTGATGTTCGAAAGGAGAATTAACTATGAGAGTAAATGACCAAAAAGTTACATTTAATATTGCAAAATCAATGAAATATCCTGCACTTAGAAAAAGATGATGAATGTTTTCGGATGGAAATACTTGAACATTTACAACAAGAACATTTTAAGGAATATTACGAAGATAAATTAGAAAAAGAAAACACTCGAATTAATTGAAGATAATAATGAAGAACTAGATTATATTCAGGAAAGATTTGAATTTTTGGATAATACTCGAAAACACTAACAAGAATATAGTTCCATCAATTATTAAACCTCCTGAACTTGAGCTAAAAATATTGCCTGATCATTTGAAATATGCTTATTTAGGTAATTCTTCAACTTTATCAGTTATTATTTCATCTGCATTAAACGAATCTCAAGAACAAAAACTTTTAGAAACTTTAAAAAAATATAAGAAAACTTTTAGTTGGAGTTTAGCAGATATTAAAGGAATTAGTCCTTCAATCTGTATGCATAGAATTATTTTAGATGATGAACATAAACCTAAAGCAGATCCTCAAAGGAGATTAAACTCGATAATGAAAGAAGTAGTTAAGAAAGAAATTTTAAAATGGTTAGATAATGGTATTATATATCCTATTTCTGACAGTGCTTGGGTAAGCCCAATTCACTGTGTTCCAAAGAAGGGAGGAGTGATCGTCACTGTCAATGAAAATAACGATCATATTCCTATAAGACAAGTTACTGGTTGGCGTATATGTATTGATTATAGGAAATTAAATACCGCCATCAGGAAAGATCACTTCCCTTTACCATTTCTAGACCAGATGTTAGATAGATTAGCTGGACATAAGTATTTTTGTTTTCTAGATGGATACACCGGTTATCATCAAATACAAATTGCTCCTGAGGATCAAGAGAAAACTACATTTACTAGTCCTTATGGAACTTTCTCTTTTCGAAGAATGCCTTTTGGGTTATGTAATGCACCAGCAACATTCCAGAGATGTATGATGTCTATATTTAGTAAGTTAATTGACAATAGAATAGAAGTATTTATGGATGATTTCTCTATATTTGGAACATCATTTGACACATGCTTAACTCATCTTTAAAAAGTATTAGAAGTATGTGAGAAAACAAATTTAGTTCTAAATTGGGAGAAATGACAATTTATGGTTGCGGGTGGCATTTGTCGGCACATTTTTAGGTTGTGTGTTTTATTTTGAAAAGGGGGTCGCCTAACAGAAATTGTCGGCGAATTTTTAATTTAATTTAAATAAATAATTTGAGAAGTAATATTTGATTTTTGAAAATAATTTTAAATTTGAAGATTTCAAGATATGAAATCAAACCGATCTCACATCCCAAATAGTTTATATAAACGAGCACCATACCACAAACCGTGTATCTATCCTAAGGATAGACACACTGCTTGATGGTGGGGCTCGATTAAATAAACTAGAAGATTTGTGACATCCGTTTGGTCTGCGAACCAATTTTATAAGCCGACAAGTTCCCCTGCTTAATATGAAAGCATTAAACAGGGTTTATATTACCTGGGTTCTTTAAAATTCTCTATAAGGGCAAGCCCCTATAGTTAATTACATCTTAAGTGACGAGAATCACCTAAGAAAACTCTCGATAATAATTAGTGCTCTCAAGAAGTTCAAAGTTTAAGTTTTCAAAGGATTGAATTTTAGAATTTCAATAGGGAATGGATCAAATTTGGAGCATTTTGTTTTGGGATTTCAAAGGAAGAAAAGTAGGAGAAATTACGGATTAGAAGCGGACTTGGATAATTTCTCGACTATCCTATTGTTTGGCTTGGATTTAGGAAGGTCCTAATGTTTATTTAGTATTTCAATCTTGCCAATTTTAATTAATTTGGACTCATATTTGTATGATAGAAACATAGAAATAGCTTAGAAGATGTGAGGGTTTATGTTGTATCGGACGACTACCTCGGAATCCTAAGACCGGTTAGGGCTTAATTTGCATAGCATGATTATACAAATGCCTAACAAAAGGGTTGAGGATTTATGTTGCACTAGGCAAACTACCTCGAAATCCTACGGTTTGGTTGTTTAATTCTAGGAATGTTTAGCTGATGTAAATTCAAGTTTTGCTGACGACGATGGCCGTGCTGCCCACTATGCTCCAAGGTCCTTGTTGTTGCAGAGATTTAGTTATAGAAGTCATAAATCAGGAGATGAGAAAAGTTTTTTGGTTTAGAAGGAATTTTTATTTCCAAGTGTTTTTTGTGTTTTAATTAAAACAAATCTTAAAGTTGATTATAACGACACCGGTTAAGATCTCACGGTTCTATCCTTTCAGCATCATTATTTTTATCGGATTCACTTAGTCCAGAAGAATTTGCTAAACTCAACTGAATGAGTTCCACACGTTCATTTAGACCGTGGGAAATCCCGTTAGCAACACGTAGGTTACATCATCCGAGGTATTCCCGATCATCCAACAGGACGTTTTAATTTAGTTGTAATTGTAGTTTTGTGTTGTGTTTGTGATTAAATTTTGAGTTGTTTTATATTTTGAAATGTTGTGGCGGTGAATTTTATCTTGCAATGACTTTTAACTTAGTTTTGGTTTCAGTTTTAGGGACTATCCTAAAGGTGTGGGTTTTCATGCAACAGTTGTTTATCATGCAAGAAAAGTAATTGTGATGCTATTAAAGAAATTGCAATAATGTAAATTTCAATAAAATAAAAGCGTACCTGGAGGGTCTTCCTGTCATCCCAAGCTGCACTTAAAACACAATTAGAATATTTAAGCAAGTTCCTAGGTAAAGCTAAGGGAAGGGTTATGGTTTTCTACCAAGTTCCTAATCCTATAGCTAGTCATTTCCTATGACGTCTAGGTTCTTGTGTTTTGATTTGAGGACGATTTTCTTCATCAAAGAACAATTAAATTTAGTTGTTCTTATAAACATCCTATCATATCGAGGAAGTGCTTAAGGCAAATCTTAAACATCTTTTCAATATTTCTAGGATTGTTTTAAGTCCAAATGAATTTAATTACACAAATGAATTGATCGTCCGAGAATTCAAGTTTTGTTGTTATCTTACTCAGTGAACTAGGACATTTGAATATCCTATAAGTGAAGTAGTATTTCATTTAATGTTCTGTTTAGGAGTTATGATAACCAAAGTTTTCGAGGGCAAATTGGTGTTCAAATAGTTTATGATTTAGTTTAATCTCAGTTATCGGATTTAAATTTGGAATAGTGTTCAAGTTGCTTTATATTTAATTTCTTTAAATTCTTTATGTCTTAGGTGGTGTTATTTGATTCAATTTAATTTAACTTTAATTTAATTTAATTTAATTTTAATTTTAATTTAATTTAATTTAATTCAATTTAGCTTGATTTGATGTTACATTAATTTAGTTTAATTTGATTTAATTTCCTTTAATTTAATTAAATTTGATTTAATTTTAATTTAATTTAATTTAATCTAATTTAATTTAATTTGATTTGTTTTAATTTAATTTAATTTAATTTAATTTAATTTGTTTAAATTTAATTTAGTCTAATTTAATTTAATTTAATTTATTTTTTTAATTTAATTTAATTTAATTTATTCATTTAATTTAATTTAATTTGTTTATTTAATTTAATTTAATTTAATCTTTAATTTAATTTTATTTTTAATTTTGATTTAATTGAAAATTTAAAAAGAGCTTAACAATTTAACTTTAATTTAATTTAAATGATTAAGTCCTTTAACATTTTAAAACTTAAATTTGAATTATCCTTTTTTAGTTAGGAATTAAATATTATTGAAATGATTAATTTAGGGATTTTTAAATTAAAGAATAAATCTCTTCCTAATAATATCCCTATTTTAATAATTCCAATTTTATTATTCTTCCAAATTTAATCAATTATCCAATTAAGGTTTATTTCAATTATTTTAAATTGTTTAATGGGTTTCTACCCTTTAATTATTTAAATTTCAATCATCCAAATCAGATTAAGATCAAATATTTTCCTTGCTAATTTTATTAAACCTAAAGTTTTAATTAAGGGTTAAAATTTTAATTACCATTTTGCCCTTCAGGCTTAATAATTTCATAACTCACTAAATTGAGCTTAAATGAACTTGAAATTTTTATGTGACTTCACTCATATGCCAATAAAGACATTAGAGGAGAAAATGTGATTTTTCTGTATTTAATTATTTATCTAATTATTTTTTATGGAAAATAGGAATTTCCAAGGAAAATTTAATAATATGACCAAGGGAATGTTTCTGTCCTTAAGAAAATTAGAGGACATTCCTAATGACCAGAGGACCACTTGGACCAATTTTAGTGATTTTTTGAATTATATTATTTTTATTATAATTATTTTAAGTTTTGGAGTGTTAATTAATTTAAAAATAAAATAAAGGTTGAAAAATGAATTTTATATTTTTCAAAAATCTCTCTGATATCAAGGAAATCAAAGAATCAATTTTTGCAATTTTCTGATTTTTCTATGATTTATTATAATTATTTTAGTGAAAATACTAGAAAATACATTTTTTAATTTTAAAATTACCCTAGGGCTTTAAAATTTAATATCTCATTAAATAGACCTTAGAAAAATATGGGGTTTGATTCTAAGTGATTAAAATTAAAAATGTGACATTTTGGTGAATTTTATTATTTTTGTGATTTTTATTATTTTTTTAATTATTAAAAATATTGAAATAATATTAAAAATCAACTTTTTAGAAAATTAAAATTTTAATTTTCATAAATTCCCCTAATATCAGAGAGGCTCCAAAACCAATTTGGTGAATTTTTGAAAGGTATTTTGAAAGTTATGAATTTTTGAAATTTAAATTGATTAGATGGCTTAATCAACCCATTTAGTAGGGCTAACCAAGTCCAATTGACTTCAAATTTTTATGGTGGATTCCTCTGATCCTAAAGGTTAATGGAGAATTGATTTCAAGTCAATTTGATATATGGTTAGCTCTAATTAATTAAAGAGCTATTTTGGGTGTTTAAGCCAATTAGGGTTATTTTAAATGAGTTAACTCAAAACCTATTTTTCCTAAGGTCCTCTGGTCATAAGAGACATCACCAAATTTTCCTAGAATTTATTTCACAACATGATAATTATTAGATTTAAAATACTCAAAACGAGTAACATGAATTTGAAAAATCAATAACTTCTCATAGGGATGGCCTCCGACTTTGGAAAATTTAGGGAATGTTCCCAAGTTCGGAGGCTTCAAAAGCCTATGGTCTCATGCCATGGTGAATTTCCTATATGCATGGAGAATTAAAATAATGCAGACGAGTAAATAAATTATTAAAAATAAAATACTTGTTGAAATTAAATGATTTCTTTTCCACATTATTCTCCTCACGTTCACCTGAGTAAGAGGGTATTTTTATTTTATTTTTATGATTTTCCTACACAAAGTTATGAATTTTCCAAGTTCAGGGAATTAAATAAATAGGAAAATCCCTAATTTTCTATTTATCCGAGTCGGCGCCGCGTCATCCTCGGCATCTCCGAACGGCCACGCGGCGCGCTCCCATTCGACGCCGCCACTTGAGTCAGCAGCCCGGGTCCCGCCTTCCGCGTATCATCTGCCGGTCCGACCTAATCTGAGCCGTCCGTCCGCGTGTGTATTGAATGGACGGCATCCGTTCATCGTCCGCAAGCCTCCTAGCCCGAGAACCGTCCATCTTCTAGGCCTACGATCTCACTCGATACTTGACCAAATTTAACGTTCTTATGCTCTATGGATTCGTCTCGAGAAGACGAACACATCCATACGGTTTATGTGGCATGAAATTGACTTAATGAAAATGGAGAATGTTCAGAAGCTCGGGAAGAAAAGTGAGGCCATACCTTTGCTCAGAGAAGTGTGGCTTCGATCTGAGGGTTGTTTCACCTTCGATTGGATCCCAGCAAGCTCCAGATGAAGTCTCCTGGTGCGGTGAATTGCTCAGGTAGGATTTTGACCACGGTCGATTACAAAGCTTGGAGGGTGGAGCAACTGGGTGGCCTGGAGATGGGGCTTTTGCTGGTGGACACCTTCTCTTGGTTTGGTGAAGGTGTAGGACCAATCAATTTGAGGATTGATCCACTGTGGAGGAGTGTCCTGGTTTTTGGGCTAAAGTTTGAGCTCAAAATTGGGCTCAGCTGGAGGGAATTGGGGCTGGAATTCAGTGGGGATCAAATGCTCTATGTATGGGGAATGGTGCGGAACAATTTTGCGCGAGTTTCCTCGAGGTTTGTTTCGAGCACGTCCTCATGGCCGAGAGAGGTGGGGTTTAAATAGGAGAGGGTGGAGGGCCTCCCGGGGAGAGTTAGGGCTTGGGATCGAGCTGCTCTTGGCAAGAGAAGAACAGCTACAATGGCCACTGGGGATGGGGTAGCTCGGCGAGTGAGAATTCCGAGCTTGGGCTCACATGTGAGCTCTCGGCCATGGAGTTTTCCGGCGACCCGGGCGGCTGGCCGGCAGGCATGGGTCACCCTCGGAGTCCAGGTGGGTCAGGGCTGGGGTTTAGTGCAGTCAATTGCGCCTTGCCATGTGTAAAGGGGATGGCTAGGAATGGAATGGGGAAGAGGCCATTTTGGCTAAGTTTGGGTCAACCCATCATTTTGGGCTTGGTTCACCCTTCATGGTGGCTTTGGGTGTTGTGGGGAGTCACAAGGATCAGCTGGTTTGGCATGGAGAAGTCCTTATCAGAATATATTTGGATTAAATTTGGGTTAAGGTGAAACATGCTTAAGGTTAATGACTTTTAGGAGGTGCTTAAAGGACCTCCTCCTTTTGCCATTTAAGGAGAGTTGACAACATAGAGATCCTCATGGCTTGCCAATGGCTTGCATGTGGCTTCATGGCTCCATGTGGCTTGGGAAAAGATTGTGTCAATTTCATAAAAAAGGATTTTGTGGATTTTGGCATTTTAATGGAAATTGTTATGGGGCTTGATTTGGAATTGTTTAATTGATGGGATTAGAACTTAGGGAATGGCTTTGATTAAGTGGATGGCAAATGGAAATGTCATGTGGGCTTTGGATGAATTTGGGCTTTTGAATTTGAAGGAAGTGGGCTTTTAGGAAGGTTTAAGGGAAGTGGGCTTTTTGAATTTTAAAATGGACTTTAGGATGAAATTTTGGTAAATGCTTGGGCCAAATAATTGTTGGGTTTAGCTCATAGATGTCTTGGAGCAAATTGGGAGTGATTTGGATTTGAATTGGGTTGAATTTGGGCTCCTTTGGTGAATGGGCCAATATAGGTCAAGGTGGGCTAACTTGGGCCAATGTTGGGCTAGGGTTGAAATTGATGTAAAATTAATGTTGGGAAATGTCTATGGAAGTGTTTCAAAGAGGTTTTGACTTTGGTTGGGCTTTGATTTTGGGGTTTGGGCTCATTTGGGTTAGGTTTGGGTTTAGGTCAAAATTGGGCCTTTTAGCTTTGGGTTGAATTTGAGTGGGGTTTGGGTCTAAATGTTGGGTAAATCATGTTAGTGTTTTTTTTTTTGGGATGCTAAGGAGGATTTAGAAAATATTTGGGGTTAATTGGAGTTGAATTGGGTGAGTTTGGGTTAGGTTTGGGTTATGGGTCCAAATTGGGCTTTAAGGCCAAAAGTGAAATTGGATCCAAATTTCAATCAAATTGGACTTGGATTTGGTCTAAATTGGTGTTGGGAATGTTGAATGGAAGTTTAGAATTGAATTGGACCAGAATTTGGATCAATTGGGTAGGTTTGGTTTGACATTGAGTTCACTTAGGGTTAAAATGGGTCAAATTGGGGGTTTTGACCAAAAGTGGGGTAAATTGACAAAATTGGCCCATGGTGTAGTTGAACAAAATGAAATTGGGAATATTTGGGATTTTCTGGAATTTTATGGAAATTTTCTAATTTTTTGGATTTTTAGGTCAAGGGGGGTATTTTGGGTATTTGGAGGGTATTGGGAGGTATTTTTGGAATTTTTGGTATTTTTGGGTATGGATGATCAATTTGAGTGATGTGGAAATGTTTGGGATTGATTTTTGGGAATTTTGGGTGATTTAGGTTATTTTGGAAATTTTGGGTAGTTTCAAGGGTTTTGGGTAGGCTAGGCGAGTGTAGGGTCCCGGGGGTCAAAAATTGAAAATTTGGGAAATTGAAGATTGGTGAATGTAAGTGGAATAAATCATTTTGGTTGAGCCTTGAAGCCATATCAAGTCCACATGAGCCATGAAGGGACTCATTTGAGGCATCCACTATGTTGTTCCTAACCCTCTTAGCCAAGGGCTTAGGGGTTAAGGACCATCCATGTGAATCACCTACATGAGTCAGGAGGTAAAGTTAGGTATAGATGTGTGAAAGTGTAGTGTATAGGTGTGTGAAAGTGTAGTGTATAGGTGTAGTGTGTGTGTGTAAGTCGGCCCTTCACCGGACCGAGCCACCTGGGGTAGTCCTAAGGCCAAAGAGTCCTATAGGAACTCATCCTTTAAACTTCCACATTTGATTTCAACCATCTAGGTGATTAGGGGTCTACAATCAAGCTTGTGAGGTTTGCAGGGAGTTAAGAGGTGTTTGGACTTCTAAATGGTGGGTTTCACTTCTAGTCCTCTAAGATAGTCAAAGGAAAAGCCTAAGGCTAGATCCTAAGTACTAAAGAGAGAAGAGAAGACCTCATCAAAAATGAGGTCAACAGCATTGTATTAGGGCATAAAATTTCGGAAAAAGGCAAGGAAGTGGACCCTGCAAAAATTCAAGTTATAGCTAAATTACCACCTCCAACTACGGTAAAAAGGGTAAGAAGTTTTCTTGGACATGCTGGATTCTACAGAAGCTATATAAAAGATTTTTCAAAAATTACTAAACCTCTATGCCAACTTCTCGAAAAGGACAAGAAATTTGAATTTACAATCGAATGCACGAATGCTTTTGAACTCTTAAAAGAAAAATTAATTACAACACCTATAATAGTTTCACCTAATTGGGAGAAACCATTTGAGCTTATGTGTGATGCTAGTGATTATGCTGTAGGAGCAGTTCTTGGGCAAAGATATGAAAAGATTTTTAAAGTTAAATACTATGCTAGTAAAACTCTAAATGATGCTGGAATAAATTATACAGTTACAGAAAGAGAATTATTGGCGGTAGTATATGGTTTTAATAAATTTAGACCTTATCTGATTGGAACAAAATGTATCGTGCATACTGATCATTCTGCTATCAAATATTTAATGCAAAAGAATGATTCGAAACCAAGATTAATTAGATGGATGCTATTAATGCAAGAATTCAATTTTGAGATCATTAATAAGAAAGGAACTGATAATCAAATGGCGGATCATTTATCAAGATTAGAAAATCATGAATTATCTGATATTGAAAATGAAATTATAGACGATTTTCCGATGAACAACTATATAATATCAATGAGTGGAAAATACCATGGTATGCTGATATAGTAAACTATATAGTTAGTAATATTTTACCACCTATGCTAACTTTACAACAACAAAAAAAATTCATCCATGATACGAAAGCCTATATCTGGGATGAACCATATTTATATAAGTAATGTAAGGATTTAATTATTAGAAGATGTGTACCTTATGAAGAAACGGAACCAATTATTCAAAAATATCATGATTCTGATTTTGGAGGACATTTCGGGACTGATAAAACTGCTTATAAGATTCTACAATCTGGATTTTACTGGCCCACTCTATTTAGAGATGTATACAGATATATTAAAACTTGTGATAAATGTCAAAGAGTAGGAAATATATCTAGAAGAAACGAAATGCCTCTAAACATTATATTAGAAGTTGAAATTTTTGATGTTTGGGGATTAGATTTTATGGGACCTTTTATTCCTTCGTTTGGAAACTCATATATATTAGTAGCTGTTGATTATGTTTCCAAATGGATTGAGGCACAAGCTCTACCTAGGTGTGATGCTAAGAGTGTTTCAAAATTTCTGATGAAAAATATTTTTACTAGATTTTTAATGCCGAGAGTGATTATCACTGACGGAGGAACTCATTTTAGAAATAAATATATTCACAAACTAGTAGAAAAATACAATATTACTCATAAGATATCCACTGCTTATCATCCACGGACTAGCGGATTAGCTGAAGTATCTAATCGTGAGATTAAACGTATTTTAGAAAAATCGTAAACCTAAATAGGTTAGATTGGTCCATTAGATTAGACAACTGCATTATGGGCTTATAGGATCTGCTTATAAAACTCCGATTGGAATGACTCCTTACGAGGCTTATATACGGAAAAACATGCCACTTACCGGTTGAATTAGAACATAAATCATATTGGGCGATTAAAGAATTTAATTATAATATGAAGGAAGTCTGGTGAGAAAAGATTGCTACAATTAAATGAATTGGAAGAATTAAGAAATGAATCATATGATAATGATTGGATTTATAAAGAAAAGATGAAATTATGGCATGATCGGAAGATTAATCAGAGAAATTTTGAACCGGGACAGGAAGTTTTGTTATATAATACTAGATTGAAATTATTTCTGGAAAATTGAAGTCTCGATGGTTAGGACCTTTCACCATAACTCAAATATTTTCATACGGAACTATAGAAATCGAAGATCCAAAAACTGGACATAAATTTAAAGTTAATGGACATAGATTAAAACCATATTTTGAAGGTATAAGACCTAACTATAGAGATGTTTTAATGCTTAGTCGACCTGATTAATAATTGAAATTAGGTCGGGCTGACGACGTTAAACCAAGCGCTTTATGGGAGGCAACCCATATTAGTCATTTATTTTTATTGTATCTTAATAGTTAGTCTATATTATTGAAACTTTACTACTCAATTAATATTAAGAATCATCATATATTCGAACCATTATGATGAGAAAAGAAATTATTCGATTTAGAGCGGAATTGGACATTATTTTGGAATCTCGCCGACGGCGAGGTCGATACTCGCCGACAGCAAGGTTTGCGCCTAAATTAGATTCAGTTTATTTATCGAGCTCGGCGACGGTGAGAAACGTCCCGCCGACGGCGAGAACACAGGGAGGCGGTTTTATAACTGAGTCGCCGACAGCGAGAAACTTCACGCCGACAGCGAGGAAGTTATAAAGATGAGTTATTTATACTTGGAATGCCGATTTAGACGGTTTCAACACCAAATCCTTAGTGAAAACCCATTATTAAATCATTCTAGATCTGCCTTCTTCACTAGAATTCATTCCATTCACCATAATGGCCTCCAAATTCTTAGATTCCTCTAAATCTGGAGTGTTTAACCGGAGGAAATTTGTGAGTGCGGAAGAGCAGCGAATCTTCAATAAGATTTTGATAAAGAAAAGAGTTATTAAGGAACGGGGATTTGTCAATCGAGGATTAGAGAATTCCACTACGAAGATAGAAGAAACAATCGCGCAGCGGCACTGGGAGATATTTTGTTACACTACGTCTGCTGTTGTTATTCCAGTTGTGAAAGAGTTCTACTCTAACTTACATGCGATCAACAATGGGAATGTCTACGTCCGAGGAAGATGGGTGACGTTTATTCCATCAAGAGTAAATGAATTATTCTCTATAGAAAACACCCCGGTATGTCACTATTCAAATTTTGTGCCTTCTCGATATAATATGAATGAGATATTTCGATATCGACCGATGAACCAGAAGATTGGGAAATGCGTGAAGACGGGTATGTTAGTTTCTCTGCATCACTTTTGAATCTCGTCTCGAAAGCACGACATTTTTTCATCTCATCTAAATTGTTACCTACTATGAGGGTAAACAAGGTTTCGAAGGAATGCGCTATATTGAATTATTGTATTCAAAATAGATTGCCTATTGATGTGGGATCAATAATTGTTAAGTCTGCATTGGGTTTAATTGTGCATGGGTCAGTTCACGGACTAGGACACCCATCTACTATTTTTGCATTATGCAGTCAGTACCAGGTTTCTTATGAAGCTTAGGAAAAGGTTCTGTTACCTTGGAAGCCGCTTGATCCTACAGATATGTTCCCTACTTTGGAAAATAATGAAGACATTACATTTATCTCTGATAGAGCTTCACAGAATAATCCTATAGCAAGGCCTATTTCAGATAAAACGGAGTTACTTATGAAGAAAATTAAAGGAATGGAGAAAGAACTACAGAATGTGAGAGATTTAATCGACAATATATCTGATTTATTTGATCACATTGACTGGAGGATGAAGGAACACTTTGATCATTCTGGACACACGGAAGCTAGCTTTCTTCATTTGCGAGACGGAAGGGTTGGATCACTGAAGAATCTGCTTCAGAATTTCCCTTCAGGCCTTTCTATAACTTATTTGTGCATCATCGTCATATCGAAAATATCAGAGAAGATAAAGATTCTTACATTGAAGAGTAGTAGTAAAGATTTCCATAGTATGTTTGTATTTATGTTATTTGATTTGATCTAGATTTTATTATGTGTGGAGTGATGATTTGAATATCTCAAACCTAATTGAGATATGCGTCATAGTTTTGTATCAGCATTTAGTGTGTCGTGGATTGGTTTTTGATGCTGATTAATAGTAAGGATTGGAGAATTGAAGTTTGATTATAGAGTTTAAAATTATGTTAGTTTGTACATCTCATGGATTTCAATATTAAAGTTAATTTGTTGTGTTGTGTGAATTTGTTCGTGTATAAGTAGCTAATCATCATATTAAATTAATAAATGATGTGACCGGAAATATAATATAAGGAAAATCAAAGATGAAAATGAGTGACGAATTTCGAAAATTTAAAATTTTGGAATCTCGCCGACGGCGAGAAAAATTCCGCCGACAGAGAGATCGATCTCGCTGACAGCGAATAATTTCTCGCCGACAGCGGATTTTTCCCGAGAGTTTTTGGTTCCGAAAAATATTAGCTCGCCGACGGCGAGAAAAATCTCGCTGACAGCGAGGTCACGAAAAACACTTTAATTGACCGGTCAAAAACACTATTCATCATCCCCAACCTCTCATTTTCGCAAAAACCGAGCTAGGGCTTAAGAGATCTTGGATTTGAAGCGATTTCATCACTCAAAAACACCGGATTTCATCTTCTCTTGGTAAGTGCTTCACTCCTATACAAAAATTTTTTATTTTCACCATTTATTTTCACCACATTGCAAATTTTGGGAAAAATCAAAATATGGAAGAAATATTTGGTCGAAATCCATGGAATTTGATTTAAATTGCTTATAAATGTTGTAGGAAGCCTTCTTAGGATTATTTTTAAGTTTAGCGAAAATTTTCATGATTTTCACAGATCGATCGTATGGCTCCACGACAAAAACGTCGAGTAGAATTTGACGAAAACCGATTCATCAATGCACGAGCACAGGCTAAATATTTTGAAAACATACAAGGAAGAAAGTGCATTGCGGATCAGGTATTCAAAAATCCGGGAGGAGAAGTAGAGCGGATTATTAAAGAACGAGGTTGGGAGAATTTCTGTTACGTTAAATATAGAGCAGCTGTAGAAGTGGTTAAAGAATTTTATGCCAATTTAACTGCCGCTGAAGATGCACCATTAAAGGTATGAGGGTTTTTTTTAGATTTCAATGCTGCAAGAATTAACGCATTCTATGAAGTTCATGACTCGCACTTTAGTGAGTATGAAACTTTTGGAACGATGGAAGGACCACTGGAGGAAGTCATTAACCTTCTCACTGATGGCACCGGAGTTTGGAAAATTAAGCGACAGGAAAGAGTGAATTTTCCTCTTTCTAAATTAAATGCGATCTCAAAGCCTCGGCATTAGTTTATTTGTTCTACTTTGTTACCCACATATCACCATAGTGAGGTAACACGAGATAGAACAATTACGAATTTCGTATTCAGAATAACGAAGCATCAACATCGGGAGAGTTATTTATCAAAATATCCCGGCCACTCCTCGAAATGAGAGTGGAGCTGGATTGAGACACCCCTGGATTAATTTTTGCACTCCGCCAACTCTCCGGAGTTGAGGCTAGAGATGATAAAGAATGGGTGGAACCTATGAAACCACTCACAGCTGCCAACATTAAGAAGTATGAATCTCATGAAGGATGGAGATCAGGAGTGAGAAGCTATTTCACTCAATCCAATAGAGATATACCCTCTACTAGCCATGAACCTCCTGAGCCTACCACCCCTACCCTACAAGATCTGATGAATGAATTGACACTGCATAGGAGGAGTTTTGAGCAGTTTGGAGAGACAATGGGGAGAAGATTTGGTCATTTTGATCAAAGAATAGATAATCTGGAGAGGAAACATGATTATGATAGCGAATATCTCCAACGACATTCGGAATACGAGATTGCATACTATGAAGCTGAACGTCGTTATAGGAGTGGAGATTTAGATGTTGTCTTTCCAGAATGCCCCAGGTCCACTCAGTACCAGCCTGCTCAGTCTTCTCAGCCTACAGATCAGGGAGGAGATGATATAGCCTGGGGCTTTAATGCTGAAAATTAGAACTTTATTTGTTTTATTTGTTTGATGTAAGTTATTTTGAGAACTTTATATGTTTGTAATATTCAGTACTTTATATTTTGAGACATTGGATGTTAGTTAGATTAATTTGCTTGAATTATTATAGTAGTTTAGTTTTTGTTTTTGTGTTAGTTAATTGCATTTGTTTTTTATGATAAATAGGATGATAGTTTTCTTTAGTATGTTTTTATTTTATTTTGTATTATTTTAAGTTTTTAAAATTGTTAATCTGTTAGTTCAATTGTTTTTAATATGTTAGTAATTCATATGTGTAGTGTAGAGTTATTTTAATTGTTGTGTTTAATACATATCTCAGATTTTATCCCTGCATTTTCTTTAAATTGTTATATATATATATGGAGAATACTAACAGTACAGGTTCAATGAAAAATGAAAAAGCCTCCAAAAATTTCAAAGAAAAAAAAGAAATACCTAAACTTCAAAGGTATGATTTATTTACTTTCCCTTTTTCATTATTTAAAGTAGATATAAAAATTTAAGTTTAGGGGGGAGTAAAATACAAATTTAGTTATTAACTTGTTCTCAATTTCTATTTTCAAATTATTATAAAATGATTTTTATAGCAAATTTTTCAATTTAGATAATATGAATTATTTTATTTAATTATTATAAAAGGTTAAATGAAATACTTCTAGTGCTTTAATTAATCAAATAGAATAAAATATTTGGTTAAAGGGAATAAGAATATAGTAAACTAATTTTAGTAAGGAAAACTATATTCTAAAATTAAAATTCTTAAGTATTCAAGTGAAAAATAAAAGATTGAAAATCAATGAAGTAAAAACTATGAAGTATATATAAGCTAATAAATATTCCTAAGTTTTGAAATTTAGGAAGATGAAAATGAAGTTCAAAATTATTAACAGGCTCTCTAGATACAGTAATCCTCATTAGAAAAAAGAAAAAGAAAAAAAAAGAAGAAAAAAAAGAAAAAGAAAAAGAAAAAGAAAAAGATAAATGAGGAGAAGCTTGAGGAGATGCCTTATCAAAAATTGGCTTCATTTGATTTAACCTAAAAGGAAAAACTTAAATATTTCCAAACTTATGTTTATGGATTAGAATTTTACCTAATAGTATTTTCTTGAATTTCTTATCATATGAATATCTTAAGTAGTTATTCTTTTAAATATAGTCATTCCTGAAATGAATAGTAAGCTAGAAATTTTAGACCTGATAACTAAATAATTTATTTCTATAAGATTAATTAAATTACATGAATTATTTTTATTTAACTTTATTTTGATTTAATTAATCTAATTCATAGTTTATTTAAATTGAAAAATCTTACTATAGAAATCATTATTTTTATGTAGTACTAAAATTACTTGAGGACAAGTAATAAGTAAGTTTGGGGGATTTTGATCACTGAAAAATTTATTAAGAAATTCATACCTATTTTTGATGAAATTACACTTTAAAGAAAGGTATTTTCTTTATTTTGTTGCAGGAATGGAGAATTTAGGTGATAAAAGCAAAAATCATAAAAAGGAGCGGATTTGGAGCAAAAAGGAAGAAAATAATGCAATTTGTGCTGAGTCGCCGACGGCGAGATCGAGCCCGCCGACGGCGAGGGTACGAGGAAGAAATTCTGAAGAATTTATAACTGTCTCGCTGACAGCGAGCCTGAGCCTGCCGACAGCGAGATAGCGCGGTTCAAAGACTTTCTAGAAGCCTCGCCGACAGCGAGGTAGTTCGTCGCCGACGGCGAGCTAGTTCAAATGGCACAGATACATTGAACCTGGACACCTTTTGAAGGGATGCTTACGCACCTCTTGCTCCTTTGCTTAAATCTATATATAGAGGCCGAATATTAGTCTTTGGTGTGCAGTCTTTTGTGTCTTTTGTGTGTTTTAAGTGTGTTATAAGTGAGTGAGCAGTCTTCAGAATCTTAATTAGTGTAATTAGTGAGTCTTTTAGTGAGTTTAGTGAGTAATTAGTGAGTCGTGCTGTACTGGAAGGAAGAGTCAAAGGAACTACGAGGAGTCTGCTTGGAGATAAATCAAGATAAGTATTTGTATTTATTGTTTTTAACTTTAAATGAAATCCATGCTTAGTTTAGTTCCCATGGATTCTGAGTAGTTTATTTAGTATTTCTCCCTGTTTATGAAATTAAGTGACTTTATGAAATTAAAATAGAGATACTTTTATATATTAATAAATTGTGATAATTTTTACTTAAAAACATAATTTACTTTTCAAACTGGCCATTTGATTTGTTAAAATGTGTTGATTTACAACTATAGTAAAAATTACATCTGATATTCGGGGAATTCAAAAGCCTTGGAAGGAGGGTGCAAATAAATAGGGAAATAATATCACTGGGGCGTAGAATTGAGCATTTTAGTGTGACGGACTAAAATATTCAATTCGGTCCTATTGTTCGAGAGCTGAAGTGTAGATGTTAACCCTCGGGCGAGGGGAACGTGGGAGCTCCGAAGTGGCGGTCGGTATCCTCCCGACTCTAGCCGCAGATTCAGTAATCAAACATAGGATTAGTCAATATTCTTTACACCTAGACCAAAGGGTAAAGAATAGAAATGCTCCTATTTGTCACAATACCTTAACATTATCTATTTAAATTCATCAATCACTTAAATTTCTAAACAAGTGGAAAGATACTTTTTCTGAATAGTTAAGACTTATTTAGCAATTAGTTAATTTCCTGCACTTTCAATACGTATTAATCTTCTACTTAGTTAAGTTACCTAATTAAAATACATATTTTACTTTATTGCGTTTAAATTTAGAATTCCAAATTTTCATATACTGTTTTAAAATTATTATTATTATTTTAAAATTAGTTGTTATTTAATTTTCTCTTTCCACGTGGGATCGATAACTAGGACTCCACTAGAGCCCTATATTACTTGATACGATACGTATACTTGCGTAGCATCCACAACATAAACAATTACAATTCTATACATATAATATAGCGGGGTCAAGATTTTGGCTTCGTTGCAATTAAATTAAAAATATCATAATATAAAATTGTGGGTCAATTATTCTTTACCATTTGGATAATAGCAGATTTAAGCTCAAATAAATTAGCAGCAACATCAGGGTTTTGGATAGTTAGGTGAATTTCATTTGTTGTGGGATTAACATAATCTCTTGAAGGTCTTGCTATATTTTCATTTTAATTGCATTGATTGTTCAAATTACTCGCCATTTTGTGAGGTTTTTCAAATTAATTTTGTTGTTTCAAATTTTTGTAATAGTACGCTCTAATTCAAAATCATAAGGCTCTAAACCTATTGATTTGATACTACGCATACAATCACAATAAGCACATTGTCAATAAACAAACCCATACAATTATGACTGTAATTCAAATAAAAGCTTTCAAATACTATAAAATTAATTTTTACATTTAGCTCCCCGGCAATGGCACCAAAAACTTGATGTGACATTTTTAAATCGTCAAAATTTATGACCTCATATATATATATATATACATATATATATATATATATATATTGATTTAGTTTATATTTAGTCACACAATTAAATAAAAGTATACGTATCGCTCAAGTAATGCAGGGCTCTAATAGAGTCCTGGTTATCGATCCCACGAGCAGGTAATTAATTCTTTAATGTAGCACAAAAATCACTTCACGAATCACAACACAATTGCAGTAATTACTAATAATAAAATATGAATAATCAGTTGCAGTTACTAATTCTACCAAAGTACATTCTAACTTCCTAACATAGTTAACTAACACAAGACTAAATTTATAGCAGAAGTTCAATTGTAAGAAATAATCCTCCACCTCTCTAATAATAATATGATGATTTAGTGACATAGATCACTGATACAATTGTATTGTGCTAAATATGAGCATTTTTATTCTTTACCCTCTTCCTAGTGATATAAAGAATATTGGCTAATCCTAAGTTCAATCCCCAAATCCATGGTTAGGCTGGGAGGATACTGGCTCTCACTCCAGAGTTCCCACTTCCCTTCGCCTGAAGGCTAACTCTCGCTTTGATTTCCAAACCTAGGACTACATTGAGGATTTCAGTCTATCACTCTAAAATCTCTAATTCTACGCCCATAAAAATATATGTCTCTATTTATTTGCACCCAAGCCCCAAGAACTACGTCACTCATTCATGGACATTGAATGTGACCTTCACTTTTGTTGTGGAACTCATAATCCATTCGAAACAAATGTTTCCTAAATAATTTTTAACAATTCAATTGGCCAGATCATAAAGTAAATGAAGTACGAAGTGAAAAGGTCATCATAAATTCACCATAATAAATTGACACATCATTTCCATATCACAACATCAATACATCACATGAAAAGAAGGAATACAAAAAAATATACTCAAGACTCATGAGGAAAAGATGATAAAAGATGGATTTTATATATAAAAGCAACGTCATACAAAAAGAGTAAAGAAAAGACAACTTATCTCAAACTCCTCCTCAAGTAAATCTCAAGGAATTCCTTTTGGCTCATCTTCTTTCTTCACAACAACACAATTCTCTCATTAGATAAGTAAGGAAGAAGAAATCTCTCACTTTTTCTCTCCTCTTACACTCCGTATAAGAGAACACACACAAATCCTAGATGGACTCTCTACACTAAACAATGAAAAGTCACTCTCACTCTTCACTCACACACTCAAAAGACTCTCCGTTCTTCTCTATATTTGGCTCCAAAATAGTTTAAATTCGGCTATAATTTATTTCCAAAGAGTTTACCCAAGCATCCCTCCAAAATCAGGCCAAATACATTGAATCTGGTTTTAAATTGGGATAAGGCGCTCTCTGGCATAGGATAGGGTGTCGTTTGGCGCTATATTCCACCTTATGATCGAAACTCTCTATAAACTGGCGCGGTCCGGTGCTGGTGACAGCGCCGTTCAACGCTTTAGTTCAAAATCTGCATTTTGCCTCATTTTGCTCTAAATTCTCTTTTTTGCTTCCTTTTGCTCTAAAGGCCTAAAATCATTGTACCTGCGTGAAATTATAAAAAATTCTTTTCTTTTAAGTGCAATATCATCAAAAATAGGTATTAAATAGACATTTAAAAGCTATCAAATTTTTAGTGGATCATGAGGCTTATATGGGATGGAGGGGACGAAGTAGCCATACTGATATTCATTCTGCTAGTCAGGATATACCTTTTACTTCTAGGGCACCTTCTTTGTCTGATGTTATGGAGCAGTTGAGGATTCAACATTTTAGTATTGATGGACTCCATAACAAGATTGATGAATTAGAAGATTCTACCAATGTTAATGATGATTATTAGAGGAGGAGAGTTGACTATGACATAGCTTATCATGATGCTCAGGTTAGATTTATGAGGGGAGACACTGGTGTGATATTTCCTACTTGCCACAGTTATGTTCCTTACCAACCTGATAATGCAGATGAGGCTAAAGAAGTTGCTGATGATGATTGGTAGAGATGTGATTTCAATTGTCATTTATGTAATGCAGTACTTCTGTGTATTAGTTGACTGCTTCTCTATGATCGATGTAACTTGTGATTGTACTATGTGTTAGTAATAGAAATGTAATGAACTCTATGTTTTTTTGTTTAGTGATTTGGATTAAGATTGTAATGCTTATGTTAAATGTTTAAAGTTTAAGACTTTAATATTTCTTCACCATGGAAATCTTTCTTATATATGAGAACAATGCCTCTAACTATTTCATGCATGGAGTTGAATTTTTAATTAATACCTGCATGCTTCAGAAGAATTAAAAGCACACCACAAAAAGGATAGTTTTATTTTTGTTTTTCTCTCTCGTTTTTTAATTTGATATACACTCAGAAACTTAAGTTTGGGGGAGGAAAATTTAACTATTAAATGTTCTCAATTAAAATTGATTTTCAAAATTATTTTAACATGCCTTAATGTAGTTGAACTTAACATTAGATAACTAATTTTTTTATTTTATTTAAAAATAATAAAAGATTTGAATGAAAGATTTAGTAATAATGGTTAGCTTTATGGGTTAAGATATTGAGTCTAAGAGGATGAGATTATGGTTGACTATTTAAAGTAAAGAAAATTGTACTTTTGAAATTTTAAGAGGCTTAAAGGTCTATGTGAGAAGAAATGGTTGTGGTTCTATTATGAATCATTTAAAATCTAATATATATCTATAAAGTAATGAAGTTTTTTCAGGTTCCAACTTTAGGAAGAGGAGAGTGAAGTTCAAAATTATTAAAGGGTATCCTAATATAGAAATTCTCACAAGAAAAGAAAAAAAGAGAAAGAGAGAAGGAAAGAAAAAAGAAAGGATTGAAAAGCAATCCCAAAAGAAAAGAAAAAAAATAGATGTGAGAAGAAGCTTGCAACTTAAAGAAAGAGTTCCATTTCATTTTTTAATTTACTGTAAGGTATTATTATCCTTACTAATAGAGATCTCATGAACTTTTTTTCATTTGATTCTTCAAAGCACCCTTAATGTGACAAATTATAGTTATTCTTGAAATAAATTAGAGACTAGAACTCCTAGAATTGACTACTAAATATTCTGCTCCAATAGTTTTAACCTAAATTATTGAAATTCTTTCTAAGAATCTCAATGAGTAGTAAAAGGATTACTTGAGTTCTATTTGTATGTAGTCAAAGGATTCCTTGAAGACAAGTAATGGTTAATTTTGAGAGATTTTGATGCACCAAACATAAGTTAAACTATTCATATATATATTGAACTCATTTTTGGTGATATTACACTGTAAACTAATGTATTTTTCATGTTTTGCTGCAGGTATGATGATTTTAAATGTTTGGAGAAAAAGGAAGAAAAAAGGAACAAACTTAGACTAAAAAGAGCCAAAATGGCAAATTCAGCTTACCGGCGCCGACGGCACCCTATCCAGCACATACAACAACCAAAGTCGATGAAGACCAAATTCAATGCATTTGGACGATTTTTGAAGGTTGCTTAAGGACACTCTTAAGGAGTTTACTTCTAAAATATTTTAAACATATTTGAACCCTAATACAATGAGAGAAGAAAGGGAGAGGTGTCCTTTAGTGAAAGTGGAGTGTGTTAAGGTTTTTAGAGAGTAAGTGTTCTTGTGTGTGACAAGTGTGTAGAAGTTTAGGGTTAGTGTGTGTGAGAGTCTTGTTTTGTGAGGAATTCTTCTCTAAAGAGTGTAGGAGAAGATGGAAAGTCAGATATTGCTTCTTCTTTACTATTCTAAGAGAGAATTAAGTGTTTTTGTAAATAGAGAAAAGGATTCAAAGGAACTTCAAGGGTTTTTCTTGGGGAAGAAGGTGAGATAAGTTGTATTTACTTTTTATTGTTTGTATGACTTTGCCTATATCTATAAAATCCATGTTTTGTCATATCTTCCTCATGAATTTTGAGTAGACTTCTTTATCTTTCTCCTTGCAATGAGATATGGTGAAGTGATTAAATTTTAAGAAATTATGTTAATTTTTCACTTTGTACTTCATTTACTTTTCTATCTGACTAATTAAATTGTTAAAACTTGTTGTGAAAGATACAATTTGAGAGGAATAAGTGTTCTACAACAAAAGTGGAGAATTCATTTAATGTCCATGAATGAGTTACGTAGTTCATGGGGGTTGAGAGCAAATAAATAGGGAAATGTGGTTTAATGGGCCTAGAATTGAATATTTTAGTGTGATAATCTAAAATCCCCAATTTGGTCCTAGTGTTTGGAAGCTAAAGCTAGGTTTAGCCTTAAGGTGAATGGAAGTGGGAGCTCTGAAGTGACAACCAGTATCCTCCCATGCTAATCATGGATTTAGGGACTAAGCCTAGATATAGTTAATGTTCTTTACATAACTCGGAAGAGGGGGTACTCTGAAGAGGGTAAGGAATATGAATGTTCCTATTTGGCAAAATACAAGTTTTTATCAATCATTATCTTTCACTCATCATAGAATCATTGTAAGGGGGAAGATGCTTTTCCATATTTGAATCTTTTAATACAAAAATTAGTCTATGTTAATTAATTCTGTCTAGAAATTTAGAAAGTAACTTTAGTAAACTTAACTTTTAGTCATCTTTACACTTGCAACTTTAATATTTCCTGAATGTGCATTTTGAAATAAGTATTGGATTTTTGTACTAGACTTTGAAAAGTTACAACCTTCCTCATGGAATCGATAACCAGAACTCACTAGATCCCTGTATTACTTGAACGATAATTATACTTACGTATATGAGTGGCTGCCTAATTATTAAACTAACTTTACTTTGAAAATAAACTGAAAGTACCTTTTAAATATTTATCTGAGTGGCAGTGCACCAGTCATAGCCCAATAAACTTTATGCTCAGGTTTAACTGGTAAATGAAAAGCTTTCCTAAAAATTAGCATAGATGGGGACATTACTAGAAGAGTTCTATATGTTGTCCTATAAGAAAACAAAAAAATATCCAATTTGATTAACCAATCTTTTTTGTTTTGATTAATAAATTTTTTCAAAATTCTTTTAATTTCACGCTTGGATAATTCAACCAAACCACTAGTTTGAGGATGATAAGTAGTAGCAATTTTATGGGTGATATGATATTTATTTACTATTTTCTACAAAATTGCATTTCTAAAATAACTTTCCCAATCAATTATGATTACTCTAGGTATTCAAAATATACAAAATATGTTCTTAAAAACTTTGCAATGCTTCGATCATCACATCAAGGTAAAGCAACAGCTTGTATCCATTTAGATACATTGTCTACTGCTAACAATATGTATAATTATTTCTGAAAGATGCTATAAATGTTCACATGA